>CM019721.1:38126448-38726448 GCA_009760885.1 Achatina immaculata
GTAAGGATGGAGGCCCCGTTTACTTCCAAGCACGCTTTGGCGACGACCGTGTCTTTGGATTGTAACTAAGGGGGGCATAACAACTTTAGACGAAGAGAGAGTAATGCTGGAGACGAAATACGGTTTCATTTTGTTTCTTATATGTTTGTCTACCTACGAACTTAGTCCGAATCTTTAGCCTTTAACTCTTTCAGTAACGAATTAATTTTCATGCTCTGCCAGAGTAAATTTTGAAAGAAATTTTGATAGAAGGAAACCGGAAGGAAGTTTTTCTAGAGCCTAAAATATGGACTGGGTTGGAAAAGTGTGTTGATTTTTTAAATTTTATTTTACTAGACTTTTGCATAAATATCGCCGGAGTATTGATTCGTACACAACACGAACATATGTACGAATATGCTTTCCGAGAAGAATGCTAAGGACATCGTGGACGGCAAGAAAATGAAATAAAGAAATTTTGAGAGACATCGATCCTAGAAAACAAATAATTGCAACAGTCAGGACAAGACAGTCTAAATTTTTAGGACATATCATGAGAAAAGGTAAACTAGAGCACATCGTGACAACAGGAAAGTTAGAAGGGAAAAGAGGATGGTGTAGATCAAAAGAGGAAATCCTGGATGGACTGGCAAGATGACATTGGAAAGAGGACAACTCATACAGGCAACACACGACAGAGATTTGTGCCAGTACGCACATCACTTGACAAACAGATTGATTCGTATAGATGTGTGAGATTTACCAACCCTGCCAATGTTGTTTTTTTTTTTTTTTGAGTGAAAGAGTTAAGGAGACCATTACGCGTCCTTGCCAGACTAACACTAACCAAATACCAGAAGCTTTATGAACGGTGCCAAAAGTGTGTTGTGAAAGATGGTGATAATTTTGAAGGCCAATAAAGGTAATTTATTTGTAACTTCTGTATTGTTTGTTTTCTTATGTACCATTCACCGAAAGTTTCAGACATCACGTATTGTTTTGAGGAACTTCATTCTAATCTCTTTTTATTTTCCTCTTTGAGCTCTTATATCATATCTTTGGACTTCAGCCGGCTTGTGTCTGTTACGTTTATTATCAACAACAAAGTAACTGGCATGGAAGGCGTATTACATTAACTCATTATCCCCTACAACTGTGTTAACAGTGCTATTTTCATCTATGTTTTTTATGGAGGAAAGGATTTGACGAAGCATTGTGTAGGTTTATCCCACGGGGCCACTAGAGTAGCCATGAAGGCCAACCCGGATCACCCTGAAAACGGCTGGCTAAGTGGGTTCTGATGGAACTGCGACAGACCTAGCGAGCCGACAGTGGATTTTCTCTTGATACAAGCTCAAGAAGTGAGATAAAAGATGGTCTTATGGAAACATTCACTAAGTGCAGTATGAGCGTCACTGAGGCCACTTATGTGGCCCAGAACCGCCAACTGCATCTCCCCCAGTACCTAACGGTATAAGAGAAAGGATACAGTAAAGTAAGAATAATAAGTAAAGATTTCACATTTTTGCTTTGAGACATCCAGGTTGTAGAAGACCAGCTGTAAGAGTGGCAAGAGCAGCCAATGACTAGTCCTGCAAATCTTTTGCACAATCATCTTTCATTGCCGTTTTATTACACTCTGATCTGATATCTTCGCTCTATATTAAATTTTATCGCATACTTTTAACACTCTTTTTGAATATATTTTTTTTCAGCTTTGATCAATGTTATGTTTTTTTTTGTTTGTTAACCTCCAGATCTGCAAGTAATACTTGTTTTCTTAAGCTAATAATAAAAGATTAAACATAATTTCGTTACAACTCCTTCATTTTCCACATTCATGCTGAGGATTTCAAGAAAGAACCGATTCGGCAGATAACTGAGGAGGCTGTCAAGAACGAAAAGTTGAAAACCGCTGTTCACATTATATCCATTGTACTTGATCCATGTCTGAAACTATAAGTATTTTAACACGTTCCGTGTTTTTCTTTGGTTGAAATGTTGCACACAGCTCTACAGGAGGACGACGTATGATTAAACGGGATCCCTGATGTGGCTGATAAAATTTCAGCACTCTTTTGTGTCGGGTTGGGTGGTGGAGCTGTGAAGTCTACATTACTCTTTGAAGAGGCACGTCACGTACAGCACTTAATCTGGAGACCGTCTTTTGGGCACGTTCTGATAAGAGAACTATGTATCGAGTGTCACATTCGCCCAAGCTGCTTCCAGTTGTTCGTACATGCTTCTCCGATGAACTTTTTCCTCAAAAAAGGATTACCTTATGTGTTAAAATCATAGTGAAGTAGCGCACTTGTGCTCTAGACACTGTGTCTGGCGGGTGTCGATAATGTGAAAACACTCGGCCTGGGTAGTTCTTTACAAGTTAACAATCGTTTATGCTTTCTCCAGCATGAGAACATAAAGTGAGGGTTATTGTTCTTGCTTATACAAGGCCCCCCCCCTCTCGTTTGACTTCAACTGAGTCGCAGAACGCCACATTTGAAGCTCGTGACCTACTGCAGTGCCGGATGCATTCTCAGCCGCACAAATTACCCATAATGGGTCGACCTCAGAATGGCTCTTTCTGGCGATTCCTCTGTTGAGGTTTAAGTAAACATTACCTCTCTTCGGGGTATCGACTACAGAGCGGAGTCATTCTACTGCAGGGCCTTTCCAGTTTGTTACCGGGGTACACTTTGAATTTTCCTTCTAAATCATCAACAAACAGTGCCCACTTTCTGGCCTTAGCAACATGAGAAATAGTTGGAAATGAGCAATAAGCAACACATACAGAAGTGTTTGTTATGAAGTTAGCCATATTTACTTGTCTGTGACAGAACACGTCAATGTAAAAACGTGAAAAAAAAGTGAACGTAACAACAGAAAATATATCACCACATGTATCCTCATGGTCTCTGGTAAAACAGTTCGTCTCCAGTCTATGACCACTACCAGAAGAACTGACAACAGATCGTACGCTAGGACAAGCAATCGCAATTTCCACTGACTACAGAATTTAAAACATTCAATTTCCAGGCGGAAAGATTACATGGGTGGCCATTACTGTCACCGCTGGAAAATTTATTTCATAATTAAGGCACATTTTGCCGCCGAAGATCTCTGGCCGAATGCTCCGCAGCATCCAGGGCAAAACAAGATTAGATAAATTGGAATTAGGAGGGTTCCTTCCGTCTGCTGTACGGGACAACTGCTCTAGGATGACTTTGCATAGAACAGGATTTGCAGAGAGAAGGCTCAGTTGGTGCCATTAACTGAGACTTAACATTCCAGGCTTGTAGAAGAGGTTGTGAGTGCTTGTCTGTGTGTGTGTGTGTGTCAAAGTGAAAAACAAATTAAGGTGGGGTTTTTTAATAGTTTTATTTTAGAATAAAAGTCGAAGCTGTGACGATGCAAAGTGGAGATGATACGCTACAGGTACAAGAAACGGCTACAATAAGGGAAAAAAAGAGATAATTTTGGAGAACAGAAAGCATACAACATATTGATATAGTCAAACACTGGCTGAGAAATGAGCTCCATGCAAAGTCTCATTCTTCGTCAGTTTGTTATTTGTCCATGCATAAAGGCATGGGTGGAAAGGCAAATAGTTAGTAATGATGATTCACAATTTTTCGAAATTTGTAAATTCCCTTAAGCGAAAGGCAATTACTGCATTTTCTAATTGTAGCTTCATGCAGTTTTTGCTCTCTTACGTTTCGGTTTTATTCTTCCTGAAATTCCGTTCTAGATTTTTGTGTATGAGCTGAGAGTTGTGTGCAGCTTTTGAAGGGTTGGTAAATGTTTAGATAGTGAGAGGAGGGAAATGTTTAGATTATGAGAGGGAAAATGTTTAGATAGTGAGAGGGGGAGAAATGTTTAGATAGTGAGAGGGGAAATGTTTAGATAGTGAGAGGGAAAATGTTTAGATAGTGAGAGGGAAAATGTTTAGATAGTGAGAGGGAAAATGTTTAGATAGTGAGAGGGGAAATGTTTAGATAGTGAGAGGGGAAATGTTTAGACTGTGAGATTGGAAATGTTTAGATAGTGAGCTGAAAAAGTTGCAAGTTCAAACTCAGACAACAGACACTTTTTTGTATTGTTTTTAGATAAGATTTACGTAATTTTAAGTCAAAATCATGTTTTTAGTTTTTTTAATAACTGCCAAATCTGATCTATTAACTGCCAGATCTGACCTGTCAACTGCCAGATCTGACCTGTCAACTGCCAGATCTGACCTGTCAACTGCCAGATCTGACCTGTCACAGTCACGACTTTAAAATGCTTTTCGAGAACGGCACTTATGGTTGTCCGCCATATTTGCAACAACAACAAAAATTGTTGAAAGTTATTTTGGAAGAAATTTGTGTTAAAAGTCCCATAAAATTTACCATACTTCTACTTTTTCTTCTGCCTTCGACTCTAAAGGGCGTTTGCTTGTTTTTGCCACTGTCTGCAGCTGAGCTGCGATATCTTCGCCTTTCATCCAGATCGGTCGTTCTCTCTGTCTAATATTTCCCACCAGTTTTGTTTTCCATTCGATTCCTGTTCATTTGACCAGATTGTGGTCTGTTATCGGGAGTGTGGGGGGGGGGGGGGGAAAGAAGAGACACAAATGAGAGGTAGAATAGGTTATTCGTTTAATTTAGATCAAGAACCTTGTGGCAGGAAGCAGTTATGGTTTGCTGACCGTTGTCTCATTTTGCTTGAATAATGCGTCTGTTCGCTCGCCGCCCACCCCCCCCCCCTCATTTTACTTCACCCTCCTCCTCTTCTCCCCACCACCACCCCGCCCCAAACATTAATTATGACAGACAGTATCATTAAACATGACAATGTAGCTCATGTAGGAAGTATAAGACGCTTATGTAGGAAGTATAAGAAGCTTATGTAGGAAGTATAAGAGGCTTATGTAGGAAGTATAAGAAGCTTATGTAGGAAGTATACGACGCTTATGTGGTAAGTATACGACGTTTATGTGGTAAGTATAAGACGCTTATGTAGGAAGTATAAGACGCTTATGTGGTAAGTATAAGACGCTTATGTAGTAAGTATAAGACGCTTATGTAGTAAGTATAAGAAGCTTATGTAGTAAGTATAAGACGCTTATGTAGGAAGTATAAGACGCTTATGTAGTAAGTATAAGAAGCTTATGTAGGAAGTATAAGACGCTTATGTAGGAAGTATAAGAAGCTTATGTAGGAAGCATAAGAAGCTTATGTAGGAAGTATAAGACGCTTATGTAGGAAGTATAAGACGCTTATGTAGGAAGTATAAGACGCTTATGTAGGAAGTATAAGACGCTTATGTAGGAAGCATAAGACGCTTATTTAGGAAGTATAAGAAGCTTATGTAGGAAGTATAAGACGCTCATGTAGGAAGTATAAGACGCTTATGTAGTAAGTATACGACGTTTATGTGGTAAGTATAAGACGCTTATGTAGGAAGTGTAAGAGGCTTATGTAGGAAGTATAAGACGCTTATGTGGTAAGTATAAGAAGCTTATGTAGGAAGTATAAGAGGCTTATGTAGGAAGTATAAGAGGCTTATGTAGGAAGTATAAGACGCTTATGTAGGAAAAATACGACTCTTATGTAGTAAGTATACGACGCTCATGTGGTAAGTATAAGACGCTTATGTAGGAAGTAAAGTAAGTAAGTAACGGTAATCCTCACATGCCTTAGAGGTACATAGGGATATGATGATAGTGCCCATATTTTCCCAAGACGCTTAAGTAGGAAAAATAAGACGCATATGTAGGAAATATAAGACGCTTATGTAGGAAGTATAAGACGATTATGTAGGAAATATAAAAGGCAAGTAGAAAGCACAAAGCTCATGTAGGAAGTGTAAGACGCAAGTAGAAAGCACAAAGCTCATGTAGGAAGTGTAAGACGCAAGTAGAAAGCACAAAGCTCATGTAGGAAGTGTAAGACGCAAGTAGAAAGCACAAAGCTCATGTAGGAAGTGTAAGACGCAAGTAGAAAGCACAAAGCTCATGTAGGAAGTGTAAGACGCAAGTAGAAAGCACAAAGCTCATGTAGGAAGTGTAAGACGCAAGTAGAAAGCACAAAGCTCATGTAGGAAGTGTAAGACGCAAGTAGAAAGCACAAAGCTCATGTAGGAAGTGTAAGACGTAAGTAGAAAGCACAAAGCTCATGTAGGAAGTATAAGACGATTATGTAGGAAATATAAAACGCAAGTAGAAAGCACAAAGCTCATGTAGGAAGTGTAAGACGCAAGTAGAAAGCACAAAGCTCATGCGGGAAGTATAAGACGTAAGGAGAAAATATTTGTTTCTAATTTTAAAAAAAATAGTCAGTGCAGGAATAAACTGCACAAAACAAAAATAAAGCAATCTTGCCCTGCTGTTCTATAGTATCGAATTACTTGTGTGAACAGTGCGCGATTGGAGAATTATATTTGCCAAATGCACAAGAAAATAATTATTCATTGTATCACTAACATGCTCTTTGACGGTCAGGATATAACTCTGTGTTAGTTTGTTTGTTTGTTTTTGTGGTTTCCATCTCAAAATTTATTCTGGAGTCTGAAATAAGCAGGGGCGTTGCCGGTAGCTCTGTATGAGGCCTTTCGAGGCCTGGGAGGGGGGGTGCCGGCGGGTGGTGGTGGTAGGGAGGGGGCATCCAACGTTGCTCCTGTCTGAGTTTTTTTTGTATATTTTAAATAGGTATTTTTACATTTAGTGATTTTTTTCTTGACTTCCATTTGACCTTGTCAAGGTGCTCGAGCTTCTCCTTGTTTTGTTGGGTGTAACACCGCTCTCGTCACTTCTTGGCCCTCGAAGACTCATTGGCTTCTGAAAGTCTACAAGCGACTCTAAAATGTAATCTGTACTTTCATTGTCTATTGTGAAAGCAATCACGCGAACATGGGCAGTCTACATGAGAAAAACAAGTACAAATTTATGTGCTGGATAAAATGAGTTTTTGTCCTTCGTTTTCCTGAGCTGACATAGAGAAATGAAGGCATCTTAGTGAGTTATGTTTCTTTACCAACCGACTGTTAAAAACAGAAAACAAATAAGATTATTAACGTAACAAATCACTGGAAACATCAGACAGACACTGCAATGTATGAGAGAGTTTCAGGGTAAGACTTTGCTCATGGAGAACAGTTCTGGTTTTTTTTATGTGATATCGAAAATGATAGCGCTAGTTTGGGCAAACTCTGCTGAAGCGCCGGCAAGATCTTTATTCGTAATTTAGAAACAGTCACACGCAACATCCTTCCACGCTAACGGCAGCGACAAAACAAATGGTGACACCCTAGAAGACGATGAGTTGAGAGTGCGAAGCTTTTTCATGGGGATAAGAAATAATTACCACCAAGGAAACAGCAGTAGACAGTGATGTAGACACAACAGGACACCCGCAGTGGTCCTAAACAGCAAAGGAAAAAAAAAAACAACAACCCCAAAAGATTCGGAAGCAGATTATTCAGTGTAAATATTAAGAGAAAGCGTGAAGGACTTTTCTTGGCGTGAGAAAGTATGTGGTAATTTTCCGTTTTTATGTGGTAAAATGTATGTAATTTTCATGGTTTAAAGAAGCTGATTTCAATGCTTGTGTAGGAAAATAAGATACTGAATTGATGGGGAGAATGTTAATTCCTACATTTTATATTGACGTTATACTGTCTATTTTACTAGTATGGTTTGGGAGTGTGTTTATACTGTACATCCATACATTACATATTATCACTTCATTCCAAAGAATAGAAGCACAAATAAAACTATCCTTCAAATAGTCATAATTTTGTATTGACACAAAACGATTTACAAGATAGCAAAATGAAATGAATCTTATGTAGGTGATATTAATTATCAGCTGATATGTATTATCCAATCATTAAAACATTTCCTTGAACAATATGGGTTCAACTGATTGTAAACACACATAATCTACTGGTAAGAAAAAAATATATATATAATGCACAGTGCAAAAATCAGTAATATGAATTACGTCCAGCTAGAAACATATTTCCCATTACACAAGGGAATATAGAAGTCTCAACTGAACATTTCACATTTGCACTGTGCGATGATTTTATCCGTGATCATACATAATACAATCCTAACTACATATAATTAATTAAGTGGTTGATCGGGATTTGATCGAGGGAGCCCACAGTACAACTTGCATTCATCCACATCACATATTAAAGGCCCATACTACACATATTGGTTCCTATCTAACGAATGACCTCTCTCTTTCCCGTTTAAACAATAACACGGCTCCCTCCGATGGCTGGCCTCTAACGTGCTCAGCATATGGAATCCAGACCTCTTCAATTGCTATCTTCTGGTCTTATATACCTGGTCAGCGACGGACTCTCGGGAGTGCGTATTTTCCGTAAAGCCCGTCTCTGACCAGTGGGGTTGCCAATCAAACCGGGCAATTACTTGCTTTACTATCTACTCCATACACATAAAGAAAATTTGTAGTAATTGTATGCATTGCGAAAGTGGAAGTAATTTTACTGGTTATACAAGTATAAAAAATATTTTTGTATTTAAAAAAATGCGGGCTTTTTCATGGTACAGAAAGTGTATAGTGATTGTTGTAGTACAGCTGAAGGAAACGGAGAAAGCAATTAAACTGACATCCCAATGTGATGTTGTACAAGAAAGTAACTCAAAATAAGCGCAGAGAATATGGAACAGGGGCGTAATTAATAAGTGGGGGGGGGGGGGCGGCATGATCCCTGAAGACCACTTCAAAAACAGTGGAATAATTTCCCCGCCCTTTTATACAGGATGGAGCTTTTTTTTTTTATTTCAACGGTTCCCAACCTGTGAGAGTGAGACATTATCAGATAGTCAACGGTTGCGTTATCAATCTGATATTAAGTGGCATCTAATAACAGAAGAACTAGTGACATCTAAAAAAATCAAGACCCTTCCCCCTTCCCCTCCCCCCAGTGTGCACGCAGTTAATCAAAAGGCACACAATTAAACCGAACTGACAGTTTTAAGTAATTTGACACCCGCGCTAACATCAGAAGGAGGATGCATTACTGAAGTAAAAAGTAGAGTTGTACAAGGGAAGATCTGCTTTCAAAAGCTGAAGTCCACACTGTGCAGTAAGTCACCAATGACAGGCAGAAAATCGAATGAGGAAGTTCTGAAAGAGGCACACGAAACACGGAAAACGATAACGAAGATGAGAAAACGACAATCCAGATTTGAGGGGGGGGGGCATGTTTGGAGGAGATGCAGGCTAGAGCACCTGCAGGGAGGATCGAAGGTAGAAGAGACAAGAGGTGGACATAGGGAAAAGATGTTTGATGGGATTGGCATCCTGGCACGGGGAATGCTCAGTGACAAGCCTGTTGAGATACACAAGGGGTCGAGGGTGGTGAAAGGCCGTGATGGAAGGGCCTTTCCACAGGGACCTTGAGAAAGAGAGAGAGAGAGAGAGAGAGAGAGAGAGAGAGAGAGAGAGGACGTCTAACAAACGAAAACAATTAAGGGTTTATGCACTGTGCAAATGCATATAAAATATACTGGCCCTCAATTTACATATAGTTGGATCCTTGAGTATAAAAAGTTGGGAGGCACTGTATTATAGAAAACATCGACCTTAGACAAGCAAGTATGTGATTTCAACTTGCTTCTGTTTCTTATCTATCTATCTATCTATCTATCTATCTATCTATCTATCTATCTATCTATCTATCTATCTATCTATTGAAAGACGGGCCTGCGTGCCCAATTCTTTACCCTTGAAAAATAAAGATTATTCATTCATTCATTCATTCATGCATTCATTCATTCTATCTATCTATCTATCTATCTATCTATCTATCTATCTATCTATCTATCTATCTATCTATCTATCTATCTATCTATCTAAGAGAAAAGAAATGAAGGAGGAGAAACAGGAAAATAGAGGAAAATGAGAAGAAAGAGGAAGAAAAGAAGAAGGAGGAGGAGGAAGATGAAAAAAGGAGAGAAGAAGAGGAGGAGGATAAGAAAGAGGAAGATAAAAAAAAGAAGATAAATACTCATTTCCGTCTGTCTTATACACACAGAGTTTAGAAATGTATAAATCAGTTACACAAAATGAAACGAGCAGCAATCTCATCTCCTCCGCGCATGTAATGATTTGTCTGATGCAGGTATCTGACAGCGTGAGTTGCCAGTTAACGTTTGCGAGACCAAAAACATTCCTAAACGAAAGGGGAAGAAAAATAGTTATCGCTGGCTGCTCTAGAGAGAAAACTCCGCCTAGTGTTTGCACACGTGGAATTCACGTTAACACTTTGAAAAATGGTGGGTCGAAGGAGGCCAAGAAAATTGTTATTATTCGGTGAATTTATGAGTGGTGGAGTCGTGACTTGCCATCCGTAAACTAATCGTTGTAATTACGTTTTACACTTTTCATTTACGACAGACATTTCGCCGGTTCGTTCCGTAAAACGTGGCAAGCAGGGGAGATAGAAACACGTTCTTGTCTAGAGTTATTTTTCCTGGTTGGTATCCATGACTACGAGCCTTACGTCGTAGCTTCATTATAAATGGCGATGGATAGGTGGAATGAAATGTATTCAGTGCAGGGTAGATTATTCTACAGGAAACTAATTTTTGCTTCGTGTCCTCTGCTAGAACGTGTAAACAATCGCGTTTGAGCACGTGTTTTGTCATGGCCTTGATGTATTGCATGAATCCAACCGTGCAACGGATGGTCGTGGAACGTGTGTTTGCGTTTTTTTTTGTCATGCAATTCTTGTGACTTGGCAGCAAGAAATATTTCTACCTTCCATTTTGTCGTTGTTACCTCCCCTTAGGCGTAATTTGTCTCCCTTGTTTGACATGGATACCTCCAACTAACAGTTATTAAAGGTTAAACCAACGGTTCATTATCAGGTCGTCTTTATAAATCAAGTGCGTACTTAGTAAGTGTTTCCGAAACGTTTTGGCATTTAGGAAACTAGTATGAATCTGTTTTTCTCAAACGAGATGATATAATAATTTTGGTTTTTTGCCTTACATAGGTCACCTACATACGCTAACAGCTGTGATTTCTTTGTTATATTTGCAAAGCAGGACTGGAAGGTTGTATATTTTTTTTTAAATATATAAACTCGGTTCATAACTTGCACTCTGTGGATTATTTTTAAGCAGTGCAACACAGTTAAGAGCATGCAACAAAGCTGTAGCACGATACAAAAGCCGGCCGCAGACCGTGAGAAGTGGAGAGAAACTTGTTGCTGCGCTACAAGATGTACAAGGAGTACAGGCGTAAAGATTTACGTACAGATAATCGTTCAAAAACGTCAGTCATTTGCATGTCCCTTCTGGAACTTTGCCTCCCTAACAACTCTCCTGTAGGTCTCTCTGTTGTAAGCAAAATGCCCTGTTGCTGATGCATCCATTTGCAGATTATCAACGATGTCTTGCAGCCATCTTTGCCTGGGTCTTCCTCTCTTACTTTTTCCCATTATGTACCCTTCCAAGACAGTCTTCTCTAAATTATCATGACGTTTAATGTGTCCAAAATATTTAAGTTTTCTGTGTTTAATTCTCTTGACTAGCCAATCTTCTTCAATATTAAGTTCTTGTAGTATGGATATATTTGTACTTTTATATGTCCATGATATATGAAGGACTCTTTTGTAGCATTTACATTCAAAGGCATTTATGTGTTTGTCAGTCGTTTCGTTAAGTGTCCAGGTCTCACAGGTATATGTTGGGATGGGAAAGATGCATGTCGCTAACAATCAGAAAACGTGGGTGATAGAAAAAAATAAGTATTAAGAATGTATGAGAAGTAAAGAGGATCTAGACTACATTGAATATCAAATTGCATGAAGACGCTCTAAGAGGGTAATAAAAGAAGCAAAGGTCAAATCATGGCAGAAATATAAATATTTTATAAAACTGTCAGTGCAATGAGGTAGGGAGCAGAGTACTTTGACCCAACAGAGATTGTGAACGATGATAATGTTGGTCCGGCATGCAAACTACCGGACCTACTATCTCTCTTGTGTGTACTAGAGAGATGAAGACATCTCTCTACCGGACCTACTATCTCTTTTGTGTGTACTAGAGAGATGAAGACATCTCTCTACCGGACCTACTATCTCTCCTGTGTGTACTAGAGAGATAAAGACATCTTTCTACCGGACCTACTATCTCTCTAGTGTGTACTAGAGAGATGAAGACATCTCTCTACCGGACCTACTATCTCTCTAGAGTGTACTAGAGAGATAAAGACCTCTCTACCGGACCTACTATCTCTCTAGTGTGTACTAGAGAGATAAAGACATCTCTCTACCGGACCTACTATCTCTCTAGTGTGTACTAGAGAGATAAAGACATCTCTCTACCTGACCTGCTATCTCTCTAGTGTATACTACAGAGATAAAGACATCTCTCTACCGGACCTACTATCTCTCTAGTGTGTACTAGAGAGATGAAGACTGCACTTGGACAAGTTACTCAATATTCCATCCGAGACATGTCCAACCCGCGATAACAACAGCTAGAACTGGAGCCAGGCATACTACAAACTGAAACCAGAGAAGCCGTCAGAAAGTCATTATAAGCGCTATAACACGGAGGCATTACCGAGATTTAAGCATTATAACACAAAAACATAACAGAAATTTAAGCATTACAACACAAAAACATAGCATAAATTTAAGCATTATTAACGTAGAAACATAACTGAAGGAAAGATAAAAATAGTGGCACTACATTAAAACACAATGAATATATACGTATGTATTGCTGAGTTCCCCGCAGAACTTTTTTTTTTTTCCCTAGCTGATAAAATCAAAAGTTCCTATTAGTTGTCGACATTTATGAGACAATCCAAATCCGGCTACTTTATGCAAGAGATTCAAGTACAGCTGTTGGGAGTAACGAGGGAGAAACGATGCACTGACAGCCTCTATCACTCTGCTCTGAAAGCCCATCACATCCCGAGCTCACCGTTGCATAGCCATCACTTTTGTCGGAAAATCATTGTTGTTTCCTTTGACTGCTCTCAATGAATCAATTGTCTTGAAAGGGTCCTCTCGTTTGATTCCACAGCAACTTGAATTAGCTCTCCAAAAACTGGCTTCCGGAGATCATCCTCATTGTATTAATGCTTCAATTGCTTCCGTTTCCGCCAGGACTGCTACGAGAATTTGTTTCAAAGGAATGCCTTCCTGACTAAAAGTAGTGGCCACGCTGAATTAGGGTATAATCCTGGGCCCAAAATGATAACCTCTTGAGCTGATACTGTCTTTATGGGCCTCATTATCAGACGCTTTGGCTGGTCCTCGATTTCACGCTTTCCCGGGCTCTGGGTGCAGATTTGAGCACCAAAACTGCTCCCACGATGGAGGGATAATAATCAGTTAGACAGATCAGTGCTCCTCACACTTTCTTATAATTGTATACGGGAGTTATGGAAAAAAAGAAAGTAGAAATGCCACTGAAGTAGTAGTAGTAGTAGTAGTAGTAGTAGTAGTAGTAGTAGTAGTAGTAGTAGTAGCAGTAGTTGTAGTTGTAGTAGTAGTAGTAGTAGTAGTAGTAGTAGTAGTAGTAGTAGTAGTAGTAGTAGTAATATAACAACAACAGTGAGGAGAGGAAGAAGAAGAAGAGAGAGAGAGCAAACGGATAAATGAATAAAAAAACTTTATTTTCAAAGGGTTAAGGACTGGGCATGCAAGACAGTCTAACTGTTAGAAAATGTAACATGAGATTGCAAAGCTGTTGTTAGATGCTGTAATTCATTATTTTTGTTTGCCAGTGTTAAGACGGATGTTATTTACATTTGTAGAGCGGTAAGAGTGTTTCACACTTTTCTTTGAAGAGGGGGGAGAATGTAAGGGGAACGAATGAAGGTGTCGAGTGACTGTGTGCGACTGGCGGGAAGTATGACGTCATAGGTTAGGGGGAAAGAAGAAAAAGGTCAAGGTGGCCATGAGCATTTTGTGTCGATGGACAAGCTGAGGTCAGACTTGTGATATAAGGTTTTTATCAACGAATTCTCGAGAAGGTTAGCGATAACAAGTTAGAGAAGGTTAGTGATAACAAGTGCTGAAGATTGTTAAGCAAAGTACGATTGATCAGCTTTGAGACTCAGATCGGCAGGAAGACACCAGCAATAAGTTTTAGTTGTAACAAAAGATGTCGACAGGCAGTCCAAGATGTGTCACAACGAACACCCACAGTGAGCAGTCAGTTGAATGTTTTTTCTTTTTCAGTAGTTGGGAGTATCAGTTTAACACGGAAGGCCTACATCATACACATTTTGACTTAGTGACTACCGAAGGGAGTCAAGATTATTTGCCGTGTGAGTTTTTTCGGCTGATTAGTAGAACCTGTGAAGATTGAGAGTGCAAGGACAGTGCATTCACTTGAATGTTTGTGTTCGATACTCGAATGAATTAAACTGATTGATATTTGACTGAGGAGTCCGGTTTTTTTAAAATCAAACTACATGTGTATACCTGGCTGAGTCTCCATACATAACGTTCTGTTTTTCATACAATCAAAGACATTTAGCAGTAGGTTTTGGACATACTAAGCATGAAGAACAAAAACAAAAATAAACAAAAATAATGAAAATTCCCATCAATCAAAATGGAAAAATACACACAGAAGGGACAGATATTGAAGAAGTCAGTCAATTTGCATACCTTGGCAGCTACATAGACCAGGATGGTGATACTAGAAAGGAAGTTAGGATCAGAATTGCAAAAGCAGCATTGATCTTCAAGAATCTTGAGAACATATGGAATTCAAAAGTTATAAGCACAAAAACCAAGTTAAGACTATTCAATTCAAATGTAATATCCACCCTCATGTATGCATGCGAAAGCTGGAAAACAACTAAAGAAATAGAAAAGAAATTAGACTCTTTTGAAAACAAATGCCTAAGGAAAATACTCGGCATCAAGTGGAATGAATTCAAGAACAATGCAGAGATAAGACAGATGACTGAACTACAACCAGTCTCATGGGTGATCAGGAAAAGGAGATGGACATATGTTGGTCACTTGATGAGAAGAAATGATCAGAGAATCCCAAAACAAGCTATCAAGTGGAACACAACAGGCCGAAGAAAAAGGGGCAGACCGCATGAAACTCTGAAGAGGACATTATTAAGAGAGGCCAAGTTAACAGGCATAAAATCCTTTGATGAGGTTGAAAGACTCGCCGAAGACAGGAAAAATTGGCGAACTACTTTACGAGCCCTATGTGACGTTTAAAGGCACGAGAAAGATATAAGATATAAGAAGCATGAAGAAGAGAGAGAAAATGAATAAAAATATAAATAAACCATCTCTTGTCAGTATACTCAACACCCTGATTTATTTAACTACATGAATTTAAAAAAACTTATATTTTCACATCTAATAAATTTATAGAAAAGCAGTAAAAAAAATAATCAAACCATTCTTTACATTAAACTAATTCAGACTTTGACAATACATTCATTCATTCATTTGCATGTGCCTTGCGGAATTTTGCCTCCCAAACAGCACTCTTGTAGGCCTCTCGGTTGTGAGCAAGATGGCCTACCGCTGCTGCATCCATTTGCAGATCATCAACGATGTCTTGCAGCCATCTTCGTTTTGGTCTTCCTCTCTTTCTTTTTCCCATTATGTATCCTTCCAATACGATCTTCTCTAAATTATCATGACGTTTAATGTGTCCAAAATATTTAAGTTTTCTCTCTTTAATCCTCTTTACTAGCCAGCCTTCTTCAATATTAAGCTACTTATAGTATATTTGTTCTATTTTTGTGTCCACGATATTTGAAGAACTCTTCTGTAGCATTTACATTCAAAGGCATTTATGTGTTTCTCAGCTGTTTTGTTAAGTGTCCAGGTCTCACAGGCATATGTTGCGATGTGAAAATGCATGCCCTTAAAAATCTTATTTTTGTGGTTCTGTCTGCTCCTCTCCACAGATTTTTTATTTGTTTTACTTTCTGAAGAGCGATAGATGTTCTCCTTTTAATTTCCCTCATTGTATCTCCATTATTAGTTAGTAGTGATCCAAGATATTCAAAACTCTCCACTTCTTCCAGATTTTCCTCATTGATACATATTTCAGCTGCCTTTGTTGTTTTGTCAGTTGTCATCAATTTAGTTTTATTTGCATTAAGACAAAGGTTCTGCTCTTCGCTGTTCTTACGGACTGACATAATTAGTTTTTCCATTCCTTTTTGTGTTGTGGACAGTAATACTGTGTCATCAGCATATCTAATCTCTGGTATTTCATAACCTCCAATTGTTATGGCATCGAAATATTCTTTGACTACATCTTCTCTAACGTTCCTCATTATATTTTCAGTATACAAGTTAAATAAGTAGGGTGACAATGCATATACATATATTTTCCATATAGGGAAACTGCTCTGGCCAATAGTGGTACCAAGCACAAACCAAAACTGTCTATGGCTTTAATGATACCAAACACCAACTCAAACTGTTTATGGCATTAATGATACCAAACACCAACTCAAACTGCTTATGGCTTTAATGATACCAAACACCAACTCAAACTGCTTATGGCTTTAATGATACCAAACACCAACTCAAACTGCTTATGGCTTTAATGATACCAAACACCAACTCAAACTGTTTATGGCATTAATGATACCAAACACCAACTCAAACTGTTCATGGCATTAATGATACCAAACACCAACTCAACCCGCCAATGGTATTAATGATACCAAACACCAACTCAACCCGCCAATGGCATTAATGATACCAAACACCAGCTCAAACTGCTCATGAAATGCTCGAATGCTGGATCGTGATATTTTGAAACACTTTTAAGAAGCATGTCCCCATCAAAGAAATGAGAGTAAAACAAATGACAAAATCCCCGAGGATAACTCCTGATATCTTGCAACTCATGAGGAAACGGGATGAAGCTCATAAAAGCAGAAATTTTGGTAGCTATCCTTCATTTAGGAATAAGGTGCAGTGTTTAATTAGGCAGGAAAAAATTACTTCAGAAATTTAGTGAAAGATAAAACGGATAGTAAATCAATCTGGAAAGAGATTAATACTCTTGTAAATAAAAGTAAGCAATCTGACCCACAAACACTTAATGGTGGACATACTTGCACTAACTTCAGTGAACATTTTAGGGAAGAAATTAGTATTCTAAAATCTTCATTACCGACCCCTACTTGCGACCTGAGAGTGTTGGAAATTTACGGCGACAGTAAATGTGTAAAGCTAAAACAACTAAATATTCCTTTCCTCACAGTCTGTGAGGTTTATAACTACATCTGGTCTTTAAAGAACACCAGCTCAGCAGGATGTGATGACATTAGTAACAAGATACTACGCTACGCTGCACCAGTTATTACAGACACACTAACATACATATACAATTTGTGCATTGACAAACACTATTTCCCTGACGTTTTTAAACTCGCCAAAGTGTTTCCTCTTTTTAAATCTGGACAGACTAGTTAGTGACCTCTCAAACTATTGACCCATATCCATTCTGTCATCACTATCTAAACCTCTTGAAAAACATATACAAAACTTAACACTGCTCCACATGCAGGAAAACAATCTACTAATAGGCAGTCAGTCAGGTTTTAGACCAAATCACTCCTGCCACATAGCATTATCTAAAATGACAGAAAACTGGCTGTCTAATATAAATGATGACAAATTGTGTGGTGCTGTCTTTGTTAATTTCAAGAAAGCCTTTGATATGACTGATCACGAAATTCTTGAAAAAAAACAGAAAGGTTATAGATTACACCCTGACCTAACAAAGTTTATTAGATCTTTTCTCTCAGGTAGAAAACAAGTAGTTTGTTTTAGAAACAAAATATCTGACTCTTCTGTGGTTGATACTGGTATTCCTCAAGGATCCATTCTTGGTCCTCTTCTCTTTGCTACCTATATTAACGACCTACCACTACATTTAAAGCACTCTTCATGTGATCTTTTTGCTGATGACTGTACTATTTACAACAGTGACTATGACATCAATAAACTACAGACAACGCTCCAAAATGATATAAACAGTTTGATTAAATGGAGAGATAAAAATGGTATGTTGATAAACACCAACAAAACAAAATCCATGCTCATCACTACAAGACAGAAACTGCAGAATGCAACAAAACTTCACTACACCTTTGTGCTGGGACTAAGGCAATAGAAAATGTTCATGAACATAAAACTCTAGGATTCATCATTGATCAGCATTTAACTTGGAATTATCATGTACATAATCTGATAAATTTGATTGCACAGAAAGTTTACCAACTAGCCAAAATTAAACACTTTATCAACAAAGACACAAGAAAGATATACTACATATCACACATATAAACACAGATTATTGTTCCACAATCTGGGATGGATGCTCAGTCTCAAACACAAAAAGGCTGTACTCACTTCACAAACGAGCATTAAATCTGATTTGCGACAAACACCCAGTACAGACTGTAGATCAGCACAAGCAACTCAAAATTCTACCCTTCAAATATAGAGTCATTTTTAACAAAGTTAAGTTTGTTCACAGAATTCTATCGCACAATGCTCCGCCTTACTTGTGGTCACTGTTTACGTATAATACTAAACATAGCCAGCGTTTAAAACACCGTTTTCTTCCTAAACCCAGGACTGATGTGTACAAGAAAAGCCTTGCATATTCTGCAGTACAGCTCCGGAAACCCTCCCCTTTCATTTAAAATCCATTAGTAATACTTCATCTTTTAACTCAAACCTGTTTCATTATTTACTTGCTTGTAATTATGTCTCCATAAAATAACCAGCACTCTCTCAACACATGACTCGCCAAACATCACGTACTAAAATGACATAGTTTGAAAACTAATTTGTTAGATATTGTTAGAAATTATTTTAATGTTTGTTAAAATATATATGGTAGAAGATCTGTGCTGACAACATATTTTTGTTTATGTATATGTCTGTGTGAGTGCGTGTATGTGTGTGAGCTATTTTATTATGTTAATTACTTCTAATCCTTTACTTTGAATGTAATAGTTTACTCTTACGGTCTTTTGATATGTTTTTTTCCTAATGTAATTTGTATACTTGTATTAAAAAGAGTGTGTGGGAAGAATGAAAGACGGAACGATGAAGGGCAGAATGTAAGACGGGCCTGCGTACCCTATTCTATACCCTTTAAAAATAAAGATCATTCATTCATTCATTCATTCATGTCATTTGTGATACCAAACATCAGCTCAAACTACTCATGGCATTAATGATACCAAACACCAGCTCAAACGTCTCATGGCATTAAAGATACCAAACACCAGCTCAAACTTCTCATGGCATTAGTGATACCAAACACCAGCTCAAACTGTTCATGGCATTAAAGATACCAAATCTCAGCTCAAACTACTCATGGCATTAAAGATACCAAACACCAGCTCAAACTACTCATGGCATTAAAGATACCAAACACCAGCTCAAACGTCTCATGGCATTAAAGATACCAAACACCAGCCCAAACTTCTCATGGCATTAGTGATACCAAACACCAGCCCAAACTTGTCATGGCATTAGTGATACCAAACACCAGCCCAAACTTCTCATGGCATTAGTGATACCAAACACCAGCCCAAACTTCTCATGGCATTAGTGATACCAAACACAGACATAAAATGGTCAAAGCATCAGCTCATACTATTCAGGGGATAAGTTATATCTAACACCAGTCTAAGCAGTTCTTGGTATTAGTAACATCGTGTACGCCTATCAGTAGCCTATGATAGCTATGATAGTCTAATCCCAACATTATATTTGCACGGTAAGGCTAGTAATGTTGCGCGCCTGTATCACCTGCTTACTATGCTGAAAATTATCAAACGCCCATACCCTCGCCCCCTCCCGTTCATAGCACGACGGCCATCCAGCATCCGGACCAGATGATCCATGCATTAATTCCACCCTGCACCAAGCACCGTTACCAAGCACGTCAGCTATTTCAAACAGTCCCAAACATCAATGACCTTACAAAGCTCGAAGTAACTGATGGGACCTGCAGCTGCTGTCTCACGTTATTATCCTAGAACGGAATGTAAACACCGCTCTGGCTTGAAGAAGGAGCCTGCATAATACTCGTGGGCCCCGGTTCTCTGCTCCATGGGTTCCCAATGTGCTTTTGTCTTAATTCCATGAATTATAGTCGCCAGCTTTACCAGGCTCAATAGCGTAGCATAACGGGGGCCCCTCTGAGGTCGTTGGTCGTACCACCGAGTATAATCATTGCCGTTAAGATCTGGTTAATTTCTGCCCTTGGTGACAGAAGTATTACTTCCGAAGCTGGTCCTGATGGCTCTTTATTGATATTTGTCAGGGTTAGTCATCATGGAGGATCTTTAAATGATCTTTGCAGAGGGTTTTACTAGTGCGGGTTGACTACTAAATGGTTTTAACCTGACGGCACTTAAGTAACTTTGATGTCATAAAGTTAACAAATGCAGGCTCTTTATTTATTTATTTTTTAAAAAATAACCTACAGAGATTGACAAAAAATTTGCATGAAAGTAAACGGGATTGTCATGATTTTAAAAAAAAACGTTATTATGTGCCTTTGCCGGACAATCATTTGGCTATCATGTTCCTCTGTCTTGTGCGGTCCTTGCTTTTTCCAGTTAGTTCAGGTGGTTTTCTTTTTTTCCATGTCACGTGGTCAGTCACGTGATGTATTTTTCTCTTGGTCTTCCTTTGTTCCTTTTCCCATGTCACTTGGTCACTCAGCTGATGTATTTTTCTCTTGGCCTTCCTCTCTTCCATTTTCCTTTGAAAATTCCATCCATTACTAGGTTCCCTAACGTTGGTCTTCTCATGGACATAAACAGTCGTGAAAACTGCAATAGAAATACATCCTGATGTATACATAGAATTCCACGAGGAAGACGGATGGATACTGAGAATACAATTTTGAAAACACGTTGAATGTTGATTCATTCATTTGCATGTCCCCTGCGGAACTTTCTTTGCATTAGGATAGAGGTTTTGTTCTTCGCTGTTCCTACGGACTGACATCATTAGTTTTTGCATTCTTCTCTGTGTTGTGGACAGTAATACCGTGTTATCAGCATATCCAATCTCCGGCATTTCACAACCCCCAACCGTTACGGCATCGCAATACTCTTTGTCTACATCCACTCCAACACTCCTCACCATACTTTCAGCATACAAGCATACAAGAGCTGAATGTTGATAGAGACTAAAAAGTCCATGAAAAAAAAATACACTAGCAAAGTTTTATTGCAAGTAACATAAGAATAACCATAGTGAAGTTAAGAAGCAAACAAACAAAAAATGGCGTGGCATGTGCTGAACAAGTAAAAATGAAAACCAAAGGCTTTTAAAGGATGAGAGATTTAGACAAGAGAAAGAAAAAGCACAGAAGAGGCAGGCTGAAAGCACTTAATGCTGCTATCAATTGCATCCAAATCATGTCTGTTATCATGTCTTCACACGCCAGTCTTCCAGAATCTCGTGATCTCATCGATAACAGAAAATCGCATTAGCAAACTTACTTTTGTATTTTCTGGCAATAATACAACCGCTCAGCCCTCTTCAATCATGCGTCTTCCCTGTTTTCATTATCCCCGCTTGGCGGTGGAGCTCCATTCATTTCTAATTTTTGGACCTTTTCGAGGGCGTCGGCAGATTCTTATTTCCAGCATTAGTTTTTTTTCCCCTCTCTCTCACATTCTAAAATCGACAGGCCGAGTCTTCTTAGCTGGTTGGCCAGTTTGTACCAAAAATATTTATTTTATTGATCCTAACTGGCCAAGTTGGTTTTTAATTATGGCTGAATCGGTTGTTTTGAGTTCACGTGATCCAGGAAGTACGGAGACAATGATGGAAGAGCGAGCACCATCGCCTGGGGCCATGTATTTTCCTGAGGGACTGTCAGTTTCTTATTCAGTCAGCGGTGTCTGCTAACCAGGTCTTTGAGTAGTCGCGAGAAGCGCTGTTGAACTAACGTGGAGGGTCAAAATGTTGGAGCCGGACAAACAAGTAACTAATAGAGCCACACTAGAGGGTTGTCGGAGGAGATGATTGTCCGGGCTACATCGTAAACAGAAGAGGAAATTGAGCAAAACTGAACAAACCGGTAATGTCCGCGGGTGTTGATTTCCCTTGCATTGTTCCGTTCTTGTCATAAACAGAATCTTTTGACATTGACAGCGGGAACTTGTTCCCGAATGTTTTCTGGGCTTGTTCTCTCATTAAATGGCGTTGTGATTTTTGTAAGGGATGGAAACGTTATTTTCTGCATCAGTGCATCGTGTATTATGTTCATTAATACCACTTCATCACGACGACTGGTCGCTTTCTCCCTCTTCCCCTGCCCGAACCCCCTCTTCTCTCTCTCTCTCTCTCTTCCATGAAACTGTATATGTCCACGGAAAACACCGTTACCTCCGCGACTGAGACTGTATGTTGCACCGCACCGCACCATATAGCTAATGTATCGGCATTGTTTCAGAAGTTGTGAGACATTACAGATCGTGAAGACGTTGCTCTGTGATAAGTTATCTGTAGTGATAGCCAAAGATACGCAGAAATGCAGAATTCTGAATGTGTATAGATTTTATCATTGAATGTTAGAAAACGAGTCCTAAAATGCTATATTGAACCTATCTTGTTATATGGAAGTGAATCATGGACAATAGGCAAGTCTGCACAAAAAACATTGGAAGCAGCAGAAATGTGGTTTATTAGAAGAATGTTGCGAATCCCCTGGACAGCAAAAATAACTAATGAAGAATGTATGAGAAGAGTTGGAGAGGCAAAAAACCTTGTCAGAAAGATAAGAGAGAGACAATGTACTTTCATAGGACATGCAATGAGAAGAGGGGGCATTGAAAATATTATAACAACAGGAAAAATAGAAGGAAGAAGATAAAGAGGAAGACCAAGAGAAATGATACTGGACAGTCTGACGGGTTGGTGTGAGAGGAGATCACCAACTGAACTGATGGCCTGCATGAAGGATCGGGTACTCTGGAGAAGCATAATAGCCAACGCCAGTCGGCACGGCACCTGATGATGATGATGATAGATTTTTACATCATAGTGTAAAAGGCGATGAAAGGAAGGTTTTCTTTCACTTGAAAGGATGAAACATTGATACTTCCTCTTCCTTCCTTCTATTCCTCCTAATCTACTTCGGCAAGAGAAGTTCAGTTAAAAGTGCATTAGGTCTAGGAATGTACAAGACCACTTGTCACACTTGGCAGTGGTTGCAGGAGATAAGCCTGAGCAGCCAGTCCTTATATAGACTAGAAATTTCTATGAACTCAGTTCTCCAGCAGTAGAAACTTTTTTTCTCTTCTGGTGCCACTACACCAAACTTTCCCATCGTAACATATGCCTATGAGACCTGGACATTTAACAAAACAGCTGAGAAACACATAAATACCTATGAATGTAAATACTATAGAAATGCTGTTTCAAATATCATGGAGACAAAAAAAAACAACAAATATATCAATACTACAAGAACTTAATATTGAAGAAGGTTGCCTACTAAAGAAGATTAAACAGATACAATTGAAATATTTTGGACATTTTAAACGTCATGAGAATTTAGAGAAGACAGTCTTGGACGGGTACACAATGGGGATAAAGAAATGGAGGAAGACCAAGGCGAAGATGGCTGCAAGACATCGCTGATGATCTGCAAATTGATGCATCAGCAGCAGGGCATCTTGCTTACAACCAAGAGGCATACAGGGGAGCTGTTAGGGAAGCAAAGTTCCGCGAATGACTGACTGACCACACCAAAACAATACCCTGATGTCCACCCAGCCTCTAAAATGGGTACCAGAGAAATCTGGGAAGGTGAATGCTGCCAACCTTGAAACTGACCATTTCTCACTTTCATGTATCGATGATCTTGGAAATATGGGCCTAACACCGTATACTCGATATGTCTTTTCGTCATGGAAGCGGGGATTTTACCTTACCTTATGAACAGTAGTATACTGATACTGGGACCTGTTTTTTTTTTTTCATTCCTAACTCCACTCTAGACCAGTAGCTACCTTTACCAGTCAACAAACGCACGTTCTTCATTGTACAAGAAAAAACATTCACGTATCATAAGATATAACCCATCAAAGGCTATATATAATGCAGTACACTCTCTGAATCCATACAAACACACATTTCCGTCGGTTGGACTTCCGGCTTCTTCCGGGTCATGCAGGGTCAGACGTGTTTCAGCAAGTGTCTTTATGTAGTGAGAAAATCCGCTGTTGTCTTTTGGTGTACCGTTAGCATATTCTCCGTGTTAGCGTAATCAGACTGCTATTAGAATTCCTTGATTCGAGCAGAACGAATGCCAGATGCAAGGCTGGCCACATTAGGAACAGTTGAGAACATCAAACATTTACGATTCTCGGCGAGGTCTCCGCTCGGTATTGAAACTTCCTGCGCAAGTCAGCCATCGCTCTGTAGCTGCTCCGTGACTCCATTTTGTGAGCATCAGCGAGGAAGAAAAACAAGGCGGTCTAGCATTAGAGCTTCCCAGGAGAGATCTCAGTGGAAGACGCGTACATTTGGTAGCTTAATGCGCTTGGTTCTAAAGGTTACAGAACACAAAGAGTCACTTGGAGATACCTAGCGAGAGCGGAGTGTAGAATACTGAAGAAGTAAGACGCTTGTGCGTCTTAACGTGGTCGGGAAAAATGCTTAGACCTAGAAATCTAAGGGAACATGACACCAGGGTCCTGGATGATGAAGAGAAGATTATAGAAGAATTCGTTGATAAAGTAGAGAAAGAAAGACACCTTAGAATTTCAGGATTTAGTTTAGCCTCGTTGCTTTCCAGCAGGTGTAGAAATTCTGTGTATATATATATATATATATATATATATATATATGAGAATGTAACGTAAGACTGGCTGTAACACTAGACGGTTGGTGTACATACTGAATCTATAACAGCGCCAAAAGACGTCGACATAGTCACATAGTCACATAGTCACGACATTGGGAGCTTACTATCTGGTCAATACTGAGGCTTCAGTTTATATGGCAGTGAGTGGCGAATTGTGGCCGTTTTAAGCGTGTGACAAACCCGCGCGACAACCTGTTATTGCAGAACATCAAACTCTCCAACGACAGCCAAGATAGAATGCAGAGATCAAGGAATGCCGGTGATCGTTCGTTTCTCTGATTTTACTGTTTCCTCTGACATGATGACAGTAGTAGTCTCTAACACGTCTTCTCTCCATCCCAACCCACCATCACCACTCCGGGGGCCCTATCTAAGCTCTGCCTCTGCTCTGTGTGTCTATGTCTGTCTTTCCTTCACTTTGACTGCCCTCCCCCCTTTCCACCTCCTTATATTTCTCTTGTCACTAGGTCAGTCAAGATCTCCAAGGAATGTTCTTTCTCGTCATTTTTTTTTTCGGTCACTACTCTCTTTTACGTCCGCCTTGGAAGGATACATAATAGGAAAAAAGAAAGAGAGGAAGACCAAGGCGAAGACGGCTGGAAGATGTCGTTGATAATCCGCAAATGCATGCATCAGTAGCAGGGCATCTTGCTAACAACCGAGAGGCTTACAGGAGAGCTGTTATGGAGGCAAAGTTCCGCAAGGGACATGCAAATGACTGACTGACTGGTTCTCTTTCACAACCAAAATAGTTTTTGCGTGGTTCCATAATTCCCGTGCGTGTTAAAATTTCATGTGCAATATCCTGTTACTATTTCTGTCATCCTATTGCTATTTCTGTCATCCTGCTTCTATTTCTGTCATCCTGTTACTATTTCTGTCATCTTGTTGCTATTTCTGTCATCCTGTTGCTATTTCTGTCATCCTGTTACTATTTCTGTCATTCTGTTGCTATTTATGTCATCCTATTGCTATTTTTGTATCCTGCTGCTAACACTGTCACATTTAACTCTTTGACTCCTAAATGAAGTCAACTCTCTGCCAGAATAAATTATCATGGAAAATTTTGGTAGAAAGAAACTTGTTTTAAAATATAGTTTGGGTTAGAAATGTGCTGTTTTTCAAGCTATTTGCTACCAATAGTGCCAGTGCTATTTGTGTGTGTGTGTGTTTTTTTTTTAGCCATAGAGTAACAACTGTGGAAAGATTGATTGCTTCGTAGTTTGGTATGGCTGAACATTCATTTACCGGTTTTAATTTGCTTCAGCAAATGCGCGTCGGCAGCTCCTCGAACAGTTATTTGGATTAGGATGCTTGTACGTCCTTCACGCGAGCAGAGATGCATATATCGCAGCTTTGCTTAGTTACTCTCTATTTCTCTTTATTGTTTATGACTCATCCTGACGCGCATCATTCCGCTGGAGGTTTTACAATGCTAACGTATACTCTCTGTAGATTGTTGCGTATAGTTCCCCCAGCTTATGCCTGCTAGCAATTTTGTTGTTTACTTGTGTTCATTATATGTGGCTTTTTTTTTGTTTTGTTTTGTCTAACTCTTCTCCAAAGGATGCAGTATGTTAGTCATTTATTAGCCGTTGTCTTAAGTGCATAGGCTGAAGCGTATTGTCACACGTCAAAGACGTTTTTTTTAGACGGACGGATTTAAGCTGGCCAGTGATATATATCATTTCTGAAAAAGGATCTTCTCAGATTCCGAGCTTTATACATGGCGTCTGCCCTGCATCGTTTCACAGGACCTGGTCACCAGCACACTGAGCTCTAGAAGTAATATTCTAAGAGACTCTGTAATGTCATTTATGGAAAATAAGATGATGACAGTAGAGCAAACAGATGTTAAAAAATAAAAACTCCCGTTTCCATATCAGTAAGGCATATTGGGGAAACGGTGTTAGGCCCTTATTTCCACAACCTTCGGCACATGAAAGTCTGATGTGGTCAGTATCACGCCTAGCCGCATTTACCTTCCCAGATTTCTCTGGTAACCATTTTTTAAGGGGCTGGATCGACACAAAAGAGCCAGAAAGCTGTAAGCTTTGTTCATTACTTACACGGATGTTAGTTTCTTGTAAAGTTTGAAAATTGTTGCACAGAATTCCTGATGGAAATTTCTTTTATCCAGAAATCTTTCTCTCTTTAGCTTTGTTTATCAACACTCCAGCTCTGTACATATTGTCAAAGTTTTTTTTAAAAAAATGTGATTCACAAAAGCAGCAGTGCGCTTCTTCTTCTTCTTCTTCTTCTTCTTCGTCGTCGTCTTCTTCTTCTTGATAGACAAATACCGTATCCTGAGCCAAGTATATTAAGTGGTCTTCAGAACTGTGTTGTTTCCAGTGGCCTTGAATTTACGCTGTTATTTCTATCACTGAAGTCTATCACCGTGATCTTTCATTGTAAATTGTCACCGTAGTCTATAATTGTAATCTGTCATTGTAGTCTATAGCTATAATCTATTAGATAGACTATCACAGTATTCTGTCACTGTAGACTATCACCGAAGTCTATCATCGTAGCCTACCATTGTAGTCTTTCACCATAGTCTATCGTCATAATCTGTCACCGTAGTCCATTGTCGTAGTCTGTCACTGTAGACTATCATCTTAGTCTTCATCGTAGTCTGAAATCTTAGTCTATCATCACAGTCTGTCACAGTGGTTTATCACTTTAGTTTATTATTGGAGTCTGTCACAGTAGTCTATCACTTTAGTTTATTATCGGAATCTGTCACAGTAGTCTATCACTTTAGTTTGTTATCGGAATCTGTCACAGTAGTCTATCACTTTAGTTTATTATCGGAATCTGTCACAGTAGTCTATCACTTTAGTTTGTTATCGGAATCTGTCACAGTAGTCTATCACTTTAGTTTATTATCGGAGTCTTTCACAGTTATATAGACATATATATATATATATATATATATATATATATATATATATATATATATATATATCGACAGCTATATAGACCACAAAGGTGATACCAGAAAAGAAGTTAGAATTCGAATTGCCAAAGCAGCATTGACCTTCAAGAATCTTGAGAACATATGGCATTCAAAAGTTATAAGCATAAAAACCAAATTAAGATTATTCAATTCAAATGTAATATCCACCTTCATGTATTCATGTGAAAGCTGGAAAACAACTTAAGAAATAGACAAGAAATTAAACTCTTTCGAAAAACAAATGCCTAAGGAAAATACTCGGTATGAAGTGGAACGAATTCAAGAACAACGCAGAGATCAGACAGGTGCTCAAACAACAACCTGTCTCATGGCTGATCAGAAAAAGGAGATGGACATATGTCGGTCATGTGATGAGAAGAAACAATCAGAGAATCCCAAAACAAGCTATCAAATGGAACACAACAGACCGAAGAAAAAGAGGTCGACCACATGAAACTCTAATGAGGACACTGTTATGAGAAGCCAATTCAGTGGGCATAACATCTCTTGATGAGGCTGAAAAACTCGGCGAAGACAGGACATCTTGGCGAACTACAATGCGGGCCCTATGCGACGTTTAACGGCACGGAAAAGATGTGTGAAGGATGTGTGTGTGTGTGTCACAGTGGTCTATCACTTTAGTTTATTATCGGGGTCTGTCACAGAAGTCTATCACTTTAGTTTATTATCGGATTCTGTTACAGAAGTCTATCACTTTAGTTTAATCTTGGATTATGTCACGGTAGTCTATCACTTTAGTTTATTCTTGGATTCTGTCACAGTGGTCTATCACTTTATTTTATTATCGGGGTCTGTCACAGAAGTCTATCACTTTAGTTTATTATTGGATTCTGTCACAGTAGTCTATCACTTTAGTTTATTATCGGAGTCTGTCACAGAAGTATATCACTTTAGTTTATTCTTGGATTCTGTCACAGTAGTCTATCACTTTAGTTTATTATTGGAGTCTGTCACAGTAGTCTATCACTTTAGTTTATTATCGGAGTCTGTCACAGTAGTCTATCACTTTAGTTTATTATTGGAGTCTGTCACAGTAGTCTATCACTTTAGTTTATTATCGGAGTCTGTTACAGTAGTCTATCACTTTAGTTTATTATCGGAGTCTGTCACAGAAGTCTATCACTTTAGTTTATTCTTGAATTCTGTCACAGTAGTCTATCATTTTAGTTTATTCTTGGAGTCTGTCACAATAGTCTGTCACTTTAGTTTATTATCGGAGTCTGTCACAGTAGTCTATCACTTTAGTTTATTATCGGAGTCTGTCAGAGAAGTCTATCACTTTAGTTTATTATCGGATTCTGTCACAGAAGTCTATCACTTTAGTTTATTCTTGGATTCTGTCACAGTAGTCTATCATTTTAGTTTATTATTGGAGTCTGTCACAATAGTCTATCACTTTAGTTTATTATTGGAGTCTGTCACAGTAGTCTATCACTTTAGTTTATTATCGGAGTCTGTCACAGTAGTCTATCACTTTAGTTTATTCTTGGATTCTGTCACAGTGGTCTATCACTTTAGTTTATTATCGGAGTCTGTCACAGAAGTCTATCACCGCATGTCGTTAATCACTGCTACAAAATCATCCCTTTATCTAGAGCTGCTAAGTGTTTTTATACGGTACGTGATCTGTGCTTCATCTCATGCCATTCACTCCTTGTTTGTAACTTAAGACGGATCTTCATTTACTCCACTTCAAAGAGGTAAAGTCCAATGTTTCTAAGGGAAATAACTCACACAAGGGCAACAATCGCGAGATTCCCTCACGCCACAAAGGAAACAGAACATATTTTTCAGTCTACGAAACGATTGTGGAACAGAGCGAAGAGCGCTGAAGAGGCAGGAGTCGTTGAGCTATTGACATGGGCCATTGGTCATCTCCAGCCCGTGACTGGTTCATCTCTTCAAAGCGAGCTGGAAGTCGAGCAACATGTGAAAGCGATTATGGAGGTGAGAAGCCAAGATGCTTGTGTGTGGGCCAGAGACAGCGCATGGAAAATATGTTGGTGCACCTTCTGGGATTGAAGGAATGTAACATTAGATGTAACAGTGGAATATAACACTAGATGTAATAGTGGAACAGTAACATTAGATAAACCATGTCACAAATTGAATCTGAGAAATTGAAGATTGGAAAGTGATTTTAAAGACTGCTTTGTTCTTAAATGGCTCTATTTCAAGATATCTTAACGTAATGCAAAATGCACATCATTCTTATTTGCTCAGTATCGTCTAAAAAATCAGACATGTTTCATTTGGCGTCTAAATTAGCTTTTCTATATACAGTCCAAAATATGCGGTTTTCAATTAGTTTGGTTAACTGTCCTATAGTGGAAGTTTCTTTTCCTTTCTTTTTTTCATATCATAAAAAGTTTTTGAGAACTGCAGTTATTCTCTCTGCTCCAGCCTGTAGATACTTTGCTATCGCTTTGAGCTGAAGAGCCCAGAATCAAATAACTGCTGGATCGGAGAAATTAAATGTTGATAAAATGAACTTAGTAGTCAAAGAATCTCGAAACGAGCTATCAAGTGGAACACAACAGGCCGAAGAAAGAGCTCGATCACGTGAAACTCTAAAGAGGACATTGTTAAGAGAGGCCAAATTAGTAGGCATAAAATCCCTTGATGAGGTTGAAAACAGGAAAACGTGGCCAACTACCATGATAGTCATATGTGACGTTAAACGCACGTGAAGAATATAAGAAGATGTAAGACAAAGAACGAGAACAGGACTGCTCTCTTACATTAGGTTCAGACTCTACTAAACTCTTTCCAACAAAATCAGTCACCCAGACTTTCCCGACAGTTCCTGTGCTACTGTGAAACAGTCGTGACACGTGAAGTTTTTGTAACTTCGGCCTCTGCACAGTTTAACTCAGGGGGAAAATAAACCCCCAAAAGTTTAACTGCTACAGAAACAACAAGGGAGTTAACTTTTGTTCCAGTACCGCAGGAGAACAAATCATGAAAAATCAGTATTATGTTACACCTCTTCGTAACGGTTTTCAAGTTGGCAGCTACAGGAAGCGCCATCAACCCAGTTATCAGGCTAATCACCAACAGAAGTTTACTTTACGGTGCTTGGACTTGGACTGTCCGCAGTTTGGCTTTGAATCTGAAGCAATTTTGTTGCGACACGGCACAAGAAACTGCTATGTTTCCGTCAACGTTAGAGACGTTAAATTGCAGTAAACTGACAGACCATCCTGCGTATGGCTAGCCTCGGAATACAGCAGACAAAGCACTTCAGAAGTCAGAGAAAGATAAATAACAGGAGAATGCCCCAAGACCTTACAAGAACTTAATACTGAAGAAGGCTGGCTAGTAAGGAAGATTAAACAGAGAAAGCTTAATTATTTTGGACATATTAAACGTCATGAGAATATAGAGAGGACAGCCTTGGAAAGGTACATAATGAGAAAAAAGAGAGAGAGGAAGACCAAGGCCAATATGGCTGCAAGGCATCGTTGATAATCTGCAAATTGATGTATCAGTAGCTGTGCATCTTGCTTACAACCAAGAGTCACACATGTGTGCTGTTAGGGAGGAAAAGTTTCGCAAGGGACATGGAAAATGACTGACTGACTAACCCAAGATCATCGACACTGGCAAGAAGAGAAGCTAACACGACTATTCCCATACTGTTTTTTTTTTTCATTTCTCTCATGCAACATTGTGCTCTACCACTTCACTCGGTGCAGGCCTAATTGTTTCCAATGTGATAAATTTGTATCTATTTTACTTTAGGGCCAGATGAGATGAACAAGGTGAAAAGCGCTGTTGCTACCTTGCTCTGCCTGAGCATTTGTATGTTTTATACTGCAGAAATATTTCATCACCTGAGTTTTAAACTAGTCCACACAAACTCTATCACAGGGCTCACATTATAGGAGCAAAAAAGGTGCATTTAGGGAGAAAAAAAATAGTCTACAATACTCGACCTACGTGGAAAACTTCTCCATGTGTTTTTTTGTGCACAAAAGAACAGTCGTATCTCCGTTTCCATAAAATGTGGTGCACTTGTATACATATTTGTTGAGCGGGTTCTTTCTTGTTGAACTGATTTCAGGTATTTGTGCTATGCGAACGAAGAAGAAGAAGAAGGTATTTGTGCTCAGAGATTAAAGAAGACGCGCATTCTTTTATTTTAGCCAGCATTCTCTTTAGTTAAAGAAATTTGTTTGTATTGTCTTATTGTTTGTGTGTCTCTCTGTTTTCATGTGTATCATGTGGTAGATTATAGAGGGTGTTACGTTACCATGGGGTGAGAAACTATGTAGCCCTGTACACAGTATCGTGGCCCAGCGTCTTCTCGTGATTAGGGCGGTGCCTTCTCGTGGTCAGTGCGTTGTTTTCTCGTGTCTAGTGCGTCGTTTTTGTGTGACTAGTGCTTCATTTTTAGTGGTTAGTGCACTGTGTTCTCGTAGCTAGTGCATTGTCTTCTCGTGTTTAGTGCGTCGTTTTCTCCTGGTTAGTGCGTTGTCTCTCTGGTTGGTGCATAGTCTTCTCGCAGTTAGTGCGTCGTTTTCTCGTGGCAAGTGCGTCGTATTCTCGTGGTTAGTCCGTTGTGTTCTCGTGGTTAATGCGTGGTCTTCGTGAGGGTAATGTGTCGTTTTCTCATGGCAAGTGCGTCACATTCTCGTGGTTAAGCTTGGTCTTGTCGTGGTTACTGAACAGAAACAAGGTAGGCATTTAACTATTTTAACAGGTTTACTGGTCTCTGAACAGTGCTCCAGTTTAGACGTGGACTGATAAGTGAGGCAAAAGGCGATTCGTCAATTCTCTCCAGTTTTGAAGATACGTAACTTCAAAGCAAAATTAACAAAATTTTCATCCTAACACTAACAGCAAAACACAAATCATCACGACATAAATGAGACGTTTAAGGAGAATATTAAATCGGACAAGAGGAGACCAATAAGAAAATGACACCATCAGGGCAAAGGTTGGAGTAACACCAGTATTACATTACATCCAGAAACAGTAAGTCAAATGATTTGGTCACGTTACACAGCTACCACCAGAAAATATGCCACAAAAAATATTCGCTCTAAGATTTGTAGATAATAGAGGAAGAAGCCACGCACGTAAGAGATGGAAGGAGGAAATTACAGACATCTCAAATATCCCAGTATATGATTATATGAATCATGTTTCTGAGCCCTATCAAGAAGCTTATTTGTCACTTCAACACTGGAAGCTATACAACAATTGGTGTATAAGTATACAACTATACACTAAACACTGCAGTAAAGCTGTGATACTAGAATGTATAAAATTGGAAAAAAGTAGGAGCAGTTTTATTACTTAACGATTACAAAGTTGTGACGTTTCGGCGTGAGCCTTAATCATACAAAAACATACAGGACGAAGAAATAGGGAGAGGAGATAAAGTATAGATTTACATGAATACTATTAAAAAAAAAAAATAAAATTTTTTAAAGGAGTACTTAGCTGTAAATTGCAAAGTGTGGCTTGTCTGGCGGTGTGTGTCAGGAATGGATCTGGTAGGACGTGGAAATTGTTTAAATAGAGACCTGTGACATGTGGTCGGTGGGTTGTAACTGGGGGTGGTGGATGGGGAACCGGGGAGGGGAGAGAGAGTGACGCACTACTGGCCTAGCTAGGAGAATTTGAAACAGGTGATTGGGGAAGAGGTGTTGCAGAGAAGAGGGGTTGCAGAGAAAATAGCGGGGTTGCAGAGTGATGCTGTGAGGAAGTTTGAAAAGTAAGAAGGGGTGCATTTAGTGGAGAGGTACTATAATGATTGAAGAAGATGATGTTACGTGTAACTAAACAGCGAGTTTAACCCATGTGGTTCCAGCGTCCCATAATTTTGAATGCAGCGGTTCTCAAGTGCCAGGCGGCTTGTATCATCTGCGTGACATTGTTTAATGGCTGTTACCAGAAAATCAGATTTTCCTCACAGCATCACTCTAAGTACTCCTTTAAAAAATTTTAAATTTTATTATTTTTTTTTTTTTAATAGTATTCATGTAAATCTATACTTTATCTCCTCTCCCTATTTCTTCGTCCTGTACGTTTTTGTATGATTAAGGCTCACGCCGAAACGTCACAACTTTGTAATTGTTAAGTAATAAAGCTGCTCCTACTTTTTTCCAATTTTATACATGGAAGCTATACAGGGTGTTTCGAAAGTCACTTGTTAGTGTGTTTAGTGTGTAAAAGTCGACGGGTGGTCTGGTTACGCATGTCAGTCATCATTAATTATGCTCGCTCGGTCGTTAGCTTTGGCTGAAGCTGGTCATCGTGAAGGTATGGTAGACGATAAGATCACCTCTGATAAAAATACATTAGCGGTATCTGAAGTGAATTGGTTATCGAGAGTGGAATTTTTTAGTTAGACTCTTCACAGGGGAAATTAATTTCACACTTTCTTCCACTGTCTCTCACCGCCTAGATTTATTGCTTTATTGCTTTGGTCATTTGAAGTCCATAGTTGAGACTGTTTTTACGTTCAGTGTGTTAGCAGCTTTGCCCAGAGCAAGTAGCGGAATTCACTTATTCACACATAAAGTTCAGTGTGTCTTATTCTATTTAAATGATATGGCTTTTTTCATTTCAGGAGCCCGTTTCTGTGGTTGAGCATGTTTTTAGAGAAGGCGGTAAGCATATCAATAGAGTAAGGGAGCTATTTTCCTGTGGATTTTCCTGAGACAGCAGTGCCAAGAATTAATGCAGTGCAAAGTCTTATTGAGAAATTTCGGAGGACAGGATCAGTGCTAGATGCACGAAGTAGTGGAAGACCATCGAAAATTGATAAAAAAAAACCCACAAACTATTGGATAGTTCAGCCTCTTTGAGTAGTAGTCCATCAAAATCTCTACGAAAACTGGCACATGAGCAAGATATCAGCATTAGAGCTGCGCATACTGCAGTCGGAAAAAGTTTGAAATTATTCCCATACAAAAATGTAGCCGTGCAACAGTTGCAACCGTTGGATCACGAGAAACGACTCTGTTACTGCGAATGGTTTCAACTCTTCATTCGCGTGAAAGGTGTCGACATTCTTGACTTGACTTTTTTCACTAACGAAGCTTGGTTCAGTCTTTCTGGTCATGCGAACTCACAAAACTCACGTCTGTGGTAGTCGAGCAACCCTAATATTCTGCAAGAAACACTTCTACATGATCAGAAAGTTGGAGTGTGGGTGGCAATATCTCGTCGGCGTATTGTTGGCCCTATAGTCTTTTCAGAAACGGTGGATAGTAAATGATATGGTTCAGTACTACACGAGGAGGATGAAATAATATATTCATGGTTTCAGCAAGATGGTGCTACCCCTCATACTGCCACCAGCTTTATGAAACTTTTGGAGGAGGATGAAATAATATATTCATGGTTTCAGCAAGATGGTGCTACCCCTCATACTGCCACCAGCTTTATGAAACTTTTGGAGGAATTTTTCTGTGAGGGTATCATTTCTAAAAATTTATAGCCACCCAGATCGCCGGATCTAACTCCGCTAGATTTTATCTGTGGCGAGCAATAAATGGAAAACTGTACCGTGATCGCCCTCACACAACTGATGAACTGAAGTCGGCAATAACTACAAACGTAAGTGACATCTCACAGGAAACTTTACAAAGAGTTTTTGATAACAAAAATTATAAATGTGCAAGCCAGCATTGCCGCACACGGATTTCATTTCGAACATCGCCTATAAGGTCAGACAAATTTACATGTACTAATTATTTTCAATATTAAAATATTAATATACAATTGTAATTTTCAAAGACTTATGATATTATAATTTTATATGTTAATTATTTTTTAAAGTCATTTTTTAAAGTAAATTTTCACTGCTACTCGTTGCAATAAACCCGTATAATGTAAAATGGCTTTCCGTACTTTGATTTTAAACTTAACGCTAACAATGATGCAGTCGGAACGGCCTAGATAGTTACCTACGTCCACAGTCGTTGCCTACCAGAATTTTTTACACACTACCAAGTGATTTTTGAAACACCCTGTACGAGGAAGGATACAAGACAAGGCAAGACAAGTTCATGCAAGCTCTGTGCTACATGTTTGACATCTTGACATTAATCAAAGAACAAGACAATACTTCGGTATCTGCAGAATTAGAAATATGACAAGAATTGGCGCAATTCGAAATAGAAGAAAAATAATAATAATAATAAAAATAAAGCCAGGAAAATCAGTGAATGAATATACGGAAAAAAGGAGTATTTGATTAAATGTACAAGACAATAAGAGTGAGGTCTCATCTAACACGGACATATGATTACAGTCACGTATACATTTTGACTTAAAAAAAAAACAAAAAAACGGGAAGACCTACATTCTAAAACTGTAAAATAATCTGCTGACATCACTAGTGGGGAAAACATTAAAAAGGGTAAAGCTAATACCCTCCTCCTTATTAGTCTTGGCCTATATGTTTGCTCGCATCATGATCCCAACCCCAGACCTTAGTTAAGTAGTACCTCTCCGGAAATCTAATCATCATTCCGGAAGTACTGCTGCCGAAGTGAATCCTGAAATGTCAACACTCTGCTACGGGCAATAAAGTAAAGATTTCGAGCTTATCCAGGGCGGCGTTGGCAGTGACCATGGAAGCGTCCAGCACGAGCAGCGATAATCTGGACCCCCAAGGGGAAATTAAGTGTCTCATTATGAACGCTTCAACAACCAGCTACCAATAGCTGAGAAACTGGCAGCCGAATTAATGCGCGGGCGTCTTCCAATCAAATTCGACCTTTATAGAAATGTACTCCGTGATACGTTTGTTAATTTGTGCTGAAATGTGAAGCCAGAAACTCTGTTTTGGATAGAAAATGCAACTTATGTACTGTTAGTAATATACTGTAGTAATTGTTAATTAGTTTACTGCAAAGGGTCGGCAAGTGTGCCGCTGAAGTTTTGTGCTGTTTTTGCTGTTATTGGTAATTCTTTTTTTTTCGGTAGTAAATCCTGTTAAAAACTCATTTTCAGCTGCTGGAATTGGAATTTGTTAGCAATGTTAACATATTTTTGTTTATGTATGTATGAGATGAAAGAATGAACAGCGATGTACACTGTAAATATGTAAATTAAAAAAAATAGGTTAGGTAAGCAGGAGAACGTCTGCTGTTGTGCAGTCAGGGCTGCAAAGAGGGGGAAGGGGAGAGAGAGAAAGAGAGAGAGAAAGAGAGAGAGAGAAAGAGAGAGAAAAAGAGAGAGAGAAATAGAGAGAGAAAGAGAGAGAGAAAGAACGAGAGAGAGAAAGAGAGAGAAAGAGAGAGAGAAAGAGAGAGAGAGAGAAGAGAGAGAAAGAGAGAGAGAAAGAGAGAGAGAAAGAGAGAGAGAAAGAGAGAGAGGAGAGAAAAAGAGAGAGAGAGAGAAAGAGAGAGAGAGAAAGAGAGAGAGAAGAGAGAAAAAGAGAAAAAAAAAGAGAGAGATAGAGAGAGGGAGAGAGATGGATTTGTACCCTTTGCGCTTGAGCTGTTGTGGGGAGCCCAACGGTCCTGTTCTCCCACCCCTCCACCCTTTTTTTTCTTATTAGAGACAACATTCAAGAACAGACTAACATTTCACCCACAGATTTTTCTGTATTTGGATAAGGAGCTCCCCCGATAGTAACAGATTCCAGGCTCCGACCTGGTTCTCCGCGGCCCCTTCGCGCTGTGAGATTAAGATTCGCCTATGTCACAAGCATCCAAGAACCTGATTTCATGTAAATATTACTTTATCCTTGCTTGTGTATCACAACCTGACCGCGACCCATCATCTGTAAGGATAAACGGTGGAGTTTATGGCACATGGCAGGCATGGCGACATGTAGACCAGCGTGTGATATAAGAAGAAGAAGAAGAAGAAGATGTCATGTGCACAATAGTGAAATCTTCAGGTACAGTCTATATATTAATAGAAACTGAAATTCTGAAATATTATTATCTGCTGTGCAGGACAGCGTTGACGATCATACTTCTCCGTATTGCTCGGTCCTTGGTGTTTGCAGTCAGTTCAAATTCATTTATTTTTTTTCATGTCACTTGGTCAGTCCACTCAGATATTTCTCTCTTGGCCTTTCTTCTGTTCCTTTTTTCCCTAGAATTTTCCAGCCATTACTAAGTTCTATAACTCCCGTCTTCTCATAGCATGTCCAAGAAATTTTGACTGCCATTTTAACTACGAGGGGCGTTCAGAAAGTAATGCGCCACATCGTTTTTTTTTTTTTTTTCTCTCCGCTAATAATGAAGATAGAAGCGTGAAATTTTGCACACTTTAAATATGGCATGTGGTGATTGTGTGAACCAAATTGCACCGCAACCGGCCAAAGAATATGGCTGCCCTAACCGTTGAAACGGGGCGTGTTAGCAACTTGCGGTATAAGCAGCGAATTGTGATTTTAATTAATAAAATTACCGGACGTATCCATGTTTATTGTGTATAAATTTCATGCTTTTTGAATAAAGAGCCCCTGAGAAAAACGATGTAGTGCATTACTTTCTGAACGCCATTCGTAGTTTTCGTTGCTGTGTAACTTCTTTGAGGACCATTTTTTTTGTTTTTCTCTCTGTCCAGTTTTCTTTCTCCTTCCTTCCTCAAACCCACATCTCTGTTGCCTCCAGTTTCTTTGTCACCGTTTTGTTGGTTGTCCAAGTTTCACAGCCATATAGCAATACTGGCTCCGTTTACCGCTGTAATACTCTTTTCCTCAGTTCTTACATTTAGTATCCTCTTCATATCACAAAACGCTGGGTTTTTTTTTTTTTGTGTGTTACCTATTCGTGATCATTTTTCACTTGTGCCCTTGCCATCAGCTGTTATTGATGTTTCCAGGGAAGGTAAATCCCCGTTTCTATGCTACAAAGACATATTAGGGATACGGTGTTAGATCCTGTATTTCCAAGACCTTCAACACACGAGAGCGTCATGTGATCAGTATCACTCCTGACGGCACTTTTACCTTCCCAGATTTCTCTGTACCCATTTTTAAAGGTTGGGTGGGGCCCGGGGCCCTTTATGGTGAGACTTGAACCAGGTACTACCGGATTATGAGATCGAGATCCTAACCATTCTGCCACCGAACAAATTGTTTCGAGGCAAATGAATGTAAATGTCACCATCTGAAGGGATGTTGCACTTTGGTATGTTTATTCTGTTCGATATTACTACTTTGTCTGCGTTGTTGTTATTTAGCTCTAGGCCTCTTTTGTTGCTCTCTTTTGTTGCTCTCTTTAATACTTTTGTTTGCGGGTGAAGATGCTGTCCTATGAGGCAACCAGCGACCCATAGCTGATATGCTAGCCTCAGGATGGCTGACCAAGACCCTGTTTCACCTCTCCGTTGGTATCCCCAGTAACAGGCATAGCCTGGCTAACGGGACATGGATCGCCATAGTCTCCCTGGTGGTGGAATCTGCTAAAGAAGCATTACACACCCCCACCCCATTTTGTATCTGTACTCAGGGACAAAAAAGTAGCTGTCATAACCCGCTCCAGAGCCGACACGATGCTGTATCTCAGCATCTCTACAGCAACGCCTGCAAAAGAACACCAGCTCGCAGTCACAGGGAGTTAGCACTGGACAAGACAAGACAATAATTCTGCTTGCTAGTTTCTGCTAACATTGGTATCGGCCGCATGTCTCGGGATGTTAATATTATATATATTATATAAGAGAGCTGTGCTCCGAATGACTGACAACTCACTATCAAAAATAGCACTAAGATGGACACCACAGGGGAACAGAAGTAAGGGTAGACCAAAAGAGACATGGAGAAGAACAACAGAAAGGATGTTGAGCAATAGAGGGCTCACCTGGGCAAGAGCAGAAAAAAAGGCGAAGGACAGGTATTTGTGGAAAACCCTTGCAGAAGCCTCATGTGCCCTGGGCACTTAAGGTTCAGAGAGAGAGATTATATAAGAGAAATATTGCAGAAACTATTTAACTGTGCTTTTAATTTTTTATCCTTCCACTTATTAGTCTGTTCATTGGACTCAATCCGTGTGGATGTTTGTCTGTGAACAAGCCATTTGAAGGTCTGACTATCAGTGTTCGTTTCTTTATGTTCAACATTCCTTGGCAGAAGCATCTTTAAACTCCAGGATCATGAAAGGAAATTCATCAGGTCCTCCCTTAAAACAGAGGAAGCCCATCGGGCCCCTGTGCAACACATATTTCCCCGTCTCTTTAAGGTCGACCATGGGAAACACGTAAATGATTGTATTGGGGGAGTTAATCAAGGAAATAGGGCCGGTTGATTTCAGGCATAAATTATTGCTTCCCTTGAAATGTAGCACTGAGAGGTAATTTTACGTACAAAACATTCGGTGATACGGGATTTGTGGTTATATTAGGCGATTTTCTTTCTTTCTTTCTTTCTTTCTTTCTTTCTTTCTTTCTTTTACGGCTTGTAAAACTGCCATACCACCGAAAATTGTTGTGAAGTATTCAGAGTGACACAGCAGTGAGACAATTTCCCATCATCCTTCTTTCCTCCCTCATCTACAACGCAAGAAAGTGATAGATAATAACTATTTTCTTTCCAGACGTTGAAGTAATGACGCCAAAGAAGCTACACAGTTCTGAAGGAACTTCCTGCACGCTAATATCAATAAGTATTAATAAATCATCGATCTTGTAAGGGTAGATAACGCAAACAGTCTTCATTTTTAACTCAAAGTCATGAGTTATGGTCCTTGCACTATTAGACAACAAGGGAGCACGATGAGACTGCAAGATCAGCCGCTGAGGCAGAGCATATTTCCTTGCTTCGGCATGTGAAAGAAATTAACGACGTAGGACTTACTGTCTTTTGTTGTTGTTGTTGCTGTTGTTGTTGTTGTTGTTGTTATGGGGGTTTTTTTTTCGTTTTTTTTTTTTCATGAACACAGATTCTCTGATATCTGCGGTTAATAGCTCACTGAGGATTTCCAAAGCTAGCAGTGCTGTGATTTCAGCATTTGCTGAGATATCAGATTGTCAGATTTATTTTAACGTTAAAATGTGTGTTATGTCTCATATCATATCAGTTTGAGAATATAATAACTTATTAACTATGTACGATTAGTCGCGTGATGGCGGGGACTAGAACACAATGGTAAACCCATGAAGAGACTAACAGCAGCGAGGAAGAATTTAGTATTACGTTCTTGATATCATGGCGAACGAGATACTCCCATAATCGCTCCACCACCTGTGCCAGGGAATATCGCACAGAATGTTCATCGATGGTCCTTCCCATCAGTCCTTGATGATGAGTCACCCAGTGAGGACGCCATATTAGAAACTACAACAGTCCACATGCGAAACCAGTCGGCGTCGCTCACTGCACGAACTCCGTATCTGAGGTACCAAGCCGAAACTAGGACACACAGAGACCATCACAGTTCGTCATTGGCTCGATAGACATTAACTACGAACCATTAATGCTGTCTATGTGAAGTTCACAGCTCACAGTGGTGCCACAGCACTAAGCTCGCTAGCTCGGCACACAGAACCAACCTCCATCTTGAAAGTCTGCAAGAAAGAGCAAGTCAAAAGTGTTTTTTCTCAAAAAAAAGGGGGGGGGGGGGAAGGTGACAGATGAGTTGACGGGTGGGAGATTAAAGTGAATATTTGTTTCATTTAAATTAAATAAAATTGCCATAAACCGTATCTATAAATACAAATCACAAGCGGTGAAACAATTATTAATTCTTTACAATAGAAATAATAGATATCATATTATTTAGGTATGAGAAGGTGTAACAGTATATTAGGAAATGTTACTGTTACGATTGTTTGTTCTTCGTCAAAGGAATATAATCCAGGGTATTTTAGTATTTTGACTATTTGATTAACGCCCTTGGTATTTTGTTGTATAAGAGTTCAAGGAAAGGTCCACAATATGTTTGATTATTATGAACTTATCCTTGACATGTTGTAACAGAAAAGCTCAATTCGGAATGCCCAGATAGTTTTCTTATGAAGGTCATAAACAGGTAGAATCACGGGTTGAGTGATTCTCGGGATAGAATCTTCGGGAAGTTTTAGAGAGAAACAGTTAGCACATATTTAAGGAGTGAGATGAGAGAAATAGGGGAGATTAGAATGAGTTTGAGTTATGCCTCGGTTGGGAATGTGTTATGCTCGTTATTATGCATAATTAGTTGAGAATGTGATTTTTTCTAGCCTATAGTGCACTGTGTTTGTGATGTTTGTCATGTAGCTGGCTTGTGCCTTGAATGCTCATCTTGGAGACATAATGAGATTATTTCCTATTATGATTTCAGTAAAGAGTCAGGTAGTTGTTAGTGACATAATGTCATAACTTTGTTGAACTAAAGAATGTGAAATTAGATCCTTTTGGGGATTTTTATATAGACCTTTGGGTCTAGAGATTTTCTGTGATGGTTGTGTGAATTCTGTACTTATATTCTGATGCAGTAAGTGTCGCACTCTTAACAGTACTTGCATTTTGTTTACTTGCTGTTTTTATGCAGTGTGAGAGTTGGGTTCTCCCTTCCCATGTGGCAAACCAGTTCTTGTCGGGAAGAGGATATCCTGTTTGCTTTTTCTGTATTGAATGTTATCAACTGCCTCTCACCCTCACGACATCATCAGCTATCTTTTCTATCAATAAAGTGTGAGTTTATGTTCACATCAGTTGTTATTTACTTCACACTGTTCACTATGTGTGGTCATTGTTATTACTTATAGTTAGTTAAAGGAAGCACTGTCATATTTGACACCGTGATTTGCAGCTGGCAGTCACGTTATAATAACCTATAAATTTAAGCGAACATAAGGAAAACGTTTATAAAGATACCGTTGACTTCTACTCGATATTGGGAGGTACAGTCTATTACTTCCACATATAAAGAGATATACCGACGGCATCAGGATAAGAAAGTATATGTTGACTGGTACACGATACTCACTCAGCATGGCAGGTCTCATGTCCGGGTGAGAAAGGAGGAGGATTGGACATGGGACCAGGTACCCATTTCCGTAATAAATCTTCAACTACGAAAACGTCAACATGAACTCAGCAAGAGAAAGGTTAAAAAAAAAGATCAGCTACAAATGGAGAAGGAGAGGAGAAACAGCCCAAGGCCGGAACTAAATAGAGGGCCCTTTTTCATGGCCCGTGACCTAGATAGGGGTTAAGAAGTTAAGAACAGAATAGGATAAAACTACAAGATATTTGGGAGGTACAACTTCAAGATAAAAGGAGATATATCGAATGCTTCAAGATAAGAAGATATTTGTAGGCTGTTACAAGATTTATGAAGACCGTTTTCTAATACAGGATATAGCAATAAAACATTGACAAATGTGGATACCGTTATGATACTACTCTAAGACATAATTGGATACTGTTAGGAAACTACTCTAAGACATAATTGGATACTGTTAGGAAACTACTCTAAGACATAATTGGATACTGTTAGGAAACTACTCTAAGACATAATTGGATACTGTTAGGAAACTACTCTAAGACATAATTGGATACTGTTAGGAAACTACTCTAAGACATAATTGGATACTGTTAGGAAACTACTCTAAGACATAATTGGATACTGTTAGGAAACTACTCTAAGACATAATTGGATACTGTTAGGAAACTACTCTAAGACATAATTGGATACCGTCATGATACTACTCGAAGATAAAGATATAGAGGAGATACTCCTGACTGCTACAGATGAATGGAGATAATATTTTCTAATACAAGATATAGGAAGATACTATCAACAACTCTAAGACAAATGGATAATATCTTCTGATACACGATACAAAAAGATACTATTAACTAGTCTAAGACATAGGTGGTAGATACTATCAGGATATTAGTTCAAGATGCAGATATACTGGCTACTGCAAGAACTTAGTTTTCTACTACTGATGCTGTCTATCTATCTGTAGGATCTTACTCTTTTTGCCCTATTCTTCTCATGTTTGTCCTTCCGCCGGGAGATAGAACTAGATGATAGTGATGCCTCATATTTACTTAATATTATTCAGTTTTTGAACTCTCAACTATATATATATAATCTATCAATGAAGTTCTTGAAAATCCTTATATTTTTTCGGTTGATCATATTTAGTCAGTTGTAAATATTTTTAAAATTAATATTAATGTTCTTGTTTCTGCACTTTAGATTGATATATATATATATATGAGATTTAGCCAACACACACACACATATAGGTCTCTCATTCCACAGCACCACCTAATATCTCTTTCATTCTACAGTATCTCAGATCTCTCTTATCCCTCAGCATCTGATACCTCTGTTATCCCCAAAACACCTAATAAATCAATCAGCCAACAACACCTGGTTTCTCTCTCATCTTACAGCACTTCATACATCTCTCATCAAACAGCACCTCATTTCTCTTTTCATCCAACATCACTGTATACCTTGTATTTCTCTCTTTCTCTCTCTTTCTCTCTCTCTCTCTCATATCACGCATCATCTGATATCTCTCTCATCTTACAACAACTGATATCTTACACAGCACACAACACCTCATAAGTCTCTCATACCGTTTCTGATATTTTTTGCTACCCATGAATAAAAGCTAATGCAAACGACGGCCTCCGTAACCTCCTGTCCAGGCACCACAAAAAGACCTCTAGTACTAGAAACAAATGATCTAGCTCTTTCTCTTGTCTCACCAAAGCCCAAGGCACACGGAACTGCTGGTAGCAAGAGGTTTCCAATTTCGTCGTTCCTTCCTTGTCTTCTTAGTTGTCTCCCAAGTCAGTTCTTTGTTTGCCAACATTTTCTCTGCTGTACATCCCCGCGTCCCTTCGGCTCGTCCCAGTCTTCTTCTGCTCTGTGGAGTCTTCATCAAACCCGCTGGTGGTACAGATTCGCATGTCATTCTATGTGGCCAGTCTTATGCCACCTTCTCCTTTCAATCACTATCAGCACTGACATAATGTCCGTCTCTCTTAACAAGACGTTGTCACTGATGGTATTTAACTAGAACACTTCTTTTATTTTATGTAAACACGTGGTTTGGTGGAAGGTGTCAAGTGCATGCCGTTGTCTGTGTCATTTTTCCATCGTAATCTCCCATATAGGAAAACAGTTTTTAAAATTGCTTTTAAATATTCTACAATTTTTTTTCTGGCTTATCCTTTTGGTCGTTTCATCGTTTCTCCCTTTGCTCTGGTTTTTGTGTGTGTGTCCCAAATGCTTTACTGTGTTTTGCATAGATACTTGTCCTTTTGGTGTTTCGTGTTTCCTTGTCTTCCGCTTTTAGCATTTCTGCACTGTCTGTGTCTTCATGTGACGCATTTCCCAACTTTAATCTTCTTTATTGCTATATTTAGCCAACACACACATCCACCCACCCACACCCACACACCCACCCACCCACCCACACCCACACACACCCACCCACACACACACACACACACACACACACACACACAGGTCTCTCATTCCACCATCTTATATCTCTTTCATTCCAGAACATCTCAGATCTCTCTTATCCCTCAGCATAATGATTTAGTTCTTATTTAGATCCTGTGTTTTTACTCAGTTCTTTTGCTGGTGGCTTATATGTTATAACTTTTTCTGGTGGCTTATATGTTATAACTGTTTCTGGTGGCTTATATGTTATAACTTTTGCTGGTGGCTTATATGTTATAACTTTTTCTGGTGGCTTATATGTTATAACTTTTTCTGGTGGCTTATATGTTATAACTTTTTCTGGTGGCTTATATGTTATAACTTTTGCTGGTGGCTTATATGTTATAACTTTTTCTGGTGGCTTATATGTTATAACTTTTTCTGGTGGCTTATATGTTATAACTTTTGCTGGTAGCTTACATGTTATAACTTTTTCTGGTGGCTTATATGTTATAAGATTTTCTGGTGGCTTATATGTTATAACTTTTGCTGGTGGCTTATATGTTATAACTTTTTCTGTTGGCTTATATGTTATAACTTTTTCTGGTGGCTTATATGTTATAACTTTTTCTGGTGGCTTATATGTTATAACTTTTGCTGGTGGCTTATATGTTATAACTTTTGCTGGTGGCTTATATGTTATAACTTTTTCTGGTGGCTTATACTTTATAACTTTTTCTGGTGGCTTATATGTTATAACTTTTTCTGGTGGCTTACATGTTATAACTTTTGCTGGTGGCTTATATGTTATAACTTTTTCTGGTGGCTTATACTTTATAACTTTTGCTGGTGGCTTATATGTTATAACTTTTTCTGGTGGCTTATATGTTATAACTTTTGCTGGTGGCTTATATGTTATAACTTTTCTGGTGGCTTATATGTTATAACTTTTGCTGGTGGCTTATATGTTATAACTTTATGTTGGGGTCTCTTGGGGGTGAAGACGCTGTCAGATTAGGCAACCATCAATCCATAGCTGATATGTTAGTGTCATGTTATTGAACCATAGCTGACCAAGACCCTGTCCAACCTCTCCGTTGGCACCCTCAGCAACAGGCATAGCCTGGCTAACGGGGCAGGGATCGCCATAGTCCCCATGGTGATGGAGTCTGTTAAAGAAGTATTGCAGACCTCCTGCTTTTTCGCTGTACTCAGGGACTGAAAAAGTAGCTGCCATACCCAGCTCCCACGCCGTCACGATGCTGTGGCTCAATACCTTCACAGCATCGGCTGCAAAGAACACCAACTCGCAGTTACAGGGCGACAGCACAAGACAAGACAAAAGAAGACAAAACAAGACAAAACAAGACAAGACAAGCTAGGATCTGTTTAGTAGGTTGCTGAAATATCCTTCAAACATTCAATCTTCCTTTTTTTTCTCCATTCATTTGTTGTCTGTCTTGTACCTTTAGTGGCTCATCTTCACTTACCTTAAGATTGCCTCCAGTTCTTCTAGTGGTTATATAAAAGTGTGCCCGCCTCACGGCTGTGTGCAGCTGTTTATGCTTCTTCTGCCAATAGATCATAAAAGTTGCACCTGTCTTGCCAACATGTTGTTTTTTTCTTTGTCTCTTTTTTTGGCATATGCTTTTCTTGCCTGTTCTTGCAATCGTTGTGATTTTGTAGTTAGTAGATTTACTTTCAGATCTTTTCTTTGCTCAGTGTTGTTCCATGTGGTTTTACTAATCCATTCTTCTTCTTCTTCTTCTTCTTCTTGGTCATTCGAAGGTATTGTGAAACGTTGCATTGATGGAGACGTACGATCCACTGGTAGTGTGTTGTTGTGTTTTCACTAGTGTGTCACTGTGTTGAGCTGGCATTCTTGTTTTCGAGGTACGGCCAGGTTGAGGGAGCTTGTGTTCCTTGTTGTCTGCGGATTATATGTGTGAAGTTTTCTACATATATTGTGATATTTGTTTGTTAACACTGTTTGCTGTGATGATCATCTCCTGCGCTCCCTTCATGTGGTGTAAACTTGATGTATGTTTTATATGTAGTTTTTGTACAGTGATGTAATTTCCTACGAAAAGTCATTTGAAGTGTTCTAAGTGTTGAAGTAGACAAGTTTATGCTTTCTGGTTTCTCTCTCTCTCTCTCTCTCTCTCTCTCTCTCTCTCTCTCTCTCTCTGAACCTCAAGTGCCCAGGGCACATGGGGCTTCCGCAAGGGTTTTCCACAAATGCCTGTCCTTCGCCTTTTTTCTGCTCTTGCCCAGGTGAGCCCTCTATTGCTCAACATCTTTTCTGTTGTTCTTCTCCATGTCTCTTTTGGTCTACCCTTACTTCTGTTCCCATGTGGTGTCCATCTTAGTGCTATTTTTGGTAGTGAGTTATCAGTCATTCGGAACACGTGTCCCAACCATCGCCATCGTCTTTCCTCAATAATTATAACATTTGTGTTATAACATTTATATTTGTAATAATATATTTAATATTTTGAATAATATATTTGTAAATATATATATATATATGTATATATAATGTTATATTTCTGGTTTATAGTGAGTATTAAATGTCATGAAGTGTTTATTCCATTCCATTGTTGATAAATAATATAGAGCACTCGTGTAGCAAACGAATAGTCGAGGGTTCAAATCCTCAGATGACGGGGAATTTGTTCTTTTTTTTCTACCAATACGGCCTCGAGGTCGACCCACCGTCGTAAAATGGGTACCAGAGAAAATCTGGAAAGGAAAGGCAGCGAGGAAAGGAACTGGCCACTCTACCTCATACGCTAATGGCCCAGAATAATGAGGTCTCTAACGCTTAATCCCCTACGGCATTTGCTATGGGACTACCTATCATATATATATATATATATATATATATATATATATATATATATATATATATATATATATATATATAATATTGCAATCATCTGATTAATATATTGTGCTTTCTTTTGACTTGGTATGAATGGATGATTGAATTAGATTGCTGATAATTTCTGTGTAGCTGATTGCTGCTGATTTTATGAGTTGCTTGTTTGCTCTTACGTGAATTGTGTATTCCAGTTTTGTTTGCTGGTTTAGGCAAGAGATTATTGCACGATGTTGAACTATGAATCTGTAAAGCCGTATGCCAATTCGTGTTATACTATCAGCCTGACAAAAAACCCCCACTGTATACGGTACTTTGGAAATGGTTGTATCTGCTGCCTCAAATATGATTTCTTGTTACCGTGTCAACTTGTTGGTATTTTAGAAATGCTTCGATGTTGAGCCAAGTTTGTAAAATCTGTTGCTTGACTATTCGCGCCACAACACACAAGAACACCAGGCTCTCCACAGTACTATAGCAGAACACCAGGCTCTCCACAGTACTATAGCAGAACACCAGGCTCTCCACAGTACTATAGCAGAACACCAGGCTCTCCACAGTACTATAGCAGAACACCAGGCTCTCCACAGTACTATAGCAGAACACCAGGCTCTCCACAGTACTATAGCAGAACACCAGGCTCTCCACAGTACTACAGCAGAACACCAGGCTCTCCACAGTACTATCGCAGAACACCAGGCTCTCCACGGTACTATAGCAGAACACCAGGCTCTACACAATACTATAGCAGAAAACCAGGCTCTACACAATACTACAACAGAACACCAGGCTCTCCACAATACTACAACAGAACACCAGGCTCTACACAATACTACAACAGAACACCAAGCTCTACACAATACTACAGCAGAACACCAGGCTCTCCACAATACTACAGCAGAACACCAGGCTCTCCACAATACTACAACAGAACACCAGGCTCTCCACAGTACTACAACAGAAAACCAGGCTCTCCACAGTACTATAGCAGAACACCAGGCTCTCCACAGTACTATCGCAGAACACCAGGCTCTCCACGGTACTATAGCAGAACACCAGGCTCTACACAATACTATAGCAGAAAACCAGGCTCTACACAATACTACAACAGAACACCAGGCTCTCCACAATACTACAACAGAACACCAGGCTCTACACAATACTACAACAGAACACCAAGCTCTACACAATACTACAGCAGAACACCAAGCTCTACACAATACTACAGCAGAACACCAGGCTCTCCACAATACTACAACAGAACACCAGGCTCTCCACAGTACTACAACAGAACACCAGGCTCTCCACAATACTACAACAGAACACCAGACTCTCCACAATACTACAGCAGAACACCAAGTAATAGCTGTACTACACTGAGAACTGCGGTTATTAACTTCACAACATATAACACTCCACGAGGAAGGCAACCAAAACTACCACTTCAAGAAAATACCAAGTGCACATATTTATTGATGGGAAAAATGGCAGATGATGTCATGAGGGTGGAAACGTAGCCCGTCAGGCTGGTAAGACGTTTACAATGACAGTTACAATAACAGTTCCCGGCGTGAAGTATTCTACGCCATACAGGAGAAAAAAAAACCTTACCATTAATAATTCCCACAGAAAAAAAATCTTCTAACTACCAACTTCAACTGTCTCAGCCAAATCACTTCATCTTATCTACATTACATCTTCTAAAAACTATAACTACTGAAAAAACTATGTCTTCAACAAGACTATCAAAACACGTAAGGCTTCTTCTTCTAACACATCGTAAGGCTCTTTTCTTTTTTTTTTCCCTCGCTAATCGTGAGTGGTATTTATACTATCCCCACCCACTCAGTTTTTTCACGCTGCAAGCTTATCTCTAGACCCTCGCCTACGCTCTCAACTAAAAAACACCTTTCAAGCAAGGGTACTCACTCTATTAATTGTTTCCTAAGTACCAATACTGCTTATATCCCATACTTAAGAGAATACTGCCATATCTGGACACTTCATTACAAGAGCATGTTCAGTCCCGCTGGACAAATATTGAATGTTGAGTTATGCAATGTAGGGTTTTAGCTGGTGGATGTCTTGAAGAATGGTTCAGAGATTGATGATACGAGGAGTGTTCAGAAATAAATCACCACATCGTTTTTCTCAGGGGAGCTGTTTATTAAAAAAGCATGAAATTTATACAGTGTACATGGATATGTTATGTGAACATCGGTATTATTCAACATAATCCCAATCAGCTTGTACGGCTTTACGCCAGAGCGAAACAATTGCATGTTTTCCTAGCCCGTACAAGATTTTCTCTTGACTATGTAGCCATTTCTTCAATGCATGAATCACTCCTTCATCATATTCAAATCTTACCCCGTGGAGTGCACTTTAAGTGGATCAAACAGATGGAAATCAGAGTGTGCCAAATCGGAACTATAGGGTGGATGGGGTAGTACAGTCCAACACAATTTAGTGATTGCTTCCCGTGTTGCCAGACTTGTGTGAGGACGCACATTGTCGTGAAGGAGAAGCAGGTTTGCTGGATTCTTGTGCGGCCGAACTCTACGAAAACGTTGACTGAGTTTTTTTTTTTTTTCAATGCTTTAATTTTAAACTCGCGAATTGAGTGTCTTTCTTCTTGGCATAACATCCACAAGAATCACACCTTCAATGTATCAAAAGACAGTGATCTTTACCTTTCCAGCTGAAGGAGTTGTCTTGAATTTCTTTCTTCGCGGTGATTGCGGATGATGCCACTCCACTGACTATCGTTTTGTCCCAGGTTCAAAATGATATCCCCAGGTTTTGTCACCTGTCAATTTAGCCAAAAGGTTCTCTCACTCACCATTTAAACGCTTCAACAATTCAGAAGAAATTGCTTTCCTTTGCAATCAATGTTCATTTTTGAGACTTCTAGGAACCCATCTTGCGAAAATTCGAGAGCTTTTATAACTCTCTCTCTCTCTCTCTCTCTCTCTGAACCTTAAGTGCATTTGCATTATCATTGCTGACTGACAGCTTTAAGGCCAACTGTTGAGTAGTGATACGCCTATCAGTAAGAATAATGCCCTCATCGCATTTCAATATTTCTGCCTTGGTGGCTATGCCAGGACGTTCACAGCGCGGCCAATCATGCAACTCCTAAAGTATCTCCACTTATTGATTCTTTGATTTTCTGAACCCAGCGACTGACTGTACTCCTGTCGACTGCAGAACTTCCATACACATAACATAGACGCTTGTGAATGTTCACAACAGTTTCCTTCTCTGCAACGGGAAATTCTATCACAATTCTCTGCTTATACCGCAAATTGCTAACACGCTCCATTTCAACGGTTAGGGTCGCCATATTCTTTGGCCGGTTGCGGTGCAATTTGGTTCACACAATCAGCACATGGCATATTTAAAGTGTGCGAAATTTCATGCTCTTATCTTCATTATTAGCTGGAAAAAAACGATGTGGTGCATTACTTTCTGAAAGCCCCTAGTAATTTCGTGTGTTTATCATATTTGTTATTAATTGAGGGCCGGGTACTTGTAATTTTAATGAGGGCCGAGAGATTTGGATTTACATTGTATCATTCATCTTTGTTGAATCATTTCATAATCATTGTTATACATTATCATATTTGCTTGCATATGTTCATCTCATACTTCATTCTCATAGTCCGCTCATATTTTGTATGGCTACATTTGTAGTGTATGTCTTGGATATTAGTCGTCTGTCATAAGCGTGATTTGATGTGATTTAGCTGGAATTCTTGACAGATGTTGTTTATGCCATATGTTGGATAGAGAGTCGAGAGATTGAATTGTTAGCCTCATCATCATACATTAATTACTAGATGACCACGAAGGATCACCATAGGTTAAAGTTAGGTTTATGTTTTTCCCAAAGGTACGGTTGTACATTGAAATGAGAAAGCTGGTTTCTGACTTCCCTAATTTTCCCTGTTTCCATAAGTCTTTATTCTCCTGTAGTTAAACTTGCAGCAACCACCAAGTTCTACGGTGTCATGATATCTCTTTTTGCTGTTTCTTCCATTGCATTGTTAAAGCCTACTATGGTTAGTACTTCATTAAGTTTGTTGGGCACTGTTTTTCTTAACTTCAGGAAAAATTTTCCACTGATGTGGCTGTTCTCTGGCTGATGTGGCTGTTCTCTGGCTGATGTGGCTGTTCTCTGGCTGATGTGGCTGTTCTCTGGCTGATGTGGCTGTTCTCTGGCTGTTTTGTGTCAAAGTGTGGATTGATTCTTTCTCCTAGTTTTGTTTTCTTTAGCTTCAGTTTGACTCTGGCCAGTTTGAGGTTGTGGTCGCTTCCTACATTAGCTCACCTTCTGGGGGGATAACCTCCTGTAGAGATCTTCTTCATTTAATGTTTATGAGTTTATGATCAGTTTGGTTCTCTGTTGTTCCATAAGAGGAACTTACACGTCATTTTATGAATTTGCTTGTGCTGGAAGATCGTCTCTCCTGTGATCAACTTATTTTTTTTTCATAGAAACTGCAAAGTTTCTCTCCATGTATCTTCTCCCACACGTCTTCTCTCCTCATTATATTCTCACGATGTCCGTTCTTGCTGCCGGCTCTGGCATCGAAACCGTCTAAAATTAGTAGTTGATCATGTCTAGGGACTTTGCCCGCTGTTGTTGGCAGACCGTAATAAAAGTTCTCTTCAGTTTCCTCCTCTACGTTGTCTGATAGAGAAGTAGCACACCGTGACTGGCAGATCTGTGGAGTCGTGATTTCACTCTTCCACAAAACATTCTTCCATCTACTTAGTGTTTCATTGTTAATGCTACTTCCTCTTGGTGGTTATTTGTCTCTTCCTGACCATAGCACCAAGACGAAGACCAAGGCGAAGATGGCTCCAAGACATCGTTGAGGATCTGCAAAATGGATGCATCAGCAGCAGGCCATCTTGCTCACAACCGAGAGACCTACAGGAGAGCTGTTAGGGAGGCAAAGTTCCGCAAGGGACGTGGAAACGAATGAATGAATGAATGACCATAGCATGTTGTCTTTCCTTCCCTGTACATTTATTGATCTTTTTCCTTTTCCCTGCCTTTCGAGCTTCTTGGTCTGCCAGTGGGCCCTAGTTGTATCATTCGATTTCTCTTGTTATTTCTTCCAGTTTTCCTGACTGATTCATAGTTCTTACATTCCAGCTTCCAGTTTGAAGAACTGTTTTTGGTGCTATACTGTGTTGCCATATGGGGCCGTTGGCGTTCAGGGTTCTATTGTTAGCATCTTGGCTTCTTGTAGCAAACTTTCGTCAAAAACTTTCATGGATCCAGTTTCCTGGCTATCTTCGCTCCTCTCATCGACATTTTGGATTTCTTTTGTGTCAGTTTCTGTAGCTGTCATTCTGGATTTCACGGGGATGGAGTAGCTGGTCCCATGCTCTTTATTTTTCTCTTAACGAAGCGTGTGGATGCTGGCACAGGCTGAGTTCTTCACTCTCCCAAGTTAGTCTTGATCACACAATTACTATGGCGAAGTCATATTCCAATTTTTCTACAGTTTATTCCCTTATAAATAACATTTCTCACGCCGTAATAACGATTTTAAAAACAATTTATTAACAAATTAATAAATAATTATTTTTATGTTATTTTTATTTTACAATATTGTGTTCCATTTTATATTTCTGATCTTTTGATACTTTATCTGTCACAAGATTAAAAAAAAACTATAATTTTATTGATCATCATAAGTGTCTAATCAGTATGTTTGAGGTGTGAAAGTTTACTGTATGTATCAATGAAGATTTCAAACATGTTAATGTTACTGTTAACTCCTTCAGTTGAAAGTATTAACTCATTCACCTGGCAGTGTCGGCAGATCTTGCACACGTATGGGAACCAATGCCCAGAACGATATTTAGGCAGAGGTCATACAAAGTGAAAAGTATAACATTTCTAACCTAACTTCTACTTCTAAACTACAGAGTAACTTCTCTCCAGTTTCATTCTACCAACATTTCTCACTAAAATTTATCGGTAGAGCACTGGGAACTAGGACATCTGAGTGGCGAAGTTAGTGCACTAGTCTCTCATGGCGAGGGTCGGCAGTTCGAATCCGGCCGGAAGCGCCCCAGTCATCCAGCTGTAGAAATGGGTACCTAACTTCTTCAAGAGTTGGGGAAGGAAAGGTGGCCAGGCCTGATACTGACCAAATCACCCTCTAGTGTGCTGACAGGTCAAGGAAAATATGGGCACTAACACCATATCCATTATGTGCCTTTAGGGCATGACGGGGGAGGGGGGGGGGGGGTTATGATGATGATGTCCGATTAGGCAATCAGCCACTCATAGCTGATATGTTAGCGTCAGGGTAAACGAACCGTCTTCTTCTTCTTCTTCATTCGCTTCTACCACCAAGACCGCACTGTGATCCTACTGAATTTACGCCTGTGGTCCTCGTTAAGTCCAGTGGTCCCTCGTGTGGTCCCCAAAAGGACCACACGAGATCCCCGAGAGGACCACAAGAGGTTCAGAGTATCGCAGAGCTTGAGCCTGTATTCTTGGTGGGTCTCAGAAGCGGGATTGCGTGACACCGTGATTTTCGTTGCACCAGTTTAGTCTAGATTTGGACTTTCTCACCGGAAGACCTCGACGTGTTTTGGATATCAGCATATCCCCGCTGGGTGAGAGGTGGTAGCCCACACAGGCCAGAGTTGGATTTTCTCACCGTAAAACCTCGACGTGTTTTGAGATACCCGTGTATCACCGCCGGGTGAGAGGTGGTTGCCCATCCAGTCCAATGTTGGACTGTCTCACCGGAAAACCTCAGCATGATTAGGATACGCAAACATCCCCGCTGGGTGAGAGGTGATTGCCTATCTAGACTGCCCTGGTCCAGTGTCTCCGACTTCAGCATTTTGTGGTCGTGGCCGCTACCTTTCCTAGTTGTGACCAGGATGGAGGTTTTGTCCAGGAGGACGAATCCTCGCCACTAGTGACTTCCACCTCTGGGTTGAGCCAGATTAGGCATATTATCCCAGTATGGACGTGTTAGGGACGTGACCGACCTCTAGAGCAGAGGTACCATGACATGCGTAGCCTTCAAGTTTCTCCCCTGGTGTGAGCCGGTTTAGGCATAATTTCACCAGTATGGGTGTATATCGGGCGTGACCGACCTCTAGAGCGGAGGTGCCGTGGTATGCGTAGCTCTTGCAGCGATATTACTGGACATACCGATTGAACTTCACTTTATCCTTTCCTTCACCTTTTCACATCGGCGGCGCACAGTAACCCTTACTTTTTTTCCTTAGTTTCTTCCTTGACCGGGAGGAGCTTCACTCCACGCGCTGCATCCGAAGAGTCTCGCCAGCAGTGTCTTAACCCCTGGGTTAAGCCGGTTCAGGGATTTCACTCGATATGACTGCACTTAGGACGTGGCCAACCTCAAGACCAGAGGTGCAGTGATTTGACTGTTTGCTTCACTCTATCCTTTCTACCACCTTTTCCACAGTGGTGCCGCTCGGCAACCCCATTTGCACCTTTCTTCATTGACCGAGAGGAGCACCGCTCCACACACGGCAGCTGAAGAATCTCGCCAGCAGCGGACTCGTTCCAGTATTTAGCCTTAGATGGAGTTTACCACCCGCTTTGGGCTGCATTCCCAAACAACCCGACTCCTGAGACGCTCGCGGCCGCACAGAGAGGCGCCTGCAAAGGCCTTACACCCGTTCTGAGTGAAGCCCCGGTCAGGAGGACTTCGACGCTTTCTGATGCGACTGGTGGCGCCCCACACATCACAGTTCCCGTCAGCGTGACACTGAGGGATTCGGTGCAGGCCAGCCCTAGCAAAACAACAGACACCTTTGAAAAATTAAATTGGACGAGTAATGAAATTTTCTCCATTAGATTTTCTCATGCCACTGGAGAGAGAGAGAGAGAGAGAGAGAGAGAGGAGAGAGAGAGAGAGAGAGGAGAGAGAGAGTCAGTATGAAAATATCTACCAACTGTAAGAAAAACGAGCTATGGAATGCATCTCACAAAGAGATAAAGAAGCTAATCTTAGCAGTTCAAGACAAATATAAATATGATCATTTTTTGGTATATATCCACATCTTTTGGTACCCACACCCCTCCCCCCAATGACTATAGTTTACCCTAGTAAAAGACCTTTACAGTAAAAAGTTACCAACTTTCATGAATTTAAATACAGTGATCATAACAACGCAGACATCTCTTTAGGCCGAAGAAAAAGGGGCAGACCGCGTGAAACTCTGAAGAGAACATTATTAAGAGAGGCCAAGTTAACAGGCATAAAATCCTTTGTTGAGGTTGAAAGACTCGCCGAAGACAGAAAATATTGGCGAACTACTTTGCGAGCCCTAGGTGACGTCTAACGGCACGGGAAGGATATAAGATATAAGATAAGATAAGATCATAACAAGCTTAAGAAGAGAGACCCTGTCCCACCTCCCCGTGGTAACCCCAGTAACAGGCATAGCCTGGCTATCGGGGCAGGCATCGCCACAGTCCCCATGGTGGTGGAGTCTGCTAAAGAAGCATTGCACACTCCCTGTACTCCGGGACTGAAAAAAGTAGCTGCCATAACCCGCTACCACGCCGATACGATGCTGTGTCTCCTCAACACCTCTACAGCATCGGCTGCATAGAACACCAGCTCGCAGACATAGGGAGAAAGCACAGGACAAGACAAGACATCACAAGACAAGATATCACAAGACAAGACAAGACATCACAAAACAAGACAACACAAGACATCACAAGGCAAGACATCACAAGGCAAGACATCTCAAGACAAGACAGGACAAGACAAGACAAGGCAAGGCAAGGCAAGACAAGACAAGACAGGATTACAGGGTTTCTTCTTACATCCTTCCCGTGCCATTAAACGTCACATAGGGCTCGCATAGTTGTTTGCCAAGTTTTCCTGTTCTCGGCGAGTCTTTCAACTTCATCAAGGGATGTTATGCCCACTAAACTGGCTTTTCTTAACAATGCCCTCTTTAGAATTTCACGTGGTCGACCTCTTTTTCTTCGGCCTGTTGTGTTCCACTTGATAGCTTGTTTTGGTGTTCTCTTATTGCTTCTTCTCATCAAATGGCCTACATATGTCCATCTTCTTTTTCTGATCACCCATGAGACACGTTGTTGTTGTTTGCTTATCTGTCTTATGTCTGCGTTGTTCTTGAATTCTTTCCACTTTATACCAAGTATTTTCCTTAGGCATTTGTTATCAAACAAGTCTAATTTCTTGTCTATTTCTTCAGTTGATTTCCAGCTTTCGCGTGCATAAATGAGGTTGAATATCACAAGGTTACCTACTGGGAATTAATTCTGGGGTTAAAGAGTTAAGAATGTTCAAGAACATCGTAGATCACATTGCATGTTTTCAGTCTCATTGCGTAGTGATGATTTTATTTCAAACACTTATTATTCAGGTAAAATGGGCAGGAACACAGAAACGCACAATACAGAAAGAGTTAAAGAAAGCGAGAAAGACATGGTCTGAGGTATCCCCGACTTGCTAAAGACAGGATTGGCTGGGGAACATTTGTTGATGTCTTATGCTCAACTGGTAGTACAGAGAACTAATGATGATTGAAGGTATTTTTTAAAAATGTCAGGTTTAGTTCTCGTTTATTTTTTAATTTTTCTGGAGTATTTTGACCTTTAGGAAAAACGATGACGAGGCATGTACACTCTCCCTCTCTCGTAACGACATCTGTGACATCTTGAACACGAACGCATGTCTAGAGGTGATCAATAGAGAAATCAATCAGCCGATGTAGTCAGATGATGTGTGTGACGTGAGGCTGAATTCTAGCTGGAATCAGTTCCGCTTTATTTCCCCTCTGACAATCAGAGCTAAGCCGAAAACTAGGGAGTGCTAAAGAAAACATTTTCTTTTTTTTTTGTTTAGCTGAACTCAGGGTGGGAAACACGGAGCTTACCGCAGCATGAGGCTTGAAAACACGGAGTTTAGTGTCATACTAGGACGAGAAATAAAGAGCTTAGCACAATAATATAAACAGAAGACGCAGTCTTGTGCAACACTTGGGTTAGAAACAAAGATCTTAGAGTAGCATACAGACAAAGGGAAATAACCCTTCCATTCCTCACTGTTTGACAGTTCCGTTGAGATGTACATACACGGAAGTTATCAGAAACGAAAGCTTATAGCACAAGTTCTGATGTTTTTCCCTTCAGTTGTGTGTTCACTTGTCTCTAGGGTAATGAAATGATTCCATATACCTTTTTTTTTTTAAACAAGCTAACAGATTGTCTCCCTTGAGATCTAATTAGCATTGCAGATAGCGATATGAGTGGTTATCGTTTCAGCCAGTGAAAGACACTGATTGGTCGATTCTGGAAGCCCTTTTGCGCACCCCTTCCCCGAGAGTTAGAGCGGTTACCTTGTCGCAGTGTGAGGTACCAGGTCTAGATCTCATCTCCCGTTAATCGCTGCTCCGCGAAGTGCACAGACAGAGTGACCGGAGAAGTTCAAACCAAGCGTCTACTGACGTCACGTCCTGTGTGGATTTAAACGGGAATGACAATACGGGACACAGACGCTCCATCTTGTTAACATTCTGTTTGTGTTAGTGTGGACAATTTGTGGGGGATTTTTTGAAAAATCGTTTAAGAAAAAAATTAAGACGTGAATGGAATTGTGGGAAATAACTCCATAAAAGACATGTGGTCAACATTCTTACGAAGTAGTTAACAGTGGTGTTTGTACCAGACACCAACCAAGACAGGCAACAATTCGTGGACACGTGGAAGTATATGGAGCTCCATATTCTGTGATGGCACCTGTAAAAATCAGTTTGGTGAGTAATTCATCTGCTTTATTTACAAAAGAAGTATACGTTTTAAAAAGTTCATTTTGACCTAAGCTGCCACGGCTTGCTCATTTATTTATTTTAAATATTTATTTTTCGAACAAATCTTAGTTGTTTTTTCGTTCTTACATATGATTTTCTTTCTAATGGAATCTTTTGTTGTCAGACAAAACTCGAGGAAGGATTCTAGACGAGGTAAATCGCATTTCTTCTGCTGTTCTTGGGCCGTTGAATCTATTTATAGGATCTGAAATATTTATTATTTGGAGTCTTATAGCCATGCTGTTAAAATACTGACAAAGTGGAATATGTTAGAGATGTCATACAATATCGTGACATAGAATATGATAGTCATATATATTAGAGACGCCATACACTATCGTGACATAAGATATGATAGTCATATATGTTAGAGATGCCATACAATATCCTGACAGAATATGACAGTCATATATGCTAGGGATGCCATACAATATCCTGACAGAATATGACAGTCATATATCCTAGAGATGCCATACAGTATCCTGACAGAATATGATAGTCCTGCTTAAAAACTAAATCTGAAACATTAGAACATACTAACCGTGCTGTAAAATAGTCTATGCTGTTAGCAGCGTCATAAATACAGCATATACGAGTGCCACCAATTTCACAATGCCAACCGTGCTGAAAAAAGCAACTGTGATATAGAATAATGGCATAGAGGCAGTTTAATAGACAGTAGAGTTTTAGCCTGCTCGAAGCCGAGAATGAAAGTAGATAAAGTTAAGATAAAACTTACGAATGTCGAGACGGCCCATGTAGCTGTGTCTGTCTGATGTATAAAAGTTTCTGTAATGAGGATGAGCAATGGCGGATGAAGTTGAGTCAAAGAAAAGTTCATAATCAATGGGAGTATGTTGCGTTAGTGAAAAAGTTAATGAACAGAATTGTAGAAAATGAACAAATAAAATGAGAGTAGGAATCATGTTACTCTGAGATGACGGGGGAGAAAAGATAATTCAGTGTTATGATTCCACTAAACACTAACTGAGATAACAAGACAGTCGAACGATTTTCCCAAACAAACTAAGATAACAAGACAGTCGAACGATTCAACCAGACAAACTGAGATAACAAGACAGTCGAACGATTTGACCCGATCATATAACTGAGATAACATGATATCCAACAGATCGAGGGAATATAAACCAAAACAACAAAGATTCGATGGAACGCAAACTGAGTTCATGTGCACTCAGTGATGTTGGAAATCGAAAAGCTTGTTTTCATTTAATTCCTTTATGTTGTCTTTTAAGTTTTGATACATTAATCATCTGAGTAAAGTACATTATCTATGTATCAGTCAATGACATTATTTAAGTTTGCTGTATTATTACTCTTCAGTTATTTATTTTAAAAATGTTATTTTTCTTGTACATGTTACTTTTTCTTCCAACTTTACGTATATGTGACAGTGGTGGCGACTATGTGGACAGATGTTGTGACATAGTTACTACAACTACCACGCACACTGTTTCCTCAAGTGACATTAAGTTAACACCCCCTGCTAATGTGTGCTGATGTTTGATTGATTAAGCTGCGACACAAGAGTAGCCTACAACAGTTATGTTATATTCTCTTAATTCCGGTTATTTTTAAAGCTCTTCGTAAGAAAGGCTACAGACTAGAGTTCTTGAGCTGATACAGTAGTCTATAAGGATTATGTAGGAGCAGACTGCTGCAATCTGTGATCTATAGAGAGGCAGAAATACAGACAGATAGATAGAGACAGGCAAACAGATAGGCAGGCAGGCAGACAGACAGACAGCAGCCTGACTGACAGACAGACAGTAACATGATAGACAGACACAAGAAGACAGACAGACAATAACAGACAGACAGACAGACAGACAGATAGATAGATAGATAGATAGATAGATAGATAGATAGATAGATAGATAGATAGATAGATAGATAGATAGATAGATAGATAGATAGATAGATAGATAGATAGATAGATAGATATGGCTCTACAATAACAACACTGCAGTTTAGCCACGATCAACATCCCAACAAATCAACATTAAGTAAATTACAGCCCTCATCTTGCAAGTCAAGAACTCAGCAAACACAGATTTCGAACTCGCCGACTCAGCAATCAACAACTTGGGAGCCAACGATCCGATAATGAATGGCTCCTCGTTAATGAGATCACCAGCCACCGATCACAGCGTGAACTTCAGTCCTGAACAGAACCTGATTACCATAAGTTCTCTGCAACAGTAGCTTACGAGTAGAATAGAAGATTGTTAGGGGTATTGATTATTCCGCCGTGGCTTGTATCAAAGAATTTCGTATTATCACTCACAGGTAAATTGTAAAACTATGAACAAGTGCTGAGAGTGTTAAAAGAAAATGGCTGCCGTAACGGGTGGAAGTAAGGTCGCCGTTGAAGTGTCTGTGACCTGTTAGGGCAGGCTAGAAAAGTTACTGTTAAGTGACCACTTTTAACCGACAGCATATACCTTGTAGTAACTGAAAGACAGAGTCAGTCATTTGCGGAACTTTGCCTCCCCAACAGCTCCCCTGTAGGCTTCTCGGTTGTAAGCAAGGTGCCCTGCTGCTGATGCCTCCATTCGCAGATTATCAACGAAGTACTTACAGCCATCTTCGCCTTGGTCTTCCACCTTTTCTGAAAGACATCTAATGCAAGAATTTGTAAGAGGACGTCAAAGAATCAACAGCCGAGAATGTTGTCCTTATTTGAACGAAGATTATACCGTACTTATGGTCTTCAGTTGGAAGCACCAGAGATGTAGTTCTGGAGAAATATGCAACAAATACTCCAAACATACATGAAAACAAACAAAGAGATTCTTGAAGGAGTTTTAGAAGAACGAAAAGCTAGATAAAATTATAGGAAAAAAAAGAGTGGACATGTCGCGAGAAGACAGAAATTTGAAAACTTGGTAATGACTGGAAAACTCAAGGGAAAGAGGACGAACAACATCTCAGCGGGCTGACCAAGTGGCATGTAAAAAAAATGAAAGAATTTGATCTGATCGCAAACATCAAGGACTGTACAAGATAGAGGAGTCAGTATACTTGTATGGTATACATGGTAGTCATGGTAATAAGACCGACCGTGTGTCTTCGGGAGAAGTTAGGAAGAAGAAAAGCTGCTGAAAAAAGAAATGAATGTATGTACAATCTATGTCTTCACAAAAATCATGGAAAACATAAGATTAAAATGATTTTGTAGTTCTTTGTCTGATTAGTCTTGCCTGTAAAATTCGATTAAAAATTATAATGAGTAGACTTCGTAACAAAATAGAAGAAAAAAGTCAATATGGTCCAAGCTGGTTATAGACAATGAAGGGGATCAAGAGATCATATATTCAATATAAGATTAATAATAGAGAAATACAGAGAGTTTAATGTGAATCTATATTTATCTTCTATAGACTAATAAAAGGCATATGATTGTGTACAGACGCTTTGGGATATAATTGAAAAATGGGATTCCCAACACATTTGATACAGTTAACATCACTGCTGTATCTAGACCAACAGGCAGCAGTAAGAATAAATAATGAAGCAACAAAATGGTTTGACATAAAACAAAGGGGTCCGTCAGGGGTGCATATTGTCGCCTTACTTATTTAACTTGTATATTGAAAATATAATGAGAAATGTTAGAGAAGATGTAGACAAAAATATTAAGATACCATAACAATTGGAAATTGTGAACTACCAGAAATTAGATAAGCTGATGACATAGTATTACTGCCCACAACACAAAAGGGAATTAAAAACTAATTATGCCAGTCCGTAGGAATAGTGAAGAGCAAAACGTCTATCTTAATGCGAAGAAAACTAAATTGATGACGCCTGACAAAACAAATAAGGCAGGTGAAATATGTAACAATGAGGAAAAATTGGAAAAAGTGGAGAGTTTTTAATATCTTGGATCATTACTAACTACTAATGGAGATCTCTCTGAGCATTAAGTGCCCAGGGCACATGGGGGTTCCGTAAGGATTTTCCACAAATGCCTGTTCTTTGCCTTTTTTCTGCTCTTGCCCAGGTGAGCCCTCTATTGCTCAACATCTTTTCTGTTGTTCTTCTCCATGTCTCTTTTGGTCTACCCTTACTTCTGTTCCCCTGTGGTGTCCATCTTAGTGCTATTTTTGGTAGTGAATTGTCAGTCATTCGGAGCACGTGTCCCAACCATCGCCAGCGTCTTTCCTCAATAATTGCTGTCAGTGGTTTCATCTGCATTTCTGCCAACAAGATGTTATTTCTTACGGTGTTTGGCCAAAATATTTTTCTAATTCTTCGTAAACATTTAGTCTGGAAAGAATTCAACTTGTTTTCTATGGTTTTGGTGACTTTCCAGCATTCACTTCCATAGAGTAGTACATTTAGAACATTACTCTTAAATATCCTGATTTTCGTATTCATGCTTAGTTTTTTTTAGATTTCTATATAGTCTGCAGCACTGCAAAAGCCTGGTTTGCTCTAGTAAGTCTGCTGTTGATGTCCTCTGTGCTGTCTCCATTTTCTACTACTCTACTGCCAAGGTATACAAATTCGTTGACCACCTCCACTAACTTGCTATCTACTCTGAGTACATTTCTATTGTTCACATGTTTCTTCATTAACTTTGTCTTTCATACGTTGATCTTTAGTCCTATGTTGTTTGCATTCTGAGTTAGCTTGTTTATTTTATCTTGCATATCTTTGTAGCTGCTTGATAGTAGACAAATGTCGTCCGCAAAGTCAAGGTCCTCCAGCACTGTGTCAAGGGTCCATTGTAATCCTCTGCGTTTGTCTGATTTTGCCTCCTTCATTAACCAGTCTACTGCCAAGATAAATAATGTTTCACTCCTGTTTGTACCCTAAAGTTGCTGGAGGTATGTTCTCCACAGATCACTGAAAACCCTCGTACAGGGCTTTGATTACATTTACTATCTTATGGGGGAGGCCATGCCATCTTAGGATTTTCCACAGTGCATCTCTGTTGACACTGTCAAAGGCTTTCTCAAAATCTATAAACAATGCATATGTTGTGCTATGCCACTCATCTGCCTGTTCTAATATTTGCCTAAGTACAAATATGTGGTCTATGCATGATCTCTTTCCGAAGTTTTCCCTCAAGTGCTGGTACAATTCTGTTGATGATTATTCTGCAAAATACTTTACTGGTGAGTGGTAGTAGGGTAATACATCTCCAGTTCCCGCAATCTCTGAGGTCACGCTTCTTTGATAGTTTTACTATAAGGCCAGTTTTCCACTCCTCTGCAGCTTTTTCTAGATCCCAAATTTGTTGTAGTATCCGGCAGAGTTGTTTTGGTGTTTCTCTTTCTTCTGCTTTCAACATCTCAGCAGTCACTTCATCTTCACCTGGTGCCCTGTCTAATTTTAGCTTCTTTATTGCCTCCTTTACTTCACTAATTGTTATTGGTCCTATATTGATGTTTAGTTCCGTTTTTGCTTCAGGCATGTCTATTGTTTGTGCTGCTTGTGTTCTGTTTAGTAGGGTGTTAAAGTGTTCCCTCCATCTTTCAATTTTTTTCTCTTTCTCCACTGACCAGTTGTTCCGTATGTGTTCTTATTGCACTCTCACGTGCTGAAGTTACCTATCATCTGCTTTGTGCTTTTGTATATAGTTTTAATGTCATTTGCATATGCTGCTTTCTCTGCTGGTTCTGCTAAGTTGTCATAGTATTGACGTTTATCTTGACGGCATGATTCCTTCACTTCTTTGTCTTTTTGTGCATAATTACTTAAAACTTGTTCTTTTAGCCTTTGTGTTGAGTAATTTTTTCTTGATTTCTTTTCTTTGCTCTATCTTTTCCCATGTGGTCCCTTGCTTATCCATTCCTCTTTTCTCCTTTTCTGATATCCCAGCACCTCTTTTGCTGTTTCCTGTAGTGTTTTATTGAACTCTAGTATGGACATTTCTGCTTCGTCTTGTAGGACACTGAAGCCATTCTTAAGTACTATTGAGAATTCATTCCTTGTTTGCTGGTCTATCAGTTTTCTTGTATCAAAACGTATCTGTCTGTGTTCTCCGATTTTGGCTTTCCTTAATTTTAAATTTATTTTTGCTACCGGAAGGTTGTGATCACTTCCTACATCTTCTCCTTTCCTTGCTCGCACATCTTGTAGTGACCGTTTCCACTTGTTGTTTATTAGTATGTGATCGATTTGGTTTTCTGTGGTTTTATCTGGGGACCTCCAAGTCACTTTATGGATGTTTTTATGTTGGAAAATTGTCCCTCCAATGGTCATCATGTTTTATTCACGGAAACTGCATAGTCTTTCTTAATTTTCATTTATTTCTCCGATTCCTTTTCCTCCCATGATTCTTCTTCTATCTTCATTTCCCTCACCTACTTTTGCATTGAAGTCGCCCAAGATGAGTAGCATACCATGCTTGGGTATTGTTTCTACTGTGGCTTGGAGGCTGTTGTAAAAATCTTCTTTTAATTCCTCTTCAGCTGCTTCTGTTGGTGCATAACAAACTATAATAGACAGCTTCGTGAATCTTGAGTTGAAGCATGCATATAATAATCTCTCATTAATAATGGAGATACAATGAGGCAAATCAAAAGGAGGACATCTATCGCTCTTCATAAAGTAAAACAACTAAATAAGCTGTGGAGGGGAACAGACAAAAGTACAAAAATAAGATTTTTAAGGGCATGTATCTTTCCCATCGCATCATATGCCTGTGAGACCTGGACACTTAACAAAACAGCTGAGAAACAGATAAATGCCTTTGAATATAAATGTTACAGAAGAGTTCTTCAAATATCATGGACGCAGAAAAAAAACAAATATATCCATACTACAAGAAATTAATACTGTAGAAAGTTAGCTAGTAAAGAGGATTAAAATGAGAAAACTACAGAGAGGCCAACAGGAGAGCTGTTAGGGAGGCAAAGTTCCGCAAGGGACATGCAAATGACTGACTGAATGACTTCTTTGTCACTAGTATCACAATGATGTTCAGTTCTTGGACAAGGCACAAGCACACTAAACTTTCTATCACTGAAGGGAAATCTCATGAATCAGGACAGGACAGGTTTAACCATTTTCATCCTACAGTTACAGTCTTCTCTCTCTATACGACGAAATCAATGCACAAGAAAGAAACAACAACTTTCGCATTTGGCAAAAAAAAAAAAGGGAAAGAGAATGTAAGAACAGAAGATTAACACTTACACGCCGGTTTCTTTTCCAGTGAATGTTTGTATTCGGAGCTGTGTGCTTAACTAATCTTTTATACAGTTAGAAAGGAGGACCGCGCATTCATGACGTGGGAACTTCACTTTCCGGTTTGGTTACCTTCACAAATTGAACTTGAAGCGATGGGACAAAACAACAAAGGCTGCAACATGCTAAGCTTGAATCCCAGGTTACAATAACTGGCAGCTGAAGATTAAAAGGATTCGAGCACACCGCAGGAATGGATTACAAACCCAGCAACAAGAAGAAACAAATGCTGAGATGAGTAGCCCAAAAGCTGGACCAAAACAGAGATCCAAGATTATTTCTAAGTCATTCATGACAGATTGTTTCTGTCAGCAGCTTGAATTAACTGGCGAGAGATCGAGTCAGACAGCCATTTACATGTCCATTGCGGAACTTTTCCTCCCTAACAGCTGTCCTGTAGGCCTCTCGGTTGTAAGCAAGATGCCCTGTTGCTGATGCGTCCATTCGCAGATCATCAACAATGTCTTGCAGCCATCTTCGGCTTGGTCATCCTCTCTTTCTTTTTCCCCATTATGTACGCTCCCAAGACTGTCTTATCTATATTATAATGACGTCCAGTATGTCCAAAATATTTAAGTTTTCTCTGTTTAATCTTCTTTACTAGCCAACCTTCTTCAATATTAAGTTCTTGGAGTATGGATATACGTGTTCTTTTTTGTGTCCATGATATTTGGAGAACTCTTCTGTAGTATTTACACCCAAAGGCATTTATGTGTTTCTCAGCTGTTTTGTTAAGTGTTCAGGTCTCACAGGGAACTGCTGCGACGAGGAAGATGCATGCCTTTAAGAATCGTATCTTTGTAGTTCTGTCTGTTCCTCTTCACAGCTTATTTACTTGCTTTATTTTTTGAAGAGCGATTGATGTCCTTCTTTTAATTTCCCTCATTGTATCCAAGATATTGAAAACTCTCCACCAGTTTTATTTTTTCCTGCGTGCCCAATTCTTTACCCTTGAAAAATAAAGATTATTCATTCATTCATTTTTTCCTCATATATATATTTCAGCTGCCTTATTTGTTCTGTCAGCTGTCATCAGTTCAGATGACAGACCGAGATACTCGAGAAATCCTCTGCTTGTGAGACTGCTATTGCATATTATTCCAAGGGAGCAGCCATCTTTGGTCTGGTCTGCTGACCTCATATATCCCAAATGGCCGACTTGTATATAAGGACGCAGGATTATTTGAGGGAAGAAAGAAAGTCAGAAGTCTGTAGAAAACGTAAACTCAAGGAAGGTGGACTTTGCAACACAAACGTTATTTGTTACTACTTGCAGAATGTGCAGATCTAAAATTTGCAGAATAAGAGAAGGTGTTCAACAAAACAGATGTGGGCAAAGTTCTATAACTAACATCTTTCTACTTCAAAAGTCTTTTCTAAGCAGAAAAGTGCACCATTATACTTCTTCTTCTTCTTCGTTCGCAGGCACCAGTATAGAAATGCTTCGATTTCTGACGACCTGTGTCTTCCACAGCAAACCATCTTATAATAACCAGGAGTAGAATGAAAGCCAGTTGTGTCAGTACCTGTGCCTGGATACATGACTACTTTATACGGGAACAATTCTTTTTTATAAATAGAAAACAACCAGGCTTTCGTACGGCAAAGTAAGAGAACATAAGTTTTATAAAAACGTCTCACGCCTCACTGATGTGCTTTGTCTACGGTTTGTTAGAGGTCTAATCCTACAAAACTGTGACCTCTTACTTTACTTTATACGGGAAGAAGTACGAGATACCGAGAAGGAAGGTAAACATCGTTCACGCCTGCATATTTAAACACTTCAGTTGTCACATTACTTATAATTATCACCTGAGATGTTGAAAACGTGCAGAAAAGTATCGAGTCGGTCTCGCTGACGATGAATGGGTTTCAACATTGCCGTGTTTCTCCATATCATGACTTCGTGAAATACATAACAAAGGGGAGGCAATCAATTCGTGAACCGCACCTGCGTTTGTTTTCAGGTAATTGTTTTCTGTTGTGTTGTGCAACACTGAACAGCAACATTTATTTTTCCTTTTTTTTACCTTTCACTAAGTGTTTTGCACAATTATAACTACTTGAACATTCCCCCCCCCCCCCCCCCCCCAACTTTCGTCCATAGTTTTTAACGGATTCTGTGTTCACCTGAAAATACGGAGGGTGAATCCAAAATATCTTAATATTTATTTTATTTTAATAAAATATTCAAACATAATTGACAACTCCTTCTCACTTTTCAACATAGACCCCCCCCCCCCCCAAGTACATTCAAACAGGTCTGGCACTGTTTCACTAATGCCTGGAGTCCTCGAGAAGAAAAGAAAACTTGTCACTGACCCTGTAGCCAACATGGACTCTTTATTATCTATTTGTCCGTACTGAACTTCTTTCCTCCTAGTTCCTCCTTGATCGGTCTAAACACATAATAATTACCTGGTGCGAGGTCAGGTGAAAATGGAAAATGTGGAAGACACTCAAATCATATCTACATTTTGTGACACAACGCGTTATCGTGCTGTAACAACACATCGGAACTGCACAAACCGCGACATTATGACCTGACTGCATATTCCAAGTAGTTCTTCAGCAAATCACAGTTGACTTTTCTGTTGAAAGTGGTTATTCTGTTCATGTGATGTTCCAGGGTTGGGCCTTTACAATCCATAAGAGCGTGGGCATCAATTTTCCGGCCGACGAGGCATGCGGAAGTTTTTTGGTTTCGACGAAGAAGAATGTTGCCACTACTTGCCAGCTCGCTTTGTCTCTGGCTGGAAGTAATGTACCAAGCATTCGTTCATTTCAGCAACCAAAAGTCGTATAAAGCCGCCTCCTTCAGGTTCAAAACGTCGTAACACAAACATCCTCCAGACTTCTTTCAGATCAGGGAGGAGGGGGGGGGGGTAATTTGGAACCCAGCTGGTGGAGACTTTTCGATACTACCGAGTTTTGTGAATGATGTGGTGCGCCGAGCCATAACTAATCTTCAGTTCTCCATTTACATAATCGATTATTACCTGCTGGTTTACCTGTGTCAATCTTTCCGCTTCAGCGTTAGTGTCACGCTTATTCACAGCGTGAGGCCAGCCAGGAAGAGCTGCATCCACCAAATTTGACATCCCACTTTTAAAGTTCCCGTGCTGTTCATATACTACAAATGCCCTTGTACTTCTTCCTCACTCAGCGATGAATATCTGAAAGTTCCTCGCCTTCACTCCCCAGGCAACGAATACAACGTGCTATTCCTCTCTCGTGCATGCTTCCAAGAGGTCGGCCGACCTCAAATTTCCAAAATGACCTACTTGCATCCATACCCATACATCTAGAGAGGGATAACGTAACATATCTATACTACAACTGTCTACTACTCCAGATAGATTTTTTAGAGCAAAATTAATGTTTACTTTTTGACTCTTCCTCGTAGTTTTTGTCCTTTCTCTTGTCAGTTCTCTACAGAGTGAGTATCAGCCGCTATCGTTGTCTGGTGCGGAGTCAGTAGCGTGAAGTCCAGCCATTGGCGGATGATTTAGTTCATTTAATGTAATGTAGCCATTGCCGGATGATTTAGTTCATTTAATGTAATGTAGCCATTGGTGGATGATTTAGTTCATTTAATGTAATGTAGCCATTGGTGGATGATTTAGTTCATTTAATGTAATGTAGCCATTGGCGGATGATTTAGTTCATTTAATATAATCTAGCCATTGGTGGATGATTTAGTTCATTTAATGTAATCTAGCCACTGGAGGATGATTTAGTTCATTTAATGTAATCTAGCCATTGGCGGATGATTTAGTTCATTTAATGTAATCTAGCCATTGGTGGATGATTTAGTTCATTTCATGTAATCTAGCCATTGGATGATTTAGTTCATTTAATGTAATCTAGCCATCGGCGGATGATTCAGTTCATTTCATGTAATCTAGCCATTGGCGGATGATTTAGTTCATTTCATGTAATCTAGCCATTGGCGGATGATTTAGTTCATTTCATGTAATCTAGCCATTGGCGGATGATTTAGTTCATGTAATTTGTCGGACATGTTTTCTTTCTTTAATCAGCTTTTTCAAAGTATGACACAGAAATTCTGCTCAGCTCATTTGAAATACTCATTTTTCTAGACAATAACATTGAAATAGTAGATTTAGGAACAACTCAAGATCCCAGTTATTTGTGCTCCGCGATGACAAAGTAGTTCCTCTTGGTATGTGTTTTGACTGGGACTTATTTATTTCCATTCGACAAAATCAACGCGCCGTTTGTATCTGCTGTAGTACAGAGAACGAAATGGTCACCTCGAAGATCGATTCTCTGCCTGGAAGTTACCCCGTCTGTGAGGCGGTAACTTCCTAATTTTTAAGAATTTGTGCCCGAAGCAATTGCAGAAACAAAGAATGCCGCTCGTCATTATTTCTGTCGACCTCATTTTTGTAATATAATTTTCGAAGATAAGAATTCGGTTCCCTTATCGTGGACAGTTGTTACAAATGGCGTCGTTCAGCCGGCTGGTACTGGTTCGCTTGACAGGTTGCTAACATTAGTCAAGATATTGTGGATCAAATAACATCTGACGACGTCTGCAGTTAATATGTACTTACTTATTATCTTTTCAGGAGTACAAATCTTTTAGAGGTATTGGCGCAGAAACAGTCTATGTTCATACTGCAAACCTATTAGAGTTTTTGCACCCGAAACAGTCTATGTTCATTCTACAAACCTTTCAGATTTATTGCAACAGTAACAAACTATGTCCGTGATACAAACCTCTTAGAGTTATTGCAGCAGAAACAATCTATATCCGTGATACAAACCTTTTAGAGTTATTGCAATAGAAATAATCTATTTTTATTCTACAAACCTTTCAGAGTTATTGCAACAGTAACAATCTATGTCCAGTCTACAAACCTCCTATAGATTTTGCAACAGAAACAATCTATGCTCAGTCTACAAACCTTTTAGAGTTATTGGCGCCGAAACAATCTATGTCCATTCTACAAACCTTTTAGAGTTATTGCAACAGAAACAAATTATTGCAACAGAAACAATCTATGTTCACTCAACAAACATTTTAGAGTTATTGGCGCAGAAACAGTCTATGTTAAGTTCTACAAAACTTTTATAGTTATTGCAACAGAAACAATCTATGTTCATTTATCTCTCTTCGTAGCTTTTATCTCACTAGATAAAGTATTCTTTCATTTCATCTCTCCATTTTTGCTTTGGTCGACACTTTGATTTCCATCTTTTGTGTATATGTGAGTTTGTTCTGAGCTCACTTCTGTTCTTTCTCCAAGTCACCGCAACCTTCCAGACCCGGAAACGGAGACGTTCTGACAATCAGTTATCCATGGCTCACATGGATGTGTCGTGACTGGCGAACCATAGCAGGACAAAGACCCTGTCCCACCTCTCCGTTGGTACCCCACAGTAGTAGGACTAACCTGGGGTATGGATCGCCATACTCCCCATGGTGGTGGGGTCTTTTTAAGAAGTATTGCATGCTTCCTGCTTTTAAAGCTCCATTCATGGATTGAAATAAAAACAATAGCCACCGTAACCCGCTCCTAATCCGATACCATGCTGCGCCTCAGCATCTTGACCGCATCGGCTGCAAAAAACAGCCGCAGCTCCGGAGAGACAGAAGAAAATAAGAAGAGTGGTCCTGACTCTCTAAACTCTACTGTTAGATTTCCTGTGAGGCCAAACAAATTCTTCAAGCTCTTTTAACATGTTATTTCATCTTGTTTTGTTATATTCCTTGTTTCTCATCCATAACGTGGCGACTGACCTTGTGGCAGATGTTATTTATGACTCTTACAGTCCCCCGGGGCTATGGTGTAAGTCTAAATGGCCAGGCTGGATTTTGCTTTGTCCTGTCATGGCGAGTCTATGGTTCAAGCCTTAGTTATTCTGTCACTGTTTTTCTTTCTCTTGTGTCTATCTATCTATCTATCTATCTATCTATCTATCTATCTATCTATCTATCTATCTATCTATCTATCTATCTATCTATCTATCTATCTATCTGTCTGTCTGTCTGTCTGTCTATCTATCTATATATCTGTCTGTCTGTCTGTCTGTATGTCTGTCTGTATATCTATCTATCTATCTATCTATCTATCTATCTATCTATCTATCTATCTATCTATCTGTCTGTCTGTATATCTATCTATCTATCTATCTATCTATCTATCTATCTATCTATCTATCTATCTATCTGTCTGTCTGTCTATCTATCTATCTATCTATATATCTGTCTGTCTGTATGTCTGTCTGTATATCTATCTATCTATCTATCTATCTATCTATCTATCTATCTATCTATCTATATCTATCTATCTATCTATCTATCTGTCTGTCTGTCTATCTATCTATCTATCTATCTATCTATCTATCTACCTACATGCCTACCTACCTAGTTACCTACCTACTTACCTACCTACCTACCTACCTACCTGCCTGCCTGCCTATATATTGCAGTGTGTCTGTCCGTTTCTTTATTCGTCGGTTTGTTTGTGTGTCTGTGTCTTTCTATGGCAGCATTTCCTACAGTGAAACCTTTCACTGAATCTTGCTGAAAGAGCTATCTCTCTCCTTCTCCTGTATGAAAGAGCTATCTCTCTCCTTCTCCTGTATGAAAGAGCTATCTCTCTCCTTCTCCTGTATGAAAGAGCTATCTCTCTCCTTCTCCTGTATTAAAGAGCTATCTCTCTCCTTCTCCTGTATGAAAGAGCTATCTCTCTCCTTCTCCTGTATGAAAGAGCTATCTCTCTCCTTCTCCTGTATGAAAGAGCTATCTCTCTCCTTCTCCTGTATGAAAGAGCTATCTCTCTCCTTCTCCTGTATGAAAGAGCTATCTCTCTCCTTCTCCTGTATGAAAGAGCTATCTCTCTCCTTCTCCTGTATGAAAGAGCTATCTCTCTCCTTCTCCTGTATCAGACCTAACACAGGGAAGGTCATGGCATCGTGTTATAAATCCTGCAATCATTATCACCATCATCACGTGACAGAAGAGTAAACTGACTGATACTGGAGCATTAGGTAAACAAAATAAAAAAAGAAAAACAGTTTCCGTCTTAATGACTGATTTCATACGCACTCCTCGGTACTTTAGCACTTCAACCACTTTTGTAGGAAATGTAATTAACGATTATTTCTGTATCGTTGTTCTTTCTTTGTTATTTATGTTCTATGCTCCTAATAAAAGTATTGGAAGGTTACATAATGGGGAAAAAAAGAAAGGAAGACCAAGGCGAATATGGCTGCAAGACATCGTTGATGCATCAGTAGCAGGCCGTCTTGCTTACAACCGAGAGGCCTACAGGGGAGCTGGTAGGGAGGCAAAGTTTCGCAAGGGACATGTAAATGACTGACTGGCTGGCTGACTGACTGGCTGACTGACTGACTCCTGTTACAAAAAAAAAGACCTGACTGGGCGAGTGCTTAGGTGGTCGGTTTACTAATATGCTGATTCAACTCCCAAACAGTGGGATTTTATTTCTGGTAGACACCAAAAAGGTCCCTAAGGTTCATCCAGCCTCTAAAAATGGGTACCAGAGAAATCCAGGAAGATAAATGCTGCCAGGCGTGATAGTGACCACATCAGACTTTCATGTGCCGAGGGCCTTGGAAATTCGGACATAACAACGTATCCCCTATATGCCTTACTGGCGTGGAAACGAGGATTTTATCTTTTACCTTTACTCTTATTTAAAAAAAAAGAGTCTTAACTGGTGAAGCATCTGTAGTTTTATTACAATTATCCAAGATTTAATGCGATGAAAATGTGCACCTGCCCATCAGAACAAGCCGCAGCTGTGCGCTTTAAGAACAAAATCTATTTTTGTTCCTCCAAGCTTTGCTGAATGTCAAGTCAATTCTCAGAGTTCTGTGAATGTCAGAGGTGTTATGTGATATTCAAGTAAGACTGCGATAAAAAAAAAACATTTGAAATGTTTTGTACGTAAGTGCACTATTGATATGTAGATTTCTACATGGGCCGATGTGGGAGGGGAAGTGTGTGGCTTAGTAGTGCCTTTTTGTGTCCTCTTTTTTTTTCCTAACCAGGATGCTGTTGGTAAACTCGCTGGAACTGGCCATACCCCATGGTCCAGCCCATCAGACTCATGATCACTGGCTGCTTAATCATTTAATGTTTAATCACAACTCACGTATGGTTTATTATTTTACTTCCAACTTTTTGACTGATCGCTGTCCCCGCTTTTCACTAGATATTCACTACTCGCTGGCTGGAAAACAACTCGCTTGAATTCACTTCTTGGGGTTTTTTCCCTCTCTTTTATTCAGCAGAAAACTTAACTCACTTTGTTTTACAGTACACATTCAGTCACATTCATAATCTCACCGAGTGAGTATACATTTCATCTTTAACCATCACGTCAGCATTCATAGTTCTCCTAATCTTTGCACGTCATTCTTGGAATCACCCTACACATTTATCTCTTGCGTATTTCAAATGAACTTATCATAATTAGTGTTTATGCAGCTTTGAGTGTTTCGTGGAAACGAAGGCTTCTCATTCTTAAAAGAAATACGCGCATTCATGTCAAAATATTTGCAGAATAGCACCTTCTACAGAATGTTCGATGGCGCCATCCTTAAAGAATCCTGATGACGATTTAGATGAAGAGTCCAATGACGTCTTCTATTTCCTAATGTCTGGTCTCCTAAATGTTTAACATTTCCCAGGTTTCCGAACTGTCAATTTCTGTCCTCGATGTAGACAGCCATCCTGATCAGTGTTTACTTGTTTATATGTAGCTTTCTTTGTTATTTGCCTCGTCTTTTCGTTTAGATGCTGCGATTGATTTTTCGTTATACAAACTGTCCTGTTTGGAACTTGCCCAAATCTAAAATAAAAATCATACAAGCAGTTCCAAAGTTGACAGGAGAGGCTGGAATGGATGCGGTTACGGAAAATAACATTTTGAAATTGATTGATGATAGGAAAAGAGAAGAAAAAAAAAGCCTTTCTGCTGAAGAATTAGCCAATCTTACTGAACACCTGGGCATAGACTAGAGAGTGTTGTGAAGATAATAACTGACGCACTTAAAACAATTTTTTTGCTAATGCTTATTCTTTGACTTTTAATATAACTTGTTAAGTATATGTATTTTATATTATCTTTATACTGTTTATTGTTCTAGTTTATATTGTTGGTGTTGTATATAGCGGTAATACGTCTTATTGTCCTCATTATCGCGACAGGGTACTAAATAGTTTATCTCTGAACATAAAAGCACACTTCCACGGTCTAATACTAAACGCACTCAAGTAAACTTCCACGGTCTAATACTAAACGCACTCAAGTAAACTTCCACGGTCTAATACTAAACGCACTCAAGTAAACTTCCACGGTCTAATACTAAACGCACTCAAGTAAACTTCCACGGTCTAATACTAAAAGCACTCAAGTAAACTTCCACGGTCTAATACTAAAAGCACTCAAGTAAACTTCCACGGTCTAATACTAAACGCACTCAAGTAAACTTCCACGGTCTAATACTAAACGCACTCAAGTAAACTTCCACGGTCTAATACTAAACGCACTCAAGTAAACTTCCACGGTCTAATACTAAAAGCACTCAAGTACTATGAACTTCATTAGTCCATTTCGAGGAATACAAGTTTAACTTTCTCTGCTAAAAATGTCGGTGCAGGTTTTTTTTTACCTCTATTTACTGTTCTACAGAAAACATAGGAAAATAACTGAGAAAACAACGAAGGAATCATTCTCCAAGTGCACATCATCTAGACCTACTTGGTATTTGTATCAAGATGATCTTACAAAATTCATAATATGACGACCTAATTCTAGTTTTCAGCACTTTCGCATGACTAACTTAATTCTATATCTCTCGACTCTCTCTCTCTCTCTTTCTCTCTCTCTCTCTCTCTGCAACGGTCTGTCCTCCTTCTTTTCTCAAAATCTATCATCATTAAAATGTTTTCTGAAATCTTGTCTGAATCTCCACATCTGAAACAGTCTAAAATTCTGTATTTCCCAAAACTAGCTCTCTGCCGATCGCTGACTGTCGCCATATGACTATCTATTATATTGGACTGACCACATCGGTCCAACCCTATTTGTCTAAATGTGTCTTCACAGTGTCTAACTATATCTGCTCACTGTATCGCCGTCTAACTCAATCTGCTAATTCCTCCCTGTCTGTGTGCCTCTCTTTTTGTGTGTCAGGTCTCTCTCGGCCTCCTCGTTTTATCTCTAAGTCCAGTTTGGTGAACCAACCAACCGGCATTCCTGTCACGCCCTTAATTGGTCCATTAGTTTAGAGCTGCATATCGATTGGTTCTTGAGTCATAACCTGTCAGTTTAGTGGTGTTGAATGTCAATCAATATATTTTATTGCCTTTGTCACTTTTTCTACCTGTATCTGTTGACTGACTACTAGTCTGATCTGCCGCTTATCCGTAGCCAACAAGACTTTTAGCTTTTCTTAAAACCTTCTAGGGTCTCTCTTTGTTTCCTCACCTCGGACAATCTCCTTCTCTGGCTCTTGTGTTTGCCGGGCAGTCTGTTTTCTTAGAAAATTCAGTTCTTCGACTGTTCGTCGCCACCTGTTATTTCACTAGCGGGATGGTCATGCCAACCTATTGTACTTATGAGCGTTTTCCTTAGACCATCTCTTCCTCGGCGTCATTGTGTCTGTCCTTTTATAAATGTCTTTTTCTTCTGTTTACACTTGTCAGCGTCCAGTCGTAATAGTATTTCTCTAGTATCGGTGGAATCGGTTTTCTGCTTTGTTCTCTAAATTCCCTGTTTAACCATTTTTATTATTTTAATACTGACCCCTATAACTATAATAATAATTATTATAATCTTAAATCCAGGTCATAAGACACAATGTTATAGACTGAGGAGTATTGCGAAATGGACTACGACTGGGAGTGACGTGACTTTGAAGGAGGAGTTTAAATGTAACTGTGTCATCTTATTTTGAAATTCTTAGGGGCAGGAAAAAAGAAAGACACGACGAACAACTCTGGATTCATGTTTTAGGAAGATGCACTCTCAGCCAGGGACCTGGAATCGCAGAAATAATGTTGTGCCCTCCCCCACTTTAAACGCCATCACCATTAGATCAGTCAGTCATTTGCATGTCTCTTGGGGGTCATTTGCATGTCTCTTGGGGGTCATTTCCATGTCTCTTGAGGGTCATTTGCATGTCTCTTGGGGTCATTTGCATGTCCCTGGGGAACTTTGCCTCCCTAACGCCTCTTCTGTAGGCCTCTCGATAAGCAGGATGCCCTGCTGCTGATGTATCTATTTGCAGATTATCAACGATGTCTTGCAGCCATCTTAGCCTTGGTCCTCCTCTGTTTCCTTTTTCCTATTATGTATCATTCCAAGACGTTCTTCTCTAGATTTTCATGACGTTTAATATGTCAAAAATATTGTTTAATCCTCTTTACTAGCCAACCTTCTTCAATATTAAGTTCTTGTAGTATGGATATATTTGTTCTTTTTTGTGCCCATAATATTTGAAGAACTCTAATACTACAACATTAGATAACGCTTTATAAATTACATCATCAGCTTCGATATATAATATACTATTTGTATATTATTTTATACATTAAAATAACAAATCAATTATCAGTTGATTAGTAAAAGCTTATGTTAACGTGCTTTTATGTAAAAAAAATATGCATTTCTGAACAGCTGGAACGCGTCGCCGTTCACTCCATAATATAATTGATTGATTTTGCGCCGATATCGTTTACGCGGCCTCCTTTATAAACACACCCCCGGCATAAAATCATGGCGGCCTGTGTTTAGTGTGACTCTTGTTTCCGTCCTAGGTGAGAAGAAGCTGTCAGATTTGACAAACAGAGACTCACAGGTGGCAAGCTAGCGTCAGGGTTGGTGGAAACATGGCTGACCAAGACCATATCCAGCCTCTCTGTTGGTATCAACGAGGTAAAAGGTCTGACTTGGCTAACGAGAGGCAGGGATGCCCATAGTCTAACATGGCGATGGGTGGAGTCTGCTAACGAAGTGGCTGCATACCTCCTGCTTTTTTTATAGCTAACTCAAGGACTGAACACAAATACCACTCCTATTTCCAACACGATGTTATGTCTCAGCATCCTCATCGCATGGGTTTCCACAGAGCGCCAGGTCGCAGTTTTAAGAGGAAGAAGAAGACGAGGAAGAAGAAGGAGACGATGACAAAGAAGAAGAAGACGAAGACGAAGAAGGAGACGATGACAAAGAAGAAGAAGACGAAGACGAAGAAGAAGAAGAAAAAGAAGAAGAAGAAGAAGAAAAAGAAGAAGAAGAAGACAAAGAAAAAGAAGAAGAAAAAGAAGAAGAAGAAGAAGAGGAAGAAGAAGAAATGTCGATGTCATATTTGTCTAACCAGACAGTTTTCTTGATCTCTGCCTCAATTTTCAGCAATCCTTGACTATCAGCCTCGATTTAAACCGCGTGCGTGTGCAAATAATTTGAAAAAAAAAACAGAGCAAGAAAACAATACCCATGCCTTTTATATGTTTGTCGATAGGAACTTGAAACAAAAAAGGCAACAAGCCACACAGCCGTTTATCTGGTGAATCTCGCAGTCGCCTGAAGTTAGACCTTTAAGTTTAGCTATTCTTTGTTCTAACAGCATCTTCATCTATAAAAAAACTGAAAAGCTATATAAATTTTGAAGTAACAAAGAAAAAGTCGTATTATCGTGTTCTATTTTGTGCAACTGTCCTTTCCAAACTGTTTTTTTTTACGTCAGCAACAGAACCATCATTGGAATAATTAAACTTCATGGTATAATGGGCGCCGTCATCGTCACCATCATCTCTTTCGTGTTATTGGCACCATATAAATAGAAACAATAATAATATGACAACCAAAAACGCTCTTCTCAAACTCTGTCTCTTCTAACTTTTAATTTAGAAACTAAACAGCTTTCTTTATCTCCAATGTTTTTTTTTTTTACCATAGTTAAAAACTTTCACAGCTGAGAAAGTTTCTCCATGTTAAAACATATGTCACTGTTTATTACGATATTTGAACGAAACTGAAGAGTTGGTATATACTGTCTTTCCTTGCTGAGACAGGCATGAGAATTTCTGAGTTTGGGATGAAGGCTGCCTATGCACAGCTCCTCGGCAGGGACGTCCAGGACCAAGCGAAGAAACCGTGAATCGTGTTAGAGGAGCTTAACAGCGAAGCTTCCGTCTTCATCCCGGAATATCGCATACCACTTCTTGATACTATTGAAAACAGGCGCTGACTTCTGGAATTCCGATCGAAATTGTCGCTGCACAGACGAGGTTATTACGTATTCCACAACACAAAATGACTGCTCACATTTACTGGACGCCATATTTGCTATTCTACCTCCTAGCGGGCTTTATTTTAAAAACATCTGAAGTTTCTCTCTCTCTCTCTCTTCTTTCTCTTCCTGTCTTGGCGTAAGAATAATCATGATCCTATACGTAGTTAACTTGTTGAGAATCTTTAAAATGTTTCACGAACTTATGAATAACCCTGTATATATATATATATATATATATATATATATATATAAAGAGGTAGACTACGTGAAATTCTAAAGAGGATATTATTAAGAGAGCCAAATTAATAGGCATAAAATCTCTTGATGAGGTTTAAAGGTTCGCCGAAGACAGGAAAAACTGGCGAACTACCTTATGAGCCCTATGTGACGTTTAACGGCACGGGAAAAATATAAGATAGGATATATATATATATATATATATATATATATATATATATATAAACAAACACATCATATTTCTCCCTACGTAAGACGCAGTTTTTTTCCCCAGAAAAGTAATCAACCCGTGTCTGATACCCCGATGGTTTGGGCAAGTCTTGGGGCAAAGGTTTACCTGTACATGACTAACATCTAAACACCCCATGTCTAACACGCCTAGTCTCTTGACGAACAACCCGAGAATGAAACATATACGGCTGTGAATGATTAAATTATGTTTACAAATAATAAAACAGTGTTAAAATAAAATGAACCAATAGCTAATAGCACAAAGCTCTCGACAGCCTACTTTTATTTCTTTCTTCCAAAACCTAGACTTGATCTTTACAAGAAAAGCTTTAGTTATTCTGCTGCTCATCTTTGGAATACCCTCCCATCCTATATAAAAAATATAAATTATACTCCTTCCTACAACTACAAGCTTTCCCAGTATCTATTTGATGTCGACTACATGCCTCCATGAATTATAAAACTTAAAAGTTATCTTAAGCTGCTCTTACAGACACCGAATACAATTAATTGTTTTCTGTATAGTCCCGAAAATTTTGTTTAGTAGATAGTCATTTATAATGTATGTAGTTACTTCTGTACTGAGTGAATGTTTAAGAGTGAAACGTAAACGTTATATTTTATTGTATGTCTCTCAGCTTCAATGTTAGTTATGTTTGTTATATGAACAGCATATTTGTAGAATGTCTGGAATAGAGTGAAAGATGTATGATAAAGGGCAGAATGTCAGACGGGCCTGCGTGCCCAATTCTTAACCCTTTTGAAATAAAGATCAATCAATCAATCAATCAATCTTTACTGACATCTCACGACGGATCGTGCGCATCTACTGTAACATTTTGTTCCTTGATTTTGTATATAGATGAATAATGAGTTGAATATTAAAACCACAAACCTACATACAAATATCTGTTGCGATTATTACGGCACATCGATGCTGTAAATAAGAGTCGGCCATTGTTATTTTGCATACACGGACGGCAAATGGCGTCATCGTCAGCCTGGCATGTATATCAATTTTCAACGGTAAATAACGAACACAACTCTTAATAAAATGCTTAAAGTAGCAAACTCACCACATTTGTTTAACATCTATGCTGAAAATATTGTGATGAATGTAAGAGATGAATAGAAAACAGGTTTGACCATTTCAGCATCAGGGACAACCAGATACCAGAAATTAGATAAGCCGATGATGCTCGGTATAAAGTGGAAAGAATTCAAGAACAACGCAGAGATAAGGCAGGTGAGCGAACAATAACCTGTCTCATGGAGATGGACATATGTCGGTCACGTGATGAGAAAAAACAGTCAGAGACAAGCTATCAAGTGGAACACAACAGGGCGAAGAAAAAGGGACCGTGTGAAACTCTAAAGAGGACATTGTTAAGAGAATCCAAACCAGTAGGCATAAAATCCCTTTGATAAGGTTGAAAAGTTCGCTGAGAATAGGAAAATATGGCGAACAACCATGCGAGCCATATGTGACGTTTAACGGCACAGATCAGAAGGCCTGCAACAGCTGATTCTCGCCAACAAAAGACATAACGAACTTCTTCTTAGACACTAACAAAACCAAAGTAATGATAAATGACAAATTGAGAGGCAAACCCAGAATTACATTGGACCATGAAGAACTAGATTGCGTAAATAATTTCGAATACCTAGATCCAGTCATCACCACTAACTATGATTGGACAGTGGAAATTAAAACGAGACGAGCAGTTGTATCACAGAAACTGTGACAAATGAAGAGTATGTGGCAATGTACCATCACGAAAGCAAAGTAATGTTTACGATTCGTTCATTCATTCATTTGCATGTCCCTTGGGGAACTTTGCCTCCCTAACAGCACTCATGTAGGCTTTTCAGTTGTGAGCAAGATGCCCTGCTGCTGATGCATCCATTTGCAGATCATCAACGATGTCTTGCAGCCATCTTCGCCTTGGTCTTCCTCTCTTTCTTTTTCAAATTATGTACCTTTCCAAGACGGTCTTCTCTAAATTATCATGACGTTTAATGTGTCCAAAATATATAAGTTTTCTCTCTTTAATCCTATTTACTAGCCAGCCTTCTTCAATATTAAGTTCTTGTACAATGGATTTATTTGTCCTTTTTTGTGTCCATGCTATCTGAAGAACTCTCCTGTAGCATTTACATTCAAAGGCATTTATGTGTTTCTCAGCTGTTTTGTTATGTGTCCAGGTCTCACGGGCATATGTTACGATGGGAAAGATGCATGCCCTTAAAATATTATTTTTGTAGTTCTGTCTGTTCCTCTCCACAGATTCTTTAGTTGTTTTACTTTTTGAAGAGCGATAGATAGATATCCTCCTTTTAATTTCCCTCATTGTAAGATATCCTCCTTTTAATTTCCCTCATTGTATCTCCATTATTCGTTAGTAGTGATACAAGATATTCAAAACTCCACTTCTTCCAATTTTTCTTCATTGATACATATTTCATCTGCTTTGTTTGTTTCGTCATTTGTCATCAATTTAGTTTTCTTCACATTAAGATAGAGGTTTTGCTCTTCGCTGTTCTTAATGACTGATATAATTAGTTTTCCCATTCCTTTTTGTGTTGAGGACAGAAATACTGTGTCATCAGCATATCTAATCTCTGGTATTTCATAACCTCCAATTGTTATTGCACCACAGTATTATTTGTCTATATCTTCTCTAACGTTCCTCATTATATTTTCAGTATACAAGTTAAATACGTAAGGCGGACAATATGTACCCCTGACGGATTCCTTGTTTTATGTCAAACAAAATTGTTGTTTCACCATTTATTCTTACTGCTGGTTGTTTGTCTAGATACAGCAATGATATTAACTGTATCAAATGTGTTGTAAATCCCATTTTTTCCATTATTTCCCAAAGTTTCTGGTGTTGTACACAATCAAATGTCTTAATGTTTACGAAAAGCTTTACATATTCCCGGTGACGACGTACGCATGCGAAACGTGGACACTGAATAAATCACTAGAAAAAAGAATAACTGCATTTGCAATGAAATGTTATGGAAGGACATTTAGAATACCATTGTAACAGACTCCCAAAGCACGTTACGAAGAATCGAGAGCCATGTCTTCCGCAGGGAGTGGGCCCAGCTTCTAGAGGGCTCTCGGTTATCCAGTTTAACGTGTATCTACTGCCCGGGTCATGCGGGAGTCAAAGGCAATGAGAAAGTGGACAAGATGGCAGGCGCAGCATCAATTCAGGCCGCCCTAAGAATGGACAAGGAGGAGATTGCAAAAGCCACTTTGGACAGGCTGCACGTGGAGGACGACGTAGGGCTGAATGATCGAACTGGGGAGGAGAGGTGAAGTGGACTTTTTTTTTCCAGAACGAAGTGTGTTAGCGCGTCTTACCCACCTGTGACTGGCTTAGTCAGCAGGTGCACGTTTCAGCGGGTGTTGGAACGGAAGGCGGAGCACGTATGGGAATTGCCCGGAGAGCGGGGATGCCGGTCTCTGGTTACAGATTATTTAAGAATGTCACGGATGGAAAGAAAATCAAATAAAGAGATGTTGACAGGATTAGGTGTTCTAGAAGACTGGCTTGTAAACACCGTCAGTTAGAAAGCTGAGACACTTTGGCCATATCAAGAGACACAATGACCTGAAGAGGTTCACAGTAGAAGGTATAGTGTCTGGCAAAAGGGAAAACCGCCCACCTCGCCATTCAGGACATCAAGGAAAGTCTGAGTATGTCACTGCAAGATGCTGGTCTGCTTGCTTAAGACCGCGTTACATTCAGGGAGGCTGTGAGAGGGACAACGTTCTGAAAGAAGCACGTCACGTGACACACGTTCACCTTATCTGAATGTGTCTTCCTCCAAGTAGAAAACAGAAATGTCAATTCAGATAAGTTCTTCGTGGTTTTTATCTCGTTGTGTATGTATCCCCGAATAAGGCTCACGCCGAAATATCGGATGTTGTATGTTTTTCATTTATACATTCTCATACTTTCTATTCGTTTTTTTTTCTCACCTTACTCACTCCCTCCCTCACTTTGTAAAACTGCACCGTACACATCTGTCTACCTTATTTATTTAAACCAGTTTTACTGCAGTCGCCATCCCTTCTTATGTTTGTAATTAGGATCCTTGTTAAGTTTCTTATGATAATGAACAGCTTTATGCTGAAGCCGTAGCCATGATTTGTATCAAGAAAGTGCCGTTAGCTAGTAGCATTCACCATGAATAACATAACAAATGAGTGTAAATAAAACAGTGTAAAGAAACTCTAAAAGTTATTCGCCCAAAAAGAAACGGAAATGTATGAAATACACGGTAAGCGAGATGCAGACATACCATCAAAATAAGAAAAACAGGGAATTCTATAAAGAACTGCGAACAGGAAAGTAAGGGTATAAACAACCTCTGCTTGAAGGATAGTAATGGAAACATTATAAATAATGAATCTGTATTTGATGGAAAGGATGTTTTGAAAAACTACTAAACTGTGAAGAGCCTATAAACAATACCGTGCGAAGAAATACAGACTCGTGAACCTGAAATAGAGGACCCAGACTTAGAAGAAGTCACCTACAGCAGCATCATGCTTCTACGAAACAAGAAAGGAACCGGTTCAGACGGAATTGATTAAAGAAGGAGGTTTAAATCTACATGGACAGATATGTGTGCTAATGCAACAAATATGGAGAGAAAAAACTCCATAGTGAATGGAGAGAATCATTACTGATCCCAGTATTCAAAAAGAAGTGATAAGAGCAAGTGTGAAAACTACAGAGGGATATCCTTACTACAAACAAGCTACAAAATACTATCTATTATAATAGGTTAAATCCATACAGCGAGAATATACTGGGAGAATATCAAACAGGTTTTAGGAAGAATAGATCAATCGTAGACCAAATATTTTATCTACGTCAAAGAGCAGAAAAGTGCTGGCAATATGGAAAAGAAGTACATACTATCTTCATTGACTTCAAGAAAGCTCATGACAGCACAGATAAGAGCAGCTTATTGAAAAGTATGAAAGAAATTGAGATACTCAATCAATTAATCAATTTGACCAGAATATGTATGAAGGATGCACAAAATATTGTAATATATAAAGGAAGAAAGTCAGAACCCTTCTACATAAAAAACTTATTTAAAACAAAGTGATACATTATCTCCATTACTATTCAGCCTAGTACTAGAAAAGGTAATCAGAAAAGTGATAGAAGAAAGCCGTACAGAAGAACAAGCTAAAATATTGGGATACGCTGATGACATCGACTTAGTAGGGGAAACCATGCAAGAGGTCACCAATACCTGCATACAATAGAGAGATATACCACTAAAAGTGGGCTTGACCATTAACCAAGATAAGGCAGAGTATATGAAGATATCAAGAGACCAGAGGCAGAATGATCCAGGTTATATAAATGTTGGAGATATTATAGCAGTATTCGTGTAAAAACGGTTGGATTGATAGTAAGGGCATTATTATGGGTTTTCTTTTTGAATTTTCTCGTGCTGAGATCCTTCGAGAAGGTCACGTGGGCTGCAAAACCCGTCATAGGGAATTGTGGGGGCAAGGCTGAGTGCGTGGAGTCAGTTTTGGTTTGAACGTGGAACTGTGTGGACGTTTTTTTGTGCAGTGTGATGTCTTCGTGGAACATATGAACGATATAGTTGTACTGCAGTTGTACGTATGAATGGACTGGCCACACGGCAGGGATAACCAGCCGGCAGTCGGATTTAATGTTATTTTCATCAACATTATCATCCTTCCATCAATAAATGTTCCAAGTCACCGTTACCCAGGATTTACTTGACTATCTGTACCAATTGTTGTCAACGTGAGATTTTGAAGAACCTAGATGAGAAGTATGTCTGGAACAGTGTTTAACTAATCCAGCAGGTGAGAGTGAGAGCTGGAATTCTGTGTATAACTAGTCCAGTAACTTCAACTCACGAAGATCAAGATGAAAGTGTACCCTGTTATTCACGTGCGTAACGTGATCACTACGATACGGCCTAAGTAAAGCCCCATTAACACACTGTACACACCAACGGTACAGACAGAAAGAACAAGACCACCAAAAATTCTATTATAATATGATCATTAGGGAAGCAGAAATATACAAATATCTAGGCACAACCTTCAACAGAAGCAACACAGTAAGCGAGGAAATTAAAAGTAGAGTACAGATAAGAAATAAAATATACTTTACCTTGCAATAAAACCTGTTAAAATGCAAAATCCTGCCCCAAAAACGCCAAATTAACAATCCAGAAAACTATAAGACCAGCCGTCATGAATGGATCAGAAACGTAGAGTACAACAAAGAAAGATGATCAACATGTGCAGATCTTTGAGAACAAGATCCTAAGAAGAATATTTGGGCTCACAAAGATTGGAGAATGGAGAGCTAGAAAGAACTCTGAACTGAACAGCTTATTTAAATCCCAACGAATTATAAATGTCATGAAACTGAACAGACTACTCTGGCTGGGCCATGTAGAAAAATGAAAGAGAAAGGACAAACGAAAATTATGTATGCACAAGAGATGAGGGAAACAAGACCAAGACAGAGATGAAAAGACATAGAAGAGGATATAAAAGAAAAACTGGTGTCACCAAATGAGAAAGAAGATTAGGAATAGAGAGGAATGGAGGCGAACTTTATCTGCAGCAGTGAGCCTTAATGGCTCGGAAAGCTGAAGAAGAAGAAGTTTCTTAAGATAACAAACAGTTTTATGCCGAGGCTGTAGCCATGATTTGTGTCAAGAAAGTGCCGTTAGCAGGTAACATTCACCATGAAACAAGTCTGGGCAAGGTGTCCGAATGTGATCCTTCGGCTATAATATAAAATACAGGATGTTACATTTTTATCCAAAATACATCTAGTCAAATTATAGATTTGTCTTGTACACCAAACAGTCTAATATGTCTGAAAATATGGTATTTGTGTGTGTGTGTGTTTTACTTGGTTACAAACACTGGTCTATGTAGCCAGTTTCTATGATCATGATGTTTTGTAATCCTAAGTTAAACATTTTATAAAGGAAGGAAAGAAATAAGAAAGAAAGAAAAGAAAAAGAAAGTATGAAAAGAAAGAAAGAAAGAATGAAAGAAAGAAATGGACAGACTTGACCGATAGTAGCCTTACAGAGAAACTGCAAGAAGTAGAAATTACCGGTGCATTTAGAGAATGGTGCCCTATTCACGTTGTGCACTCAAACAGACGGTCTCAAGTAATGAATAGCTCGGAGAGATAGATGGCGTAGAATGGCTTGTGTGTAGAGAGGGTTAATGAGCACTTTCAAATCTAGGACTGAAGTGTCAATCTACATTGGCCGTGTTTTGTACTGGGAAAGTGAAATGTGAGGTTTGTGAGTGTATTTTGTGTGAATGATCTTGTTTTTTTCAGTTATGAAATGTGGGCATGTGTACATAAACTGTGTGATTGGTCGAGAAGGGGGCGGGGCAGAGGGGGATGGGTGTGCATTACTGAAGCAGACAAAAGTATCTGAAGTAAGTAATGTATATAAAATAGTAGAAAGAAAGAAAAGCTTGTCAATTTTTGCCCGTCTTTATTACCAGAAGGGCAAAAAAAAAAAAAACCAAAACAACAAATTCTATATTTTTCAATTATTTTTCGCGCTTTTATGTGTTGTGTTTTTGTTGTACGTATGTGGTCCTTGAAACAGGCTTTTGCCAAAATATTGGATTGTTGTATTGTTCTTCATTTGTACAAGCTCATTTTGCTTTCTGCCAGTTTTGTTTCTTCCCCCTTTCCTCACTCTTTCTGTCTTTTTTTGTAAGACTGAACCATACACCTCCATATATTCAGTTCAAAAAAAGAAATGCAACGCTACTGTAGGCGTAATGGACACCACTTTTATCAAAATTTTATTTCATGGAATTAATGTTTCAATCTTGACATGAAGAAACTTTAAGACTTTAACGATGAAATGATGTTCATTAAATCTGGTTCGGACTTTTATTCTTTACGACTGAGGTCTCCGTTTCAGTAAAGTGTATGGCCTCCTCTGGCCTGTATCAGAGAACGACATCTCCTTGACATGGATCCGATTAGTCGGAGGATCTGTTGTTGTGGGATGGTTGCCCACTCTTCCAGCAGTGCAAGAGACAACTGTCGGAGATTGGTTGGCGCCACGTTTCGCTGGCGGACTTGTCTGTTGAGTTCATCCAATAAGTGTTCTATTGGGTTCATTTCTGATGACATGGACGGCCACGGAATGATCTGGACGTTGTTGTCAGCGAGGAACTTGGTGGTGAGTTGTGTCACATGAAGTCGAGCGTTGTCCTGCTGAAAAATTGACACTGGTGCAGCCAGAAATAGAAGGACGTGAGGATGAAGAATTTATTATAGCTGGGCATTCAGGCGTCCTTAAACTTGCACCAAGTCACTTCTTCCAATGAAGCTGATCGTCCCACACACCAGTACACCTACATCACCATGTAGAGGAACCTTCGGCAGGCGTTGTGACTATGGATCTTCCACTGCGAGGCCGGTCTGCAACGGAGCCAGTTTCTTGAAATCGTCTCCAAAAGCGACTAATGGTGCTTCTAACCACATTAAATTGTCTGGCCACTACACTTTATGACTGCCCAGTCTGTAAACGTCCAATGATGATGAGTCATTGCTCTGTAGTGAGGTGAGCCATACTTGCGCATTGAATTTTCAAATGAATTGATTCGAGGAGCGTCAATTCAATAACATGGTCAATGAGTTTTGTGTTTAAGTAAGTTTCACAGGAATCTTGTGAACCTGTCATGAGTTATTGTCCAAAATGCTGTTTTGACTAGTGTCGCTTTTCTGTGCTTATGAATCATCTGCTGAGTACAATTCAGGTCACCACGTGAAGCTGATATCCAAGTGAACGTTTCAGGCAATTTGCCCTTGTCTGATCAGCAAACTTCAATTTAAATGACAACATTGTATTTGTTGCGTTTCTTTTTTTTTTTTTTTTTGAACATTATATTTTCATCGCTAGAACCAGTGTTACAGCAGTTGTCATTTCTCGTATCTCTGTATAAAAAAAGAAATCGGGGGAACTCAGCCACAGAACTAATAAACTAAATTAATGACGCCCATGACAACAAACTAGTGGGCTGAAATGAGCAGGTAAGAGCTTTGCGTTTCTTTTCACTGTTATCTAAATCAAGAAACGACCAAGTCATAATCCTCTGATTGGACAACAGACCAGTGCGGGCTGAGACACCGCCTACGCTGCAGACTGAAAATTATCTTTACAGATTTATGTGTCAGCGGCGAAGAGAGGTAGATAGCAAAGTATTTTCTCCATAGATTCCAGCTAACACAACTCACCCAGGAAAAAGACCTGCAGGAGAAGCTCTACGGTGATGCGGAAAAGCAGAGGAGACGAACTGCCGAACTTGTGGCAGAGACTGAACAGACTGGCGAACTTGTGGCAGAGACTGAACAGACTGGCGAACTTGTGGCAGAGACTGAACAGACTGGCGAACTTGTGGCAGAGACTGCACAGACTGGCGAACTTGTGGCAGAGACTGAACAGACTGGCGAACTTGTGGCAGAGACTGAACAGACTGGCGAACTTGTGGCAGAGACTGAACAGACTGCCGAACTTGTGTCAGAGACTGAACAGACTGGCGAACTTGTGACAGAGACTGAACAGACTGGCGAACTTGTGGCAGAGACTGAACAGACTGGCGAACTTGTGGCAGAGACTGAACAGACTGGCGAACTCGTGGCAGAGACTGGGACGAATGTCCGAGCGATCAACAACGAAGAAGAAGGTAGTGTCTGGAGACGAAACTGAAACATAAAATTGGTTGCCGATACTTTTTTTTTCTTTTTCGATGAGGTTGGCTGCAGCGGGTTACGGCTGTAGCTGTTGATCAGCCGTTCAAAAAGTGAGCTCTACCGAGTTTCAACCCCACCTCCCCCTTTTTCCTTTATCTAGACTTTATGAAGATCCATGGGGATTTTGAGGGACAAAGAGAACAGAGAACATCAGGGCACATCACAACCAGATGGGAGAGAGACACTACAGGGAACTCTAAGGATGTCGTCTGAGAAGCGAAGAGTGTAAAATATGTCGTCTGAGAGACATTGAGTGTAAAAGATGTCGTCTGAGAGACATTGAGTGTAAAAGATGTAGTCTGAGAGGCGAGGAGTGTAAAATATGTCGTCTGAGAGGCGAGGAGTGTAAAAGATGTCGTTTGAGAGACATTGAGTGTAAAATATGTCGTCTGAGAGACACTGAGTGTAAAAGATGTAGTCTGAGAGGCGAGGAGTGTAAAATATGTCGTCTGAGAGGCGAGGAGTGTAAAAGATGTCGTCTGAGAGACATGGAGTGTAAAAGATGTCGTCTGAGAGCCAAGGAGTGTGCAAGCATCGATACCGAACAATTTTTTAAAAGCAATTTTATACATTAATTTTCTACAGCGGAATTATAGTTCCTCCAAAGTGGATTTATTGTTCACAAATTGTAGATGCTCGTAATTTCCATAGGGAAATTATCGTTCATAAATCCTATTTATACAGTTTACTTTATTGTTTATTGCTATCATTTTAACACCGACTTTGTTGTGAATAAAGCCACTTTCTCCATTTCCCTCTTTCCATCGAGTCATTCATTTCGCGGTTATCCAGGACATTAGGATGATCACGTGAGTCATAAACGTTTATTTAACATCCAGTCCAACAGCCTAGGGAGCCGCTTTAGCGCAGTGGATTAAACACTGCCCACCGACCAGATCATCTGCTTTCCACCCTGGGTCGCATAAAACCCCGGAGTTCACCCAGCCTCAAGGGAAAAAAATGGGTACCAGGGTTAAAGGTAACGCGAAGAAAGAGAAATGACGCTGCCAATATAAGCCTATTGTTTCATGTCTGTATAATGTCTTGTCCAGTATAAGCTTATTGTTCGTGTCTGCATAATTTCTTGTCCAGTATAACCCATTACTACGGAATTTATGCTGATGGCGACACTAGTCGGCAGTTTCTGGACAACTGCTAGTATAATAGGATATTCGTGTGGTCTTGTTCTTTCTGTTGGTGTGTACAGTGTGTTAATGGGGCTTTACTTAGCCCGTATCGTATCGTATGGTCACGTTACGCACGTGAATAACAGGGTACACTTTCATCCTGATCTTCGAGAATTGAGGTTACTGGGCTAGTTATACACAGAATTCCAGCTCTCACTCTCACTTGCTGGATTAGTTAAACACTGTTCCAGACATACTTCTCATCCAGGTTCTTCAAAACCTCACGTTGACGACAACTGGTACAGATAGTCAAGTAAATCCTGGGTAACGGTGACCTGGAACATTTATTGATGGAAGGATGATAATGTTGATGAAAATAACATTAAATCTGACTGCCGGCTGGTTATACCTGCCATGTGGTCAGTCCATTCATACTTACAACTGCAGTACAACTATAACGTTCATATGTTCCACGAAGACATCACACAGCTCAAAAAACGTCCACAAAGTACGTTCAAACCAAAACTGACTCCACGCACTCAGCCTTGCCCCCACAATTTCCTGTCACGGGTTCTGCAACCCCCCCCCCCCCCCCGACCTTCTCGAAGGATCTCAACAGGAGAAAATTCAAAAAGAAAAACCCAGAATAATGCCCTTACTATCAAGCCAACAGTTGTTACACGAATACTGCTATACTAACTAGGCAGCGGAGAATTTATGGTTTGACTGCGTTGCAATGACGCTTGGTCACAGCAGAACATGTCTTTTGAAAGTAGAACTTCCATTTCCTTGTTTGTATGGCGGACATTATAGATTTTTTAGCACTGTAACGAAGTTTTAATCGTTTCTAATCGAGATTGGCATGGATTTTTTCGTTCTTTTTTGTGGTATTGACTTCCTGTTGCAAACATTGAAATAAACTGCATTTATTCACACAGAAGTTGTATAAGTAGTTGCAAATGCTAGATGACATCATTGCGTGCTTCATTACTGCCCTGGCGGATTGTTGCATTACTACCCTGGTAGATTGTTGCATTACTACCCTGGTAGATTGTTGCATTACTACCCTGGTAGATTGCTGCACTACTACCCTGGCAGATTGTTGCATTACTACCCTGGTAGATTGTTGCATTACTACCCTGGTAGACTGCTGCATTACTACCCTGGCAGACTGCTGCATTACTACCCTAGTAGATTGTTGCATTACTACCCTGGTAGATTGCTGCATTACTATCCTAGTAGACTGTTGCATTACTACCCTAGTAGATTGTTGCATTACTACCCTGGTAGATTGTCGCATTACTTCTGAAGGATGTTTGCAGATCAAAACAGTTGTGCTTTGCGTGCCAAACAAAACTGACACAGAGAGAGAGAGAGAGAATGAGTGAGAGAGAGAGAGAGAGAGAAAACTTTTCTTTACCTCTATACAGGTTCCCAAGTTTCGTTGATGATGCTATTTCAATGACTTTCAGCTTAAAACTGAAAAGGAAAGACCACGAGAAAAAAAATTCTCGGAGGACTGATAAGTGGCATGGACAAAAAAGTAATTAAAGTGATCGGAAAAAAACCAAGGATCCCACAAGATGGAGAACTATGTTCCCAAGCGCTGTCCTTGCACGGCACAAGATGGAGAACCATGTTCCCAAGCGCTGTCCTTGCACGGCACAAGATGGAGAACCATGGTCGCAAGCGCTGTCCTTACACGGCACAAGATGGAGAACCATGGTCGCAAGCGCTGTCCTTGCACGGCACAAGATGGAGAACCATGGTCGCAAGCGCTGTCCTTGCACGGGACAGTGTTACAGAGGACGACAGCCCGAGAAAGTTTGCTAACCATCGCTGTAGACAGACGAGGGAACTGAGGTAACTCAGCTGGCTCGCGAAGAGCAATACTTGATTAGCTGAGCGGTTAGACACTCTGTCTACTAATACCATATAGTAGTACAGGGTTCAATACCTGCAGTGGGATTTTTTCTGGTACCACCACACCAAAAAAAGACCCCGGGGTCCGCCCACCCTCTGAAAATGAGTACCAGAGAAATCTGGAAAGGTAACTGCGGTCAGGTGTAATACTGACCACACCAGACTTTCATGTGCGGATGGTCTTGGACATGTGGGCCCTAACACCGTACCCCCAGCAAGCCTAAATGCGTGGAAACGAGGATTTTACCTTTATGAGGTAGGTAAGGTAAAGGTAATCCTGTCATGCCTTAGAGGCACATAGGGACATGGTGTTAGCGCCCATATTTTCCACGACCTGTCAGCACACTTAGAGACTGATATGGTCAGTATCACGCCCGGTTGCCTTTCCTTTCCCAACTCCAGAAGAAGTCTGGTACCCATTTCTACAACTGGGTGACTGGGGTGCCTCCGGCCGGATTCGAACCCCCGACCTTCGCCATGAGAGACAAGTGCACTAACCACTTTGCCACTCAGATACCCTTTACCTTTATGAAGAGTACTGATATTTCCAGACGATCAAGAACTAGGAAGAAGGTTCAGTTTACAGCTATCGTGATATTACTTTCCTGTCCTCTTTGTTGTTACCAGTGTGGCATAGCCTTGTAAGTAACGAATAATGTGGTTATTATTATTATTAATGAATATATGATTATGAACATATACAGTAAAGAAAATAGTAAGATCGAAGAGCGACAGAGGAAAGTAGGTCGAAAAAGTAAGAGAAAGGTATAAAACTTCCATGACACTAGAACAAGACGCGGACAAAAGTAAACAGTGGAAACAGTGAATAGAAAAAGACAAGACACAATGACGCTGACACATGTAGGAAAGATAAAAGAAGGACGCCAGAAAGTAGGATGGTCCAGTGATAACAAATCAGTGACTGGACGTTGACACGTGTATAAACAAAATAGAAAAGACAAATAGAAAAGGCAGACACAATGAAAAGCGAGGACACAATATAACCTCCGACAGGAAATAACAAAATAATAACTTAGGTAAATAACAATTGTATAGACGGAGTTGACATTTGACACGCGTTGTGATGCGATTACACACGGTTTTTAAATAAAGACGTGACCAACTCGGCCAGCTGACCAATTAAATATTTAGAGGCGTGGGCTATTGGAAAATAGACTTACGAGATATAAGCAACGGGGCAGTCTGAATGACGGACAATCAGAACGCGCATGGGAACCAGTGGACATCTGAAGGGTGGAGCCAAAATACTTATTGGTTAATCCATCAAGCTGCACTTGAAGATAGAAAGGTGAACGGAGAAGTACGAGGAGACAGAACGAAGAAGAAAGAAGAGGAACCAAGTAGTAAGGAACGAGGAAGAACGAAGAGAAACCAAGTAGTAAGGAACGAGGAAGAACGAAGAGGAACCAAGTAGTAAGGAACGAGGAAGAACGAAGAGAAACGAAGAACGAACTAAGAAGAGGAATAAGGACGTCCAGTGAACTGAGACCGGTCGAGACAAGAAAATCAGAGAAGAACAGCAGAAGAAGAACACACACCAGAGAAGACACGAGAGAGAAAGAAGACGTAGGTAACGACAGTTGGAATAGATGGACAATTAGAGCAATAGACACTCAGGAAAATCAGTTTTGAAGAAGCAGTTTTAGGACGGATTGAATCTGTGTTTCAAGGATTCAAGTGATATGAATATTTGTTACATTGAAACATCGAGTACAGTGATTTAGTCGTGTAACTGATTGACCACGTGTTGCAGATCGAATATAGTACAGAGTTTAGAATTGTCCTCTTATAAATGTGTAGAATATTGTGAAATAGGAGAACATTGAGAAATGCCGCATGTAGAATATGATAGTTTGATATGGATGTGCTTCAACGACGAAACTAACGAAGATTATGTCATATTGCATCTTAGTACAAGATATGTTGTGAATTCTAAGTTGAATATCTTATTTGTTAGAATTAAATGAATTCTGTAGAGAACATTTCATCGGACCTGCTGTGGTTTAGCGAATGTTGTAATATTTGTGAAATATCTATGTGTTATGATCAGAGGACCAAAGAACACTAATGTCTTCAGTCATCAAGAATAATAGTTCAAAACTTGTCAATGTTATACTAAACTTGTTATCTCCTCGTGTACCTGCTGTACTGCTCTTCTTTCTGCATATTTGTCGATGTATCTTTCGTATCTGTAGCGCGCACGACTCGGTCTACATTTCTTGCTTACACCCATGTTAGGCTTAGCACAATAATCATTGACGTCTTCGATTAACAAAAATAGTCCATGAAAGTTCACAAATTCTCTTACTGTCTCACAGAGTTTGCAAAACAAAATATATTTCTAAACTTGAGTCGTCTTGTCCGCGTTCTATAGCTTACATCTGTTGAATTATTTATAAAATGAAGACGTTCACAATAAATGCACAGTGGAAATTCTGAGGCGGAGTTTTCTGTACAAGGGCCTACTGTTCTATCAATGGGCGAGGCAGTGAGAGTATACAGCAGCTTACAACATGGCAGAAAGAGAATTTGTTCTAGGATTTTTTTTTAATCAATAGCACCATTAAACATTATATCCCTATTTGTGAGTTATTTTGTGTTCACTGGGGGGCGAACAACACTAAACTTTATATCCCTGTTTATTTTGTGTTACCTAGCAGTGAACAATACTAAATTTTACATCCCTGTTTGTGTGTTATTTTGTGTTACCTAGCAGTGAACAATAGTAAACTTTACATCCCTGTTTATTTTGCTTTACCTAGCAGATAACAATACTAAACTTTACCTCGCAGTTTTTTGTGTTATTTTGTGTTACCTAGCAGCAAGCAGCACTGAATCTCTGCTCGTGTGTTAACTAGCAGTGAACAACACTAAAGTTTACATCCCTGTTTACTGTGTGTTAACAGGTATTGAAAAACACTGAACTTTACATCCCTGTTTATTTTGTATTAACTGGCATTGAAAAATACTAAATTTTACATTCCTGTTTATTTTGTATTAGCCAGCAGCAAACAGCACTAAACATTACATTCCTATATGTGTGTTATTTTATGTAACCTAGTGTTTAAAGAGAAAAACTCAAAATTCTCTTTTGAAATGTTATAAGAGGCCAGAAGTTGGTAACGACTGGAAAATTAAAAGGAAAAAGAAGGAAAGAAAGGCCAAGAAAAAAATGTCTTAGCGGATTGACAAGTGGAATGGACAAAAAAAGTATTTAAACTGATCAGAAAAAAACCCCCAAGGATCGCACAAGATGGAGAGGCATGTTCGCAAGCGCTGTCCTTGCACGGCACGTGACGAATGAATGAATGAAGTGCTCAAAACCTCTTTTTATTGGTCTAATCTGAAGCGAACTGTGTGTCCTGCTGGATTTTTAACTCTGATTTTATATTTTCTGTGCTGTCTTGATATTTGCTTAAGTGTAACTTAACATAATACGTTATAAATTATCTGTTTAATACGGAGTTTATAAATGCATATTTTGTTACTATTCCATATTCTGTGGATGTGAGCTCTTTCTCTGCCCAGTGTTAGAGATCGTTTCAACAGAAGAGGATGAAAACTGATTTGGCATAGCTGTCCTCACGTCTATGGCTGTGTGACAGAAAGATGGCACTTAGTACATCCAGACGGCTATAATACCCCACTTACTAGCAAGCTCCACCATATCTAGACAATCGTCTTTTAAACCATGTGTCGCAGTGCAATGACGTGCTGCTGTACAGTGGCGTGTCGCGGTACGGTGGTGTGTCGCAACGGAGCTCTAGCTATGCTGCCAAACTGTTAGAGTGAAATAAAAATTGACCAGATTATCCCACATTTTTGCTTTATTCATATGATCGTGATAGTGTTGGTCTAGGGTATTTAACCCTTGATATAGCCATGAATCATTATTTCGGAGTTATGCCCATGATGATCGTTACATCATCGTTGATGATCTGCAAATGCATGCATCAGCAGCAGGCCATCTTGCTCACAACCGAGAGGCCTACAGGATTGCTGTTTGGGAGGCAAAGTTCCACAAGGGACATGCAAATGAATGAATGAATGGTCGTTATTGTACTACAGAATCTTCTCGACTGTTGTGTCCATGACTTCAAGTTCATTCTTTCCTTGTGAAAAGTGTGTTGTGTGGTGTGGGTGTGAGACGAAAGTTTCTGCTCAGATCATTCGGAGTTTGACTTTTGAGAGAGAACGTGGTTGTAGTCTAGTCGGGGTCAGAAATGTTAATTGTGATAGTATTTGTGGGTTAAGTATGTTATAGTTGATAGTTTGGTTGAATTATTATGGTGCTTTCCAGTGGCGTAGCTAGTTAGCAGCCCAGAATTATATTGTGTTGGAGTTAGGCATGTTGGAACCGTCTTTTGATGTATTTTCGTCATCACCTTCATCGTCATCATGTTCCACGTAATAAAACGGATGTGAGTGCTAAGGCAAATGCCAAGGTAAATGCAGTCTGTGTCCCAGCTTGTGAAAGTCCTGGGGTTGTTCTGTGAAGAGTATATCATTACAGGGAATCGTTCGTCGTGTTGCTATTGCATATCTGTAACGTAGCCAACGCTCAGTCAGTCAGCGTCAATTCAACATCCAAAAATAAACAACGATACGCTTTCGTGATAACTGGCCTCCAGGTAGAGAACCCACAGCGATTTAGTTCTTAGCCACGGTCTAGCCAGAGCTGAAATGGCCAGAGATCTAGACCTCCAAGTTGGATCACATTTCACACTGATAACAGTTCGTTGTTACGTATAAGAAAACTTAAAATCATTCTTAAATTTTACCTATCTCTTAAAAAAATAATCCTCCAGCGTCCAAGACTAAAAGCACGTGTGTATCGGGACAGAAATTTGCGTTACCAAGTGTGCTTCAGTCTGAAAAAAAAATATGAGAACTACTCATCTAAACATCCCCCGGCTGCTATGCTTCAGCAGTGCAGTATGTTAGAACGAGTCTTACTTAGTCGCTATGCGTCAGTTCAGAGGTCTGTGGTTCGTAAAATACAAAACAAAAAAAAAGCAAAGATAAAGAAAAACAAAACAACCAAAACTGTTTATCTCCTCCCGACTAACGTCAGAGCTAGATTTGGACTTAACGTGCCCACGCTCTCGCCCTCCTAAATCTTGATTTTAGCATCCAGAAGAAAAGAACCTTGTCCAAGCTTTGACTGCACACACAGCTACATCCTTCACGAAGCTGAAACTTCTCAGCAGAAACTCCGACTCACTTTGTTCATTTATGAGCGTTTTTTCCGAGTTTGCTATTGGGCAAAACACGGCTGTTTCTGAGACTGTTTTTAAACAAAGTTCGATGATGATGATGATGATGAAGACTATATTATTTTGCCGTATGGTGGTTGCTGTTTTAGAATTGATACTCATATATGTGTTGCTCATATCCGTCTCTAAATGAGAATGATTTGCGAATGATTGTTCATAAATTACCCATATTTAGTTCTTTTCTAGTAATTTTCAAACTGGCAAAACCGACAGACGTACAGAAAGACAGACAGACAGACAGACAAACCAACATGCTCACGGACAGAAAGACAGACAGACTGACAGACAAACCAACATGCTCACGGACAGAAAGACAGACAGACTGACAGACAAACCAACATGCTCACGGACAGAAAGACAGACAGACAGACTGACAGACAAACCAACATGCTCACGGACAGAAAGACAGACAGACTGACAGACAAACCAACATGCTCACGGACAGAAAGACAGACAGACTGACAGACAAACCAACATGCTCACGGACAGAAAGACAGACAGACTGACAGACAGACAAACCAACATGCTCACGGACAGAAAGACAGACTAACAGACTGATGGATAACCAACATACTCGTGATCAGGAAAGACAGACATACAGACTAACAGATATAACCAACACGTAGACGGAGAGAAGAATAGAGAAATGAACTGACATGTAAATAAACATGTAGACAGACAGAAAGACAGACATACAGACTAACAGATATAACCAACACGTAGACGGAGAGAAGAATAGAGAAATGAACTGACATGTAAATAAACATGTAGACAGACAGAAAGACAGATAGACTGGCATACAGATAAAATGACAGATAAACCTACACACTCCTGAACAGAAAGACAGACAGACTGATGTGTAAATAGACAGACTGATGTGTAAATAGACTGAGTGATGAATAGGACTAACCGAAAACTAAAATATAGATAAATCAGCATACAGACGGACTGACAGATAAATCAGCACACAAACGGACTGATAGATAAATCAGCATACAGACGGACTGACAGATAAATCAGTATACAGATGGATTGACATATGAATCAGTATACAGACGAACTAACAGATAAATCAGTATACAGACGAACTAACAGATAAATCAGTATACAGACGGACAAACAGATAAATCAGTACACAAACGGACTGACAGATAAATCATCATACAGATAGACTGACAGATAAATCAGTATACAGATGGACTGACAGATAAATCAGTATACAGATGGACTGACATATGAATCAGTATACAGATGGATTAACAGATGAATCAGCGTACAGACGGACTAAAATGAATCAGCGTACAGACGGACTAACAGATGAATCAGCGTACAGACGGACTAACAGATGAATCAGCGTACAGACGGACTAACAGATGAATCAGCGTACAGACGAACTAACAGATGAATCAGCGTACAAACACATACACTAACAAACAGAAGACCGTTAGGTTTTACCTGTCCGGGTTGACAAATCTGCTGAAAGCATGAAACAAGGAATGAAATGTATCATGCGTGAATGAGCTGAAAGACTAATAAATCAGTCCAAATACTAAAAAAGACGATAAAGAATACCTACCAACTCGAGGTGTGTTTTATGTTCTGACTGTTTACACGCATGCGAATTTTTCTATTATTCTTATACTTCTTCTTGAATGGGAAATTCTGACAATTTTGAATGTAACGTTTTTTTTTAAACTGTATAAAAAACTCGGCATAAAAATAGATGAAACCTGGCATGGGAGTGGCTATGTCCGTCCGGTTTCAGCGGCCCTGGATCGAAACGTGGAAGTGTCTAGCGGAAGCAACAAACTACAGGGAAACAGAATAAGTTAAACATTGTAGAGTGTAGGACAGTGGGTTTGTGCGTGAAGCGTGCTCCCAGCCTCTCTAGTCCGCAGTATCGACTAGGAACAGCTCTCTCTCTCTCTCTCTCTCTCTGCTCATATCCCTGTGGGAGCTTACAGACGGACAGAGAGATTTAGGGAGAAAAAAAAAGAAGGAAATATCCTTACCTACATGATAGACACCAGACCAGAGTACGAGAGGCCGGTTTTTTATATCCTTCAAGCGAAGCACCCACTTGGCGCTGTGGTTGGAATATCAGGCTGCAGATGGGCGTTATTTGATCTTGACGTAACTTGGCTTGCTTGAGACCCATATAGATCAATAATTTTGCGCAGAGCACCATGTCCATTCGTTTTACGGATGCTTAATAAATTCGGCTGTTTGTGACAAACTCACAAGCGCTTCAGCTGAGGAGGATGTTTCGAGATTACATCTGAGCATAGAGTCAAAGGCCCGCAGTTTATGCTGCTGCAATACGGCTTAATGTGATTCCTGCATTAAAGTTTTGATCTTTTTTGTTGCAATATATCAAGAATTGTGGAACAGATTTGTGACGCGACAAACCTTAGTAATATCAAACCCAAGGAGGAAAATGGCAATGGAATCAGACGGTAAGTTACTTTATGTATATTATATATATACATATATATATGTATATATATATTTACATCTAACACAAGTATAACGAATAGTAATGTTAAATAACTAATGAATTTTTTGGGTTAAATAATCAAATATACATTTGATTAAGCAAGTGGTCTTTTAACTAGCTAGTGATGTCTGGCGTTTAGTCATTTGAATGAAGACTAAATAAAACTCGGTATAAATGCTTGCAGGAAGTAGTTTTAATAATGTTATAACAGAAGTTTCAGTAATGTTATAGCAAAGATGTTCTATAGGACCATATGTGTATTATAACAGCTGATGAGAAATGTCACAAGGAAATAAAAAAGCAGACGTGTTCAGGCCAAGTCAGCATTCCAGAAAATGAGAAACATCTTATGCAACAGATCCATATCAATGGAAACAAGATTCCGAGTACTTAAATGATACACCGAGCCAATTTTGTTTTCTGGATATGAAGTATGGTCCATGAGTAAAAGAGTACAGCGAGAAATGGAGGGCATGAAAATGTGGTTTATAAGAAGGATGTTGAAGGTACCATGGACAGACAAGAAAACCAACGAAGAAGTCTTAAGAGAAGCTGCAGTTAAAAGGCAAATAACAGCAAAGATCAGAGGCAGACAAGCGAGATTTGTAGGACATTTTCTGGGAAGAGGAAAATTGGAACACATTGTGGCAACTGGAAAAATTAAGGGAAGAAAAGACAGAGGAAGACAGAGAGAGAGAGAAGTTACTGGATGGGCTGTCAGTGTGGCTAGGAAGAAAGTCACCAGCGGATCTCATAATCAAGTCTAAAGACAGGGAATTGTGGAGAGAAATGATCGCCTATGCCACGTGGCACGGCATTCGATTGATTGATTGATATGTGTTTGATTTAGTTATGATTTAAGGGACAAAGAACATGTTATTAATGCACACCAAGGTGGGTGTTACTATTATTACCACAAACCTGGCTTACTTTATATCCCCATCCCGAATTAGTTTTAAACGAGCCTCAGTCCGGGTTAGTTTAAATGATATTCTCACCTGAGGTCAGCTTAATTCAGTGGTTACCAAACTGTGGTCCCCTGAACCACAAATGGGTCGTCGGAGGGTTATCAGGTGGTCTGTAGCTGCAATACCGATTTGGTATTAAGTGCCATCTGCTGAATAGAAACAATTAAGGAATCTTGTCTACGCTATGTCACATACAGGCCCTGTGAGGGGAGAGGGAGGGAGGGAGGGGGTCCAGCCGGTGCACAGCTGTGGGGCCCGGAGGGTTTTCTCTGTTTTAAGGATAGACCAGGAGTCGCTGGGGCCGGGAGGCCAGGGGTGGGGTAGATGTGATATAGAACCAACATAGCAAATGATGTCGTGATGAAGAACTAACATAGCAGATGATGTCGTGATGAAGAACTAACATAGCAGATGATGTCGTGATTTGATCTTGACGTAACTTGGCTTGCTTGAGACCCATATAGATCAATAATTTTGCGCAGAGCACCATGTCCATTCGTTTTACGGATGCTTAATAAATTCGGCTGTTTGTGACAAACTCACAAGCGCTTCAGCTGAGGAGGATGTTTCGAGATTACATCTGAGCATAGAGTCAAAGGCCCGCAGTTTATGCTGCTGCAATACGGCTTAATGTGATTCCTGCATTAAAGTTTTGATCTTTTTTGTTGCAATATATCAAGAATTGTGGAACAGATTTGTGACGCGACAAACCTTAGTAATATCAAACCCAAGGAGGAAAATGGCAATGGAATCAGACGGTAAGTTACTTTATGTATATTATATATATATACATATATATATGTATATATATTTACATCTAACACAAGTATAACGAATAGTAATGTTAAATAACTAATGAATTTTTTGGGTTAAATAATCAAATATGCATTTGATTAACCAAGTGGTCTTTTAACTAGCTAGTGATGTTTGGCGTTTAGTCATTTGAATGAAGACTAAATAAAACTCGGTATAAATGCTTGCAGGAAGTAGTTTTAATAATGTTATAACAGAAGTTTCAGTAATGTTATAGCAGAGATGTTCTATAGGACCATATGTGCATTATAACAGCTGATGAGAAATGTCACAAGGAAATAAAAAAGCAGACGTGTTCAGGCCAAGTCAGCATTCCAGAAAATGAGAAACATCTTATCCAACAGATCTATATCAATGGAAACAAGATTCCGAGTACTTAAATGATACACCGAGCCAATTTTGTTTTCTGGATATGAAGTATGGTCCATGAATAAAAGAGTACAGCGAGAAATGGAGGGCATGAAAATGTGGTTTATAAGAAGGATGTTGAAGGTACCATGGACAGACAAGAAAACCAACGAAGAAGTCTTAAGAGAAGCTGCAGTTAAAAGGCAAATAACAGCAAAGATCAGAGGCAGACAAGCGAGATTTGTAGGACATTTTCTGGGAAGAGGAAAATTGGAACACATTGTGGCAACTGGAAAATTTAAGGGAAGAAAAGACAGAGGAAGACAGAGAGAGAGAGAAGTTACTGGATGGGCTGTCAGTGTGGCTAGGAAGAAAGTCACCAGCGGATCTCATAATCAAGTCTAAAGACAGGGAATTGTGGAGAGAAATGATCGCCTATGCCACGTGGCACGGCATTCGATTGATTGATTGATATGTGTTTGATTTAGTTATGATTTAAGGGACAAAGAACATGTTATTAATGCACACCAAGGTGGGTGTTACTATTATTACCACAAACCTGGCTTACTTTATATCCCCATCCCGAATTAGTTTTAAACGAGCCTCAGTCCGGGTTAGTTTAAATGATATTCTCACCTGAGGTCAGCTTAATTCAGTGGTTACCAAACTGTGGTCCCCTGAACCACAAATGGGTCGTCGGAGGGTTATCAGGTGGTCTGTAGCTGCAATACCGATTTGGTATTAAGTGCCATCTGCTGAATAGAAACAATTAAGGAATCTTGTCTACGCTATGTCACATACAGGCCCTGTGAGGGGAGAGGGAGGGGGTCCAGCCGGTGCACAGCTGTGGGGCCCGGAGGGTTTTCTCTGTTTTAAGGATAGACCAGGAGTCGCTGGGGCCGGGAGGCCGGGGGTGGGGTAGATGTGATATAGAACCAACATAGCAAATGATGTCGTGATGAAGAACTAACATAGCAGATGATGTCGTGATGAAGAACTAACATAGCAGATGATGTCGTGATGAAGAACTAACATAGCAGATGATGTCATGATGAAAAACTAACATGACAGTTGACGCCACAATGACGAATGCATGATTCGGGGATCTGATGCCGCGATAAAAATAACTTCTAAAGTGGACACCACAAATCAGATGAAAAGTCTGACACCCCTTCCCGAGAAAATGTAGATTCTCGGAGAGGAATTAAGAAACAGACGTCTCAATAAACGTAACTATCATAGACACTACTTGAATCATGATTCCGTTGAATGGATCGCACAAGGGAAATAGTTTGTAGTGGTGAAGGAAACTTCGCTTGGCAGAAGATGTGCCGAGTTTCTGCGGAAAGGAATGTATGAATGGGAGATCTAAAGAACAGAGCTCTCTCTCTCTCTCTCTCTCTCTCTCTCTCTCTCTGGCTAAAACCTGGAGGAACGAGTTAATATGAATCTCATAACCAGTAAAAGCTCTCTGTTTTATCCTGGTAAGCAATGGTTGTGGGAGATTCTGCGGCTGTGTAAAAGTTTCAGTGTCTCACTATATACCTCCCTGTTTTTTTTTTCAATCATGCCAAGTGGTATAAGAGGATTTCTGTCCGACGGTCATAGAATATGAAGAACTTTTCGGGGTACAGAAACGTTACCACTTCTTGGGGGGAATCTTCGTGAGTTTCTATACAGACGATAATTGTGGACACTCGAAGCTGTACGGGAGTCTGGAAGCACTGAAGTTCCAGTGACATGGAACATCAAATCTTACCAGCGGGGCTTATCAGAAGAAAAATAATACACGAGGATACTTGTGTACATGCTGAAGTTGAGCGTGTGTATTGTGAGAATCTTCGTCGATCAAATACACTGTACTGATGAAGATTAAAAACACTGAAAAAAGTGGGGTTAAATGAATTACGTCATGGATATAAAGTTTTCTTTGCATGTTTGGAAAGACTGCGTGATATGTCATTTTCGTGGCTTTTTTGAGGATTACATAACATATCAGGCACTACAATAGAGTTTTGTGGAAACAATAGCCTTTCTAAAACGTTAAACCCTAGATGACTTTTCACTACGTCCCGTCGTGATTTAAAGAGAGAGACTTTTTGCGCTTTGATTTTAGAATTTATACTCATGATCAGAGCCCAAAACTGCACCAGGCAAACAGTTATTTCAGCTGTTTAATTTACACCAATAAGGTATGGCCTGCGTGTTTGTTATGTTGCTTAGCGACAGTATCGCAGGTAACCATGTTTCGTCTGAGGCTTTCTCAAACCGTCACCGTGGAATAAACACGTTCAGTTTCATGATGTCTAAATTTAAACATGGAAGGTAAAATAAGACAGGTGTCTCTATTTGGTCAACTAGGTCTTAACACAGAGTGTAGTACTGGTCTTTGACTGCAGTACTGGTCTTTGAGACTGCAGTACTGGTCTGAGAGACTGTAGTACTGGTCTTTGAGAGCGTAGTACTGGTCTTTGAGAATATGGTACTGGTTTTTGAGGATATGGTACTGATCTACGAGAGTGTAGTACTGATCTTTGAGGGTCCAGTACTGGTCATTGAGAGTGCAGTACTGATCTTTGAGAATATGGTACTGGTCTTTGAGAGTGTGATACTAGTCTTTGAGAGTGCAGTACTGGTCATTGAGAGTGTAGTACATCAGTTTGAGAATATGGTGCTGACCTTTGAGAGTGTTCTCAAAGAGAGTGCAGTACTGGTCTTTGTGAGTGTAGTACTGATGTTTGAGAATATGGTACTGACATTTGAGAGTGTACTCAATGAGAGTGTAGTACTGGTCTTTGAGAATATGTTACTGATCTTTGAGACTATAGTACTGATCTTTGAGAATATGGTACTGATCTTTGAGACTGTAGTACTGATCTCTTTGAGACTATAGTACTGATCTTTGAGAATATGATATTGATCTTTGAGAGTGTAGTACTGATCTTTGAGAATATAGTACTGATTTTTTAGACTATAGTACTGATCTTTGAGAGTGCAGCACTGATCTTAAAGAGTGTCGTACTGATCTTTGAAAGAGCATTACCGACCTTTGATAGCGCACTACAGATCTTTGAGAGAACATTACTGATCTTTGAGAGTGCACTACCGATCATTTGAGAGTACTCATTTATACAGATATATATATCTTTGTGGGCACAAGTAGTTAGCGTTTACGAGGATAAAAAAAAATCCCAGCTGTGCTTTTGACGAAAGTTCTCTTTCATGTAAATTAAAGACCAACAATTATAAACACTGCAGGTTATTGTAAATGAATAGAACAATTATGTTTAGAAGAAATTTTATATGTTTAATTGCAAGGTTTATGTCATTTTGTGCAGTACATACTGAGTTTCAGTATGACTTATTATTTACTGTATTTGTATTCTGTGTCACTAAGGAATAATTTTGCACAGATTTCTATTTCATATGCTTTTTATTATTAACAGTAATATCCATTTAAGAATACAAATATTACGATGATGGTGCCAGTCATATGTGTAGCTACCAGCCATATGTCTATGTAGCTGTTTGTCATATGTATATGTAGTTATATGTGTGTAGCTGCCAAATATGTCAATATAGCTGTCAGTGATATGTGTGCAGGTGTCAACCATATGTCAGTGTAGCTGTCATTGATATGTATATGTAGTACATAAATGTATAGCTGCCTTTTATATGTGTAGCTGTCAGTTATATGTATGTGTAGCTGTCAGTGATACAGTGATATGTGTGTAGCTGTCTGTCATATGTGTGTAGCTGCCAGTAATAGATGTAAGAAACTGTCATATGTATGTACATATGACTGTATGTGGCTGACACATACTGCCGGGTTTTTGTAATCCTGTCACTCAGCATTACTGACCAGTCACGTTAAATACTGAGCGGAGACACTTTGTTAATGTTAAAGTTAGAGGACAGAAAGATAAAATACTGGTCTTTGAGAATACAGTACTGATCTTTGAGACTATAGTACTGATCTTTGAGACTGTAGTACTGATCTCTTTGAGACTATAGTACTGATCTTTGAGAATATGATATTGATCTTTGAGAGTGTAGTACTGATCTTTGAGAATATAGTACTGATTTTTGAGACTATAGTACTGATCTTTGAGAGTGCAGCACTGATCTTAAAGAGTGTCGTACTGATCTTTGAAAGAACATTACCGACCTTTGATAGCGCACTACAGATCTTTGAGAGAACATTACTGATCTTTGAGAGTGCACTACCGATCATTTGAGAGTACTCATTTATACAGATATATATATCTTTGTGGGCACAAGTAGTTAGCGTTTACAAGGATAAAAAAAAATCCCAGCTGTGCTTTTGACGAAAGTTCTCTTTCATGTAAATTAAAGACCAACAATTATAAACACTGCAGGTTATTGTAAATGAATAGAACAATTATGTTTAGAAGAAATTTTATATGTTTAATTGCAAGGTTTATGTCATTTTGTGCAGTACATACTGAGTTTCAGTATGACTTATTATTTACTGTATTTGTATTCTGTGTCACTAAGGAATAATTTTGCACAGATTTCTATTTCATATGCTTTTTATTATTAACAGTAATATCCATTTAAGAATACAAATATTACGATGATGGTGCCAGTCATATGTGTAGCTACCAGCCATATGTCTATGTAGCTGTTTGTCATATGTATATGTAGTTATATGTGTGTAGCTGCCAAATATGTCAATATAGCTGTCAGTGATATGTGTGCAGGTGTCAACCATATGTCAGTGTAGCTGTCATTGATATGTATATGTAGTACATAAATGTATAGCTGCCTTTTATATGTGTAGCTGTCAGTTATATGTATGTGTAGCTGTCAGTGATATAGTGATATGTGTGTAGCTGTCTGTCATATGTGTGTAGCTGCCAGTAATAGATGTAAGAAACTGTCATATGTATGTACATATGACTGTATGTGGCTGACACATACTGCCGGGTTTTTGTAATCCTGTCACTCAGCATTACTGACCAGTCACGTTAAATACTGAGCGGAGACACTTTGTTAATGTTAAAGTTAGAGGACAGAAAGATAAAATACTGATCCACTGCGCAACATTAACCAGCTTGGATAAGCTCATGCTCTGATATAAAGTGCATATTTAGTTGATTATGTTGGTAAGTACTTATGGTTGGCGGTATTTGTATGTATCAGTTTTGAATTCAAGTACTCAATGGTCAAATGTAAAGGTAAAGTCTCCGTTTCCATGCCTTAAAAGACATAGAGCATACGGTGTTTGGCTCATATTTCCTGGATCGTCGATACATGAAAGTCTGATGTGGTCAGTATTATTCCTGGCCGCATTTACAAGATTTCCCTGGTGCCCATTTTTTTAGGCTGGGTAGATCCCGGGTCCTTTCTTTGTGTAGTGGTGCCGGAGAAAAATAAAATCTCCATTGCTGGGACTTGAACCAGACACTATCGGATTAGTAGACCGAGCCCCAAACCACTCAGCAAAACAGACTGCCAACTGCTTCGTGGAATGACTCAAATCACTACTTTAATATTGTAAGTCGAATTTCAAGTCCTTACAGGAAGTTTCATGTGGAATCTAAAACCTTACAGGAAGCTTCATGTAGAATCTAAAACTTTACAGGAAGATTCATTTAGAATCTAAAGCCTTACAGGAAGTTTCATTTAGAATCTAAAGCCTTACAGGAAGTTTCATTTAGAATCTAAAGCCTTACAGGAAGCTTCATTTAGTATCTAAAGCCTTACAGGAAGCTTCATTTAGAATCTAAAACTTTACAGGAAGCTTCATTTAGAATCTAAAGCCTTACAGGAAGTTTCATGTGGAATCTAAAACATTACAGGAAGCTTCATTTAGAATCTAAAGCCTTACAGGAAGTTTCATGTGGAACCTAAAACCTTACAGGAAGCTTCATGTAGAATCTAAAGCCTTACAGGAAGCTTCATTTAGAATCTAAAGCCTTACAGGAAGCTTCATTTAGAATCTAAAGCCTTACAGGAAGCTTCATTTAGTATCTAAAGCCTTACAGGAAGCTTCATTTAGAATCTAAAGCCTTACAGTAAGCTTCATTTAGAATCTAAAGCCTTACATTAAGCTTCATTTAGAATCTAAAGCCTTACAGTAAGCTTCATTTAGAATCAAAAGCCTTACAGTAAGCTTCATTTAGAATCTAAAGCCTTACAGTAAGCTTCATTTAGAATCTAAAGCCTTACAGTAAGCTTCATTTAAAATCTAAATCCTTACAGGAAGCTTCATTTAGAATCTACAGCCTTACAGGAAGTTTCATGTAGAATCTAAAGCCTTACAGGAAACTTCATGTAGAGTCTAAAGCCTTACAGTAAGCTTCATTTAGAATCTAAAGCCTTACAGGAAGCTTCATTTAGAATCTAAAGCCTTACAGTAAGCTTCATTTAGAATCTAAAGCCTTACAGGAAGCTTCATTTAGAATCAAAAGCCTTACAGGAAGCTTCATTTAGAATCTACAGCCTTACAGGAAGTTTCATGTAGAATCTAAAGCCTTACAAGAAACTTCATGTAGAGTCTAAAGCCTTACAGTAAGCTTCATTTAGAATCTAAAGCCTTACAGGAAGCTTCATTTAGAATCTAAAGCCTTACAGGAAGCTTCATGTAGAATATAAAGCCTTACAGGAAGCTTCATTTAGAATCTAAAGCCTTACAGGAAACTTCATGTAGAATATAAAGCCTTACAGGAAGCTTCATGTAGAATCTAAAGCCTTACAGGAAGCTTCATATAGAATTTAAAGCCTTACAGGAAACTTCATGTAGAATCTCAAACCTTATAGGAAGCTTCATATAGAATATAAAGCCTTATAGGAAACTTCATGTAGTATCTAAAGCCTTACAGGAAACTTCATACAGAATCTAAAGCCTTACAGGAAACTTCATGTAGTATCTAAAGCCTTACAGGAAACTTCATATAGAATCTAAAACCTTACAGGAAGCTTCATATAGAATCTAAAGCCTTGCAGGAAACTTCATGTAGAATCTAAAGCCTTACAGTAAGCTTCATTTAGAATCAAAAGCCTTACAGTAAGCTTCATTTAGAATCTAAAGCCTTACAGTAAGCTTCATTTAGAATCTAAAGCCTTACAGTAAGCTTCATTTAAAATCTAAATCCTTACAGGAAGCTTCATTTAGAATCTACAGCCTTACAGGAAGTTTCATGTAGAATCTAAAGCCTTACAGGAAACTTCATGTAGAGTCTAAAGCCTTACAGTAAGCTTCATTTAGAATCTAAAGCCTTACAGGAAGCTTCATTTAGAATCTAAAGCCTTACAGTAAGCTTCATTTAGAATCTAAAGCCTTACAGGAAGCTTCATTTAGAATCAAAAGCCTTACAGGAAGCTTCATTTAGAATCTACAGCCTTACAGGAAGTTTCATGTAGAATCTAAAGCCTTACAAGAAACTTCATGTAGAGTCTAAAGCCTTACAGTAAGCTTCATTTAGAATCTAAAGCCTTACAGGAAGCTTCATTTAGAATCTAAAGCCTTACAGGAAGCTTCATGTAGAATATAAAGCCTTACAGGAAGCTTCATTTAGAATCTAAAGCCTTACAGGAAACTTCATGTAGAATATAAAGCCTTACAGGAAGCTTCATGTAGAATCTAAAGCCTTACAGGAAGCTTCATATAGAATTTAAAGCCTTACAGGAAACTTCATGTAGAATCTCAAACCTTATAGGAAGCTTCATATAGAATATAAAGCCTTATAGGAAACTTCATGTAGTATCTAAAGCCTTACAGGAAACTTCATACAGAATCTAAAGCCTTACAGGAAACTTCATGTAGTATCTAAAGCCTTACAGGAAACTTCATATAGAATCTAAAACCTTACAGGAAGCTTCATATAGAATCTAAAGCCTTGCAGGAAACTTCATGTAGAATCTCAAACCTTATAGGAAGCTTCATATAGAATATAAAGCCTTACAGGAAACTTCATGTAGTAACTAAAGCCTTACAGAAAACTTCATATAGAATCTAAAGCCTTACAGGAAACTTCATGTAGTATCTAAAGCCTTATAGAAACTTCAAATAGAATATAAAGCCTTACAGGAAACTTCATATAGAATCTAAAGCCTTACAGAAACTTCATATAGAATCTAAAGCCTTACAAGAAACTTCATTTAGAATCTAAAGCCTTAGAGGAAACTTCATATAGAATCTAAAGCCTTACAGGAAGCTTCATATAGAATCTCAAACCTTACAGGAAACTTCCATGTGTGCCAACATCTTGTTGGCAGAAATGCAGATGATGCCACTGATAGTAACTATTGAGGAAAGACGCTGGCGATGGTAGGGACATGTATTCAGAAAGACTGACAACTCACTACCAAAAATGGCACTAAGATGGACATCACAAGGGAACAGAAGTAAGTGTAGACCAAAAGAAACATGGAGAAAAACAACAGAAAGGATGTTGAGCAATAGAGGACTCACCTGGGCAAGAGCAGAAAAAAAGGCAAAGAACAGGCATTTGTGGAAAACCCTTGCGGAAGCCCCATGTGCCCTGGGCACTTAAGGTTCAGAGAGAGAGAGAGAGAGAAAGAGAGAGAGAGAGATAGTTTCGGTGACCAAAACAGAAGCACCAAAGCTCTTATACTTCAGAATGCACAAACGTTTGTGAGATGTGAAAGTGAATAAATCAAGTTGAGACAAATTAAAAAACAATTATATATATATATATATTCTTCACGAGTTAATCAACTTTCTCAGCAGTAATTCTCATATTTTAATTCTGCACGGTATTACAGTCTATTGAAAGGCAGTATAGACACTGAGCGTGTTCAATAAATCACATTTTTGTTCGTGAGTTTCTCTCCAGAGCAGAGCAGTTCTTATTATTTGTAGATATTGATATTTCATGATTTATTATTGCTGATATCAGTGTTTCCAAGGCTTTGTTTGGGTTGCCGCCCCGCTTCCTCCCACGCCACATCATCGAGGGGCCCCCACCCCACCTCACCCCCACCCCCCATGTACTACTCGTACAAGGGTCTATTAAAGTAGGATATGCATTACGCGTCTAAAAAATTAATCTAACAAACCAGTTTATTTAACAGCATGAATGAGTACATTTAGAACTCACCAGCTGCATTATTTTCTCAACCTCTGTGTGATGGATGAGTTTCGTGTAGGGAAACTACACATTTCTTGTACCAGGTAGAAAAGTGCTGTAAGAAGGAAGATGTTACTACCCCCCGTCTGCTGCTTCTTTTTCTCCTCAACCCACCCTACTACCCTTTTCTCTCACTGCCCCCCCCCCCCACTGACCCATTTTCTTTCGCCGCCCCCGGTCCTTTCCAATGCCCACGGGGGGGGGGGGAGGGGGAGCGTTATCGCCCGCTTTGGAAAACACTGGCTTATATTCAGTATCTGAAAGTAAACAAAACTTGAGTTAACTATTCAAATTTAGTAAATAATTGTCAGACGACTAAAATTTTGACTCAATCTGACATAACTAGACTAACACCCCAAGAAATATTTTCACGTGCCGCTGGTGGGCGCAGCGTGGCGCCCGTCTGAGCTGGTGGTGCTGTATAAATCGTTTGACAGGGTCATGGGTCACTGTCTTTGCCGGACATTATGGATAGTAACGTGGGTTGTGTGAAAGATCTTACTAACACCGGGCCGCTATCAAGCCGTGGAATCGATTAAAGGGCACGTGCCACAGTTACCACATTTGTGAGAAAGAGGGCTCCCCTTTCATGATTAGAAAGTGGGGGAAACGCCACAATTCCCTGTATATAAAGTGGAATTTTTGCACGTCACACTTTCAGGGGCGCCACACTTTATCCGCCTTGGGCGCCATCAATCCTGGTTACACACCTCTGATATAGGAGAGGAAAGAAACGATCAATAATTAACTTGTTTTTTTTTTCTTTTTTCGTTCAGAATCAGCAAAGCGTCTAAACCGTAGCTATATTCGGCATCCACTCCACGTTTTCTCTATATGGGGCCGTCATCTCCGATCACGTATAAAAAGGCATAATGTATAACAGATTTAGATCAACAAAGAACTTCATCAAGTGAGCTGGATCAACATAACATATCCATTTCCTCGGCCAGATCGTAGCAAGTATTGCCAGAATTTTCCGCAATTTTGGCCAACTTTTTTTTTCTTTCTGTTTTTCTGATCGTTGACCGACAACAAGTAAAAATGGCCTCAGGTAGCTTTGAGTACTTTATAATTACAAGAACGTATACATTATTTTTCCTTTCTAATTGCAGGAAGTGACCACTTAGAAAAGGTAATTTTGTCTGATTGATGGCTAGAAGTTGTCAGTTGTTTTACATTGACACTGATAATTGTTATAAAGTGTTTTATAAAGTGATACATGCAGGCAGCACACAGAGACACTAATTATCAACAGTTATCCTCACTCACAGAAGACATATGGAACCATCCATCTTGATCCGTCTTTGGTTTTTTCTTCCTTTTCTTGCTTTTTATTTTCTTTCATTTGATTTTTTTTATTTTTTGGGTGTATTTCAGTGTTTTGTCTAATAATTTTGTTTCTCTATGTTATAGGTTTCTTTATATTTGCTTTATTTTGTGTTTTTTCATATCTCTCTCTCTCTCTCTCTCTGCATCTCCATGTAGGCATTGGTTCTGTTCTTTGTCATGTCAGAGTATGACCAGCCAGTCTCTACCACTTCTGTTTATCTCAAGTTTTGTGTCATATATTTTAGTATATTCCGATGTCAGTTTTCCTTATTCTGCCTTTGCATAGAATGTGTTAGATAATTATTTTGCACACAGTTCATTTTTCCCCAGAATATATACAAAAAATAATACAGTATGGAGACTGTTAGAGAGAAAGAGAGAAAACACACACACACAAGAGCACAGAGATAAACAGAAAAAAGAGAGAAACGGTGAGAGACAGAAACAGAAAAAGAGAGGAAGAAGAGAGAGAGAAATAGCGAGAAAAAACAGAGACTCACACAGAGAGAAAAACAAAGATAGGGCGAGAAACAGAAAGAAACACACACACACACACAAACACTGAGAGAGAGAGAGAGAGAGAGAGAGAGAGAGAGAGAGAGAGAGAAGCAACAGTTATCATTGATTTTTCAAGAAGTTTCCTACAGGTCGTACAAGACAGTTTTTTTTTTTTGGGCAATCAGTTCGAGACTGGAACAACTAAAGCAGAGTTCCCTCTTGTGACTGCTATACTGGGACCTAAACAGGCGTGGGTGTGGCATCAAATACGTACATGCCATGGGAAGCGACTGACACCCTCCCCCTCCCCCTTTTCACACTGGCCACGCCGCGCTCTACAAAATACTATCAGTAACATGGCTTTGAGGCTACTTTATTTATCTAGATCTGATGACGAAGCTGTTTCTTAACTTTCGTTAGTTATGATGACATTGCTGTCATTAAGATTTGCTAGCTGAGGTGAAAGTGTTGTTACTAACATTTGCTAGCTGAGGTGGAAGTGTTGTTACTAACATTTGCTAGCTGTGGTGAAAGTGTTGTTACTAACATTTGCTAGCTGAGGTGGAAGTGTTGTTACTAACATTTGCTAGCTGTGGTGAAAGTGTTGTTACTAACATTTGCTAGCTGTGGTGGAAGTGTTGTTACTAACATTTGCTAGCTGAGGTGAAAGTGTTGTTACTAACATTTGCTAGCTGTGGTGAAAGTGTTGTTACTAACATTTGCTAGCTGTGGTGAAAGTGTTGTTACTAACATTTGCTAGCTGATGTGGAAGTGTTGTTACTAACTTTCGGTAACTCTGATAACAGTGCTCTCTCTCTCTCTTAACTTTCGTTAGTTCTGATGACAATGCTCTCTTTTAACTTTCGTTAGCTCTGATGACAGTGCTCTCTCTTAACTTTCGTTAGCTCTGATGACAGTGCTCTCCATTAACCTTCGTCAGTTCCGAAGAAAGTAATCAGTCGTGACACGAAGAAGAATTCAGTTATTTTGGAGATCACGAATATGATTTGTTTGTCTTATTTGTTTTCCAGCTGGGGCACAAGTCGAGAAAACTTGTCGGGGAAATTCTGTGAGGTTCCAGAACCATCAGTGACATTTAACAGCTGCAGTGTGAGGATAAGAAAACATTACCTGCAGAAGGGTTGTTATTTCCTACCTGCCTATGAAACAATCAACGAAATGATCGGAATTTTGTAGTGAAACAAATGCACAGAGCTTTTGTCCCATTTAGTTAAAAAAACGATCCTTTTTTCACGTACAACAATTGAACTCAGCCAAAGATCCGAGACAAATTGTCAGACAACATGCTCAGAGTTAATTTTCATTAATTTTCAAAGGGTAAAGAACTGGATGCTCTGATCGCAAAAACAGTTCGCCTTTTGTCAGTACATATCCACAATCTCACACGCATTTAAAATCGATTTACTCATTGTATTTAAGCACAGAATGAGAATCTCTCTCTCTCTCTTTCTCTCTCTGTCTCTCTCTGTCTCTGTCTCTCTGAACCTTAAGGCACATGGGACTTCCGAAAGGGTTTTCCACAAACATCTGTCCTTTGCCCTTTTTTTCCGCTCTTGGCGCAGGTGAGCCCTCTATTGCTCAACCTCCTCTCTGTTGTTCTTCTCCCGGTTTCCTTTGGTCTACCTTTAATCCTGTACCTCTGTGGTGCTATTTATAGAATGAGAATAGGAAGTTTTAAGTAGCAATATTTCTGCATTAATCCCCGTTTGCCCACGAATTCAACATTGTAAAGCTACTAGATACAGGAAATATGCTTGTTTTCTCATCCGTAGAGAGTGCATAATTACGATGCATTTAAATAGACATTTCATGCGTATAGCACAAATAAGCGTGTTCGGATCCATCTGACAGGAACACAAAACACAACAGACTTACACACAGATGTAACAAACAGACAGGAGGAAAAAAAAAGGGGAGAGGCTTGTATGAACCAGTTTCCAAGAATGTGGTTGTAAATGTTGTAAAGTCAATTTTCTTTCTTATGTTTTATGCACTATATCAAGTGGAGAGTAGTACTGGTTTATATTCTGTGATGTGGAGGCGTGCAAGCTGTGCTGTCGACTCCTCCGATCCATCCCGACCCACGCAGGTATGATTGTGTTAGTTGAATGGTACATGAATAAATCCAAGTTCAGTTATAAAATTATGTTCTATATGGGACCGTTGATAAAATGTTAACATGCAATGATGGTCTGTTATGTGCGAGATAAAGAAACCAAATTCTTTGGCTTCGAGTGCGTAAGTTCCCATTAATGATGAGAATAGTTAGCGGTAGGAGACTGAAATGTCTGGGACATATAACAAGGAAGGATGGCAGCGCATTGTCACACAGGTTTTGATTGACGAACTTATGGCGGGAAGGTGGTCACATGGTAGACCTAAACTGAGGCGTATAAGACATCAATGCGAGATTTTTCTATCAGCCACGGGCTCTGGGAAGAGCTTGCAAAAGACCGAGTCACGTGGAGAGCAACTCAACCCAAGAGAAAATGGGGACCAACCCTGAAATTAAAAAAATGCGAGCTCATAGAAATTGGACCTTACAGCAGAAAACATTGCTTGCTGTTGCTGTGTGCTCAGCTGTGCAAATCCAACATCGATAACAGTTAGCCACGAGAAGAACTGCTCAGCAAGGTGATGTCCGGCAGAACTCACAACAGATGATGTCTGCCTGCTTCAAAACCACCTCTTTAGATGAAACCCCTACATACACATTTAAACTGTGCCTTCTTTACACACCAAATAAAGATCCCGGGGTTAACTCAGCCTCTAAAAATGGGTACCAGAGAAATCTGGGACGGTAAAGCGGCCAGGCGTGATACTGACCACATCACACTTTCATGGAAAATACGGGCCCAACACAGTATTCCCCAATATTCCTTAATAGCACTGAAACTGGAATTTTACCTTTTACCTTCTTTACATACATCTTCGTCCTGCGTGTTTTGCTTTGTTTTGGTTTGTTTATTTTAATGAATAAGGCGTAAGTCGAAACGCTGAAACTATGTGCTCGTTAATGAACATAGCTGATCCCACATCTTCTAAAAATCTGATTACAGACCTTACACTGTAAGCGTACGTTGATTTCAGGGTGTAAAGTTGATGTTGTTTTCGCATTGTTTTTACAAATACTGTGTTTGCATGTAGTCAGCGTGTCTTACCAGCGTTATACGCCCCGAACACAGCAATACACCGGGGTCTTTACCTTCACTAGCCATTATTTAACCCACATAGGGGGGGGGAGAGTTATCTGGCAGTATTTGAATCGTCGGGCCCCTAGACAACTGCCCAGTGCTTCGTCCACGTGTTAAGAAAGGCGCTGCATATGGTTCATATAGTAGAGCCAACGCTGTAGATCTTATCACAAACAACAATTGTCTTTCCTCGTGACGTAATCAGCAGTTTTTATCCGACTACTCTATTCTGAGATTAACCACAGATATCCATCACGCCAGACTGGTCAGGAAATGGATCGATACGAGAAAATGAAATTAGCAATGAACATAGCAGTTCATTTTCAGATCACATGGATATCAAATTAAGCATCGCGTTCCATGAAAATAATCGAATATTAAATATAGATTTTGCAGTCTCGATTTAGACGTCGTTCCTAAAATGGACTTGTGGGGTTTAACGTGGCAAAAGTTGTTTAACCTTTGTGTATCTTTTGTTCAGATTTGTAAGGGAAACCGGTTTTGGCGCCCACTATATTTTTGAATATTTCTTAGAGTTAGAAATGCTGCATACACAACAAAAGAAATATAAATAATACTAATAATGGTAAAATAGTAATAATAACAGTATCCCAAAAAAATTTCGATGAGAATAGTAATACATTCTTAAATCTTTTATAAATTTCACAAAGTAGATACTCAGAAGAGATAAAACTGAAACAACAAGAAATGAATTAAACGATATCGGTAAATAAATCTAGAATTCCATTACTTAACGCGGGGGGGGGGGGGGCATCCTATAGTATGTGCTTTTCTAAGTTTCATCATCATCATCATCATAATCATAATCATCATCATCATCATCGTCGTCATCATCAACATCATCATCAGGTGCCGTGCCGACTGGCGTTGGCTGTAATACTTCTCCAGAGTACACGATCCTTCATGCAGGCCATCAGCTCAGTTGGTGATCTCCTCTCACACCATCCCGTCAGACTGTCCAATATCATTTCTCTCGGTCTTCCCCTGGCTCTTTTTCCCTCTATTTTTCCTGTTGTTATAATATTTTCAGTGCTCCCTCTTCTCATTGCATGTCCTATGAAAGCACATTGTCTCTCTCTTATTATTATTATTTTTTTTTTTTTTGACAAGATCTTTGTGTCTCTCCAGCTCTTCTCATACAAGTTTCAAGATGCATTTTCGCAAAGCAGAAAGACGTTGTGAAAGAAGTTCGCGTAAGGAAGTTTTCCTGTTTAGTCAAGATGAATAATCTGTAGGTAGCTAAAAGCCAGCATCCATGCAAATATCAGTGAAATATGGATTATAATTGTGCACAATGAAGCAATTCCTGCATCACGTCAGGCTTTATGAAGAATGTATACAAGAAACACCAGCGTTATTGCTCGTGACTGACTTCAGTTCGGAGAAAAAAAAGGATGTAGCAGAGAATTTGCAGCGTAATTAAGCAAACATATGAATCATGTGAGCTATAGAAATAAAACATCCATTCTGCTTTAAAAAAAAAATCAAAAACAGGCAAAAACAAAAGCAGAGATCACAAGTAAACAGAAACCAACAGAAAAGAATTAATTATTATCTAGTCACGCTGGGCCGTAATTTAATATTCATATCTCTTAAATGGATGCGTCAGCAGCGGGGCATCCTGCTTACAACCGAGAGGCCTACAGGAGAGCTGTTAGGGAGGGAAAGTTCCGTAAGAGACACGCAAATGACTGACTGACTGATACCGAAAGCCACTGACATAAAAGCAACAACAACAACAACAACAACAACAACAACAACAAACAGCGAAAGCCGTGGAAAGAGCAATTGTATCATCTCATCCAAATCGGGGACAGAAGCTTTATTGAAGGCTGAGACTTAGACTGCCTGGAGGGAGAGGCAGAGTTAACAACTTTCTAGAAACAGAGTTAGACTATTTGGAAGCAGAGAGTTAAAAACTTTCTAGAAGCAGAGTAAGTACTTGGAAGCAGAGAGTTAAAAACTTTCTATATGCAGCGGTAAACTACTTGGAAGCAGAGAGTTAAAATACTCGGAGGCAGAGAGCTCAATTACATGGAGACAGAGAATTAAAATTCATGGGGGCAGAGAATTAAAATTCATGGGGGCAGAGAATTAAAATTCATAGAGACACAGAGGCAGAGTTAACTTACGAGGAGGCAAGGATGTAAACTGCCTGAAATCTATGTTACCCTAGATGGTACCATCTGGAGAAATTGTCAGTTTGATTTTGTTTTAACTGAAAGAACAAAGGAAACAATGATTCCCTTGCAGCTACATATATTTTGTAAAATATTTGCACCATTAAAATGAATTCCTCACTTGAATAAGCCCGTTCCTGAATATTATTTCCGTATTTAGCAGACCTTGGAAATCTTACAGGTCTTACAAAGCTTGTGTCAAAGAAAATGCTGAAATGTGTCATTAATGCACTCCGAACTAGTCCCTTAGGATCTCCCATCTTCTCCTTGTAATGAAGATTCCAACGTGGCGTATGAACATCTTAGTACCAGAGAGAATTTTGGACTGATTGCAAGGGGAGGGGGTGGGGTGAGAAGGTGGGAGTTCAAAACTCATTACTCAAGTCTGAGAAGCTATGTCGATGTCGAGTGGACAGTTGTCGATATTTCCCAGAAGTCCTGAGAGAAAGTACGAGGGAGAATTTTAAAAAAAAAAGCAAAGAAAAAAACGTAAAGGAAATTTGCAAATAACTGCAACAGCAACGGACTGACGCTGACGCAATTAACACTTTTGCAATGGTTAATGGGTTCGAACATGCAGGGTTCAGCACTCTGCCTTTAGTTTAGTTGAAACCAAGAGCAAATAAACATGAATTCTCCCCTGCATGAGTTCACAGTTGTCGTAGTGATGATTTCTTTTGGCAGATAGATAGATAGATAGATAGATAGATAGATAGATAGATAGATAGATAGATAGATAGATAGATAGATAGATAGATAGCTTGAATTGTACTATCTCCCTGTAACTGCAAGCTGGTGTTCTTCGCAGCCGATGCTGTGAAAGTGTTGAGGCACAGCATCGTATCAGCGTGGGAGCGGATTATGGCAGCTGCTTTTTTAGTCCCGGAGTACAGCTAAAAAGCAGGGAGTGTGCAGTGCTTCTTTAGCAGACTCCACCACCATGGGGACTATGGCGATCCCTGCCCTGTTAGTCAGGCTAGGCCTGTTATTGGAAGTACCAACGGAGAGGTGGGACAGGGTCTTGGCCATCTGTGGTTCGCTATCCCTGAATCTAGCATGTCAGCTATGGGTCGCTGATTGCCTCATCGGACAGCGTCTTAACCTTCCCCCTTCCCGCCCCCGAGAGAGAGAGAGAGAGAGAGAGAGAGAGGGAGAGAGCGAGAGAGAGAAACCTGCTGAAATTTATCTTAGGATGTTAGCTCAAGTAGGAAAGTGAGCACAGCATTGCTCAACGAATAGTGTATTAAAAGATATAAAAGGTTAACGCAGGAAGAACAAGTGCAAACGACGAAGCTCATTTTGATCAGTTCACCTCGCCATGCACCGGTTGAAATGGTGAAGGCAGCGCAACCATCTGCGGTTTGAGTGACTTCCTCATATTCTCACCCACAGCCCTGATCTGGCGCCATCCCAACTTCGGTCCTCATAAACAGACTACGTCGTCGTCGCAGGTTCATTTTTGATGATGAGGTCAGAGAAGCCAGTGCAGACCTCCATAAGGGACAGAGATTAAAAAATAGCTACCTGGGTGAGTTGGCAACCCTAAGCGTGGTAATAACGGGTCAGTGACTGGCCAGTATTCGAGGTGCGCAACTCTGAAAAAAAAAACCCGGTCCACTGACCCAGTATACAAAGAAAATGTGAGAGAATTTTAATAGGTCGGGATTTGTAAGCTGACCACGTAGGAAGGTGCTCAGCGGATCGGATGAGGTCATGTTTTTGTTTAAGCACGAATTAGTATGTTTATTCGCCGATAGAAGTGTGTGTGCTTATATTCTGTGATGTGGACGCGTCCAAGCTGTGCTGTCGACTCATCCGACCCATCCCGACCCCTTCGGGTATGATTGTGTTAGTTAAATTGTACATGAATAAATCCTACCTCAGTTATAAAATTATGTTCTATATGAGATTATTGCTATTTGTTAATATGCAGCGATGGTCTGTTATGTGCGCATAAATTTATGTAATTGAATTTTATGTATACGCATGTGTTTGTTGTAGCCTTTTCTTATCAATAGTTCTAATTGTTACCATCAGAACATTCAATCATTTAAGGGTGAATATTTGAGATTTCTATATGGAACGATTATGTTGAAAATCATACTAACCCAGTTATATGTACAAGGTGTTAAAATGATTTGTAGTAATTCCACTGTTGATAATATTTTTGTAGGAATCAAACTATTGAAAGAAACTGATTTGATTTTGTTTTTAATAATACACATTGATCTCTCTCAGCTTAAGAACTGCTGTTCGTGTTTTTTTCCTTCATTATTGTAATGTATTTGATGAGTAATCTGTGTAATCATCAGTCAGTTATACCTGCAGTATTACAACCAATAACAAACAATACAACCGAATGTAAACATAAATGAAAATGTAAGAATAATAGGAAATATAAATGTTTTAAGCATTTTTAAATCCCGCATGGTAGCAGATTAAAAGCTTCTTATCTCTAGAAATGAAGAAGCTGGTGGAAGGATGTGTGCAGGAAGTGCATCAACCTGCAGGGGAATCTTGTGCTATCAGTTGCTGGTATTTAGGGAGATGTTGCTTTTACACTTAAAAAAAAGTCTCCCTCGTATTTAAGAAAGTTACAGGAACTTGAGTAGGACACAGAAATCCAGTAGTATACTGGGGAAAAAAAACATAACAAAAGCTACAAGATAATAGGAAATACAAGTATGATGGTTTCGTTTTTCGTTTAGATTTTACACACAAAAAAAATGACCAAGACTTTCAGAAGAATAAATGCGGAGAAAGACTTCAAGGAAAAAACTCGGAGTTAACGTCGCCATGAACTTTCGCTCAGAACTACAAAGTGCAGAAAGAGAAAATTCCATATGTGAAAAAAAAAACAGTGCCTGGAGCAGGATGCGTGTTTCTTTTCTGTCATTCTGTGCTTTCCACGCTCACAAAAGGAATGGGGAGAGTCGGGAGACATTTCACGTATTTTCAATATATCCATTTTCTAATTGTCAATTTTCTCTAAGAACTCAGATTCCAAGCCATTAAGCAGGCTCAAATTTGTTCTTAAATCAACCGCCCATATCTTAACAATGAAGTCAGCCAGCCAGTCAGTTATTTGCATGTCCCTTGGGGAACTTTCACCTTAACAGCTCTCCTGTAGGCCTCTCGGTTGTAAGCAAGATGCTCTTTCCTGATGCACCCATTTGCAAATTATCAACGACGTCATGCAGCCATCATCGTCTTGGTCTTCCTCTCTCTCTTTCCTATTATGTATCCTTCCAAGACTGCCTTCTCTAAATTCTCATGACGTTTAATATGTCCAAAATATTAAAATTTTCTCTGTTTAATCCTCTTTACTAGCCAACCTTCTTCAATATTAAGTTCTTGTAGTATGGATATATTTGTTCTTTTTTGGGTCCATGATATTTGAAACAGCATTTGTAAAACATTTATGTTCCAAGGCATTTATGTGTTTCTCGGCTGTTTTGTTAAGTGTCCAGGTCTCACAGGCATATGTTGCAATGGGAAAGATGCATGCCCTTAAAAATCTTCTTTTTGTAGTTCTGTGTATTCCTCTCCACAGCTTCTGTAGTTGTTTTACTGTCTGAAGAGATGTCCTCATTTTAATTTCCCTCATTGTATCTCATTCATTCATCTGCATGTCTCTTGCGGGACTTTGCCTCCCTAACAGCACTCCTGTAGGCCTCTCGGTTGTGAGCAAGATGGCCTACTGCTGATGCATCCATTTGCAGATCATCAACAATGTCTTGCAGGCATCTTCGCCTTTGTCTTCCTCTCTTTCTTTTTCCAATTATGTATCCTTCCAAGACGGTTTTCTCTGGATTATCATGACGTTATTGTGTCCAAAATATTTAAGTTTTCTCTCTTTAATCTTCTTTACTAGCCAGCCTTCTTCAATATTAAGTTCATGTAGTATTATTAGATAGTAATTATCCAAAATATTTAAAATTCTGTCCCTCTTTGAATTTTTCCTCATTGATATTTAATTCAGCTACCTTATTTGTTTTGTCAGTTGTCATCAATTTGGTTTTCTTTGCATTACGATAAAGGTTTTGCTCTTCACTGTTATTAAGGTCTGCCATAATTAGTTTTTCCATTCCTTCTTATGTTGTGGACAGTAATACTGTGTCATCAGCATATCTAATCTCTTGTATTTCGTAACCTCCAATTGTTATGGCATCTTAATATTCTTTGTCTACATCTTCTCTAACATTCGTCATTATATTTTTAGTATACAAATTAAATAAATAAGGTGACAGTATGTTATGCACCCCTGACGGACCCCTTGTTTTTTGTCAAACCAAGTTACGATTTCACCATTTATTCTTACTGATGCTTGTTGGTGTAGTTACAATGAAGGTGATACCAAAAATACAAGAAAAGTGCACTAACCTTTCTCGAGAACTGTTTAGGCTGCGTGTAACCTGACAGGTTTATTAACATATATGTGACCTGACAGGTTTATTAAACAATGTGTGACCTGACAGATTTATTAAAATATATGTGACCTGACAGGTTTATTAAACATTGAGTGATCTGACAGGTTTATTAAACATTGAGTGATCTGACAGGTTTATTAAACATTGAGTGATCTGACAGGTTTATTAAACATTGAGTGATCTGACAGGTTTATTAAACATTGAGTGATCTGACAGGTTTATTAAACATTGAGTGATCTGACAGGTTTATTAAACAAATGTGTGACCTGACAGGTTTATTAAACAATGTGTGACCTGGCTTTAATGGGGTTTGTGTATCTCCATGCCCGTATCAGCCCCGACATCACTGTCAGTCCTTGTAGAAGAGATCAGAAACGCCATCATTGATCCGACGTCACGATGCTCTCGTGTCTTTGTTCTGTCAGACTCGTCAGATTAATGAAGGCTGTCTAGGTCAATATGCCTCGTGACAAACAGTGCAGGCAGCAGATTACTTTATAAACAGTTTATAAACTAAGAAGGTTTTAAGTAGCTCTTTCCACGTGCCCCTTTATTCAGGTTTGTCGGAGATGTTTTTAAGAACCAGGTGCTTTCTGCCTTCAGAGATGGGATAAATTAGTATGAATGTAAATCGTACCGGAGTGTATTATCGCCGTCACTTTGTTAAGAGTTGGAAGACATTCAATTAAGAATCAGTCTTACCGGTTGTATGGAGTTGAAAGCTGTTTTTTTTTGTTTTTCTTTCTTTCTGTTTTTCCAAATTTTTGTTTTACCAAAAGTTTTCTTACTCATTCCAGAACTTTTTGTTTCTTACAAGACTGCAGGGTCATCACTGTTGACATTCAGAACTTGAAAGAGAGGCTGAATGAGCAGATCAGTTTAGAAGAAGTCTGGGAATGTGACTCTGTAAGGATCTTTTACCCGTGCGGGAATGTGACTGTGTAAGGATCTTTTACCCGTGCGGGAATGTGACTCTGTAAGGATCTTTTACCCATGCGGTAATGTGACTCTGTAAGGATCTTTTACCCGTGCGGTAATGTGACTCTGTAAGGATCTTTTACCCGTGCGGGAATGTGACTGTGTAAGGATCTTTTACCCGTGCGGGAATGTGACTGTGTAAGGATCTTTTACCCGTGCGAGAATGGGCTGAGGTTCTCTTGGTAGGGGTGTGGGTACATGAAAGGACATATCCGACTCCCACTCCTCTTCCTTCCTCATGCTCTCCGAAGAGTTGTTGCACCAGACGAAGTATGAGAGCAAGGTAAGGAACATAATCTGCGTCAAGGTGCAGCCTAATAAGCAGTCTGGCTATGCAACTTTCTTGAAGAACATCGCTGTTTGTTATGCACATTCTGGGAAATCTTGCAGGTTGTTGCATTCAGTAATTGCTATTATGGAAAAAATCATCATAGTGAACACCATTGTTTTATTTTTTTTAAAAACATGCCAGTCGCAGAAGTCCCATTAAAATTCAAAACAAGAATAAATAATCTTTTTTTTTTTTTAAGCAAAAGACATTTTCCCCCACAATTTCAGTGGTTTTTTTTAGACCTCCAGAGTTAATATTTCTCTGTTCAAACTCCTTTCTAAATAAGTGGCTTTTCCATATTGCTATTATTTTTTGTTGTAAATATTTACAAGCAAAGGGGAGTGTCTATCGGGGCTGGGTGCCATATTCTTCACCATTACAAAATAAAGTTTGCTGGTTTTTCCAGACCACTGTCTCCCCCGTAATTGCTTTTTGTTTACCCAGTGTTATCTCCTATTTATGTCTACGCTTCTAGTCTATGACTCCAGAACACCGTCTCCACTGTACAGGTTATTTATGACTCATTGTCATCTTCTATTATACAGTACATACGTTTATGGCTCCACCCACTCTCTCCACTTTGTGGCTATTTTTGACTCACTGTTATCCTGAGTTATGTCTACGTCTATAGTCTAGCCCGTGTCTTCACTGTCTCTACTGAAGAGGTTATTTATAACTCATTATTATCCTCTATTGTGTCTACGTCTATAATCTATGGCTCCAGACTACCATTTCCCCAGTACATGTTATATTTAACTCATTCTTATCCTCTATTATGTCTATGTCTACGTCTATAATCTATGCCACCAGACCACCTTTTCCCCAGTACACGCTATATTTAACTCATTGTTATCCTCTGTTATGTCTACGTCTATAATCTATGCCACCAGACCACCTTTTCCCCAGTACACGTTATGTTTAACTCATTGTTATCCTCTGTTATGTCTACGTCTATAATCTATGCCACCAGACCATTGTCTCCACTTTACACATCATTTTTGACTCATTGTTATTTTCCATTGTGCTGACGGAGTTCAAATTCTTTGAAATCAGGATGGATTATCAATGACCATATTTCACATTATTGACATAAATCTCAAAGTTTGCCTATTTTCTTCCCCTCTCTCATGCAATCTGAAACCCAGAATGCCGGAGTGGATATAATATAACTGTTCCTGATGGAGCACGTGTTACTAGGATAAACATTATAATGATCCCTGGGGGCGACTACAATTCCATTATTGTGTAGAGAGCATTTACATATTTTGTTCGAATAACTTTGCAAAGAGAAAGGATGATTTCGATTACCGAAGACACAGTATCGCGCTAGGGTCGCGGGGAGTGTGATGAAAATGGTATTGAAGATTGAAATTTGATAAGCAAAACTATGAAGCAAACCTTTATACAAGGTGAGACAGCAGCTATGAGGTAGATGGTTTTCTGATTTTAAAACGATTTTGCTTGTTTGTGGCAGTATAAATTATCTTTTAGGGATAGATTTGTTGGAAATACCTACCTACAGTCCATCAACTGAGATAGGAAGGACCATCATCCATGCACTCCGGACATATCCATAGGCACTCCAGTCTTCTCTACAGCATATCCTTCAGCTTTGCATTGGCTGATTACATCCGTTCTATATTGACTGATCATCCATCTGGCTCTCTAGATGAGATAAAAGAAAACTACATCAAAGGAGTGCATGAGCAGTCACAGCAAGCTCAGCGGGCAGAACAACCCAGGAAGCTAGCGCTGCCTTCGCTATAATCACAAGCAGAAGACCATGGAAGTGATGGAGGGAACGGAAGCATTCGAGTGCCTGGAGTCGAGGAGCTCGTTCGTGTCTGGATACTAAGTGATTCAGTGAGTATGATCCTGAAGGTCGAGGCAGGTTCTGTACGCAGGCAGGGGCGTGAGTCACTGCAGAAAGCGACGATTCGCAGAGTCACCTTCATCTAAGTATGTCCCTGGGCACGTGGGCGTCCAGGGAAATGAGAGAGCTGATAGGTTGGCTGGGTCTGCCATCATCGCAGGTGCACAACCACTGGTCGAGCTGATGCTGTTAACGCTCTCAGAGAGAGGCAGAGCGGAGGACTTCGAGAGTAGCAAATCCACATCGCTACTTAAAGAGCTGGGAGTGCTTAGACTGAGAGAGCTGGAAGTACTTAGACAGAGAGCTGGGAGTACTTAGACAGAGAGAGAGAGCTGGAAGTACTTAAAGAGAGCTGGGAGTACTTAGACAGAGAGAGCTGGGAATACTTAGACAGAGAGAGCTGGAAGTACTTAGACAGAGAGAGCTGGAAGTACTTAGACAGAGAGAGCTGGAATTACTTAGACACAGAGAGCTGGGAGTACTTAGAGAGAGCTGGAAGTACTTAGAGAGAGATAGAGAGCTGGAAGTACTTAGAGAGAGCTGGGAGTACTTAGACTGAGAGAGCTGGAAGTACTTAGACAGAGAGAGCTGGAAGTACTTAGAGAGAGATGGGAGTACTTAAACAGAGAGTGCTGGAAGTACTTAGAGAGCTGGGAGTACTTAGACAGAGAGAGCTGGAAGTACTTAGAGAGAGCTGGGAGTACTTAGAGAGAGAGCTGGGAGTACTTAGACAGAGAGAGCTGGAAGTACTTAGACAGAGAGAGCTGGGAGTACTTAAGAGAGCTGGGAGTACTTAGAGAGAGAGAGAGAGCTGGAAATACTTAGAGAGAGCTGGGAGTACTTAGATTTAAGTACTCCCAGCTCTCTCTGGAGTACTTAGACAGAGAGAGCTAGGAGTACTTAGACAGAGAGAGCTGGGAGTACTTAGACAGAGAGAGCTGGGAGTACAGACTGGCACGGCCAGGAGCGAGACCGAGAGGGGCATATTGAACGGGCGAGGAGATCAACACATTATCAGCCGCTTAACGCTGATGGATAGGAGGGGGGGGGGGAAGGAATCCGAGCACCTACGGATATGTCCGGAGCTCACCGATGATGACCCACCCAGACCATAAACCATGAACCATAAAAGAAAACTAATATATAAAACATTAACATATGTTGTTTTAATATCGTTTTTTTTTTGTTTCAAATCGCAGAATTTCATGTTGTGAATAACTTTAAGGCGCCTTGCTTTGAAAGTGGCATACATTTTATTTTCCCTAAATTTGTGAATATTTTCGAACTGTCTGAAGCAGGATCCTGAATGTGAGCACACTTAATGCTGCTGTCTTCTAAGGCGTCAGTATAGAAGTGTTACTATTGTTTCTTGCACACGTGCTCTGGGGGATGTTCGTTTATATGATACGGACATGTAATGTACGAGAAATAAAATATAAGTTAATTTGGAGTTTATTGGCTGGAATAAAGAACTTAACGATGTGGGACCATAGCCTAAATTTTTTGTTCGGCATTCAGAACGCACATTACAGAGGTGAGTCCAACCCAGAAATAAGGATTTAGGTTCTAATTCAGTCGGGCTTTTCGTGATAGTTTAAAAGGTCATTTCCTTGTTCTCGGCATAAACACAAAGAAACGGGCGTCTGTGCCAAAGTGTGTGCTTAAGTTTGCAACTGAAACCAGTTGGGAATGCCGCAATCTTGAACGTGTATAGCGGAAAGATTTCAAGCTGTGGAAGTAGATGAACAAAGGTTATATATCAGGCCCCAAAGTGCAGCCGGAAAGGTAGCGGGTTTTCTGATTTTAAAACTACTTTGCTTGTTTGTGGCAGTATAAGTTATCTTTTAGGGATAGGTTTGTTGGAAATACCTACCTACGGTCCATCAGTTGAGATAGTTAGGACGGACCATCATCCATGCACTCCAGACATATCCATAGGCACTCCAATCTTCTCTACAGCATATGTCTGAAAGATTACAAATATATATCTTCTTTAGTTCTGTGGTGTAATATTTTGAGTAAAGTAGATCTTGCAAGAAATGGATCGCGATGGGGTGTTTTACTTCTACGAGGGCCAGACAAAAATATTCCCCCCCCCCCCCTCACGTCAACGGAACAATATGTGAAAATACTTTCTGACACGCCCTCAAGTCTTTTCATTTATTTTCAGTGGCTACCTCCCGTGACTTGCGGTTACTTTTCACTGGTGCAAGGAAAGAATTTTTGAGTTCAGTATTCCAGAGATTTTTGGTGATGGGCTTTAAGCCCATTCAGTTTTCCCAGCTGTTTTCCTTTACACGCCTGGACCTGTTTGGATTTTTACCGTTTTTTTGTTTTGTTTCGTTTTAAAGAAACTTAATGAATATTCAAAGGAGGTAGTTAAAAAGTACGTGCAGCAAAGTAAAAAAAAAAAAAAACTACAAAAGCCTATAAAAGTAAAACCTATTAATGCTTGTATCCGGACGTCGACCTTCTCAAATGTAGATATTCATGATCTTGTTGCTGTCCTCGTGTAGTGGTTAGTGCACTCGCTTACAAATCAGAAAATCCCAGGTTCGATTTCGCACTCGGGGCGGAATTTCTTCAGACCCACCTGAACCGGGGTTCACCCAATCTCGAAAAAAATGGGTACCTGGGACTTCCCTGTGGTAACAAAGGCAGCGAGGGCAGGTGTTGGCCTCCCTACCTCAGATGCTGTGGTGGTCTAGAAATGTGAAGGCGCTAACACTTCACAGCAGGCAAATGTTACAATACATGGATGCTTGTTGAGACAAGGACTATGGGACCTATTACCACGGTATGTCAGCCTATGAAATAGTTTGCATTTATATCTGAAATAACATAGCCCGCATTTATTCAGATAGCCTGCATTTATATCTAAAATAACAGCTTGCATTTATTTCTAAATTAACATAGCCCCTTGCTGTTCAAATTATTTACTACTCGAAGAAAATGTTTAATGATTCTTGTGAAGGTTGCATCAGGAAGAAACTTATTTACAAACTTTCATAAGATCTATGCGGGCCAACGTAGGCTAAATAATTTTGCACTGGTGTAATCCATTGAGTGCGAAGAAGCAAGAAGATTAAACAATCTTCCGTTGATGCAACCCACTGAACGTGAAGAAGCAAGAAGACTAACTAATCTTGCATTGATACAATCCATTGAATGTGATGAAACACGAAGGCTAAATAATCTTGCACTGATATAATCCATTGAACGCGAAGAAGGAACAAGGTTAAATAATCTTACATTGGTATAATCCGTTGAACGTGAAGAAGCAAGAAGGTTAAATAAATAATCTTGCAGTGATTTAATCCATTGAATAAGAAGAAACAAGAAGGTTAAATTTTAAAACTGTTAGAGTGAAATCTTTGCGTCAAATATCAGAAAAAGTTATCTTTAAAACAGATTATATATTTTTACAGTGTTTTCTTTGCTATATTACTGTTATTGTTGTTTGTTACTATTATTATTACTAGAAATGTGTTCATAACAGATGTATGTCTTCACATTTTTGTTCTTCTTAGTACATGCTGTAAAATGCCATACCTCCTACGGCTCAGCATATGCTAGAAGCGGCACTGACTCCAGTCTGGTACCGCAGTACAGACAAACCTTGTTTTATTTAATTATCATTTGTCCTAATTTAACTCTTTTGAAAACCATTTTGTAAGAACGAAATGCGTACAAACCACCTGGTTCTAAACATGTCTTGATCTAGTTTTTTGAAATTTGAATTTTAAAATGCGTTGCAGCTCATCTAAGACTTTCTCTCTCTTGGTCTACCTCTTCTTTTCCTGCTTCCCAGTTTCCCCTGTTGTCATGATATCCTCGATTCCCCCTCTTCTCATTAAATGGCCAGTAAAACCTAGACTATCTCCCCCTGTACTGTGTTCATTAAGATTCGTTTCCCAGTGGCTTTTCATCGGCCTTATCCATTTGTTGCTTTAATTGTCCATGATATTCTTAACATTCCTCGTAGGAACCATAGTTCAGTTTCCTTTAAGGCTCTCGCTGTTGCTATTAGTTAATGACCATGGTTCGCTTTCCTGTAGCAAAATTCTTAGATATAGAGACAAATCTTAACAAAACGGCTTGGGAGAGGCACAGCGACAGATAGAGAGCATGAAAGACAGGGAACTGTGGTGAGACATAGTTGCCAACGCATCCAGTGGTCTTGGACATTTTTATACAGAGAGTTCAGTAGGTTTTGTTTTGCTTATAAGCTTTCGGACTTGTGTCTTTCGACAGTTCAGCTATAACCCCACGGTTATTACGAGATTTGTTTTTTTAAAATTCAGAGCAGCCATGGATATGTTCCGTGCATGAAGACTGAAACATCCGTATGGTCAAGTTAGGAGAAAGGGATCCTCTTTTTATTCACAGTTCCTTATATTTGAGATTCATATTTTTAATCTGTAGCTACAGGCAACGCCATGCACACAACAAGATCCCTGGTGAATACAGAAATATAGGAGCCCTATAGATAAAAATAGGCTCAAAACATTTGCTATTTTACGTGCAGAGTTATTATATATTATGTATTATTATATATATTATATTATATATCATATATATATAATATTTAATTATATATATATTATATATATATATATATATATATAATATATATATAATTAAATATATATTTCTAAGGAAAATACTCGGCATCAAGTGGAATGAATTCAAGAACGATGCAGAGATAAGACAGATGACTGAACAACAACCAGTCTCATGGGTGATCAGGAAAAGGAGATGGACATATGTTGGTCACTTGATGAGAAGAAATGATCAGAGAATCCCAAAACAAGCTATCAAGTGGAACACAACAGGCCGAAGAAAAAGAGGCAGACAGCGTGAAACTCTGAAGAGGACATTATTAAGGGAGGCCAAATTAACAGGCATAAAATCCTTTGATGAGGTTGAAAGACTCGCCGAAGACAGGAAAAATTGGCGAACTACTTTGCGAGCCCTATGTGACGTTTAACGGCACGGGAAGGATATAAGATATAAGATAAGATTATATATAATATATTATTATCATTATTAGATATTATATATTGTCTGTTAAAAATGTAAATTTGCAGTTTCACTTTGATTGACTTAAGCTTTTCTCAGTAGCTTTTTTTTTTCTTCTTTGCAACAGAAAGAAACAAACACCCAAAATTCCATATTTAAATGGTCCGTGGCTTATCCTAGCGTATTTTTGTTTAGTACATTCCCACTGCCTGTCTCTCTCCAATGTGATCGCTAATGAAAGCTTTCTCTCTCACTCTCTCTCTCATTCTCTCTCCCTCTCATTCTCTCTCTCTCAATCCCCCCTCTCTCATGACATTAATTCGATGTAATAACTCTTGCCCTTGCCTCTGTCTCTCCTCTCTCTCCCTCCCCCCTCTCATGACATTATTTCGATGTAATAACTCTTGCCCTTGCCTCTATCTATCTATCTATCTATCTATCTATCTATCTATCTATCTATCTATCTATCTATCTATCTATCTATCTATCTATCTATCTATCTATCTATCTATCTATCTATCCCTTCTTTCATAACATTAATTCGATGTATTAACTCTTGACCTGGACTCTGTCTCTCTTCTCACTCTCTCTCCCTTCCACCTCTCTCTCATGACATTAATTCGATGTATTAACTCTTGCCCTGGACTCTGTCTCTCCTCTCACTCTCTCTCCGTTCCACCTCTCTCTCATGACATTAATTCGATGTATTAACTCTTATCCTGGCCTCTGTCTCTCCTCTCTCTCCCTTCCTCCTCTCTCTCATGACATTAATTCGATGTATTAACTCATACCCTGGCCTCTGTCTCTCCTCTCTCTCCCTTCCCCCTCTCTCTCATGACATTAATTTGATGTATTAACTCTTACCCTGGCCTCTGTCTTTCCTCTCTCTCACTCTCCCTTCCCCTCTCTTTCATAACATTAATTCGATGTATTAACTCTTGCCCTGGCCTCTGTCTCTCCTCTCTCTCTCTCTCTCCCTTCCCTCTCTCTCTCTCTCATGATTTTAATTTGATGTATTAACTCTTACCCTGGCCTCTGTCTGTCCTCTCTCTCTCTCTCTCTCCCTTCCCCTCTCTTTCATAACATTAATTCAATGTATTAACTCTTCCCCTGGCCTCTGTCTCTCCTCTCTCTCTCTCTCTCTCCCTTCCCTTCTCTCTCATGATTTTAATTTGATGTATTAACTCTTACCCTGGCCTCCGTCTCTCTCCCTCTCTCTCTCTCATGACATTAATTCAGTGTATTAACTCTTGCCCTGGCCTCTGTCTCTCCGTCTCTCTCTCTCTCCGTCTCTCTCTCTCTCTCTCTCATGACATTAATTCAATGTATTAACTCTTGCCCTAGCCTGTGAAAGCTTTCGCACTTTACCTCCTCTAGATGGCTGTCATCTTTCAAGTGCTTTCTGTGCTCCTTACTGCCTTCAATACATGACCTTTTAAAAAGTATGTAGTGTCGAACTGTCAGAAATTGAGAGGGAAAATGCATGGTTCTGCAGGAGACAGGCAGAAAATATGGCAGGATGTTGTGTTTTATTGGACAGAATGAGATGTAGTTATATGCTTGAAATGATGTGTTTACACGTTTGAAGTGCGAGTAATCTCAACCTACACTGATGAAAGCTGTGATATCTTAACCTCCCCCGCGGGGAATATGAACTCCGAGCTTCTTATCTCTGTGCCACGTGCCTGTATTGATCAAATGAAGCCTAATATCAGACCAGGCAGTGTATCAACATTGGACTTTTGCCAAAATTGTATTTTTCTCCAAAAAAAAAAAAGGAATCTTTTTTGCGTTTCTTAATGCTGTCAGTGCAGGCGATGACCTGGAAAATAAAAGGAAATGAATCGTTTTTGGTAACAAATAGCTGGTTTTAGAAGCCTTACATTTGTTCTTTGTCTATCTCTTACTGTTTTCTGCTTAATGCGTTGAAATGAGGCTGTATAAAATGATGCTCTAGCTGGTTTTCTTTGTATCATACTTAAATCTATTTTCTTTTCAAAACTATTGTGGAGGACTTGCCATTAGGCTGAACATGCGCCATGGGAGGTTGAACATGCGCCATTAGGCTGAACAAGCGCCATGGGAGGTTGAACACGAGTCATGAGACCAGACGTCAGGAAAGACGAAAACTGCAAGGACATATTATTGTTTCATGGGACAGTCACCCACAACTGTTACTACTGCGCTGTCATGTTAGCTTATCCAAACAAGAGCGGCATATTATTAGAGTGTGAGGAAGCAAGAAGATTAAATAATCTTGCACTGATACAATCCATTGAACATGAAGAAGCAAGAAGGTTAAATACGTAATTTTGCACTGATACAATCCACTGAACGTGAAGAAGCAAGAAGGTTAAATACGTAATCTTGCATTGATACAATCCACTGAATGTGAAGAAGCAAGAAGGTTAAATACGTAATCTTACAGTGATACAATCCACTGAATGTGAAGAAGCAAGAAGGTTAAATACGTAATCTTGCATTGATACAATCCACTGAATGTGAAGAAGCAAGAAGGTTAAATACGTAATCTTGCATTGATACAATCCACTGAACATGAAGAAGCAAGAATGTTAAATAATCTTGCACTGATACAATCCACTGAATGTGAAGAATGATCTTTGTGATAGAAAGTGTAATACAAAAAATATTAGTAATAGCTATAGATCACAACTATATATCATGAGATGGGCGGTACAGGCAGGAAGAACTAGAGGCCACAACTGTGTTTATCCTAGGGACCTAGTGGAGGTTAATGCATCATTGTTTCAAAGTTGCGTACTTCTTTGGTTTTTTTCATGTCATAGATTTTGTCTTCCTCTTTTCTTAAATACAGTTCGTATCAAACTTTTCTCCCTCCTCATCTCTCTCTCTCTCTCTCTCTCTCTCTCTCTCTCTCTGTGTCAAATGAATGTGTTGTCTTAATCCTTTGAAAATAAAGTATGTTCGTTCATTCGCTCTCTCTCTCTCTCTCTCTCTCTCTCTCTCTCCTCTCATCAGACTGTATCACAGAATGCTCCATCTTATTTACGGAAACTATTTAAATTTAACCCAAAGTGTAGCCAACGCTTAAAGAACTTGTCTTCCAAGACTTGATCTTTACAAGAAAAGCTTTGCTTATTCTGCTGGTAATTTCTAGAATACCCTCCCATCCTGTATGCAAAAATATAAACTATACTTTTTCCTACAACTACAAAACTTTCCAGTATCTATTTGATGCCGACTACATGCCTCCATGATTCATAAAATTTACATGTTATTTTAGACTGTACTTGCAGGCATCGAGTTCAATTAATTATTTACTCTGAAGAATACTGAAATTATAGTTTGGTAGACAGTCATTTTTACATGTATGCAGCTACTTTCTGTACAGAGCGCATGGATAAGAGTGAGACGTCAATGTATTTTATTTTATGTTTCTCAGCTTTAATATTAATTATGTTTGTTATGTGGGCAGCATATTTGTAGAATGTTCGGAACAGAGTGGAAGTTGTATGGTGAAGGGCAGAATGTCAGACGTGATTTAGCGTGCCCAATTCTTAAAAACTTTGGAAATAAAGGTCAATCAATCAATCAATCTGTCAATCAATCTCTCGTTTCTTTTATTAATATCCATTGAATAATACCCAAAGTCTGGTATCTACATTACAGGTTTTGAATATAAATGTTGCTTATGAACTGTCCACGGGTTGTCAAATGGCAACTAGAGCACCTCGTATTTCTCTTGTTTAGTCACGGAACTGCCACGTCCTGTTCGGTTGCCTCGTCGTCAGTTCACACTTTTCTCCAGCCATCACAGAAAATCCTGCAATACTCCTGCATCAGAACTAGAACAGCGTTCATTTTTCAGTGTGCCTGGCGCTGCTGAATTAACCCCTTTTGCGTGCTGCTTGTCAGCTACAAGGTACGAGCAATATACGCTCGTAAATCTAACAGAGGTGCAGTGGGTGGGGTATGTGTGTGTGTGAGGGGGGAGGGGTGCCAGAAAATGGACCGGAAAGACCATCGCTTTCAGGTTTTTAAAAGTTCTTTCCCAAATTTATCAGTTTATTTCCGTAATTTTTGTTCTCGGCTGGTAACATTGTTTACTGTGATACTGTAACAAGCAAACCTGACGAGTGTGAACATGTCAGATAGATTTTATTTTTATTAATAGAAGGTTCAGAAATGCTCTCCGAGTAGCTAAAGCACCTCCTCCTGTTTCAGACTGTCAAGTAGACCACAGATTAGTAATAGCAAATTTAAGGTTTAAAATCTCTCTCTCTCTCTCTGAACCTTAAGTGCCCAGGGCACATGGGGCTTCCGCAAGGGTTTTCCACAAATGCCTGTCTTTCGCCTTTTTTTCTGCTCTTGCCCAGGTGAGCCCTCTATTGCTCAACATCCTTTCTGTTGTTCTTCTCCATGTCTCTTTTGGTCTACCCTTACTTCTGCTCCCCTGTGGTGTCCATCTTAGTGCTATTTTTGGTAGTGAGTTGTCAGTCATTCGGAGCACATGTCCCAACCATCGCCAGCGTCTTTCCTCAATAATTGTTGTCAGTGGTTTCATCTGCATTTCTGCCAATAAGATGTTATTTCTTATGGTGTTTGGCCAAAATATTTTTTTAATTCTACGTAAACATTTAGTCTGGAAAGAATTCAACTTGTTTTCTATGGTTTTGGTGATTTTCCAGCATTCACTTCCATAGAGTAGTACACTTAGAACATTACTCTTAAATATCCTGATTTTCATATTTATGCTTAGTTTATTTGATTTCCATATATTCTGTAGCATTGCAAAAGCCTGTTTTGCTCTAGTAAGTCTGCTGTTGATGTCCTCTGTGCTGTCTCCATTTTCTACTACTCTGCCCGCAATCTCTGAGGTTACCCTTCTTTGGTAGTTTTACTATAAGACCAGTTTTCCACTCCTCTGGGGCTTTTTCTAAATCCCAGATTTGTTGTAATATCCGGCAAAGTTGTTTTGGTGTTTCTGTTTCTTCTGCTTTCAACATCTCAGCAGTCACTTCATCTTCACCTGGTGCCCTGTCTGATTTTAGCATCTTTATCGCCTCTTTTACTTCATTTATTGTTATTGGTCCTGTATTGATGTTTAGTTCCGCTTTTGCTTCAGGTATATCTATTGCTTGTGCTGCTTGTGTTCTGTTTAGTAGGGTGTTAAAGTGTTCCCTCCATCTTTCAATTTTTTCTCTTTCTCCACTGACCAGTTGTCCATTTTGTGTTCTTACTGCACTTTCACATCTTGTATTGAAGTTACCTGTCATCTGCTTTGTGATTTTATATATGGTTTTCATGTCATTTGTATATGCTGCTTTCTCTGCTGTCTGCTAAGTTGTCATAATACTGACGTTTATCTTGACGGCATGATTCCTTCACTTCTTTGTCTTTTTGTGCATAATTACTTAAAACTCGTTCTTTAAGCCGTTGTGATTTGGTGTTCAGTAATTTTTTCTTGATTTCTTTTCTTTGCTCTATCTTTTCCCATGTGGTCTCACTTATCCATTCCTCTTTTCTCCTTTTCCGATATCCCAGCACCTCTTTTGCTGTTTCCTGTAGTGTTTTATTGAACTCTAATATGGACATTTCTGCTTCGTCTTGTAGGACACTGAAGCGGTTCTTAAGTATTATTGAGAATTCATTTCTTGTTTGCTGGTCTATCAGTTTTCTTGTATCAAAATGTATCTTTCTGTGTTCTCCGATTCTGGCTTTCCTTAATTTTAGTTTTATTTTTGCTACCAGAAGGTTGTGATCACTTCCTATATCTGCTCCTTTCCTTGCTCGCACATCTTGTAGTGACCGTTTCCACTTGTTGTTTATTAGTATGTGATCGATTTGGTTTTCTGTGGTTTTATCTGGTGACCTCCAAGTCACCTTATGGATGTTTTTGTGTTGGAAAATTGTCCCTCCGATGGTCATCATGTTTTCTTCACAGAAACTGCACAGTCTTTCTCCATTTTCATTTATTTCTCCGATTCCTTCTCTTCCCATGATTCTTCTTCTATCTTCATTTCCTTCACCTACTTTTGCATTGAAGTCGCCCAAGATGAGTAGCATGTCATGCTTGGGTATTGTTTCTACTGTGGCTTGGAGGCTGTTGTAAAAATCTTCTTTTAATTCCTCTTCAGCTGCTTCTGTTGGTGCATAACAAACTATAATAGACAGCTTCGTGAATCTTGAGTTGAAACGTGCATATAATAATCTCTCATTTATTGGGCTCCATTTCAGCAATGCTCTTGATGCTTCTTTTGTTATAATCAATGCTACTCCTCCTTCATGAAGATCTTCTTTACCTGACCATATTATTGTATCTTCTGTGTGCTGTGTTGTTAATTTCCTTCTGCCTTGTCCTGTCCATCTTGCTTCTTGTATTCCTAGTATGTCTAGTTTGTATCTGTGCATTTCCTTGATGGTTTGTGCTAGTTTTCCAGTCTGGTTTAGTGTTCTTACATTCCAGCTGCCTATTTGCATCTTTTGTTTAGGTTCCAGGAGGTCTGCAGTCGGGCTGGGGACTTCCAGTGGCTGGCTTTCATCCACAACCTTCATGGGCTCAGTTTCCTGATAAGCATTTCTCCTTCCACCTGCATTTGCTTTTTCCCTTGCTTCTGTTTCTGTAGCAGTCTGATTGTTTTTTACCAGATAGGGTTGCTGGCCCTATGCTGAACCCTCCTTAGTCGCCTTTTACGATCATGCATGGTAGGGTACAGTGGTCCTATTCTTTGCAGATCCCGGGTACCACACGGGGGAAAGGTTTAAAATGAAGACTTCCAAAAGTAATAGCAAAGTTAAGGTTTAAAATGAAGACTTTCAAAATAATGACCAGAAATATTAAAGTAAATATAGATATACTAAGGAATAATAAAGAAATAAAAGAGAAATTCAACATAAAAGTTTAAAATAGTAGTAATGCAGTATCATATATGGTCAGTCAGTTATTTGCATGGTCCTTGCGGAACTTTGCCTCCCTAACAGCTCTCCTGTAGGCCTCTCGGTTGTAAGCAAGATGGCCTGCTGCTGATGCATCCATTTGCAGATCATCAACGATGTCTTGCAGCCATCTTCATGTTGGTCTTCCTCTCTTTCTTTACCCATTATGTACCATTCCAAGACGGTCTTCTCTAAATTCTCATAACGTTTAATGTGTCCAAAATATTTAAGTTTTCTCTCTTTAATGCTCTTTACTAGCCAACTTTCTTCAATATTAAGTTCTTGTAGTATGGATATTTTTGTTATTTTTTGTGTCCATGATATTTGAAGAACTCTTCTGTAGCACTTACATTCGAAGGCTGTTTCTCAGCTATTTTGTTAAGTGTCCAGGTCTCATAGGCATATGTTGCGATGGGAAAGATGCATGCCTTTAAAATTCTTATTTTTGTAGTTCTCTCTGTTCCTCTCCGCAGCTTCTTTAGTTGTTTTACCTTTTGAAGAGCGACAGATGTTCTCCTTCTAATTTCCTTCATTGTATTTCCATTATTAGTTAGTTATTATAATTATTACTAACTAATAACTAATAATTATCAGATTACGAAATATTATTTCAAGGTGTAAATTGTACATGGAAAACCAAACACTAAGGGCATCAGTATCAAAAACACAAAGACAAATGAAGAAAAACTGGGCAACATATGATATTCAAGAACTGATGGAGAAGAGAAGGTATAACAAGATAACCAAACAACGTATGAGGAGATTAACAAAGAAACTAGCAGGTGGTGCAAGGAAGAGAAAGAGGTTGCTATAGAAAGCAATGTGATGAAATTGAAAAACAGTTTTATAATGCCAAAGAATTTCATAAGAAGATAAAAGAACTTTGTAGGAAAAGAGCAAGCCAAGCAACAGGCTGTTTGAAAACAAAGAAAAGTTGTTATGGAAAAAAGAGAAAATCAAGGAGAGATAGTCAGAGCACACAAAAGACCTGTATAATGACTAGAGAAATTAGCAGTTCAATGTAAGCATTAAAAATGAACGACCACCAATACTCGAAATGAAAGTGTGCATTCAAACATATGCAGGTAAGGAAGGCACCAGCACCTGATAACATCACAAGAGAAACGATCACGGCACTAGGAGATGTCGGCATAGACAAAGTAACAAGCCTCCTAAATATCTATAACACAGGACAGATCTGCCCAAATCAGTTTTCGCTGCAATTAACAAAGAAATCTGGAACAACAGAATGTGATCAATAGGCACAATCAGTTTAATGATCCATAATAGAAAAACACTGTTAAGAGTCATTAACCCGAGAATACGAAATTAGATAAAAACTGAAATCAGACAAGAGCAATGTGGTTTTATTTAAAAAAAACACCAGTAGCTCAAATTTTTTAAAAGAAATATAATTGAACGATCTCTAGAGGTAAATAAAGATTTATTCTTGTGTTTTATTGATTTCACGAAGGCTTTTGACAGAGTTAGACGTGAATATATGATACAAATGTTAAAAAAAACTTATTACTGTATAGATGATGAAGATATGAGAATTATTAAAAATATGTACTGGAATCGAAGAGCAAAATTAAAACAGTGTGAACAGAGGCATAGGTCAGTTTCAGGTCATAAAACGAGGTGTAAGACAAGGGTACCTGATCTGTTCTCACTAAGCGATGTCACATCACAAGAGGCAGTAAAATGTGAAATGAATTAATAGGTGGGTAATTGAACTGTTCCCACTTTTTTCCTAGTTTATACATAATGACATGGGATGTGCGGATGACACCGCTCTCATAGACGAAAGTGAAAGCAATTTGCAGAAACTCTTGAACACGATCACTGAAGACTGTAATAACAGAGACCAAGAGAGATAACAGCAACAAGACAGAAACAATAGTCTCTTTTTCTCTCTCTCTCTTTCTCTCTCTCTCTCTCTCTCTCTCTCTCTCTCTGAACCTTAAGTGCCCAGGGCACATGGGGCTTCCGCAAGGGTTTTCCACAAATGCATGTCCTTTGCCTTTTTTCTGCTCTTGCCCAGGTGAGCCCTCTATTGTACAACATCATCTCTGTTGTTTTTCTCCACGTCTCTTTTGATCTACCCTTACTTCTATTCTCCTGTGGTGTCCATCTTAGTGCTATTTTTGGTAGTGAGTAGTCAGTCATTCGGAGCACATGTCCCAACCATCGTCAGCGTCTTTCTTCAATAATTGCTGTCAATGGCTTCATCCGCATTTCTGCCAACAAGATGTTAATTCTTATGGTGTTAGGTCAACATATTAGAAACAATACTACACACAAAATTAATGTATTAGTACGAGTATATAACTCTACAAAACAAAACAAGGCAGCTGAAATATGTATCAATGAGTAAAAACTGGAAGAAGTGGAGAGTTTTGAATACCTTGGATCACTGCTAACTAATAATGGAGATACAATGAGGGAAATTAAAAGTAGAACATCTATTGCTTTTCAGAAAGTAAAACAACTAAAGAATCTGTGGAGAGGAACAAACAGAACTACAAAAGTAAGATTTTTAAGAGCATGCATCTTTCCCATCACAACATATGCCTGTGAGACCTGGACATTTAACAAAACAGCCGAGAAACCTTTGAATGTAAATACTACAGAAGAGTTCTTCAAACGTCATGGACACAAAAAAGAACAAGTATATCCATACTACAAGAACTTAATATTCAAGAAGGCTGGCTAGTAAAGAGGATTAAACAGAAAAAACTGAAATATTTTGGACACATTAAACGTCGTGATATTCTAGAGAAGACCGTCTTGGGAGGGTACGTAATGGGGAAAAAGAGAGGAAGACCAAGACGAAGATGGCTGCAAGACATCGTTGATAATCTGCAAATGGATGCATCAGCAGCAGGCCATCTTGCTCACAACCGAGAGGCCTACAGGAGTGTTGTTAGGGAGGCAAAGTTCCGCAAATGAATGAGTAAATGAATGAATATAACTATACATGGAGCCACTGCAGTAAAGCTGTGATACCAAAATGCATAAACTAGGAAAAAAGTAGGAACAGTTTTATTACTTAACGAGTGCATAATTGTGATGTTTCGGCGTGAGCCTTAATCAAACAAAAACACACAGGACAAAGAAATAAAGAGTGGAGATAAAGTATAAATGTGTTTTTGTATGATTAAGGCTCACGCTGAAACGTCACAATTATGCACTCGTTAAGTAATAAAACTGTTCCTACTTTTTTCCCGCCTAGTTTATACATTTTAGAAGCAATAGTAAAACGGAAAAGATTAAACATACCAAAGTGTGACATTCTATCAAAGAGAAAGACAGTGACACCAAGTAAATATATTCAGTTACCTTGGAACAACAATAACAGCTAATGGCAAGCGCTCAGATGAAATAAAAATCACCAACAAGTAAGGCAAAAGACAGCTCTCTGTGACACAAAAAGATACTAACAAATGAGACGATGTCACTAAAAGTGAGGAAAAGAGTGATAGTGCTATATAGAGCCAGTACTGCTATATGGTTGTGAAAATGAGAGTCAACAAAAAGATGACAAAGAAATTGGAAACAACAGAGATGTGATTTGGGCAAAAGATGCAACAAATACTCTGGGCGGACAAAAAGAAAACGAAAAGGTAGGCGCTGAGAGGTTTAGGCTCAACAAAAGTAGTTAAAACGATGAGGAAAAACAACACACCTTGGACATGTCACGCGTATATATAAACATAGTAACTGAACCGTAAGTGCCCAAAGCACATTGGGCTACCGCAAGGGTTTTCCACGAACGCCTTGTCCTTTGCTTTTTTTCCGCTCTTGCCCAAGTGAGCCCTCTATTGCTCAACATCCTCTCTGTTGTTCTTCTCTATGTCTCCTTTGGTCTACCCTTACTTCTGTTCCCCTGTGGTGTCCATCTTAGTGCTATTTTTAGTAGTGAGTCATCAGTCATCCGGAGCACATGTCCTTCCATCGCCAGCGTCTTTTCTCAATAATTGCTGTCAGTGGCTTATATATACTTTTATTTTCTACCATCTCCACTCGACCTAAAATGATCTTTTGTTCCTGTAGGATACTCTGATCAGTTGCTACAGATCATTGTTATCTGCAGTTACCATTTCTTAATTAAAACAGCTTTGTAGTGACAGCTAATGAATTGAATTTTTGAAGTCATCAGCCTCTTCCTTTCCCACGACCCTCTAGTGAGAACTCAACCATCACTGCAGTGGATCTACTCGTAATAATGTTTTTTTAACTCATAGCCCACACCGGGCCGCGTAAATAGTTTCAAAAATTAAAATAAGTGCAGCCGTCTGGCTCTATTCTCTAGTTGGGAATTTAACATTTTAAATTGTAAAGACTAAAAAAAAACAACAACAGTAATAACATTGTGTCCGTGATACTTGATTACACAAAATGTTCGTGTGTTGTAGTTGTTGTTTGGTAGTCTAAGGGTTAAAAAATAACTTGGAAGTTTCGGTACAATTTCACGAACCGTCTAGTGTTTTCTCAGTGCTTCCAAACATAACGTGAAGTGAGACTTGCCTGCTTAAACTTGTCTGTGATGTCTGTTGTATGTCCCGCGTCTCACAGTTTTCAGAAGTGATGTTATTTCTGCTCTGATATTACAAAATATTTCCTCAGGTCGGACAGTCTTATGGATTTTCTTCCTACATTATTCGTCGCCATCCAAACTGCTCCTCGCGGTGATGTCATGATGTGGTGTACACATGTATCCATTAAGTTGCTCTGTCAGTTTTGGTGCTCGTCTGTTGTGGTTAGTTTTTCTTCTATTAACTGAGGATCTTGTGCTTCTAGTCAAGACACCTCCTACTGAAGAAGGACTTTTAATTAGATAGAATGCCGATATTAGAATTGGTTTCAAGTTTCATGACCGTTTAGGAAAATTGGCGGCTTGGTTAGGCGCTCGGTCTACTAATCCCGTGGTACTGAGTTCAAGTCTCACCAATGGGGATAATTTTTTTTTCCTGGTATCACCACACCAAAAAGGCCCTGAGATCTACCCAACCTCCAGAAATCGGTAATAGAGAAATCTTGGGAAGGTAAATGCCACCAGACGTGCTACTGACCACATCAGACTTTTATGATCCGAACGTCTAGGAAACACAGGCCTGTCACTGTATCTCCAGTGTGTCTTAATGGCATAGAAACGCCCATTTTACCTTATCTTACATAACGCGAAAAAGAAAGAGAGAAAGACCAAGGCGAAGATGGCTGCAAGACACCGTTGATGATTTGTGAACGGACACATCAACAGCAGGGCATCTTGCTTACAACCGAGAGATATGCAGGAGAGGTGTTAGGGAGGCAAAGTTCCGCAAGGGACATGCAAATGACTGACTGACCTTACCTATAGGAAAATTGAGTATATGTAGCACTTTTATGCTCTTTTGCTCACTTTTAAAGAGTCTTGAAGCCGATTTTGCCTCTCTTATTCGTGACATGATTTCAGCCCCGCAGTTGCCCTCACCTGTTGCTCCATGGTAACTGAGTTTATTAGCTTCAGTGCCTTTCCCTTAGCAAGGAAACTCCACCTTGTTACATTTTCTTTATCTGAAACGACCGAAGTTATTGTCTCGCTGCTGTCTAATCATCATCATCATCATTGTCATCGTCGTCGTCGTCGTCGTCGTCGTCATCATCTTCCTTTTCCAGGACGAAGGTTGGCGGTAATGAATCTCCAGCTCCCTCGCTCCCTCGCCTTGATGATGCACCTCAGCCAGGCTGTTATCATGTCCATTCTCGTATTCTATCTTCCTGTCTACATCCCTGCCTTCCTTTTGCTCTTGTTTCCTTCCATCTTTCCTTCTAGTATGATCTTCAGTATACTGTTTTGTCTTTTGATAAGGCCAAAGTAGTTTGTTTTCTTCATCTTTATTTCTTTGAAAAGTTCACATTGAACTTGGAGCTGTTCTTAAACTTGTGCACTTGTTCTTAAACTTGTGCACTTGTTCTTTTCATTCTCCATGTTATATGACCTAGTTTTCTGTGGAACCACATTTCTGCTGCATCTTTCTCTCCATCTTTTTGCTTAGATTCTAGGTTTCTGCTCCATACAGTAAAACAGATTAGATATAGCATTATCATTCATTCATTCCTTTGCTTGTCCCTTGCGGAACTTTGCCTCCCAAACAGCACTCCTGTAGGCCTCTCGGTTGTGAGCAAGATGGCCTGCTGCTGCTGCATCCATTTCCAGATCATCAACGATGTCCTGCAGCCATCTTCGTTTCGGTCTTCCTCTTTTTCTTTTTCCCACCATGTATCCTTCCAATACGGTCCTCTCTAAAGTATCATGACGTTTAATGTGGCCAAAATATTTAAGTTTTCTCTCTTTAATCCTCTTTACTAGCCAGCCTTCTTCAATATTAAGCTCTTGTAGTATAGATATATTTGTTCTTTTTTGTGTCCACGATATTTGGAGAACTCTTCTATAGCATTATACAAAACTCAATTCTGTTTTTATGGGCAGATTTCTGGATAACAGCTCTGTCTTGCTCTATGCCTTGCCTCTTTTAATGCTCTCTTTGTTAACTGTGTTCACCTGTTCACTTCTACTGGTGAATGTTAAATCTACACACCTTTTTATTATTTTATGCTGTGCCTGTGTACTTCTCCTTAACTTCTGATTCTTCTTCTTTTTCAGCTTTCCGAGCCATTACGGCTCATTGCTGCAGATACAGTTCGCCTCCATTCCTCTCTTAACCTTTGATAGATTCCCTAAAGCTCTATCTCACCGACTAAACCAAAATCAGCTATGGTATGAATATTTAGAAAGAGGAAGTGTCCATCAAACGCCTCTAGCCACATAACTAATCAGTGAAACGGAATATTAATGCATATAAACGTTTCATGATCATCATCATCATTATCATCACTTCGTTTAGAGCATAGGCCATGGATAAACGCTCTCCAATCGTCCCTGTTCTTGGAGTTATTCTCTGCTTCCTTCCATGTGCATCCCTTGTCTCTGAGCACTGTCCTAATTTCTCTTCTCCAAGTAAGTCTATGTCTTCCTCGTTTTCTGTTTCCTTTAGGATTCCATGTCAGTGCCCGTCTTGCTATGCTGGTGTCAGGTTTCCTCAGTCTTGCTTCTGTCAGATTCAGACTCAGGCTTCTCTGTATTCGGCACAACCCAGTGTAAGCGGCGGAGCCTGTATGGGGTTGTCGCCTAATTCAGCGTAGCCAGAGTCTGAACTTTGAACCTTGAACCTTCTATCAAATATTTCATTGTAATAGGAGATAAGTAGAAGGTAGATGAAATCAATTTCTTTTTAAAAAATCTACATACAATACAAATATCCTATCAGGATCCAGCGTCACCGCATGGGACTGTCCCGTATATGATATGCCGGGTTCCGATTTCTACATCAGAATTCTCTTATTCGAGCCGACGAAATAATCTATCAACTTTTTGCATACCAGCTTAGAATTTCTGATTTGATTAAGTCTGTTTATATAAACCAAAAACAAACCAACATGGAATGGAAATGAGCACATCCAGCTGATGTATTTGAAAGGAGGAGCCATCTGAGTGTAGTAATCAAGCCCAGCAGAATGTGAAGCGGATGTTGCCTAAATTATAACATTTCTACAAGGTCCCCTCATTTATCATTTTATTCTGCGCTTAATTCTAGGTCGCTGATGTCATTTGTTTCTCATTTATGTTCTTGAGCACGGCCGTGCTGGACATTAATCGAAGTTATCAGTATCGTATGCTGTCTCAAACGGAGACCAAGTGTGGACGATACTGTTATCGATTACCAATAATCAGCTCGGACTGCGAGACCCGAATCGTGACTCCCACATTTTGTTCCAATTCGTTTTCTTTTTTTTTTTTCATGTAACTAGAGCTGGAAGAATTCTCATCTTATTGGACTACTAGTTCCGCAAACAATAATAAATTGCAGCAATAAACAGTGTTCCTTGTCTAAATCTATGAAATTGATTTGGGCAATCGTTTTAATCGCGTTCTTATATTGGAGGACAGTATAGAAGCAAGTAGATGTTAACTGCTTGTGCAAAATTCCAGAGCTCCGTTTTTCTGAAAAGTTCCTTTCATATATCGTGCATCACCGACCATAATAACAGACAGGGTCACCAAGAGGACTATTAGAAGATATTGCAAAAACCTTCTTCCCCGTTTCTCCATTTACAGTAGTAAATAAGAGTAGTCATTATGTTTCCTTTAACTTACGGGCCACGATTGAAGCGGAGGGATCCATCAGGGCCCTAAAGCAATGCACTGACTCCACCACCTTCTGGCTGAACCTTGTAACGATGCTTGTGCTGTGGAGCCCAGTACCCTTCCGCCTGCGTCTCTAATCTTTACAGTTCGCCTTCAAATCCCTCGTCAGATCACGATGCACCTTTGCGCTGAATCAGTCTCCAAATAGGTCGGCATTTTTTCAGTTGTTTCTCGAGACCTAGCGGTGCAACAGTATATGTTGAACCCCCCTCCCTCCCCCCCCCCAAACTGTGATTGTAACTACGACCCTGAGGTAGTGTTTATAAACTGGCTGCTATTAAGTTATGCCCCTTAAGTCAGGGAACTCGGATATTCCGGGCAAATTATTAGCACAGGAATACTAGGAAACACTGAGTGGAAGTACAGATGTGTGAGACTGCGAGGCTGGTCTGAGGGGAGACAGTATGTAGCACTTTCAGCCAAGCGGACGTTTTAAGTTTGTATTGCCCGGGGGACATGTTGCCATGTCGTGAATTAAGTTAAAGGATCCTTGGACATGTCTTCGTCTGCATGTAGCCATGTCGTGTATTAAGTTAAAGGACACTTGGACATATCTTCGTCTACATGTAGCCATGTCGTGTATTAAGTTAAAGGACACTTGGACATGTCTTCGTCTACATGTAGCCATGTCGTGTATTAAGTTAAAGGATCCTTGGACATGTCTTCGTCTACATGTAGCCATGTCGTGTATTAAGTGCAGGGATCTTTAGAATGTCTTCGTCTACATGTAGCCATGTCGTGTATTAAGTTAAAGGACACTTGGACATGTCTTCGTCTACATGTAGCCATGTCGTGTATTAAGTGCAGGGATCTTTAGAATGTCTTCGTCTACATGTTGCCATGTCATGTATTAAGTGCAGGGATCCTTGGACATGTCTTCGTCCTCATGTAGCCATGTCGTGTATTAAGTTAAAAGATCCTTGGACATGTCTTCTTTTAGTGAAGTTTTGATTATTCTCATGGCTCTGATAGTCGATTCAGCCATCAAGATTTGTATGGATGGACTCGTTCCGATCATTGTGTTGTCCTGCTTGAGATGTCCATGCTTCATCAACCCATCATCATCATGATGCACGCTTTTCGATTGCGTTCAAGAACGGCTTATCGGTTACTCCAACGTTTATTGTTCTTCATAGCGACGTGAGATGTCGAAATCTAGGGCTTGAAAGAGGCCTGTTCGTCAGGACTGTTATCATTGTCGTGGTAACCTTTGTGTTACGTGAATTAAAACCATTTCACTGAAGCGTCTCTAGTTACGGCAGCCTAGAGAGGGACGACTGAAAGGTTTTCGTGGAAACATCTCGAATTACTCCAGTAATGGGGTTATGATGACTGGGCAAGTCAGTCAGTTGACTGCAGCAGTGCCAGAGCTTTTTCTTCCTTTCTTACTGTAATACTCAGAGAAAGTCGAAATAAAAAAAACTTTAGTTTTAATTGGAAAAACTAATTATGTCAGTCCGTAAGAGTAGTGAAGAGTAAAACCTCTATCTTAATGTGAAGAAAGCTAAATTGATGACAACTGACAAAACAAATAAGGCAGCTGAAATATATATCAATGAGGAAAAATTGAACAAGGTGCAGAGTTTTGAATATCTTGGATCACTACTAACTAATAATGGGGATAAAATTAGGGGAATTAAAAGGAGGACATCTATCGCTCTTCAAAAAGTAAAACTAAAAAAGCCGTGGAGAGGAACAGACAGAACTACAAAAAAAAAAAGATTTTTAAGGCTATGCATCTTTCCAATCGCAACATATGCCTGTGAGACCTGGACAATTAACAAAACAGCTGAGAAACACATAAATGCCTTTGAATGTAAATGTTAGAGAAGAGTTCTTCAAATATCTATCTATCAATCTAAGTGCCATGCCACGTGGCGTAGGCGATCATTTCTCTCTACAATTCCCTGTTCTCTGTTTTTTTGTTTTGTATTGATTATGAGATCCGCCGGCGACTTTCTTCCTAGCCACACTGACAGTGCATCCAATAACTTCTCTCTCTCTCTCTCTCTCTCTGTCTTTCTCTGTCTCTTCTTCTCTCAGTTCAAATATTGCTTCAAATATCATGAAGACCAAAAAAAAAAGGACAAGTATATCCATACTACAAGAAATTAATAGTTAAGAAGACTTGCTAGTAAAGAAGATTAAACAGAGAAAACTAACATATTTTGGACACATTAAACGTCATGATAATTTAGAGAAGATCGTTTTGGAAGAAAATATAATGGGAAAAAGAAAGAGAGGAAGACCAAGACGAAGATGGCTGTAAGACATCTTTGATAATCTGCAAATGGATGCATCAACAGCAGGGCATCTCGCTTACAATCGAAAGGCCTACAGGAGAGCTGTTAGACAGGCAAAGTTCCGCAAGGGACATGCAAATGACTAAGTAAGTAAGTAGGTAAGAAACGATGGAAAATTTGAGAACCGGTGGGAGAGGAACATTCCCATGCTATTAGTATGATTACGACTGAATTAAGTTGACAAACACAAATACTAGGCAGAATGACGCTAAGGAAAAGTAGATTAAAGAGATACACCCATATTATAATATTCCTGACACGACTAAACAATGGTTAAATCAACAATATGGAGGCAAATAGACGGACACTGTGTAAAGAGATACCCCCCTCCCCATACACACATACACACAGGTATCGCAAACACCTGATACTGCATATGAAGAATTTACCCACGCGAGGAAACTGAATAGACGGATTTGACGCAACAGACTTACTGATAGTTGAGGCATATTTGCTAATCTTAGGACGCAATGTGCACACATGAACAGTCCAGCAGACCAATAAAATGATCAAAGGGAGTGGACCGACGTGTCCCGAAGTCCAATCAGTATGTAGTCAACCTGCTCACCAATAGAAAGATCTAGAGGCGTGTCCTATTGGACAATTGACTTACAATATATAAGCCAAGTATGCATTTTTGAGAAGACAGAAGAGAGGAGAAAGGAAAAATAGATAGATAAATAGGAGAGTAACGAGAAAGACATAAATGCCTTTGAATGTAAGTACTGCAGAAGAGTTCTTCAAATATCATGAACAAATATATCAGTACTACCAGAACTTAATATTGAAGAAGGCTGGCTAGTAAAGAGGATTAAACAGAGAAAACTTAAATATTTTGGACACATTAAACGTCATGATAATTTAGAGAAGATCGTCTTAGAAGGATATATAATGGGGAAAAGGAAAGAGAGGAAGACCAAGCCGAAGATGGCTGCAAGACATCGCTGATAATCTGCAAATGGATGCATCAGCAGCAGGGCATCTTGCTTACAACCGAGAGGCCTACAGGAGTGCTGTTAGGAAGACAAAGTTCCTCAAAGGACATACAAATGGCTGACTGAATGATTAATCAGATCACTTGTTCATTAATATATAATCAGAACATTAAATTGTTCGACTCTGAATCTTTTTCTTAAGATCTTCACTAAAATTTAGTTTGAGCTGATTCAGTTCTCTTTTCTCAGCAGCAGTCGAGCGACGATCAGCCAGTTACCGGCCCTGAACAGTCATTCATAGGACAAGATAGTAGGAGAAATGTCCAATACACACACACACACACACACACATATATATATATATATATATATATATATATATATATATATAATCAGAACATTAATATATTCAGAGCATTAATATATAATCCATATATATATATATATATATATATGTAGGGGGCGCTGGGAGTTACGTGCGCAGCGCAAAGCAATAACAAAATGGCTACCCAACTGTTAGAATGTACCAAAGAAGAACAGAGAAGTGTTGTGTGATTTTTGTGGGCTAAAGGACATTCAGTTGAGGACATTCATAAGGAAATGATTACAGTTTATGCTGAAAAGCGGTTATCACGTAAAGCGGTCTATAACTGGGTAAAATAATTTTTCACAGGGACGCACCACAATTGGTGAGAAAGTCCGACTTGGCCGTGCTGTTCAGATTGCAACAGAAGCGACTGTGCAAGGTGTGAATGAGATTATGAGAGCTGATAGACGAGTAACGATAGACAGTGTAGCAAGTGGAATCGGATGTTCATATGCCTTAGCCTACAGAATAATGCATGCTTATTACTGAATTTATCATTATACTGAATTTTCGGAAAGTTTGCTCACGTTAGGTACCCAGAGATCTGAATGATGAACACAAAATGAACCGATTTGGTTTGTCATTGCAGCATCTCTGCCATTACGCATATGAAGGTGAAGACATGCTCCAAAGGATTATTACTGAAGATGAATCTTGGGTGCACCACTACCAACCCGAATCAAAACGTGCCTCAATGCAATGGAAATACCCGTCATCGCCATGCGCAAAAAATTCAGGTTTACGCCCTCTGCGGGGAAGGTTATGCTGACAGTGTTCTGGGATTATCAAGGAATGTTGTTAATCAAGTTCCAGAAGTATGGTGACAGTGTGAATTCTGTATCGTACTGTGAAGTTCTGTCTATGCTACGGGATGCAATTCGAAGAAAACGTCCTGGATTGCTGACTATACGTGTGCTTCTCCTTTATGACAATGCCAGACCACATACGGCTCGGTTAACCCAAGAGAAAATTAGCAGTAGGGTTGGGAAGTTCTTGAACATCCACTCTATAGTCCTGACTTAGTTCCAAGTGATTTTCACCTGTTTGGTCCATTGAAAAACCACCTTGGCAGGAGAAGATTCTCGAAGAAGTGGAAACAGAAGTAAAAACATTGTTCAGAAATCAGACTCGAGATTTTTACACCGTGGGTAGGGCATCACTGATTACACGATGGGACAAAGTATCAATGCTGGTGGCGATTACGTTGAGAAATAGGGGAATAATGTAGGTTCAAAAATTAAAAGTTTTCAAAGTTCTGTCGCATTTAGTTTTTTTGTAAAAGGCATTTGCGAGTTACTTAGTGACTTCCACTCGTTTAGATAAGATGTTTTCTGTATAGTACATGTGATAGTAGATGTATCTAAGACACACACACACACACATACATAATATGCTTGTGATTTGATGAGAACATGTGTGTAATCGATATTCATTGTCTGAAGAACTCGCAAAATGTCATGACTAAATAAGTTATTACTTCTGGGTCAGCTTATTTCAGTCCTCCTTTCTTTACTCTGTATGTGTATTTTTTATGTTTTCACGTCGGTTTTAGCTTACCTGATATCATCGTCCTGCTTCTTCTTCTTCTTCTTCTTCGTCTATCTCCCTGGAACTGCTAACTGGTGTTCTTTACAGTCTAAGCGATGAAGATACGGAGGTAGAGCTTTGTATGAGAAGGGAAACGAGTTACGGGGGTTATTTTTTTCAGTCATTAGTGGAGCTAAAAGCAGTGTCTGTACAATCTTCTTTAGCAGAGTCCACCACCATGGGTACTATGGCTATCCCCGGTCCGTTAGTCGGGCTAGGCCTGTTACTTGGGGTACCAACGGAGAGGTGGAATAGGTTCTTGGTTGACTATAGTCCTCCAACGTTGACGCTAGCGTATCCTCTGATGGTCATTGAAAGCAATATCGGACAGCGTATCAGCACCCTTTCCCCTCTGTATTAAAATAATACACATACGGACGGACAGACAGACACACGAAAACAGAGTAGATGAGACATTCCAGTAGGAAATTACACAGGTTTGAAAAACCTCCTTGACCCATACTTTCTGAATCACCTCTCCCGACATTTCACCCATTCATGTCCCACTGTTTCTTTATCTTCTCTCCTAACATGTCATCAGTTCATGTACCACTGTTTCTTTATCTTCTCTCTTAACATGTCATCAGTTCATGTCTCACTGTTTCTTTATCTTCTCTCCTAACATGTCATCAGTTCATGTCTCACTGTTTCTTTATCTTCTCTCCAAACATGTCTTCATTTCATGTCCCACTGTTTCTTAATCTTCTCTCCTAACATGTCATCAGTTCATGTCCCACTGTTTCTTAATCTTCTCTCCTAACATGTCTTCATTTCATGTCCCACTGTTTCTTAATCTTCTCTTCTAACATGTCATCAGTTCATGTCCCACTGTTTCTTTATCTTCTCTCCTAAAATGTCATCAGTTCATGTCCTACTGTTTCTTAATCTTCTCTCCTAACATGTCATCAGTTCATGTCCCACTGTTTCTTAATCTTCTCTCCAAACATGTCATCAGTTCATGTCCTACTGTTTCTTAATCTTCTCTTCTAACATATCATCGATTCACATCCCATTTTCTATGAATTTCCTCTCCCGACCTTTTATTCATTCATGTCCTACCATTTATCACTCTCTGCTTCTGAGATTTCGCCCATTCGTGTCTCATGTTTTCTGTCTCGTCTCCCGTGTTTTTCATTCATTCATGTCTCACTTTCTATGAATCTCATTTCCTGACATTGTGATCTCTTCATGTTTCATCTTGTATGAATGTTCTCTTCCACAAAATTATTGACATCCTAGCATACATTCCCCTCTCCTCAAGAATTATTGTTTAAGGAAATTGATTTAACAGTTATGGAAATAATGTTCAGATTTTGATGCCGTTCTAAAACTACACATACCATTGGTATGGACTTTTAATGGAGAGGAATTATTCGTTACAAAAGAATAACATCAGCATGTCAGTATAGTATTCCAACGCTGGTCTAGGGACAAGAATAGCAGAGTTGGGGGGGAGCAGAAGCACTGACAAATTTAATTAACAGAAGTCATTTAGCACGGTGTTGCATGGTTAGCCTTCGACATGCGAGATAGCCAAGGTGATTAGTGTGGCATACGCCAGTGACTGCTCGTCCTACTGAAGTCCCTGTTCACAAAGCCCCAGATAATTCTCTCCTCATTTTTAAAAAACTTTCTCTCACGTCTGAAGTGCTTTGTCTACGGGTTTTCGAAGGCTGTCCTTTCAACACTGTGCTCTAATATGTCACATCGCGAACGCCCATTGTTTCCTGTTTACATAATTAAGAGAAGGTACCGACCTGTGGAATAGTAACTTTGTCATCTGCAGTGTGTTTCGTGCATAAGAAACGGTTGGGACAAACAGTCACTTTTGTTATTTTTCATTTCAGCAGTATTATTCTACGGTCTGAATACAATATGAAAAAAAAAACGCGTAGATTTAGTATTTTTGCAAAATGTACTAGCTTTTCACGTCAGGCCGAATATATTCCTGAACTAATAATCAGATGCAGCGTTGTCTTATAGTTTTATGTAAATGAGCATGATCAACTGTGTTATCGATTTGTGTCGTCTATAATGTTTGTGTAAATCGACATGATTTACAGTCGACTTCTATTGTGTATAAGATTTGTGTAAATTGACATGGTCAGCTGTATAGTCGATTTGTGTAAACAATCAAGTGTACAATCGACTTGTGTCGTCTATAAGATCTGTATAAATAAGCACAATCAGGTGTATGGCCGATTTGTGTCGTCTGTAAGATTTGTGTAAATCGACAAGATAAGTTGTGTGTGGTGTCATATGATTGCGTGCATAGTCGCTCTTTTTCTGTGGAACCAGCAACCGTATATTCTTATCTCCCATTTATCTAAATATGATTCATACCATCAAACTCTTGAAGTAAGAAAAGACTTCGATTCGTTTAAGAAATGAAATGTGCTTCCCATCTTTATTAATGCAGACAGTGCATTTTGGACTAATTCTTATTAACTTATTATTTACTAATTTTTTACAATTTCAGTGTTAAGCTTGAAAATTTTATTTATAGTATATTTTTCAAATTAAGTTCGTAGTCAGATTGTAAGCCTGCTGAATCTATTTTGATGTGAGAATGAAATAACTGAATTTAAAAAATCAAACTTTGTGATTAAACCTTGTCTTTATAGCACATGTTTTTCGTTTATATGTTCACGAGACAGAATACCTGTTTCCATACATCTGTTGTGTATCAGCAGTACTTCAACGAAAAATGTAGCTGATTTTTATCGTGTGCAATAAACATAACGAAACAAAGCAAAACTTGCCGCCATAAATTGCTGCAAACCTTTTTTTTTTTTTTTCAAGCTTGTCTTGTTGAAAGCTTCAATAAAACTTCAAAGTTCAGAAATTCAGAATCCGGCTTCACTGCATTCAGGATAACCCTATATATGCCCCGCCGCGTGCCGCAGCATCCGTTAAAAAGTATGTTTGATAACAGTTCCTGTCAAATGTTGGTTGTTTACGATGTGTTTTCTGCCACACAGTTCAGATTTCCTACCAGCACCTTTGTCTTAGCTCCGACAGTCTTTTCACAGCTACACTGTTCTTCCATTCCCACTCTTAATTTTCCCGCAGTCTGTCCACTACAGCCCTAGCAGTGTCCCCCTTGTCCTTTAACAGCCTGCCCTTTATTTTAGCCTTTTCAGCAAGCCTGTCTACCACTTCATTGCCATGTACTCCCGCATGCCCTGGACAGTAAAACCACGTTAGGCTTGTCACAGCTGACTTGCTTAACAGATGAATCTATTCTTTTGGACGCAATTTCTTCTCAACTTTACGAAGCATGCTCTGTGAATCCGTCATAATGACACCATTAACCACATCATGAGAAACTAACCATTCCATTGCCGCCGACACATCTTGAATTTCCGTCCAATAAAAGAAAACAAACCTTTTTTCTTGTTAAGAAATCATAGATAGATGGAAATGAAACATCAACCATTTCCAGTTTCATAGAGCATATAGTCTTTCAAAAATGTATACAGATGATCAAAGGCAAGGCATAAGAACAAAAATGATTGGAAAGCTAAAACAAATGATAATGTAGAAGTGCCATTAGAACCTAAATCCTGCAGGCAGACTTTTGATCCGACAAGGCTTAGGGAAAATCCAGGTATCTTAAATTGAAAAAAAAAAAGATTCAGAGGGACTTTTTTTTTTTTTTTTACCTTTCAGTTATAAGAAGTTTTCCACGAGGTAGGAAACTGTCTAGTTTATTTAAGTACATACTTTATATTTCCCTCATATTATTTTATAACACTTCCACGAGCTTTAGGAAACGATGCCAAAATGAGGGGAAAATAATTTGTTGATAGACATGTTAGAGGAGAAACTTGATGTACAGGCAGATAAAGCGTACTAGACGGCCGGTTTTTCTCATTATCTTTTCTCTCTTCTCTAATATTATATCATCATCAATTATGCTCAAATCTAAATGCACATAGGTCAGAAACATTATCTCCTACCACCGCGGTTTTTTTGGCATTTCTAACATTGCAACTGGCAACTCTAGTAAAGATAGTCAGAAGTGCAGTTATACCGCAGTTCTCCACTCAGCTAGCAACTCTAGTAAAGACAGTCAGAAGTGCAGTTATACCGCAGTTCTCCACTCAGCTAACAACTCTAGTAAATACAGTCAGAAGTGCAGTTATACCGCAGTTCTCCACTCAACTAGCAACTCTAGTAGAGAAAGTCAGAAGTAAATGGTGCAGTTATACCGCAGTTCTCCACTCAACTAGCAACTCTAGTAGAGACAATTAGAAGTGTATGGTGCAGTTATACCGCAGTTCTCCACTCAACTAGCAACTCTAGTAGAGAGTCAGAAGTATATGGTGCAGTTATACCGCAGTTCTCCACTCAATTAGCAAATCTAGCAGAGAGAGTCAGAAGTGTATGGTGCAGTTTTATAGCAGTTCTCCACTCAACTAGCAACTCTAGTAGAGACAATTAGAAGTGTATGGTGCAGTTATACCGCAGTTCTCAACTCACCATTAACTCTGGTTAATTTTTCTTTTTGGTGTCAGCAGCGGGACCTTTACCGTGCACTTCATGAAAAGGACTCTGCAGCGTTTCTCACTATTTTGCTTTCCAAGATTCTTAATATTTTTATATTGAGTTTTTGTTTCTTTTTTATATATATAGAAAAACTGTTATTGACTATTAAGTCTTCTTTACATCGTCGTCTGCATTATGTCCGGAGGTAGTATAGTAATACGTCTTGCTTTGTTCTCAATACAAGAGTAAGTATCTGAAACCAGCACCCTTCTCAATTCTATTTCATTTTGGATACAGAGAAGAGCCCCGTGCAGGAGTGGAGTATAGATTATAGAGCACATGTTACTATTATGTTACTATCATGTTACTGCTGTGATTACAAGGTGTGTATCTGAGGCGAAAGCTAAGCAGATGCACTAGATCGTGGATAAACTGTGAACTTTATTCAGGACTCCATGTTTTCCAGTTATTACAGTTATTATAAGGTCTTTTGAATGAATGAAGTTAACGAAGGGAGACAGATAAGGTTAAATTTGATTTATAAAGCTTGAATTTGTACAGAAAAATACCTAGTGAGTTCAGTAGTATGGAGGTGATTTCCAGCGATGAGCAACAGAGTAATAAAAGCTTTTCTTGCGTTCATCGAATTACTGTTAAGCCTAGAAGAAAACCATTTAAAAATGGTTGTGTTTTTTGTTTTCTTTTTGTTAGATTTAAACATCAGCTGCATAATTTTATAAACTAAGGGTTTTATTTTGCTTTTTTTATTAAAGGAATTCTTTTTAGAGAAATGTAATTTTGTTTTCGTTGATCTGCACTCTGTAAGCCATACTTGTCAAAAATAAGAATTTTTGCTCAATGAAAAGGAGAAGAAGATGATGAAAACAAATGGAAAAACATAGATCAGACACGATAGAATGTGGAAAGCGTCAAGTCAACCTTGTTTTGGAAACTATAGCTAGACGAATGCATTCTTTCATTGCCTGGCGCTCCTAACACTTAACAACGTTCTGGAGTGCCAGCGTCAGACACTAGACGAATGCCAAACTAATCAGATGTCACGGCGCTCCTGGATTAACATGCAATGTATCCCACAAGAAAAAGGAAAACAAACGGAATGAGAGAAATTTTCCCGATAGATCAGGTTTTAGGGCAGACGCGCCAAGGAAAAAGAAATTCTAAATGAAGAATACACCAGAGAGTTTGATTCTTGATGACCCCTGAAATAAACTTGAAATAGCTAGATCTAAGAGAAAGAGAGAGAGAGAGAGAGAGAGAGAGCAGGAAGCACGCAGGAAAAAATTTTTTTTTCTGATAAATAGCTGTATAGATTAAAAAAACGATAAATAGAACCAGAGGAAATAATTGTGTCCACATGTGACCCTCATACACGTACGGTGTGATCTGTTGCTGGATGAGTGTATGTTTGATGTCTCAAGTTGTAAGCAGAAATAGCTCAGCATATAATAACTTCCAAAATAAACGAGCACTTCGAGAAGACTTTAACCTCTACATTGAAGAACAGGTCCAAGCATAAGTTCAACTCCAAGATCTCACATATATACTTCATTCTTTAACCACTTTCTCAGCACTCATGGAGACAGATTAGGAAGTCGCATACTTCCGTACGTCCATCCTCTTTCTTCCACACAGCTACTCTCTCACCAAAGGTTACGCCAAAAAAAAACCTACATCGTGACCAGGTTCAGTAACAAACATCTCATAAACGTGACCAGATTCAGTAACAAACATCTCATAAACGTGACCAGATTAAGTAACAAACATCTCATAAACATGACCATATTCAGTAACAAACATCTCATAAACGTGACCTGGTTGGTTCAGTAACAAACATTTTATAAACGTGACCTGGTTCAGTAAACAAGCATCTCATAAACGTGACCAGGTTCAGTAACAAACATCTCATAAACGTGACCAGCGTTCACATCTTCATTTACTTAAACGTTAGTAATACTAGCAGAGTAACGACACACCCAGCTACCCATATGCTGTTATAATTGGATGTATGGACCGCTGGGAAGACAGGATCTATGGATGGATGGATGGATGGATGGATGGATGGATGAATGGATGGATGGATGGATGGATGAATGGATGGATGGATGAATGGATGGATGAATGGATGGATGGATGGATGGATGGATGGATGGATGGATGGATGGATGAATGAATGGATGGATGGATGAATGGATGAATGAATGGATGGATGAATGGATGGATGAATGGATGGATGGATGGATGAATGGATGGATGGATAGGAACGAACAAAAGACTACAGACAGAGACAACTTTTTTCCTTTAATCATTTTCTACAGACTCATTAGACCAGTTGGTATAAAATCTATACAAAGCACCCACCTGAAAGAAGAAGAACAACAACAACAACAAACAAGAAAAGGACTAAACAAAACAAAACATTCAACGTTTAGGACAGAAGACTGAATGGACGGCAGTGTCGTCTGAGCCTGATGATATTAGCATATCTCTGAACCCTGCCCCGTTCCCTAGAGGGGGACAGAGAAGGATAGCGTACGGCGCTGGAGTCAAGGCTGATTTACTGCTATGTTAGGAAAGAGAATTTACTCCTTTTAGAAAGGAATGGGAGGAGGAGGAAAAAAACCCGCAGGAGAAAGAGTGATTTTTTTCCCCTTCTGTGGCTTGGTGAATCAGGGGACGATATCAGTGATTCAGTTTCTGAGGCACGTATTTATTGATTTAGGCTCCGTTTCTTATCTCTCTGTTATCTCCCCTCCCCTTCTTAAAAAACCTTCTTCAAATAAGCCAAGCCTCATCTGATTCTACATTTTGATTCTTGTTTTCCTGAAGTTTGGTTCAAATCCTTCTTTAATTTAATTTTTTGCTTTCTTAAACACTGCCCCTGGTCTGGGTTCGTTCTGTAGCTTTGTTTTTACTTCTCCATGTCATAGTTTTCAGACAGCCTTTTTGGTTTTTTTCTTTTGTTTTGTTGGCTATCAGCAATGTAAATTGCTTGCTAAATGTAATTTTATCGCTAAGCTCTGTATAGTAATACGTGCTTGTAGATCAAGCTAGTCGATGTGAGGATGTAATCATTGCTTAGAGACTCTGATGAAAGCGAGGAAAGACTTTATTGTATGTTTTTGGGAAATACATTTTTGTGGGGTATATTTATGTCTTTCATGTGTATATAATTAGGCTCTTCAGTAAAACGTTAATACTGCTCTTCTATATGGTTCGGAGACATGGGTTATGACCAAGACAATACAACAGATGATACAAACATTCATGAATTACTGCTTGAGGAGGATTTAAAAGATTAAATGGCAGGACAAGATCAGGATTGAGGAAGTCTGAGAAAGAACCTATGAAACTACAAATCATGTCTAGGGAATAGAGGTGGATTGGCCACACTCTGGGGGAACCCAACACCAGCATAGCAAGACAGGCACTGACAAGGAATCCTCAAGAAAACGAGGAAGACCTAGACTTACTTGGAGAAGAGAAATTATGACAGTGCTCAGAGACAAGGGGTGCACATGGAAGGAAGCAGAGAATAATTCCAAGAACAGGGATGACTGGAACGCCTTTATCCGTGGCCTGTGCTCTCAAGAGAGTGAAAGACGATGATGATGGTTTAGATATATGAAGACAGTACTGACCTCTGATGGAAGATGCTTAACTGAGAAAAAGAGCAGAAGAATACAAGCCAAAATGATGTTTCAGAAAATGAAGACCGCTCTGTGTAATAAATCACTTTCACTGGGAGTGAGGAAAAGAGTAGTCCAGGGCTACATCGACCCAGTTTTATTTTACGGATGTGAGGCATGGTTAGTCACTAATGAAGCACAAGGCCATCTAAAAGCCAGTGAAATGTAGTTCTTTAGAAGAATGCTACGAATACCATGTACAGCAAAGAAATCAAACGAGGAGGTTCTGAGAGAGGCTGGAGAGACGAGACAAACAATAACAAAAGTCAGAAAAAGACATTCCAAATTCATAAGCATGTTCAGCGGCGAGGCAGGCTAGAGTACATTGTGACAACAGGAATAGAAGGAAAAAAGAGACCAAGGTAGACAGAGAGAGAAAATGCTGGTTGGACTAACAAGATAGCACCTCAAGAGAACACCAGCACAGCTTATATTCGAGACTCGGAACAGAGAATTGTAGGAAAGCATGATCACCAACTTCGTTCGGCATGGCACATAGATGTATACATAAGACAAGTACCACTTTTTCTTGCGTGGGTCTCTGTGACTTCAGTCCATATAATACTAATGACTATATTTGGTAACAAGAAGACCGTCTTGGAAGGGTACATAATGGGAAAAAGAAAGAGAGGAAGACTAAGGCGAAGATGGCTGCAAGACATCGTTGATGATCTGCAAATGAGTGAATGATATTTGGTAATGGAGGACAGTTTTCGAGAACGTGGATATTCATTTTTTGAACAGAAGCTCCGAGCGTCTTCTTTTTTGTGAGAAACGTCTTTTATAGCTAATTTTTTTACCAACATTTGTTTAGCATAAACGGCCAAAGTGGCACTAAACCAAACTTGAGTTACACGCCAGCGTCGTTACTTTTACGTCTTTTCTTCTAGTAATTGTTACGTCTTTTCTTCTAGTAATTGTTACGTCTTTTCTTCTAGTAATTGTTACGTCTTTTCTTCTAGTAATTGTTACGTCTTTTCTTCTAGTAATTGTTACGTCTTTTCTTCTAGTTTTAGCCCTAATTGCCTGCATTCAAACAACGCATCTTCCCTTCTCAAACTCGTTCTCCCCGTGGCACTGACTTCTGGCAGCGTTTCTCCTAGTCTGCCTGAATTTACTTACTTATAAATACAATGTTGTGAATATCAAAATATGTGAGAGAAACTCGTTATTTCCGTAATCTAATGTACACAAACAGGTCGGCGTGTGTATTTTCATGGATGTTATGTTTCTACGGGTCCAGCTTCGAATTTCTGCCGTGCAGATGATGACTAAAAAAAAAAAGGATAAAAAAAATGTTTTATTGATGAGACGGGAAGTGTCAAGGGGAATTAATCGACAGAAATTCCTCTACATCTTGTTCGTCACAGCATTCCTGTAATTTTCTCTTCCCAGACACTTTTTTCCCCCCAAACACACTTATCTTCTCGCCAGCATTAATCTGTCTGGTATGCGGCCAGTATGTATTTCCAGAGGACAATGGAGTATGAAGTTGTCCCAGGGGAACCATGAAAAAAGAGGGTCATATATACTTTTCAGAATAGGAAGTAGATACAAAGATTTAGTACATATAAATAAACAAAATCCATGATCATTAAAAAAAAACAACGATAAGATTAAATCTACATACGAAGGAGAAAGAAAACTGCAGAACAAGAGGATAAAAGCTGACGCAATTTCACACATTCGTGATGGCTTATATGTGGTTCGAACACGCACGGCGCAAAATGTATTTGTGTTTCTGTGTATTTGTATACACGTATAAATATGCGTAAATATGTATTTGTATATGTGTGAATGTTTATACAGGTGTCAGCATGCATAGTGTATGTGTGTGTATGCGTATTGTATCCATATGGGTATTACAAATATATATATATATACATACAGTATATATGTATATAGATGTATATTACACACAGACATATATAGAGTATATGTATACGGATGTATATTACAAATATATATTTATATGCACGTATATCTGTGAATATATATATATATATATATATATCTATATCTGTACGTATGTGACAGCATATGTTTATGTGTATACATACGTATATATATATACATACATACATGTGTGTGCTTGTATATTTGTGGTATATACTTGCATTTGTGTGTGAATATATATATATATCTGCATATACTTGCATATATGAGAAGTAAAGGTATATATATATATATATGTATATATATGTATATATATATATACACACATATACGAGGGGTGATTAATAAGTTCTGGGAATAAGGTACAAATACTTGAAACACAGAGCTAATATTAGGTGCATTTGTAGATCAGGTTAATGTAAGATTAAGCATCAAGTTTCAAGAAATTAACTGCAATCAATTTTTTTAATAGGCTACTGAAGTGGTAAGGTGTGGCAGAAAGTGAGAAAATGGATACAATTTCTCATCGAGCAGTCACTCGCTACCTCTGCATCAAGGGCTTATCATCGATGGAGATCTATGAGGATATGGTAGAGACTCTAGGGGAAAGTGCACCTTCTTACAGCACAGTGAAGAAATGGGCATCTCAATTCAAACATGGAAAGGAGAGTCTGGAAGATGGTCCCCGTCCAGGAAGACCAAGAACGGTAACCACAGATGAAACCACCGGCAGAATCCATGACATGATAATGGAAGATCGACTACTAACTGAGCGGTATATTGCTACTGAGTTAGGCATCTCCCAAAAACGTGTTCATGTCATTATTTACAATGACCTTCAAATTACAAAGATCTCTCCTCGATGAGTCCCGAAACTTCTTGGAACTGATCACAAACGACAGCGTCTCAACATGTCAAGAAACAATCTTGGCCATTTGTCTGCAGATCCTGAAACGTTTCTTTAGCAATTTGTGAGTATGGATGAGACTTGGGTTCACCATTTTCAACCAGAAACCAAAGAACGATCAAATCAGTGGAAACATCATGGATCCCCACCTCCAAAGAAAGCAAGGGTGGTTCTGTCTGCACACAAAATGATGGCTTCCATCTTTTGGGATTCAGAACGTCACCGGGGCATATTACACTAATCTTGTGAAGCAAATGCGGGTCAAACTGAAGGAAAATGGTCGAGGGAAATTGACGGAAGGAGTCGTCTTTCATCAAGATAATGCCCCAGTTCACAAGTCGGCGGTGGCAATGGCTGCCATTCATGAATGCGGTTTCCAGCATTTTGAACATCCTCCTTATCTTCCAGATTTGGCCCCTTTGGACAGTTACCTGTTTAGCAGACTCAAAAAGGAGCTCAGCGGTCGGAAATTTGCTTCAAATGATGACGTCACTCATGCTGTAGACCACTTTCTACTGGCACAAGATGCTGACTTTTACAAAGAAGGGATCCGTATGCTCCAGGATCGCTGGACTAAGTGCATAAACGTGCAAGGGGACTATGTTGAGAAATAACCCCAAAAAGGTTGTCCACAAATAAACCACTGTAGCTTATGCCGAGAACTTATCAATTACCCCTCATATATATATCATCAGAAAAAGTGAGAGATAATGAGAGAAAATGAGAGAGAGAGAGAATGAGACAGAGAAAGAGGGAGAATGACATAGAGAGAAAGAGAGAGAATGAGAGAGAGAACGAGAGAGAGAGAGAACGAGAGGGAGAGAGAGAGAGAAAGAGGGAATGAGAGAAAGAGAAAATTCACAGATGGATCCTGCCCTACAATGAATAGAACATAGTGCGCCTAGACGAAAAATTAATGGCTGGTTAGAAAAGTTTAAAGCGGGAAGAACACCAAGTGTAACCAGCAAATCTCGCCCTGGTCGGCCATCAGCATCGCTCACACAAGCCCACAGCGACGGGGCCGCCAAGTTCTGATCAGATAAGTCCTGATCTAACGCCATGCGATTATCACCTTCTTGGGAGCAGTGACAGATGCCCTACGAGATCGCAGGTCACATCCGGTGATAAGGTTAAAGGAAACTGTCGGTGCAGACCTGGATTCGAGAGCAGCTGGAGAGCTTTTTCTTTCAGATAATGAGCGAAGAAGCTAGTGAGACGATAGAAGAAGCGAATCAGGGGGAACTATATGGAGAAGCATAACTGCTATGTTCATTTATTACAGTTAGCGACATTAAAGTTATGCTGTCGTTACATTTTAATTGTTTCTGGTATCGTCACTGGGAAAAAAGGCCAAAAGAAGCAGAAAAAATGAAATGGCGACTCTAGTTTAAGTCGTCATGGAAGTTCTGAGTAAATAGACAGTCAAGTTTCGGCTGTGTCCCACATCGTGTCCCACATCGACTTCCCACATTGTGTCCCACATCGATGTTCTTGGAAAGATCTTTGGTAGCCTGAGATCACAGTGAAGTTCATATGTGACGCCGAATTAGTCATCATCATCATCGTCGTCGTCGTCGTCGTCGTCATCATCATCATCATCATCACGAAGGTTGGCGGTAATGAATATCTAGTTTCCTCGTTCCCTAGCCTTGATGGTGCACTCAGTCAGGTCTGCTATCCTGCCCACTCTCGTATGCTGTTTCCCCACCTACATCTCTGTCTGCCTCCCACTTTGTTTCATTCCATCTATGTTCTTGATCTTTATTTCTTTAAGAAGTTCACGTTGAACTTGGAGCTAAAGTTCTAAAACGTGTGCTTCTGTTGTTATCATTCTACATGTGACCTAATTTTCCAGATTTTTAAGGGTATGCATCTTTCCCATCGCAACATATGCCTGTGAGACCTGGACACTTAACAAAATAGCTGAGAAACACATAAATGCCTTTGAATGTAAATGCCACAGAGGAGTTCTTCAAGTATCGTGGACACAAAAAAAAAGAACAAATATATCCATACTACGAGAACTTAATATTGAAGAAGACTGGCTAGTAAGGAGGATTAAACAGAGAAAACTTAAATATTTTGGACACATTAAACGTCATGAGAATTTAGAGAAGACCGTCTTGGAAGGTTACATAATGGGCAAAAGAAAGAGAGGAAGACCAAGGCGAAGATGGCTGCAAGACATCGTTGATGATCCGCAAATGGATGCATCAGCAGCAGGCCATCTTGCTCACAACCGAGAGGCTTACAGGAGTGCTGTTAGGGAGGCAAAGTTCCGCAAGGGACATGCAAATGAATGAATGACAAGCTTTTTGCTTACAGTCCAGACTTCTGCTCCATAATCTGATTCAAACAGAATCACCAATACCATCAATATTATTCTTAAAGAGTAAATCAGAGCAGGAACCAAATTTGATGAGAAGATCCTCAAAGAAACTTGATCATGTAGGACAGACATGATTTATTCTTACTACGGCCAAATATATCCACCAAGTATTGATAGATTCATCCAGGAAAGGGTGCCCAATTCTTCTTCTTCTGCGTTCGAGGTTATTGGTCACATCAGATCCTGATCCCTGTCGACATGGCAAAGTCCACAGTCCTCTCCAGATCCTGATAGGAGCCCCAATTCTTTTGCCTCAAGCTTGTGTCCTCTGGACATGCCTCTCGTCTCAGGTCCGCATGGCTTGGGCATTCTTGAAGAATATGTTCTGGAGTCTGGACTCAACTGCCACATGGTCATCCGTCTGTGTGAGACAGTTTAAGTCGATGGAGGTGGTTCAGTAGTCTGCAGTGGGTTGTCCTTAGGCGAAAGAGGATGGTTTGCTGATGTCTTTGTAGGTGGTGTATTGGCTCTGGTTCGTTGTTGCATTTCAGTTGTTTCTATTTCAATAACAATGACACGCATAGACCAGTAATATATTTGTTTCAGCACTGAAAAGACTGGAAAAGACTTTAGGCTGTTTTCATTTTTGCCATTGTTACAAATTTGCTCTTTGATTCTTTCTGTAGTGATATAAGCTCACACGATGCGTGATTTAGCAGTTAGCCATCCATAGCCGACATGCTATCTTCAGGGTTGGCAAACCATAGTGGACGAATACCCGTCTCACCTCTTAGTTGATACGAGGGAGGGGGTTATTAATAAGTTTTCGGCATAAGGTACAACCTTTGTGGTTATTTCTAAACACAGTCCTCTTGCACGTTTATGCACTTAGTCCAGCGATCCTGGAGCATACGGATCCCTTCTTTGTTAAAGTCAGTATCTTGTGCCAGTAGAAAGTGGTCTACAGCATGAATGACGTCATCATCTGAAGCAAATTTGCGACCACTGAGGTCTTTTTTCTGTTTGGTAAATAGGTATTATTCCAAATGGGCCAGATCTGGGGAGTAAGGAGAATGTTCAAGAAGCTGAAAATCGCGTTCATGAATGGCAGCCATTGCCACCACCGACTTGTGAATTGTAGCATTGTCTTGATTAAAGATGACTCCTCTTGTCAATTTCCCTCGACGCTTTTCCTTCGGTGTGATCTGCAGTTGCTTCACAAGATTAGCGTAATAGGCCCCGGTGACCGTTCTGCCCTTTTGAAGATAGTCTACCAATAGCACCTTCTGAATCCCAAAAGGTGAAGCCATCACTTTTCCTGCAGACAGAAACACACTTGCTTTCTTTGGAGGTGGGGATCCATGATGTATCCACTGATTTGATCGTTCTTTGGTTTCTGGTTGAAAATGATGAACCAAAGTCTCATCCATAGACACAAACGGCTGAAGAAACTTTTCAGGATGTGCAGAAAAATGTACAAGATTGTTTCTTGACATACTGAAACGCTGTCGTTTGTGATCAGTTCCAAGAAGTTTCTGGACCCATCCAGCAGAGACCTTTGTAATTTGAAGATCATTGTGAATAATGGCATGAACACGTTCCTGGGAGATGCCCAACTCAGTAGCAATGTACCGCTCAGTTAGTCTTCGATCCTCCATTATCATGTCATGGATTCTGCCGGTGATCTCATCGGTGATTACCGTTCTCGGTCTTCCTGGATGGGGATCATCTTCCAGACTCTCCCTTCCATGTTTGAATTGAGCTGCCCATTTCTTCATTGTGCTATAAGAAGGTGCATTGTCCCCTAGAGTCTCCACCATATCCTCATGGACCTCCTTTGATGATAAGCCCTTGATGCAGAGGTAGCGAATGACTGCTCGATTAGAAATTGTATCCTTTTTCTCAATTTTTTCCATCACTTACCACTTCAGTAGCCTGTAAAAAAATTGGTTGCATTTAAGTTCTTGAAACTTGGTGTTTAATCTTATATTTACCTGATCTACAAATGCACCTAATATCAACCGTGTGTTTCCCCTGGGAACAACTGTGTTAAGAACACAGTTATCTTAACATAGTGTTTGTGAGACAGGGAACATAGATCTGTTTGCTTAAAAACTCTGACCTACCTCTGTAGCCCAGAAACTTGTAGCAATCAACACTAATTGTAATTGTAATTGTTATTTTTGCAAAATGTAATGTCAGGTTGGTGGACGGATGGGGACATGGAGATCTCTGGGGGGGTGGGGGAAGTCTGGTGTGAAACCAATGAATCCAGGACGTGACAAGCCTATGGGTCTTTACAACAATGGCTATCAGAATGATGTAAACAAAACAAAGCCAGTAGACTATGGGTGGCGGAGAATGGATATCGTTGAAGCACTCATCAGATTCCTCATTTCAAAGTCAGAGTGTCTTTGTGGAACTGTCTCAAACCATCTGACATGGAGAAGGGGCTTAAGTACAGCCACCAGAGGCAGGAAAACAAAGTTTTGGCCAGGCCAGCCACACTGTCTTCATGGCAGTCCGAGCAAGACCACAGTCTGCCCTAGCAAGGAAAGGTGCTGAAGTCGGAGTTACCCAGCCAAAAGGCGCATCGCAAAAATCAGGGTAACACGCATTATCGCTAATGAAATGTCTCTATCTGCAGTTTTCAAACGTGGTGCTCGCCCTGTGAAGACTAACCAGGCAGGTGCAGTGCCGGGCCCCCTGCCTCGAAAGGGTCCACCCAATGCTACTGGAGGTCCTCTCAGTTCGTCTTGTGGAGTCAGGAGACATGAGAGTAGAGCTACTGGCCAAAAAATACAACAGAGGAAAACAGCCAAAAAGCAAGAACTTAAAATAATGCAGTGGAATGCTGAGGGTGTCAGCAGTGTTAGAGATATTTGTTGAACTAGAGAACATACTTTTTGCAGAGCAGGTAAGTATATGCTGCATACAGGAGACACACCTAACCAAAGATGCCGCCTTTAAAATCAGAGGCTACCAGTGTTTTAGATCAGACCGACAGGACAGAAAAAAAGGAGGAGTACTCACACTTGTTAAGAATAACATCAGCGCATGTCAGGTGGGAGTGTACATGGAAGGAGCCGAATACCAGATGATCCATCTAAAAAGTAGTAATACAGATTTCCACCTCCTTAACTATTACTGTCCTAATGACCGCTCACTTGCTTTAGGAACAATCCCACACAAAGAGAAACTGATGGTCTGTGGTGATTTTAACAGTCATTCCCAGAGCTGGGGCTATGACCACATAGACAAGAGAGGAGAGGAAGTTGAGAGCTGGCAGGATGATAATGGACTTCTCCTGATCAACCAGCCAATGGATGCCCCAACATTTTACTCAAGGGCTTGGCATACAAAATCAACACCAGATCTGGCATTCCACTCTCCAGATCTGAAGTGGAACATTACACGTGAAGTTGGAAAACAACTTGGAGGTAGCGACCATCGACCAGTCTTCCTGACAATAGAAAATGAGCTCCTTAACACCAGTAACCCTCTCCCCAGATGGAACTATAAAAAAGCAAACTGGACAATGTACAGACATCGTACAGGTATCCTGGTGGGACAGCTGTCCATAGAAGGTAAGGATATTAACAGCATAGTGAAGGAATTCAATGCTTGTATCCTTCAGGCCGCTCGTGAAACCATTCCCAGAGGAGCTCGCAGGGACTATAAACCATACTGGTCTAGTGAGCTGGGAAAACTCCATGATGACGTGGAAGCAGCTCGAAAGCAAGCAGAAAATAGACCATGCCAAGAACACCACAATAATTACCAACATTCTAAGGCCAAATTTCAGAGAGCAAAGCTGCAAGCCAGACGGGAAAGTTGGAGAGAGAAAACAGAGTCCCTAAACTTTGAAAAGATGGAAGGAAACTGTGGAAACTAATCAAACAGTTAAATGATGAGAGTACTGGAAGAAGTACAAAGGTTACACTAATAGAGGATGGGAAAACTCTTACAGGTAAGCAGGTAGCAGATCACTTTGCTCGCATGTTTGCACAGGACTGCAACATTGATATCCATCCAGAGAAGGAGCGTACAGTGCGCATCGAGCCACAGAAAGAGGAGGAACAAGTCAGAAAAGTGGAGGTCATGGATGCACCAATCACACGCAGTGAGTTAGACCTAGCAGTTAGTAAACTGAAACCAAGGAAATCACCAGGACCAGATGGAGTGTCCAATGAAATGATCAAGAACCTGGGAATGGCAGCAATGGGAAAGCTGTTGGATATTTCAATATGTGCTGGAGCACAGGTAAGTTACCTCAAATCTGGAAGGAAGCAAGCATGGTACCACTGCTAAAACCAGGGAAAAACAGTGATACTGCCTCCAGCTACAGGCCAATCAGTCTCACTAGCTGCCTATGCAAAACGATGGAACGCATCATTGACCTGAGGCTAAAATGGTACCTAGAAAGTGAAAACCTTCTCGTTCCACAACAAGCAGGATTTAGGCAGTACTACAGTACGGAAGATCAAGTGACCTATCTCTCTCAAGAGATTGAGGATGCATTCCAAGAGAAAAACCTTGTACTAGCAGCATGGATAGACCTGAAGAAAGCCTTTGATAAAGTATGGAAAAAAGGTCTGCTGTGGAAACTAAGAAACTGCAATGTGAATGGAAGACTGTACAACTGGATAAAGTCCTATTTACACAATAGAAGAGCTAGAGTAGTAATGGATGGACACAAAAGCCAGAAAGTACTTCTGCGACATGGTGTACCACAAGGAGGAGTCCTTTCGCCTACACTATTCCTTGTATTCATTAATGACCTGGTCAAGGAACTTCCCTATGGAATCAAAGCGGCACTGTATGCAGATGATCTGGTCATGTGGTGTACAGATGAATATGCGACAGTTGCTACACAGAGACTCCAAAGAGCAGCAGACATCTTGACATCATGGACAAACAAATGGTGTGTAAGTATCAACACAGAGAAATCAAGTACCACTCTGTTCACCCTCTCATCTAAACAGAAAGCAGGTAAGATCTTTGTAAATGAAATACCCTTAAGGATGGACAACCAACCCACTTACTTAGGAGTGACTCTTGACTCAAAACTGACTTGGAAGCAACACATCAACAGTGCAGAAGCAAAAGCCAGAAGAAAACTAGCCATATTAAGAAAATTGAGTGGAACCACATGGGGAGCTAGTGAAAGAATCCTCAAGAACGTATATCAGCAAAGTATTCTACCACATTTAGAATATGGCTCAACATCTTGGTGCACAGCATCAAACACTACGCTGCATAATCTAGACAAGGTTCAAAATCAGTCACTACGGATTATCACAGGTGCCATGAGGTCCACACCAATAGTAGAAATGCAGAAAATAGTTGGTGTTCAAGCGCTAAAGGAACTTAGAGACACAAAGGTCATGACCATGGGAGAAAAATTCCTTAGCTCTGTAAGTCATCCCCTGAAGGAGAGATTCAATAACTTGGCATTAGGACGGCTTAAAAGAAGCAGCTTCATTCATCAGACCAAGCGTATGCGTAAGCTGATACCTGACCTTCCAACTGTAGTCGCTCCATTATCATCTGTACCAGAGCATACACCATGGAAAGAAGCAGATTATACACAAATAACTATTCAGACTGAAGTGAAAGGTGTGCAGAATGGTGAGATGCAGAGCAGTCTTGTAAGATCAACAGCCACACTTAGTGTTCTAGATGACAAATATCCATGTGACACCTGGATACGTGTGTATACAGATGGATCTGCACATAATGCCATAAAGAATGGAGGGGCAGGAGCATATATTGAATATCCAAACAACACCATTGACAAGATTTCCATACCCACTGGTAAATACTGCAACAACTTTGATGCAGAAGTTAGGGCAATATTGCTGCAGTTGAAAAACTATCAGACTCCAGAATTGATACATGTCCTGTAGTAATTCTCACAGATGCAAGATCAGTACTGGAAGCTCTTCATGCAACAAACTACCAGACCTTAAGATGCCTTGTCAAAAATTGGCTTACAACATGGAGTCACTTTGCAATGGATTCCCTCCCACCGTGGGATACCAGGCAATGAGAAAGCTGACCATCTGGCCAAAGAGGGCACTGAAATGGAGCAACCAGACATACCAATCACCTATAATCAGAAGAAAAGCATGATAAAAACCTACAGGAAGCCACAAACACCACCACATGATGACTATCACATGCTAAACAGAAAGGAACAAGTCACCATCTTCCGTCTCCGAACAGGACACAGCCGACTCCGAAGTCATATGTATACAAAGTTTAAGGTTGGTACTACTAATCTATGTACATGTGCCCAGGTGCCCCAAACCGTGGAACATATCCTCCAGAACTGCATCAACTACGAGACACTGAGAAATAATTACTGGCCCAGTGAAACCACTAAAGAAGATAAGCTCTACGGTTCCATACATGAGTTACAAAAAACAGTGAAATTTATCCAAGAGACAGGACTGCAGATATAGACAGACAGTGCGAACGAAGAAGAAGAACCGTGTGTTTCAAGTATTTGTACCTTACGCTGAGAACTTATCAATCACCCCTCGAACCTCCCAAGAACAGGGCAAGCTTGGCTAAAGAGGCGGGGAAGGTCACAGTCCCCATGTTGGTGGAGTCTGTTAAAAAAAAAAGTGATGCGCGCCATCTGCCTTTACAGCCAGGGTCTGCAGCTGTTAATTCCATATTATTCTGTGCGTCATTGTCTTCACCGCACCGGCTACAAAGAACATAAAGCTCTCAGTTCCAAAGAGACAGGAGAATAAGAAGAAGAACATATACTTCTTGTTAACATAACATTCATTCATCATTCATTTGCATGTCCCTTGCGGAACTCTGCCTCCCAAACAGCACCCCAGTAGGCCTCTCGGTTGTGAGGAAGATGGTGCCTCCCAAACAGCACCCCAGTAGGCCTCTCGGTTGTGAGCAAGATGGCTTGCCGCTCCACTTTCCATGATTGCTGTTTGGGTTTCTTGGTATATTTCCAGAAGATAGTTTACCATTGCTTTCCTTCCAGGCAGTGACTACTAGTCATCGATCGTAGCCATTGTCCCTACATTGAGATCATCTGCCTACCATCATAGAATGGTGACCATAACCAACATTATCTGCTCTCCCATTCCGTCCACCACCTGCTCCCATGGCTTCACGTCACCCTGATCGGGGGGGGGGGGGGCTATACGGGTACTCCACCTTGCCCAAGGGTGTCCCGTAGACTGACGGAGGTAAGGAGGCGTCTTACTTCTCCTTTGATAAGGGATACCCCTACCCCGCTAACCATTAACATAACATAACATAAAGTTAAAATACAAGTATCGACTTACAAAAATGTCACAGTTTTTGTAGATAGTACTAAAGAAAACTATAAATATGTAGAAAATGACACATGCAATGAGAACCACAGCGTGCAGGTTAAGTTGCTTTTTTCTGTCAGAAACGGAAAAAACAAGTTGTAAAGCCCCTACTAAACAAAAATAGCTGCATGCTGTGATGAGCTCAGTACACAGAAGATGGAGTCTCTGCTATCATGAGAGTTATTTTTAGGTGATCAGAGAATCTTAAGTGGCACATCGCGTGCAGGAGAAGATCAGTCTCGTATTGTTCTATGAAGTTTTGTAGATACATTATATAACTCTTATCTATCTATCTATCTATCTATCTATCTATCTATCTATCTATCTATCTATCTATCTATCTATCTATCTATCTATCTATCTATCTATCTATCTATCTATCTATCTATCTATCTATCTATCTATCTATCTAGTGTCTGTCTGTCTGTCTGCCTGTCTGTATGTCTGTCTTCTTGTGTCTGTCTATTAGGTTATTGTCTGTCTGTCAGTCAGGCTGCTTGCTGTCTGTCTGTTTGTCAGGCTACAGTTTCTGTCTGTCTGCCTCTCTGTCAGGCTGCTGTCTGTATGTGTACTTTAAAATATAATAACTGTGAAAACAAAGTTAAAATAACTAAAGTTGTACCTTGAGACACGTTTATTAGACAGAGAGAATTACAGGTTATACGGAGACACGTTTACTAGACAGAGAGAATTACAGGTTTTACGGAGACACGTTTACTAAGCAGAGAGAATCATAGGTTATACGGAGACACGTTTACTAGACAGAGAGAATCATAGATTATACGGAGACACGTTTACTAGACAGAGAGAATCATAGATTATACGGAGACACGTTTACTAGACAGAGAGAATCATAGGTTATACGGAGACACGTTTACTAAGCAGAGAGAATCATAGGTTATACGGAGACACGTTTACTAGACAGAGAGAATCATAGATTATACGGAGACACGTTTACTAGACAGAGAGAATCATAGATTATACGGAGACACGTTTACTAGACAGAGAGAATCATAGATTATACGGAGACACGTTTACTAGACAGAGAGAATCATAGGTTATACGGAGACACGTTTACTAGACAGAGAGAATCATAGGTTATACGGAGACACGTTTACTAGACAGAGAGAATCATAGGTTATACGGAGACACGTTTACTAGACAGAGAGAATCATAGGTTATACGGAGACACGTTTACTAGACAGAGAGAATCATAGGTTATACGGAGACACGTTTACTAGACAGAGAGAATCATAGGTTATACGAGTAGAAAACCGGGAGAAGATGCTTGACATCTCACACCCGTAGTGAACGTCATAGATGTTGTGAGAGCAAAATGTGATTGATTTTTTTTCAGCAATCATTTCTTTCCTCATTTGTTCTTGTTATTCAATCTCTGTCACGCTACAGTTCTTTGCAGCCGATGCGGTGGAGATGGTGAAGCACAGCATTGCTTTGGCCTGGGAGACGGTTGTGGCCGTTATTTTTTCAGTCCCTGAGCGGAGACAAAAAGCAGGGACTGCGTGCAATACTTCATTAGCAGACTCCACCACCACGGGAACTATGGCCATCCCTGCCCGGATAGCCAGACTGGACCTTGTTTCTGAGGTTACCAACTAGGAGATGGGACAGGGTCTTGGTCAGCTATGGTTCGCCAACCATGATGCAAGATTGTCATCTGTGGATTGCCGATTACCAGAACAGACTGTGTCTTCGTCTCCTTTGCTTTCTTCAGCCCTGCCTTTACATTTTTGTTTATGTAACAGCGCTGTAAACGATCTCATCGCTTTCATTATCTCTCTTCTCATACTTTTTCGTTGGCGTCTTACTTTGGGCTGGGATTCTAAACTCCTGACCTACGATCGTCCAAATGGTTGAATGTTGACAGCGAAATTTAAGTTACCGCCCTTAAACAGAAAGTGAACTTCAGGCTGGGGCCAAGTGCTATTTTGCTGGTCTAACCTTTGTCTATTTCTGGTGCTAATGTGTGTCTTCCGCCTTACAATGACTGGCCTATAAAATTTAGTACTTGAACTTGTGGGTGGTGCCATGGCTTTTCATGATAGCAGTAAGAAATGTCAGTTATCAACCTCCGCTAACAGTTTTTGCTGTCATTTATTACAAAGGGGACAAGGGAACCCTTTTAGATGCAAATAATGATTGTGTAATATTAAAATCAATAATAAAAGAAGAATATACACGTGTCTGTGGTTACAGAGCTATAGGGAAACACTAGAATCGATCAGACAAGTATCAGTTGTCGTGATGAATATTCTTTGATTTATATCAGATCAGTTCTTGCACCTAACAGGGAAGTCAGTACTACTTGCATTATTTAAGTGCTTCTTGACGAAAGATCTGGCACTTTCTATATTATACAGTGTAGATCTGATGGTCTGTATATTATATAATGGAGATCTGATACTTTTTTATATCATACAGTGCAGATCTGATACTCTTTATATTATACAGTGTAGATCTTATACTCTTTATATTATACAGTGTAGATCTTATACTCTCTATATTATACAGTGTAGATCTTATACTCTCTATATTATACAGTGTAGATCTTATACTCTCTATATTATACAGTGCAGATCTGATACTCTTTATATTATACAGTGCAGATCTGATACTCTTTATATTATATAGTGTAGATCTGATACACACAGGCCAGAGATATCTTAATAACAGCAGCTAAAGATATGGTTCCAATTAAAACACAAGAGAATGAATGGATTGCAACTGGCACAGTGGAACTAATGAAACAATATAGAGAAGAAATGAATATCAAATGGAAAGTGACAAATAACAACAGGGAGAAATATAAATTTTTAGTAAAAGAAATAAGAAGAAACACAAGAAGAGACAAGAAACAGTACTTACAGGATTGTTGCGAAAGAATAGGAGGACATCAGAAATGTGTAAGAGATAGTGAACTGTTTAAAGAAATGAAGACATTGACAAGAAGTGTCACACCTAAACTAAATGTAATTTGTGATGAAATGGGGAAGACATTGACAGAGACAGAGGGAATTCTAGAAAGATGGAAGGAATATTGATGAGGAATGTATGAATCTGAATAGATACCTTGTATAAATTATTTGTATGGGACAGAGAAGTCCATAGTGTCAGAGAAGTCCATAGTGTTTTTATTATATCAGTACTTGAACGCGATAGACTTACAAGTAGCAGAAGAGCCAGTGCTGTTTGTAATATGTCAACACTTACAAGTAGCAGAAGAGTCAGTGCTGTTTGTAATATGTCAACACTTACAAGTAGCAGAAGAGCCAGTGATGTTTGTAGTATTTCAGTACTTACAACTAGCAGAAGATTCAATGTTCTTTGTGGTAGGTGAGTACATACAACTAACATAAGAACCGATACTGTTTGTAGCATATCAGTACTTACAATTAACAAAAGAAACTGGTACTTCTTGCAGATTTCAGTACCTAACAGAAGAACCGATACTATATACCAGTACTTAGAACTAACTTCGATTAACAGATCGTAGTTAAACGGACCGCTATCAGGAAAGTGCAAGGCAGCGACGCAGAGGTTGGCCATCTATAGTTTGGTCATTGTATCGTCATAGGATTATCACTGCGTGGGCAGTCGTTTTATTTCAAATCTGATAATCGGAACGGTTTTTTATGGCAGCCAAGAGAATTTGGAATTACACACACTGTTCAGCCATGATGATAAATCTATCGCGTAATTACCTGTGGATTAAACATTATCACATAATGACTTGGGGATTAACATCGCACACTAACTTGGGAATTAAAGTTTATATTGTAATGACCTGAGGATTAACATTTATTATATAGTGACTTGGGGATTAACATCGCGCACTGACATTGGAATTAAAGGTTATCGTGTAATGACCTGGGGATTAAAATTTATAGTATAATGAGTTGAGGATTAATATTTTTTCACGTAATCGCCTGGGGATTAAAAGTTATCGCGTAATGACTTGGGAAATTATAATTTATCGCTTAATGACTTTCATTCATTCATTCATTTGCATGTCCCTTGCGGAACTTTGCCTCCCAAACAGCACTCCTGTAGGCCTCTCGGTTGTGAGCAAGATGGCCTGCTGCTACTGCATCCATTTGCAGATCGTCAACGATGTCTTGCAGCCATCTTCGTTTTGGTCTTCCTCTTTTTCTTTTTCCCATTATGTATCCTTCCAATATGGTCTTCTCTAAATTATCATGACGTTTAATGTGTCCAAAATATTTAAGTTTTCTCTCTTTAATCCTCTTTTCTAGCCAGCCTTCTTCAATATTAAGCTCTTGTAGTATAATGACTTGGGGATTAAAATTCATCGCGTTATGACTCGAGGATTAACGACTTGGGGATTTACTGAGAGAGGAATGCGCTATAGCGGTATTAATAGAAATCTATTTTCTTTCCGTTCCTCGTTTCCTTCTTTCTCTTTTATGAAATTCGAAGTTAGGATGCGCAGCCATAACCCCAGACATGTCTTAAATTTGGGGCTCAGATCCATCGAGAAATAACACACTCCAGGGATATGAGAGTCTGCGCCAACTTACAGGAATAACACACCAAGGGTAAGTCCCGAAGTCACATGAGAAATGTTGTGTTTGTGTATCGGGAATGTTGTCTGAAAATAAAGGGGCGGGGGTGTGTGTGGATACTGTTAATTGTTGTAGTTCTTTTTCTTTTTCTTTTTTTTTTTTTCTAAAATTTTGCTCCAACAAACTGATTACATGTTCAAGTTGTGTTTAGAAGATTATTGATTTCTTTGTTTAAAAATATACTTAGCTGGAAATTAAACTCGCTTGCGCCAAACCTTTTTTGTATTTTGTAATTTCTAAATTACAGAGCAAATATAATGTAAAAAAAAAAAGATCACTTGCTCTAGACTTGGGGGGGGGGGGGGGAGTGCAATTGCTTCACCATGAGCATGGGAGAGTACATGGTTTCCTTATACGAACACATGGAGCTGGAGATCCACTATTCAGTTACTCTGTAGTCATTTCGACTAGCAGAACGGAGGATACCAACGCTTGTGTAATGGCCATGGCTTCTAAAATATGACCCGTGTCTGCCTGGATGATAAAGAGATCACGTGATTTCTTGCTGAAAAAAAAGCCCGCACAAAATACTCCACTCTGTGTGTGCTCACTGCTCAAATCCAACCTAAAACACGTTCGTCTTTTAAACAATTGTCTTCTCCCAAAACTGAGGCTTGATTTGTTCCAAAAAATGCCTCCCATTATCAGCTACCCACTTTTGGAATACCCTACCAACTCATGTAATATTCATAAGCAATATTCATTTTTGTAACTTCAGACTTTGTCAGTATCTATTTGAGGTCGGCTACATGCCTTCTTAATATGCATATGTTTGTGTGTATATATGTATGCATATGTATGAATATGTGCTTGTGTGCTTAAGTATGAATATGTGTACGTGTGTATATACGTTAGCTGCAAGTACTGGTATACTACAGAGAATATCAGTTCTTCTGTTAGTTGTAAGTACTGAAATACTACAAACAGCATTGGCTATTCTTTTAGTTGTCTGTACTGAAATACTACAAACAGCATTGGCTCTTCTATTAGTAAGTACTGAAATAATACAGACTGTATCAGTTTTTTTTTCTTAGTTGTGAGTACTAATATACTACATATGTATATATGTATATATATGTACATATGTATGTATATATATGTACATGCGAATATATTATATGCATGTATCTGTGTTTATGTAACTGAAAAACATAGATATATGTAAAGTCTAAATTAGTTTGGTTTAAATAATGGTTTAGATGTGATATTTCTTATGTTGCTTTACTACAAAATTGTTAGATTACAGTGAATGCGAGAATGTAATACAGGCTTATCGCATGTGGTTAGATAAATCAGATTGAGGAGTGTATGGACAAGAGATGGTTTTTAGCATGTTTAGTGTGTTCAAAACTAATGTTGAATGTCTGTGACTGGGGTAAAGATGTATGATGGAGGGCAGAATGCCAGACACTAATTCTGAATGTCTGTGACTGGGGTAAAGATGTATGATGGAGGGCAGAATGCCAGACACTAATGCTGAATGTCTGTGACAGGGGGAAAGTTGTGTGGAGGGCAGAATGCCAGACAGGTCTGAGTGCCCAGCTCTTAACCCTCTGAAAGTAAAGTTTGTTCGTTCCTTCGTTGTTTTAAATTGCTGTAGTTGGCAGGAAAATCATATTTAAAGATAAATAAGAAAGAACTAAGATGGAAATATTGCAGTAAAAGTCATGTTTCGGTTCAGTCTTTTGTTAGTGATTTACACAGTAAATTATTTTTTAAAATAATAATATAAATAATTTTTTTTAATTCACAGAACATGCAGTTATCGATTATTTATGGTCTTTGTACACGTCATAAACACTAGAGTAGGAGACGATGTCGTTTTTACTTGTCGTAAACGTGATAGTAGATGTTGTTTGTATGCGCTATAAAAGTGATAGTAGATGTTGTTTGTATGCGCTATAAACGTGATAGTAGATGTTGTTTGTATGCGCTATAAACGTGATAGTAAATGTTGTTTGTATGCGCTATAAATGTGATAGTAGATGCTGTTTGTATGCGCTATAAACGTGATAGTAGATGTTGTTTGTATGCGCTTTAAACGCGATAGTTGCCGATGTTTGCACGCGCCATGAACCCGACGGTAGGTGTCGTTTCTACATGCCATAAACATGAGAATAAGTATCATTTGTATATAGCATAAAAGCGAGAGTAGGTGTTGTTTGTACACGCCATAAACACGAGAATAAGTATCATTTGTACACAGCATAAAGGCGAGAGTAAGTGTTGTTTGTACACGCCATAAACACGAGAATAAGTATCATTTGTACACAGCATAAAAGCGAAAGTAGGTGTTGTTTGTATACGCCATAAACAACAGACAGGGTGTTTTTTTTTTTATTCGTCATAAACATGAGTCTAACTGGTATTTGTACACGCTATATAAACACTAAACAGAAAAGAAGCAACTATCCCATGAAAAGAAGAATACCAACGATGTAAAGTTCTCCCACATATAGGAATGTGTTATCTGCCATTTATTTTTCTCAGATTCTCCCACATATAGGATTGCATTATATGCCCTTTATTTTCTCAGATTCTCTCACATATAAAAGTATATTATCTGCCCGTTATTTTCTCAGCTTTCTCCCACATATAAAAGTATATTATCTGCCCTTTATTTTCTCAGCTTTCTCCCACATAAAGTGTATTATCTGCCCTTTATTTTCTCAGCTTTCTCCCACATATAAAAGTGTATTATCTGCCCTTTATTTTCTCAGCTTTCTCCCACGTATAAAAGTGTTTTGCCGGCCCTTTATTTTTCTAAGCTTCTCCCACAGACAATTGTCTTTAAGTGCATTTTTGCTTTTCTGAATATACTCCGTACTTCAGTTTTTCTTCCAGTTACCTCCATCATCGTTTGTTTCTTTGTGCGATCATCTTTGTATGTTAGGCTTAATTTATCACTTAGACCTTATTTACACATCAATACAATCAATATCTGGCACATTCATTCAGTTTGACGTATATCAGGGGGAAATAATCACGTGGGCCATCTGTGACGTCAGAGGTTGGCACTTGAGTGTAAAAAAAAAAACAACCGTTTTGCAGACATAAGAGGTTGTAGAGTGATGAGGCAGGGAGTTGTACTCTGGAGGAGGATTTAAAATGTGATGTTACTGAAGGGGTGGGTGGGGGAAGCAGGGGCACATGTTTATATTTTTTTCTGTGTATATTTTTTTTTTCGTTAGTCTTGGAATAGTCTTTCCCTCTTCAAAAAATAAAGCAACTAAAGAAGCTGTGGAGGGAACATACAGAACTACAAAAATAAGATTTTTAAGGGCATGCATCCTTTCCATCGCAACATATTCCTGTGAGACCTGGACACTTAACAAAACAGCTGAGAAACACATAAATGCCTTTGAATGTAAATATCGTAGAAGAGTTCTTCAAATATCGTGGACACAAAAAGAACAAATATATATATATATACTACAAGAACGTAATATTGAAGAAGGCTGGCTAGTAAAGAGGATTAAAGAGAGAAAACTTAAATATTTTGGACATATTAAACGGCATAGTAATCTAGAGAAGATAATCTTCGAAGGAAACATAATGGGACAAAGTAATAGGGCGAAGATGGCTGCAATACATCGTTGAGGATCTGCAAATGGATGCATCAGCAGCAAGGCATTTTGCTTACAACAGAGATGTCTACAGAAGAGCTGTTAGGGAGGCAAAGTTTCGCAAGGGACATGCTGACTGACTGAATATTTGAATATGGAGGTGCAAGGAAAATTGGCTCCTAGTTAGTGTTATCTACCACAGACGGTTTTCTGACCAGCTATTATAGAATCTCGTATTAGCGTCCATCTGCGTTGCTGCTCTTAGATTTCTATGGTTCGGTGGCTTGGTTTCACACTCAAGTGTGGGAGAGAAGCCGTCTTGAACTGTTTCATACTTTCTTGTCTTTTCTTGAGCTTTTCGATTTCTTCCGTCAGGCGAGTTTTCCTGCGGGTACTTGTCTGAAAATTTGCCTGTAGTCCGTGAGATAGAAGTTAAAAATTAGCCAAATCATTTGATGCTGTTTAATGTATACGAGATTGTGTCATACACATTTAAAAGCAGTTTTAATTATTTAAAATGACAAAATATAAGAAAAGTTAAAAATGTAAATAGTTACTTGCCTTTTTTGTGAGGTTCTTCGTAGTTAAAAAAAAAAACGAAACAAACGTCAGAATTATGATATTTGAAACCTTCCTTTGGCTGTAGCATAAGGGAACATTCTGGAAACATGTGACATGTAATAATTTGGTTGAATATTCTTGAAACATAAACATAAAATCTACAATATGGTTGAATATTCTAGCAAAATAAGATTTATACCTTGTCTCAATATTTAGAAACATACAGTCTGCCGTTTGATTGAATATTCTAGAAACATAACATCTGTACCGTGATTGAACATTCTAGTGCCCCTATCGCATCCTTTATTTTGTTCTTCATGGTCTGAGAACGTGAGAAAACTGAATTATACTTCCTGATGTTGCACGAAACCGAGGCTAAATCTTCACTTTGAGATAAAATAGATTAACTAAGTCTACATTGGCATATACACTACTATTTTATATTCAGATTCTCTGTCTCCCTATATATTTCTCTCTCTCTCTCTCTCTTTCTCTTTCTCTCTCTCTCTCTTCATCTACGTCTATTCTCTTACACTTCACCTCCCTCCTTCGTCCTCTCTTTCGAAGTGATACTGTGGTATTGATATCAGTATACTGATCACCTCTTCAGATCATAAAGAAAATATGAATTATTTTTCTTGATTATTGTTTTCTTTGATGTTCGAAGCAAAGATTTTAAAAATTGATTTTTTTAAATTATAAAACCTCTTCGAGGCATTGGCTGTGACCTGTCGTTGCTTGTTAAACTTACCGTGCTGGAAGGTTTTGCTCACCCTGCAAAAGAAATAGTTCTATATGAACCGATATTTCAGAGATAAGATTTGTCCCAAGCGTGTATGATTCATTGTATCATTTTGTTTTTAGGATATAATCTTTCTCAATTTGTTTTCCTGTTGTCTTGCAACATAAAAAAGACAGAGACTATGGTTATATCTAAGAAACAGAATCCACCAACACGCAGTATAAAATTAAACGGAACTATTCTAAATCAGGTGCAGAAATTCAAATACCTTGGAGCAGTAATAACTTCATATGGGAAATGCAGAACAGAAATTAGGAACAAAATAGGCCAAGCAAAGACTGCATTTCAGAGAATGAGAAACATATTATCCAACACATCCTTATCAATGAATGTTAGAAAACTGGTCCTAAAATGCTATATTGAACCTATCTTGTAATATGGAAGTGAATCATGGACAATAGGCAGGTCTGCACAAAAATCATTGGAAGCAGCAGAAATGTGGTTTATTAGAAGAATGTTGCGAATCCCCTGGACAGCAAAAATAACTAATGAAGAATGTAAGAGAAGAGCTGGAGAGATAAAAAATCTTGTCAAAAAGATAAGAGAGAGACCTTCATAGGACATGCAATGAGAAGAGGGGACATTGAAAATATTATAACAACAGGAAAAATAGAAGGAAGAAGATCAAGAGGAAGACCAAGAGAAATGATACTAGACAGTCTGACGGGATGGTGTGAGAGGAGATCACCAACTGAGCTGATAGCCTGCATGAAGGATCGTGTACTCCGGAGAAGCATAATACCCAACGCCAGTCGGCACGACACCTAATGATGATGATAATGATGATTTTGTCTTACAATTGTTCTATTTCTTTTCTTGCTCTCTTACAAATGTTCTATTTCTTTTCTTGCTCTCTTAAATTGTTCTGCTTCTTTTCTTGCTGTCTTACAATTGTTCTATTTCTTTTCTTGCTCTCTTACAACTGTTCTGTTTCTTTTCTTGCCCTCTTACAATTATTCTATTTATTTACTTCATCTCTTACAATTGTTCTATTTCTTTTCTTTCTCTTTAACCTTTGTTCTATGTCTCTTCTTTAGATTTTCTTCTCTTTTTTTTTTTACTTTTAATTTTCTGTTTCTCTTCATTGCTCATTCCGTTAAATAAAACTTATAATCAACTTACAATGGACATAAGAGATCATCAGTCTTATTACACGAACATTTAGTAAAGAACAATAAATGGATTAAAGATCATCATTCTTATTCCAAGAACTTTTATACAGAACAATAAATGAATTAACTCATGGAACACAGAACTGAGTGCTACCAGTTCCTTCCTACGTCCACAAGAGAGATCTAAATGAAAACTTTGACACTGAGACTGATATACTCTAGGCACTGTCCCGCTGTCATGTCACATTGGCAGCATCTTTACTGGTGACGTAAGGTTTGTATTGCAGGTGGCAGCACCGTTCCAACCAGCTACATGACGTCGCAGTAGCAGGTTGTGGTGTCTAAGGGAGAAAACCGCAAGGGAAAATATCAATAATTCTTTAATTTAACATAGGAAATGGGAAAAAAAAAGATATAAAGAAACAGCGAGGGAAAGTTAAAACCTGGACCGAATGTCTTGTCAGTGTCACCGGTCCCCTGCCTTTCTCTGGGGAGGAGTCAACAAATAACCCGAGATAGTAACATTGAACTCTCGAACATATTCAGCTCTGATGTTCCCATTCCGAACTCGAACTTAGTTCTTACTTTCTTGAACATATCCAACTCAAGATGATTGCAACCACCACAATTCCAACTCAAGCCACTTTAATAATGAATCAACTGAATTAACTCAACCAATTTCGTAGCCCAAAGCATCAATGTTTATTTTCCAACTGACCTTGGTTGCAGCGTCCAAACAATCTTTCATCTCTTTTCTTTAAACGAAATTTCTCGTCGATTCCTCTTCGTCTCGTTATGTTCTTTCTCGTTCGTTTTCTCTGTCCTTTGGTTTCAATATTCTTCTTTCAATTTGTACTTAGTTTCGAACTGTCAGCCTCAAGTTTTTTTCTCTAAGTGTCCCCAAATCTAAGCCTTGCTCTCTGTCGTCACTTGTGATGTTCTCTTTCACTGTCAGACTAATTGGTGCGCGATGTATAATTCCCGCTTCCTCGACTAATGTCCTGTGCATTACTCTGTATCTCTCTTTTTCAATAGACTTCCCTGTACCTTAGACATACCGCAGTAGACCTCTCTGTCACTTAGTGAAACTGCAATATACCTCCCTGTCCCTTAGTCAAACTGCAGTAGATTTCCCTGTCCCTTATTCATACTGTAGTAGATTACCCTGTCCCTTATTCATACTGTAATAGACTTCCTTGTCCCTTAGTCATACTGTAATATACTTCCTTGTCCCTTAGTCATACTGTAATAGATTTCCATGTCCCTTAGTCATACTGTAATAGACTTCCATGTCCCTTAGTCATATTGTAATAGAATTCCCTGTCCCTTAATCATATTGTAATAGACGTCCATGTCCCTTAGTCATACTGTAATAACCTTTCCTGTCCCTTAGTCATACTGTAATAGACTTCCTTGTCCCTTATTCATACTGTAATAGACTTCTCTGTCCTTTACTCATATTGTAATAGACTTCCCTGTCCCTTAGTCATATTGTCACAATATGTTGCACTCCTCTCATCACACCCACAGTACAATCAGATGTAAAGCTAGGCACCTGTGTCCAGTTCCTGTGAGAAAACTGTCAAGACTCGTCTGATGACGCTTATAAACTTCATGAAGGAAGCCAACCCGCCACGTCAGGCACATAAAAGGACTGTGATGGAAATCTGCTTGGCGCAAATCCCTCAAGGGCCTTCAGACAACAGAATGCATTTGAACACGAGCGTCCGGTAGGCGCTGTCTAACTCGAGCAGAACATTCTAGAAATATGATGAAATATTGTGATGGGAATTTGCTACTTGATGGTAAGTTGATGTAATACACAGTTTTGATGGAAAATACAGTGTTACTACGATTTTTTATTTTAATTGATGATCAGATTAGTTGATTTAGTTCGCTTTAAAATTTCTTTCTTGATCGGATAGTTTTGTTAAGAAAAAAAGTTAGTTTTTAATTTAAAATTTATTAACTTTTTATATTTAACATCTATAACATTTGTAGCTCTTTTTTTTTAAACTTACACTAAACATTTTTGTTTTTCTATTTAGCATCTGTTGATATTTTCTGGAATAACGTCTATTCAAAGTTTTTTTTTTATTGTGTCAAACGGGCTTCATGAACAACGATCTGAAGTATTAAATAATATTAGAAACTAAGACATGACATGCTTCAACAAATACACTACCTCGCTGGCGTGGCGGTTATTGCACTCGCTTCATTCATTCATTTGCATGTCCCCTGCGGAACTTTGCCTCCCTAACAGCACTCCTGTAGGCCTCTCGGTTGTGAGCAAGATGGCGTGCTGCTGATGCATCCATTTCCAGATCGTCAACGATGTCTTGCAGCCATCTTCGCCTTTGTCTTCCTCTCTTTCTTTTTCCCATTATGTACCCTTCCAAGACAGTCTTCTCTAGATTATCATGTCGTTTAATGTGTCCCAAATATTTAAGTTTTCTCTGTTTAATCGTGTTTACTAGCCAGCCTTCTTCAATATTAAGTTCTTGGTAGTATGGATATATTTGTTCTTTTTTGTGTTCATGATATTTGAAGAACTCTTCTGTAGCATTTACATTCAAAGGCATTTATGTGTTTCTCAGCTGTTTTGTTAAGTATCCAGGTCTCACAGACATATGTTGCGATGGGAAAGATGGATGCCCTTAAAAATCGCTTACCGGTCAGAATATCCTCGGTTGAATTTCGAATTTTTGGCACTGACCGAAAACATAGTCAGGTGAAGACAGGTGCTGGTATACCTACCTCAAATACTGTAGTGCTCTAGAAATATGAAGGCACTAACACTTGATGGCTGTGCAGCATGCAAGTACTACGGGACACAGACGTATATTCTTTCGTGTTCTGTATACACTAGATTAGCTTTCGTGAATATTACTGTTTCTGTTGGATTTTGCGGATCTGTACGGTTTCCAAATAGTTTGAAGTTTTAAAGGGGGTCATGACACAAACTGATGGTTTCGTTCATTAACGCAGACTTACATTGCCGATGTGTAACAGGGGAAGTCATTCTTCATAATTTATTCTTTCAATATATCTACTTATCCTTTAGTCTCGGATGTTCACTAAGAACTAAGGAATTCACCGTCCTATTTTTAGTTCTAGATGTTCACTAAGAACTAAGGAATTCACCGTCCTATTTTTAGTTCTAGATGTTCACTAAGAACTAATTCAGGTTTTTTTTTTACTGTCGATACTGAACAGACTGATCAAGACCACTTGCGCGTGTAATATGCTGAAAGTTATTATCATTACACATTGGACAAGATTAGAACTTTTTTGATTTTCTCACAGTAAAGTGACTTGGCACAATGTTGTGTGGTTAGCATAGCAGACAACAAGTAGACAGTGCACTTTAGACGCGGAAGGAAGAAACATGACAAGAGAACTTCTTTTTGTTAACGAAATTTCCATTGTCATTTTTCTTTTTAATCACGATTAAAGTTCTTTGTCTACATTTCTTCGTATGCTAACCATACAATCTCTCCTTGTCCATTACTTGCTCAAGCCACACGGGACTGCAGCTGGAAAGAGATTTCAACTTTTGTTGGTCCTACGCTATTTTCTTGGTTGTCTCCCTTACCAGTTCTTTGTTTACTAGCATTAAGCATAGAATACCGTGCTAAATCACTTTACTGTACGAAAGCTTCGTTGCTTTTCATTTGAAAAATGTGAATTTCTCGTATGACGGAGAAGATGAGAGGGCACCAGACGTTCACTAATAGAAGCATCCAGAGATACAGGGTCCGGCATAAAGCATAGCTGGATTTAACTGACGTAGTACGCAGAAACTGAATACGTGTGGAACAAAAAAAACATGACGTCAGAGATGAAGCAGGCAAACGGTCATTTTTAACAATGGCTTCTTGGCAATCACAACATCGCGCATTCACCGTTGAAACTTATTTTAAGAGTGGAGAGTCGTCTATTACTGAACAGCAAAAGTTTCGTCGCCATTTTGAGTTGCATCCCCGTGATAATGTTCCTGATTAGAGGACAACACAGTTTTGAGGTGGGTAAAAAAAATTGAAGGAAACTGCTAATTGCCTTAAGTAACTCTCGTCGATCAGCTGTTAGGAACGCTTTGGCATCCGGCATGCTCTTAATGATAATAATGATCTTTATGTGCAGATGCTAACTGAATACTTCATTCCAGACTTGGCCAATAGAAATAAGAGACTAATATGGTTTCAACAAGATGGAGCAACTGCCCACACAGCCCGTCAGTCCATGGCCATGCTGCGACAAGTGTTTCTCATTCGTCTTATTTCCAGATTTGGGGATATTCATTGGCCGGCGAGGTCACCGGATTTATCGGCCGCAGATTTCTTTTTAGTGGGGGTATCTCAAGAACACGGTGTATGATAGTCGACCACAGTCAACCGCAAACCTAAAAGATCGAATCCGACACTGCATTCAAATTATCCCTTTGAACATGTTAAATGGTATAACGCAGGAATTTTCCAGGCGCCTGGCTAAATGTATCAAATGTAATGGCGGTCATCTAACCGGCGTAATTTTCGAAACCTAAATATGATTGTTAGTAATAATAAAAATACCCACTTTTCTGAATTTCATTTCACTTTTTTTTTTTTTTTTACCAAAAACGTGTATAGCGCTTCCATTTTTAAAATCCAGCCATCTTTATGCTGGGCCCTATATGACGTTAGTTCCCATACTTTTCTTCAACTTGTTGATACACGCGACAAGATGATGATGTGGTCAGCCTCATGCATGACTGCCTGTCCTTCTCCAGAAGTCAGTACCCACTTCCACAGCTGGGTGAGTGGGTGGCTGGGACCCTCCAGTTCAGACATTTATTAGTACTATATAAATACAAGGAGCAGATGGTTTCTGTTTGAAGTTGTCTGGAATATTTGTCAACTTTAAACAAAACTATGGGGCTGGGGGGTCGGGGGGGGGGGGGGGTCGGACAGGACACTGTCCGTTTCGGAGTCAGCGAACCGTAAGTGACATGCTAGTATCAAGGTTGGCGAACCGTCCCTAATCAAGACCCTGACCCACTCCTCCGTTGGTGCCCCCCCCCCCCAGTAACAGGTCTAGCCTGGCTAACGGGGCGGGGATCGCCATAATCCTCATGGTGGTGGAGTCTGCCAAAGAAGTATTGTACACCCCTTTGCTCCTTTAGCTGTTCTCCGAGACTGAAAGAAATAACGATACGATTGTTGTGCCTCAACATCTTCACAGCATCGGCTGCAAAGAACACCAGCTCGCAGTTGCAGTGAGATAAAAGACAAGACAAGACAAACAAGACTGTTGTAAAATACTATTCGCTATAGAAACTATGATAATAAAGTGCATGGTTTAGAAATAATCGAGTTTCTCGTGGTACCTTATCATTTATTAAACGTTCTCTTCAGACCACTTATCACTTTTGGCTTACTTAGTCGCGGAGAGAAGGACTATCCTATAGCTGTCAGTCATAATACGGAGTGTTCCATAAAGTCCTTTACACTTTCCCCATGTCCACTTTTTGTGGCCTCTTAGATGCCCTGACCTGACACCTTGTTTTTGAGATCCCCCTAGATGCCCTGACCTGATACCTTGTTTATGTGTCCCCCCCCAGATGCCCTGACCTGACATCTTTTTTATGTGCCCCCTAGATGCCCTGACCTGACACATTGTTTATGTGCCCCCCCCCAGATGTCCTGAATTGACACTTTGTTATGTGGCCCCCTTGATGCCCCGACCTGACACTTTGTTTATGTGGCCCTCTAGATGCCCTGACCTGACACTTTGTTTATGTGGCTCTCTAGATGTCCTGACTTGACACTTTTTTTATGTGGCCCCCCTAGATGCCCCGACCTGACACTTTGTTTATGTGGCCCCCTAGATCCCCCGACCTGACACTTTGTTTATGTGGCCTTCTAGATGCCCTGACCTGACACCTTCTGACTTTTTTTTTTCTTTTGAGGGTACATTAAAGATAATGTTTATATGCTCCTACTTCGAGAGGACTTAAACATTCTGAATCATGGGCGTCATCTCATCATAAAACCTGGTAGGAACTCGATTTGTGTGCTACTGAAACAAAGAGTTTCTCTGCACAGTAATGCACACTTTCTCACTATACCTGCAGTTGTCTTCCTACGATAATCTCCGCAAAGTATGAAGTAAATTATGGAACACCCTGTGTATCCTTGACGTTGTGATGTCACGCTTGATAGAACACTTTACGTTCTAATATCTTTAGAACACGTTACATTCTAATATCGTTACAGCACTTTACGTTCTAATATCTTTAGAACACTTTACATTCTAATATCTTTAGAGCACTTTACATTCTAATATCTTAGAGCACTTTACATTCTAATATCTTTAGAGTACTTTATATTCTAATATCTTAGAGCTCTTTACATTCTAATATCTTTAGAGCACTTTACATTCTAATGTCTTAGAGCACTTTGCATTCTAATATCTTTAGAGTACTTTATATTCTAATATCTTAGAGCTCTTTACATTCTAATATCTTTAGAGCACTTTACATTCTAATGTCTTAGAGCGGTTCGTGGTAAAGTTTCCTAAAACATTCGAGATATGAGTCTTAGCTGAATTTTCTCTGTTCCTGGTTGGAATAGAGGCAGTTTTAATGGACTTCCATCGTGTAGTCAGGCCCAGGGGAATGCGCACAACCTTTCCCCTGGTGCGTGTACATTATTCATCACATTTCTAATGTGAAAAATCCCAGAGGAAAAAAAAAATTATAACTTTGACTGTCCTGTACAAGACAGCAAACTGAACATCTTAAGTTTACATTTTTGAAAACCTGTTTTTTTTTCCTTATAAAAGAAAATTAACGTTTGCTTTCTGTCTTTTTTTTCGTTAAGCTAATCTCTCGACAGCAGAGGATTGTAGATAAATGACATAATCAGCGGTTCTCAAAATCTGAACCCCCAGACAAGAGATATATTCGCTGTTAATTCAAATGTGCCACTTACGTCCGGTTTGTTTCATTATTATCTTGTCAAATGATTTGTTTGCCTTATCGTCTGCACGGTTCTGGGCCAGAGTTTTCTTTGTAACATTGTGCGCAAAAGGGGGGGGGGGCCGGGGTGGTTTGGGGGGGGGTGGAGGGAAGGAACTGTTATCCTCTGTTTAATATCAGCTTGGCAGGTATCCTTCCCATGCAAAAGGAATTACAAGCATGAGCCAGTGACCTTTCGTTCGCTAGGGGTTAATGAAATGTAAACATAAAATTCCCGCGTGACGGACAGATGTTTAATTTCACTTCGGGACGCACGAGACAGCCTGTGTAACACACAAACAATCAGATACTTTCCTGTTGTCCTTCCCGGCCCCGCCCCCCCCCCCCCCCCCCCCCGCCACCCTGTGTTTTCTCTCTCTCTCAGTTTGTTATGTTTATATATCATACACGTTTATCTTGATTCTTTGCTTCTTCGCCCTATACATTATTTTTTTTTTTTTTGGTAAGAATAAAGCGTGAATCAAATCCATGCGACTCTTTAATTAATAAAATCGATGCTGTCTTTTAAAAAAACTTAGCTATAGTCTATGTAATTTACAGTTTCTTACAATTCTTTTTTTATTATTAATATTTGTAAGTGGAATTTATTAACTCTTTTCACCCTAAAGGATCCCCTTATTGTAAGTAAGGTGCATATTTCTGTCACACTCTACCCCTAAACTTGTAGTTTTCTATCTAGTTACCGTGCTCAAAGGTCACTCCCGAATTATTTTCCATGCCTGCCAGAATAAATTCTGATGGAACAATTTTGGTACCAAGAAAATGAAAGAAAATTACTCTGTAATTTAAACAAGTGAGCTGTGTTAGAAATGAGCTGTCTTTCGTTTTATTTAGACTGCCTGAAAAATATCGCTCTGAGCAAGATCACCCAACATTGCCAGCATTGTGAAGTGAAAGAGTTAATAAAAAATTGCTCATAATTGCATAATTTCATAACCAGAGGAAAAAAAACATAGGTACCGACCTAAGTATGACCGATAAGGATAAGATTTTCAAAGAAGAGATGCTGCAGGAAAGTTCTCAGAACAGCTTAGAAAGATTCATTTCATTCATTCATTTGCATGTTCCTTGCGGAACTTTGCCTCCCTAACAGCACTCCTGTAGGCCTCTTGGTTGTGCGCAAGATGGCCTGCTGCTGATGCATCCATTTCCAGATCATCAACGATGTCTTGCAGCCATCTTCGCCTTTGTCTTCCTCTCTTTCTTTTTCCTATTATGTATTTACCCTTCCAAGACAGTCTTCTCTAGATTATCATGACGTTTAATGTGTCCAAAATATTTAAGTTTTCTCTGTTTAATCGTGTTTACTAGCCAGCCTTCTTCAATATTAAGTTATTGAAGTATGGATATATTTGTTCTTTTTTCTGTCCATGATATTTGAAGAACTATTCTGTAGCATTTACATTCAAAGGCATTTATGTGCTTCTCAGCTGTTTTGTTAATTGTCCAGGTCTCACAGCCATATGTTGCGATGGGAAAGATGCATGCCTTTAAAAATCTTTTTTTTTTTTTGTGGCTCTGTTCCTCTCCACGGCTTCTTTAGTTGTTTTACTTTCTGAAGAGTGATGGATGTCCTCCTTTTAATTTCCCTCATTGTATGAAAGACAAGAGAAGAAAAAAAAGCATCCTAAAAAGAGCCTAATGGTGATGACAACCAGGTCGTTCGGCGACAGCCATCAATAAGGAAATTTTATCTTTATCTGGTCAATTTTGAACAAGATGGCCTAGACATTCATGTTATGCTTCTTAGGAAACAAGAAATGGGCCAGCCGAGAGGACGATGAACCTTAGACAGGAATGTTAAACTAGTGGCCCGCGGGGGACGGAGGTGGCCCGCGACAGGATTTTTTATGCGACCCACGACGCTTCCTTGAAATACAATTACGTGTTATTTGCCAACTATTTTAAAAATACATTTTTAAAAAATGAACAAGCAAATAAAAAGTAGATTCTATCGCAGTTACTCTTAGAATTGTTATAATATCAATGTAGGAGTATGCGAATAAGGCAACGGACGGAGGCATGCAAAGGAAAACTATTTTTAGATGCAGGATGTTGGTAGGATGCGGCATATGAAAGGTAGACACACAGGAAATAAGTCGGGGCCAAAGTGAGTTTGACACTCCCCCGACCTAAGATATCACTGACACATTAAACACCATACCCACTGAAGCAAGTACCTTAGCTGGACAACTAGACACTTCAAAGTGATCATCAAGAGAGAGAGAGAGAGAGAGAGAGAGAGAGCAATGTTCTGCGATGGACGGACTTCATGAATGAATATTTAAGGAAGCAAAGGAGAGCCTCTACCATTGGCTGATCTAGCTTCTCTTTCTCAGTTCCGCTGCAGTGATACCGTAAAAAATGGAATGACCTCCAAAAATACAAATAAAGGCTTTTAAATCCCCATTTGAAAAACTGTATCAACACTTTAGGACTGTTTTCCTCTCTTTGTTGTTGCACGTGTGTCTAAGTTAACACATACCACAGAGTAGGAGAATGAGTTAGTTATAAGACAGGAAAATCTCCGGGAATATATATATATATATATATATATATATATATATACACCAGGGACAGCCTGGGGGGGGGGGACACCAATGAAAGGGTCCTCATAGAAACTTAAGAGAAACGAACAAAAAAAGCTAAAATTATAAGAAAACAGCAGTTAAGATTTCTTGGACATACAACGAGGAAACAGAAGTTAGAGAACTTGATAAAGACTGGAAAATTTAATTGAAAGATAAGGAGAGAGAGAGAGAGGGAGAGAGAGAGAGAGAGAGAGAGCGGCCAAGAACAAAGTATTCCAGCAAACTGACCACGTGGCATGGCAAAATAACTGATCAAAAACCGTAGATAAGATATAGATAACCGTGATCGCCGAAGTCGCCCGGCACCGAGAAGCAAACAATGGACACCACGTGGGGTACAGGAGTTCGTAGCACGCCAGAGCTGTCACTTGATGGAGGGAAACAAGAACATGACGTGGAGATCAGTCTGGGCAATAACGGCCTTCGCTGGAGTACACAGAGAGTGCATGCGCGGCTCTGGATTTTTTTTAATTGTTGGTACATTGGAGGAGGGTAAGCAACTCCGCAACAGTTTACTCAGAGTGTTAAACACTGAGGCTTCCTTTACTCAGAGTGTTAAACACTGAGGCTTCTTTTACTCAGAGTGTTAAACACTGAGGCTTCTTTTACTCAGAGTGTTAAACACTGAGGCTTCTTTTACTCAGAGTGTTAAACACTGAGGCTTCTTTTACTCAGAGTGTTAAACACTGAGGCTTCTTTTACTCAGAGTGTTAAACACTGAGGCTTCTTTTACTCAGAGTGCTAAAAACTGGGGCTTATTTTACTTAGCCTTAAATACTGGGGCTTCTTTTATTCAGAGCGTTAAACACTAGTGCTTCTTTTACTCAGAGTGTTAAAAACTATGGCTTTTTTTATTTAGAGTGTTAAACACTAGTGCTTCTTTTACTCAGAGTGTTAAAAACTATGGCTTTTTTTATTTAGAGTGTTAAACACTAGAGCTTCTTTTATTCAGAGTGCTAAACACTAGTGCTTCTTTTATTCAGAGTGTTAAACACTAGTGCTTCTTTTGCTCAGAGTGTTAAACACTATTGCTTCTTTTGCTCAGACTGTTAAACACTAGTGCTTCTTTTGCTCAGACTGTTAAACACTAGTGCTTCTTTTGCTCAGAGAGTTAAACACTAGTGCTTCTTTTGCTCAGAGTGTTAAACACTATTGCTTCTTTTGCTCAGACTGTTAAACACTATTGCTTCTTTTGCTCAGAGTGTTAAACACTAGGGTACGACAGTGCAGTACAGCCTGGCATGGCATCTGATGATGACGATAACGTTGTCAAGATAAAATCCACGTGTACGTATAAGGCAGCACGCACAGAGATAAGAGAATGGTTAATGGTTTATGGTTTGGATCATCATCACAGCAAAAGAGAATGGTTAATGGTTTATGGTTTGGATCATCATCACAGCACTCTGGACATGTCCCTGGGTACTCAAGATCCCACCTCAGCAGATCCATCAGCGTCCCGCGGCTGATAGTACCCGTTCTGTTTTTGGTTCACAAGTCCTCTCATGAGTCCCGTATGCCTCTCGTTCATGGCCGTGTCAGTCTGTACTCCCAGGTCTCTCGGTTTAAACAGCGATGTGGATTCGCGGATCTCAAAGTCCCCCTCTCAGTCCATCTCCATTAGCGCATTAACAATATCAGAAAACCCATTAAGCCAGTGGTTTCCAGTATTATTACATCCAAGGATCACCTTTCATACTAATATAAATTACTAGACAACACTCTTATACGTAATATCGTAATGCCATAAACCCTGAAAATTTTTTTACAATATATGCCAAGTAATACCAAATCGATAGCGCAGCCACGGCCCACGTGATAATACGACGCAAATCACAGGTTCGTAACCGATGCATTAAGCTGTGCATAAAAGTTAAGGGAAGAACATAAAAAACGGTCAAAGACCCCGTAAACAGAAGGAATAGTGCAACAAATGACAAGTTATTTTAAAATTAATTTGTAAAAAAAAAGAAAACATGTAATGCTTCTGTTGCTGCCAGTATACTGTGTTTAATATATGTGTATATACATATACATCTGAACTTTAAGTGCAGGGCACATGTGGCTTCCGCAAGGGCTTTACGCAAACGCCTGTCTTTTGCCTTTTGTTCCGCTCATGCCCAAGTGAGCCCTTTACTGCTCAACATCTTAGTGCTATTTTTGGCAGTGAGTTGTCAGTCATTCAGAGCACATGTCTTAACCATCGCCTGCGTCTTTCCTCAATAATTGTTGTCAGTGGCTTCATCTGCATTTCTGCCAAGGCTGTTTGGCCACAGTATTCTTCTAATTCTTCGTAAACATTTAATCTGGAAAGAATTCAGCTTGTTTTCTATAGTTTTAGTGATTTTCCAGCATTCACTTCCATAGAGGAAAACTAGGAAAAAAGTAGGAGCAGCTTTATTACTTAACGGCTACAAAGTTGTGACGTTTCCACGTGGGACTTAATCATACAAAAACATCCAGGAAGAAGAAATAGAGAGAGAGGAGATAACGTATAGATTCACATTAATACTATTTTTAAAAAAAATTAAATAGAGTACTTAGCTGTAAATTGTAAGATGTGGCTTGTCCGGCGGTGTGTGTCAGGAATGGATTTAGCAGAACTTGAAGACTGTTTAAATAGAGACCAGTGATATGTGGTCGGTAGGTTGTAACTGGGGATGGTGGATGAGGAACCATGGAGGGGAGAGAGAGTGATACAATGCTGACATAGCCAGGAGAAGGTGAAATAGATGATTAGGGAAGAGGGGTTGCAAAGTGATCCTGTGAGGAGGTTTCGAACTATGTGTGACAAGTAAGAAGGGGGTGGAGCTTAGTGGAGAGGTACTATGATGATTGAAGAGAATGTTAAGTGTAGCTGAACAGCGAGTTTAATCCGTATGGCTCCAGCGTCCCATAATTTTGAATGCAGCGGTTCTCAAGCGCCAGGCTTGTGTCATCTGTGTAACATTTTTTGACGGCTGTTACCAGAAAATCAGATTTGCCTCTGTGGTTGGGGCCATTGAAATGGTTTGGAGCTGGTTTCCAAGCATGCTGGACGATGTCGTACAGATGTTTTTGCATGCGGTCCCATAATCCGAGGCCAGTCTCACCAATATACGTTATCCTGCTTCTTTTGCAAGCGATAACATATATCACATCACGGGACTCGCATGTGAATCCCTCATGAAGAGAGTATATTTCTGTTGTTCACATTTTGCTTCATTAACTTTGTCTCTCCTGCAGTGATCTTTAATCCTATATTGCCACCATTCTGAGTTAGCTTGTTTATTTTATCCTCCATATCTTTGTGGCTGCTTGATAGTAGACAAATGTCGTCAGCAATGTCAAGGTTCTCCAGCACTGTGTCGAGTGTCCATTGGAATCCTCTGCGTTTAACTGATGTTGTCTCCTTCATTAACCAGTCTACTGATAAGATAAATAATGTTGGTGCTATATGATGCTATAGTATTGAGGCAAAACTTCTCTCAACATCAAATAATCCAGGATCATGCTTCAACATCAAATATTCCAAGATGATGCTTCAACATTATATAATCCAGGATCATGCTTCAACATCACATAATCCAAGATGGTGCTTCAACATCACATAATCCAAGATGGTGCTTCAACATCACATAATCCAAGATCATGCTTCAACATCACATAATCCAAGATGGTGCTTCAACATCACATAATCCAAGATCATGCTTCAACATCACATAACACACATCACGTGATCAACACTTAACATTAACTTATTACACACATCACGTGATCACGTTTAACACTTATCATAAAGCATATGAAATGCATGAAAGTAAAATGAGTCAGTGAATGAAAAAAACTCCATGATCTGTCACAAGTAATGATGATCAAAATGGTGAGAAAATATACCTCGAGATCATAAGAATCCAGGACCAACCCACATATATAGCCCATACTCTGCCCAGTGAACACACAAGGCATGAATATCTCTTGAACCCATCGTTCACTTTTCTTAGGAGACCAAAACGATCTTCAGAAATTCCAGTGTACTTCGTCTTGACACATTCGTAATTCCTAAATCCACTCTCAAACGAAAAACGTCTCATGCAATTTTTAAAAAAGCGTAACTTTCTCTGTGCTGGGAGCTAGCGCCATGTGGGAACACCTCTCACTCGTTGGCGAAACGTCCAGGATATGGAAATTTCTAGCACCCGACTTTACTGCCACATCTAAACATTTAACATAAGTCATTTGCTTGTCCCTTGAGGAACATTGCCTCCCTAACAGTTCTCCTGTAGGCCTCTCGGTTGTAAGCAAGATGCCCTGCTGCTGCTGGTGCCTCCATTCGCAGATCATCAACGATGTCTTGCAGCCACCATCGCCCTGGTCTTCCTCTCTTTCTTTTTCCATTATGTACCCTTCCAAGACAGTTTTCTCTAAATTATCACGATGTTTAATATGTCCAAAATATTTAAGTTTATCTTTTCTGTTTAGTCTTCCTTACTAGCCAAATTTCTTCAATATTAAGTTCTTGTAGTATGGATATATTTGTTATCTTTTATGACCATATTTGAAGGACTCTTCTGTAGCTTTTACATTCAAAGGCATGTATGTGTTTCTCAGCTGTTTTGTTAAGTGTCCAGGTCTTACAGGCATATGTTGCGATGGGAAAGATACATGCCCTTAAAAATCTTATTTTTGTAGTTTTGTCTGTTCCTCTCCACAGCTCATGTAGTTGTTGTGTCTCTTGAGGAGCGATAGATGTCCTTTTAATTTCCCTCATTGTATCTCCATTATTATTTAGTAATGATCCAAGATATTCAAAACTCTCCACCTCTTCCAATTTTTCCTCATTGATATACGAGCGTATATTTCAACTGCCTTGTTTATTTTGTCACTTGTCATTAATTTAATTTTCTTAGCATTAAGATAGAGCTTTTGCTCTTCACTATTCTTACGGTCTGACATAATTATTTTTTCCATTCCTTTTTGTGTTGTGGACATTAATATTGTGTCATCAGCATATCTAATTTCTGGTATTTCATAACCTCCAATTTTTATGGCATCGTAATATTCTTTGTCTACATCTTCTCTAACATTCCTCATTATATTTTCAGCATACAGGTTAAATAAGTAAGGCGACAATATGCACTCCTGACAGACCCCTTGTTTTATGTCAAACCAAGTTGTTGTTACAATATTTATTCTTACTGCTGCCTATTGGTCAGATACAACAGTGATATTAATTATATAACATGTGTTGGAAATCCCACTTTTTCCATTATTTCTCTGTTTCTGGTGTTGTACGCAATCAAATGCTTTTGAATAGTCTATAAAAATAAATATAGATTCATATTAAATTCTGTGCATTCATGTATTATATCTTATAATGAATATATGATCTCTTAATCATCTTCTTTGTCTAAAACCAGTTCTATTTTCTTACGAAGTCTACCCATTATGATTTTTACTAGAATTTTTTGCCATGACTAATCAGGGCAATGGTGCTGTCGTTTGTACATAATTTCAAGTTACCTTTCTATGGCAGTGATATCAATATAGTTTCTTTTCCATTCTTGTGGCAAAATACACGAGTACCATATCTTTTTACATAGTGCAAGATAGATTTGCCAACCAGATAATACTGAGAGGAACAAAAGTAGTTCATGCCAGTGTTTTAGAATGAGGATAAAATAGTTTATCTTTGCTAAACTTAAATAAAGAGATCGTTACTGTTATTATGAGATGGGTTATGTAACAGCTCTAGGCTGATCAAATGTCACCCCCAAAAGCCTCGTCCTGCAGGTTGTTTCCCTGCTACAAATCTCCTTTTCTAACTTATCTTAAGTATTGACAGATACACTTTTAAATTAAAAGGAGGACATCTATCACTCTTAAAAAAGTAAAACAACTAAAGAAGCTGCGAAGAGGAACAGACAGAACTACAAAAATAATATTTTTAAGGGCATTCATCTTTCTCATCACAATATATTCCTGTGAGACTTGGACACTTAACAAAACAGCTGAGAAACACATAAATGCCTCTGAATGTTAATGTTACAGAAGAGTTCTTCAAATATCATGGACACAGAACAAATATATCCATACTACAGGAACTTAATATTGAAGAAGGTTGGTTAGTAAAGAAGATTACACAGAGAAAACCTAAATATTTTAGATATATTAAAAGTCAAGAGAATTTAGAGAAGACCGTCATGGGAAGATACACAATTGGAAAAAGAAAGAGAGGAAGACCAAGGCGAAGATGGCTGCAAGTCGTCGTTGGTAATCTGCAAATGGATGCATCAGCAGCAGGCCATCTTGCTTACAACCGAAAGACCTATAGGACAGCTGTTAGGAAGGCAAAGTTCAGCAAGGGACATGCAAATGGCTGACACACACTTAAAAAAAAGTATTGGAGAACACGTTAACCTGCCAATATATGTATATTTTTTTAATGAATAAGAGATTGTAAAATGGCGAGTTCTCTTGCACTAGATCTAGCAGTCTTTACATTACATTGATCTGACTTGACTGAAACTTGCCCATTTCTCGTTCGGAGAGGAGGAAAACTTGAGACTTTGCCACGTCCGATCTGCAGCGATCAATGAGGGCAGTTTTAGAGGGGAAAGATGGAGTTCTGTGTGGCACGAGCGAAACTGATCCCAGACATAAAATGACATCGACTTGGAGATGAGCATGTACAGGATTGGGGGGGGGGGTATGGGAGAATAGGTTTTTTTTCTAAATGTGACAAGGGGTGAACATTCAAGGGTACTTCTTTTTTTTTGTCTGTGTCAGAAAATCAATAAAATGAGGAGCTATTATGCATCGAATTACTGCTGAACCGCATGCTAGCCTCAGCTTGAGATACATACAAGGCTAACTTTTAGATAACTTGGTTAGCTTGATATAATGGTTTCTAAATATCTTGCTTCCCTTTATATAGCGACCTCTGGATATCTTCTTTAGTTTGATATAATGATATCTAGATATCTTCTTTAGCCTGATATAATGATCTCTAGATATCGTGGTTAGCTTGATATAATAATATCTAGATATCATGGTTAGCCTGATGTAATAATATCTAGATATCTTGGTTCGCCTGATATAATGATTTCTAGATATCTTGGTTAGCCTGATATAATTATCTCTTCATATCTTGGTTAGCTTGATATAATGACCTCTAAATAACTTGGTTAGGGTGATATGATGATCTCTAGATATCTTGGTTATCGTTATATAACAAACACTAGATATCTTGGTTATCTTGATATAATGATCTCTGTATATCTTGCTTAGCTTGATATACAGTAATGATCTCTATATATCTTTGTTAGCTCGACATGATGATCTCTATACATGTCTTGGTAAGCTCGATATAAAGATTTCTAGACATCTTGGTGAGCTTGATATAAAGATTTCTAGACATCTTGGTGAGCTTGATATAAAGATTTCTAGACATCTTGGTGAGCTTGATATAAAGATCTCAAGATATCCTGCTTTACGACAGAGACGTATGTGTTACATGAAACAATAAGAAGGAAGTGTGCGACAAACTAACGTGCTCCAGGAAACGTCCCATCGGCTGAACTGTTAAGTTTTGAACCACATTCCCCTTTCTTGCATAACCCCATTCTTCGCTCTTTCATCTTTGGAAGGGAGTGAAGCGGCAGTGTGATCTGGAGAGGGAGACATTGAACTACGAGTAAAACAAGTCATGATCTTATCTTGTATGTATGCTGTTTTTTTTGTGTGTGTGTGGTAACATTCTATTGTGATTCTACAGCCTGTTCGATGTTTTTTTTTTATTCCATCCAACTTTATCTTGGCTAGAGTATCATTATATCCCCTCTCCCTCTTTCTCTGTCCTTTCCGCTTTCCCCAACCTATCTTTACTACCAGCTTGTCACACATCCCAATTCTCCATTTAAACATTCACAAGACTCTACCACGCAGTCTCTGTGTCGCAGCTTCTTACAAATCACAGCTAAGTTCTCCTTGTGTGTGTGTGTGTCTACTTCTGTTTTCTAGTTCTTTCCTTTCCGTTTTGTTCAGTAGCAGTCATGTGAGTTTATATTTTATCTTCTTTCCCTGTCTCTTTGTGCTGAATATTTTTGCATGATTGAGGCGTAACCCGAAGCAGTACAAGTGTGTGCTCGTTAATTAACAAAGCTGTTCTTAGTTTTACTTTAAATAGTTTTAGCATTACGTAATTCTCTGGTGGGTGAAGATGACTGCAGGGGAGCGGACAGCGGCCATTTAAGGCCAGGACTTAAATAATGAATCACAGCAGATAAAGACCCTGTCCTACCTCTTCGTTGATGCCGCCACTGACAAGCTCAACCTCTCTCTTGTCTTGTCTTGTGCTATCTCCCTGTAACCGCGAGCTGGTGTTCTTTGCAGCCGATGCTGTGGAGGTGTTGAAGCACAGCGTCGTATCGGCTTGGGAGCGGATTATGGCAACTACTTTTTCAGTCCCGGGGTACAGCTAAAATAGCAGGGGGTGTACGATGCTTCTTTAGCAGACTCCACCACCATGGGGACTATGGCGATCCTTGCCCCCGCTAGCCAGGCTATGCCTGTTACTGGGGGTACCAACGTAGAGGTGGAACAGGGTCTTGGTCAGCAGCTATGGTTTTCTAACCCTGGCGCTAGCATATCATCTATGGGTCGCTGACTGCCTCATCGGACAGGCGTCTTCACACCCCCCGCGCCCCTCCCCCCAATCTTAACCTCTCTAACAAGGATAACGATAACTATAGTCTCCAAGGCAACGACATGTGATAAACAAAAAGCTTTTTAGACATTTTTCTGGCTTTTTAAGCCCCCAACTTCAGATCTTAAAATAAAAATCACCCACCGTAACCCACTCCTCATCCAACACCAAGCTTGCGCTTCGAAACCAAAACCGCATCGATTGTAAAAAAAAAATCCAACTCGCAGCTCCAAAGGAGACAGAGCAAAAAGAAGAAGAACAACAACTACAACAGAACAACATCACTGATGTCTCGCTATAAGAAACCGAAATAACTGCATTGTTGTTATTGTTAGTTTTCATAAGTTGACCGGTTTTATGAGGATTGAGAACCAAATAGGAGCATTCCAAGACATAAAATTGGGAGTGAGACAAGGATGTGTTCTATCTCCTGACCTCTTCTCCTTGTACAGCGAAAACATAATGAGAAATATAGAGAGCATGCCAAGATTATCAATTGGCGGGTACAACCTTAACAACTTAAGATATGCAGACGACACAGTTCTGATTGCTAAAAGTGAAGGGACATCGTGGCTCGTGAAAGTAAAAATAAAGCTCTCAGCCTGAACAAAAATAAAACTGAAGTGATGGTCATCTCAAAGAAAAAGAATATCACCAAAATGTAGCATTACCATCGATGGCACAAATCTGAAACAAGTTGATAGATTCAAGTACTTAGGAATGATTATAATAACTGATAGGAAATGTCATAACGAAATAAAAAGCAGGCGTACTCAAGCCAAGCCAGCATTCCAGAAAATGAGAAACATCTTGTGCAACAGATCCATATCATTGGAAACAAGATTCCGAGTACTTAAATGTTACATCGAGTCAATTCTGTTTTATGGGTGTGAAGCATGGTCTATGAATAAGAGAGTACAGCGAGAAATGGAGGCCATGGAAATGTGGATTATAAGAAGGATGATGAAGGTACCGTGGACAGCCAAGAAAACCATTGAAAAAGTCTTAAGAGAGGCTGGAGTTAAAAAGCAAATTATAGCAAAGATCTTAGTCAGACAAGCGAGATTTATAGATCATTTCCTGAGAAGAGGAAAATTGGAGCACACTGTGGCAACTGGAAAAACTGAAAGAAGAAGAGACAGAGGAAGAGAGAAGTTACCGGATGGGCTGTCAGTGTGGCTAGGAAGAAAGTCACCGGCGGATCTCATAATCAAAGTCTAAAGACAGAGAATTGTGGAGAGAAATGATCGCCTACGCCACGCGGCACGACACTTGAATTGAATTTACCGGTTTTAATTCTTGTTGATAATTTCTCTTCCTTCCTTTCCGTCCTCTCTCTGCCGGGTTTTTTTAAAAACTGTATCACGCAGCTTAGTCGAACTCTACTCACTTAAGATAGTACCAGCTTCTCAGTCTAACTCTGCTCACTTAAGATAGTACCACCTTCTCAGTCTTAACTCTGCTCACTTAAGATAGTACCACCTTCTCAGTCTAACTCTGCTCACTTAAAATAGTACCAGCTTCTCAGTCTAAGTCTACTCACTTAAGATAGTACCAGCTTTGGTTTAGACACAATCACAGTTATTCTACACCCCATAACATTTGATGGTTGGAGGGGGAGGAGGGGGAGGGCTGAAACGTTAGCGCTTTCATATTTCTAGGCCAGTACAACATTTGAGGTAAGGATGCCAGCAACTAGCCTTGATGCCCTTGTTTTCCTAGGGAGCGATGTGATGTGATGTGGTGTGATGTGATGTGGTTTGTTGTGATATGATGTGATATGATGTGGTGTGGTGTGGTGTGGTGTAGTGTGGTGTGATGTGGTGATATGTGGTGTGGTATGATGTAATTTAATGTGATGTGGTGTGATGTGACTTGCTGTGATATGATATGATGTGATGTGGTGTGATTTGACGTGGTGTGGTATGATATGGTGTAATGTGGTATGGCTTTTCTGAAAATGTGTAAAAATAAGAAATTTTAAAAAATAAATTCTATATATAAGAGGACCCCCCCTCCCCCACCCCCACAGAGCAAGATGAACAATTACAGCAGCAATGTACTTGAAAACACAAGAATTTGGATACTTGAAAACACAAGAATTTGGATACATGAAAACACAAGAATTTTGGTACTTATTTATTTATTTATTTATTTATTTATTTTTTTATATTTGAAAACACAAGGATGTTCGTATTTGAAAACAAAAGAATTTGGATACTTGAAAACACAAGAATAAGAGTACTTGAAAACACAAGAATTTGGGTACTTGAAAACACAAGAATTTGGGTACTTGAAAACACAAGAATTAGATTACTTGAAAACACAAGAATTTGAGTACTTGAAAACAAAGATACTTACCCGTATCACTGTAAAAAAAATTAATAATAATCTGGAGAAATGATCGGTGTATAAAATAATGAATCTGTTCTGTGACAATAAATAAACGAATAATTCATCTGGAGCATTACTACAAAACCCCCCCCATGATATGGGAACAGAAGCTCAAAAACACACTGAGGCTTATTCCAGCTTGGAAATCTCCGAAACGTATTAGCCTCACAAGGGAAATAATCACGGCCCTTAATAATCTTAGCTCAGCAAAATGTTTCCAATTTCCCAGAAAAAAATCTACGGCACAGGACATACGCCATCGGATCTGTCCAAATCTATTTTCATCACAGTAAGGAAGAAGCCTTGAATCACAGAATGAATGTTGATAGTTGGACTAGCTTTTTTTTTTTTTTATAAAAGTAGTTTCTAAAAATTATGAACACTACCAAAAAAAAAAATCAGACTTAGCTGACTAACTGGATTCCTTGAGAGGAAATGACTATAAATTATACTTTCATTTGAAGAACAAGAAAGATCTGATTCCTATATGCGCATAATGGCTTCTTGTCTGTCCAAAGTTCAAGGTGGAATGCATTGCTTAACCGAGATTTTGCAAGTTGAGTATCTCTTATCCGAAACTCCCAAATCCGAATTGTTCTGAAATACGAAACAGCAGACAGTCTATTCGGCGTCTCGAAGAGAGAAAAGATCCTGTGACTTGCAACTATGATTAGTGACGAATAAACGAACATATTTTGTTTTCAAAGGGTTAAGAATTTGACACGCAGGCCCGTCTAACATTCTGCCCTTTATCATGCAGCTTTCACTCAGTCACAGTCATTCAGCATTTGTTAATGAGCATAATAATCGTGAAGACACAATTAAATGATTACACAAATAAATAATAAACTTACCTCTTGTCCATAAACTCTCATTCTGATTTATGCAACAACGTGAAATAAACGTGCATTCTTACATTCATTCAAAACTAACAAATGTATAGCAAAGCAGTATAAGAAAAACTACAACAACCAAGCCATACTTTAAACTACTCTAGGCTATGCTTAGGGAGGCATATAGTCCATATCAAACAGATGATGATGATGATGATGATGATGAATGAAGCGATAACTTTAAGTTTTCCGTATCTCAAGTGAGGAAAAGAATGAGGAAGTCTGGGAAAGGGCAGGACAAGAACTTATGAACCTACAAATGACTTCTAGGAAATGGAAGTGGATTGGCCACACTCTGAGAAAACCCGACACCAGCATAGCAAGACAGGCACAATGACATGGAATCCTCAAGGAAATAGAAAACGAGGAAGACCTGGACTTACTTGGAGACGAGAAATTATGACAGTGCTCAGAGACAAGGGATACACATGGAAGGAAGCAGAGAATAATTCCAAGAACAAGGATGACTGGAGAGCCTTTATCCGTGGCCTATGCTCTCAAGGGAGTGAAAGGCGATGATGATGATGATGATGATGACGTGAGGAAAAGAAAAAATATGATGTCTGGCCTCCTTCCATATGCAAAGAAGTGGATCTGAAAAGAAGTTTTGAACATGGGCAATGAGGCTAAACTTTTTCATTCGTTGCCAGGGGTGAAACTGCTTTCATGGTCCTGAATTAAGGTGATCATGATAATGGTGACGATGAAGATAACGTTGTTAACACTGCAAGAAAGTGCACATAGAAGAGATGATGAAAGTATGCGCTGGGCTTATTGAAGGACTAGAGCAGCGTGTATTCATAACAGAGCAAGAAATCGTTTGTAAAACCGGAGAGAGAGAGAGTGAGAGTGAGAGAGAGTGAAAGAGAGATTGAGAGAGAGAGAGAGAGAGTGAGTGAGTGAGTGAATGAGAGAGAGAGAGAGAGTGAGAGTGAGAGAGAGAGAGAGTGAAAGAGAGATTGAGAGAGAGAATGAATGAATGAATGAATGAATAATCTTTATTTTTCAAGGGTAAAGAATTGGGCACGCAGGCCCGTCTTACATTCTGCCCTTCATCACTCCATCTTTCATTCTTCCCACACACTTGATTTAGTACAAAAATACAAATTAAATTAGTAAAAACATATCAAAAGAGTGTAAGATTTAACTACTACATTCAAGGTAAAAGAGAAGAAGTAATTAACCTAATAAAATAGCACTCACGCACACATACACACGCAGACATATACATAAATAAAAATACATTGTAAATACAGATCTTCTAACATATTTTTTTAAACAAACATTAAAATAATTTCTAACAATATCTAACAAGTTGCTTTCCTAACTATGTCACTGAAGTACTTGATGGTTTACGAGCCATGTGTTGAGAGAGTGCTGGCTATTTTATGGAGGCATATAATTACATGCAAGTAAATAATGAAACAGGTTTGAGTTAAAGGATGAAATATTACCAATGGATTTTAAATTGTAGGGGAGGGTGTTCCAGAGCTGTACTGCAGAGTATGCAAGGCTTTTCTTGTACATATCAATTCTGGGTTTAGGAAGAAGACAGTTTTTTAAACGCTGGCTATGTTTAGTGTTATACGTAAACAGTGACCACAAGTAAGGCGGAGCATTGTGCGACAGAATTCTGTGAACAAACTTAACTTTGTTAAAAATGATTCTATTTTTGAGGGGTAGACTTTTGAGTTGTTTATGTTGATCTACAGTCTGTACTGGGTGTTTGTCATAAATAAGATTTAATGCTCGCTTGTGAAGTGAGTGGAGCCTTTTTGTGTTTGAGATTGAGCATCCATCCCAGATTGTGGAACAGTAATCTAAGTGTGTTTGTATGTGTGATATGTAGTATATTTTTCTTGTGTTTTTGTCGATAAAGTGTTTAATCTTGGCTAATTGGTAAACTTTCTGTGCAATCAAATTTGTTAGGTTATGTACGTGAGAATTCCAAGTTAAATGCTGATCAATGATGAGTCCTAGGGTTTTATGTTCATGAACATTTTCTATTGCCTTAGTCCCAGCACAAAGCTGTAGTGAAGTTTTAGTTGCATTTTGCAGTTTCTGTCTTGTAGTGATGAGCATGGATTTTGTTTTGTTGGTGTTTATCAACATACCATTTTTATTACTCCATTTAATCAAACTGTTTATATCATTTTGGAGCGTTGTCTGTAGATTATTGATGTCATAGTCACTATTGTAAACAGTACAGTCGTCAGCGAAAAGATCACATGAAGAGTGCTTTAAATGTAGTGGTAGGTCGTTAATATAGATAGCAAAGAGAAGAGGACCAAGAATGGAGCCTTGAGGAATACCGGTATCAACCACAGACGAGCCAGATATTTTGTTTCTAAAGCAAACTACTTGTTTTCTACCTGAGAGAAAAGATGTAATACATTTTGTTAGGTCAGGATGTAATCTATAGCCTTCCAGCTTTTTTGCAAGAATTTCATGATCAATCATATCGAAGGCTTTCTTAAAATCACAAAGACAGCACCACACAATTTGTCATCATTTATATTAGACAGCCAGCTTTCTGTCATTTTAGTTAATGCTGTGTGGCAGGAGTAATTTGGTCTAAAACCTGACTGACTGTCTATTAGTAGACTGTTTTCTTGCATGTGGAGCAGAGTTAACTTTTGTATATGTTTTTCAAGAGGTTTAGATAGTGATGACAGAATGGATATGGGTCTATAGTTTGAGAGGTCACTAGTCTGTCCAGATTTAAAAAGAGGAAAAACTTTGGCGAGTTTAAAAGCGTCAGGGAAATATTTTTTGTCAATACACAAGTTGTATAAGTATGTTAGTGTGTCTGTGATAACTGGTGCAGCGTAGCGTAGTATCTTGTTACTAATGTCATCACATCCTGCTGAGTTAGTGTTCTTTAAGGACCGGACGTAGTTATAAACCTCACCGACTGTGAGGAAAGGAATATTAATTTGTTTTAGCTTTACACATTTACTGTCGCTGAAAGTTTTCAACACGCTCAGGTCGCAAGTAGGGGTCGGTAATGAAGATTTTAGAATACTAATTTCTTCCCTAAAATGTTCACTGAAGTTAGTGCAAGTATGTTCACCGTTAAGTGTTTGTGGGTCAGTTTGCTTCATTTTATTTACAAGAGTATTAATAGCTTTCCAGATTGATTTACTATCAGTTTTGTCTTTCACTAAATTTCTGAAGTAATTTTTCTTTTCCTGCCTAATTAAATACTGCACCTTATTCCTAAGTGAACGATAGCTACTGAAATTTCTGCTTTTGTGAGCTTCATCCCGTTTCCTCATGAGTTGCAATATATCGGGAGTTATCCACGGGGATTTTGTTACGTGTTTTACTCTCATTTCTTTGATGGGGACATGCTTGTCAAAAATGTTTCGAATATCTTGATCCAGTATTCGATAGCCTCATCTGGATTTGTTAACTGGAAAACGTACGTAAGAGGCGAAGCTTTTAGATCAGTTAAAAATAATTCCAAGTTAAAGTTTTTAAAGTTTCTATATTTGATGCTGGTATGTTTGTGTTTTGGTATTTTATACCCCTTATGTGACCACGTACAGCAGACCGGGTAGTGATCACTCAGCGACACATGAGGGACAGTACATTCAGTAATGTTTCCTGGATGGGCTACATAAATATGATCTATTAGTGTTGATGATGATTCAGCAACTCTAGTAGGTCTCTAGAGAGTGAGAGTGAGAGAGAGTGAAAGAGAGATTGAGAGAGAGAGAATGAGAGAGAGTGAGAATGAGAGAGAGTGAAAGAGAGATTGAGAGAGAGAGAGCGAGTGAGTGAGTGAGTGAATGAGAGAGAGAGAGAGAGAGAGAGAGAGACGTCAAAGACAAAAGCTGTTGTTAATGAGTCAGATGACTCTGGAGAAAACATATAAAAAGCCATCCAGCAGATTGCCTGCTCATCCCTAGAGGCCACACTTCCCGGTCTCTCAGCTGTTTCTGATGCTTCTTCTCATCTGGAAAAAAAAATACAATACAGCGTCCTGTAACCTTTTAATCAAAGCACAGAATCGTAGACGGAGAGTGAAGCGTGTCGTTGTTTGTTGTTAGTGTTGTTTAACAGCTGCTACCCTGTGTGCCTCTAAGGCGTGACAGGATTACCTTTACCTTTTTTACTTTACAAGTATTCTGGTGATGCCGCTCTGCTGCTTACTTCCCTTGAAAAAAATTATTTTTTGGAAGCCGCGTTAGTGTAGTGGATTAGACACTCGCTTGCCAACCAGGCGACCCGGTTTCGATGTCCACTCACCATGTGGTGGGGGTCAGACCATGGCTCGCAAAAAACTCCTGAGGTTCACACAGCCTCAAGAAAAAAAAAATATACTACTGGACAAAAATTTAGGGCAGGTCATTAATTTCAAGCATATGTTTATTTTGATTGCCGTACTAAAACTGTAAATACATTTATTGTAGGATCTTGATTAAATTGCATTCTCATGCAGTCCTCCATGCAGCCGGTGCATAAACAACACCAACTGTTCATCACAACAAGTGTAAAAATCACGTGCAGTAGCATAATCCTAGACAAAATATTAGGTCATTTTTAAAAGTGTCAGCATGACCCAGCAAGTAATTAAATCGTTCTGATGTGTGGGGCACGTGCATGAGTCATCCTTAGTGAACACCTCTCACCTTCCAATCATTTTTATTAAAGCGGTGTAGGGGTATTTTTGTCATTTGAAAATCACCATGCCACCGCGAAGGTGTTTTAGCAGCTTTGAGCGTTATCGGGGCCTTGGCTGAAAGCGGTTTACCTGGCCATGAAGTTGCACGACATTCGGGGATGTCCCATTCTACCATCCAAAGGCAACCGGAGAAGTAGAAGACAGGCATCGTTAAGGCCGACCTCGCTGCACGAGTAGACAAGATGACAGATACCTGCAGCTGTCAACACTTCGAAACCGGACAGTAACGTCTTCCACTCTCAGAAACCAGCTAATGAATACGGCAAATGTCAGTGTTAGCGGCAGAACAATTCTCAGGCGTTTAAGAGAATCTGGGCTGGCTTCACGACGACCAGTAATAACAATACCTCCTCTTACTCCAGCTCACCGCAGAGCTAGAGTTGCCTGGTGCCGGCAGCACATCCGTTAGACGAGGTGCTAGTGGGGTGAACTTCTTTTCACGGACGAATCCCGCTTCAGTATGTCCTTCAATGATGGCAGAATCCGTGTTTGGAGAAGACCAGGGGAACGGTTCTATGACGCCACTTCCAAGAGGTGGATCGTTATGGAGGGGGATCAATCATGGTCTGGGGTGGCATCAGCAGGCACGGCAGGACTCCCCTCCATGTCATTCATGGCACCCTAACCGCCCAGCGATACCTGAATGAAACTCTGTAACCCATTGTCCAGCCTACCTTGCAAGCCATGGGTACGGGGTCAATCCTACAAGACGATAACGTAAGACCATATCTGGGTCGTGTCGTAGAAGACTTTCTTCAACAGCAAAGGATCTGTCGCCAATTGAGCACATTTGGGATGTCCTAGGCTGACGGGTTTCGACAAATCATCCTCCACCTGTTCATGTCACCCAGCTGACCCTTTTCCTTCAACAAGAGTGGCAGGCCATTCCACCCTGGTTAACTCGACGAGGCAACGGTGCGTCGAATGTCTGGCAGCGAACGGTGGTCACATGCGATACTGACATGTTTGTTGTTTGAAGACCACTCTTGTGAATTTTTGGACGAGGGGTGAGTGATTTCGCCAGCTTGCTCTATGTGTGTTCCTATTCCGATTTGCAAATGAAATGATTGAATTTGTTCAGTTTTAAATGCTGTTTTCTTTGGTACTAATGGCTTGTTTGTTAGTCAATTGATTTTGTTTTTGTAAGAATTGAAAAAAAACCGGCCCTTAACTTTTGTCCAGTAGGGTAGCTACCAGGGTTAACGCTCTCAGAAGAAAGAGGAATGACGCCGCTAACTACGGAGTTGGTGCTGATGGCGGCACTAGCTGGAGGTTCCTGGCCAGCTGCTGACTAGGCAACAGAGCACTTATGGTTTGACCGCGTGCAATGACGCTGGTTTACAACTCATACCTTTAACTTTACCTTTTTTTACATTATTCTCTTCACTGTATGTTATATTGTTACTATTAAGTATTTATGTGTCAATAAATGTATGAGTAAGAAAAATGATTGCTTACTGACATAAATTCAGGGTCAAGAGTGATAGTGATATAACTACAGATTGTCTACGAAGGTAACTGGCATCTTTGCTTTGTGATGGTTAAATGTACACAAACTTTATTTGATTCTCAAAGTTATTAAAATATTATATAAAATTACCTTCGGGCTATGTATAAGATGTGTATGAAACAAACAAGAAATTCCACTGAGATATTTTTTTCTTGGCCTTCTTCTCTTCCTTCTTTTTTTTCCCTGTGAATCTTCCAGCCATTACTAAATTCTCCAACATCCGTCTTCTTATGACATGATCGTTAAATCTTAGCTATCTTTTTTTCTTATTATTTTAATCAGTTTTCGTTTTTATGAAATTTCCTTGAAGATCTCTTCATTTGCACTTTTTTTGTTTTGTCTGTCTAGAGTATTTGTTGCATTTTTCTCCAAAACCACATCTCTGTTGCTTCCAGTTTATTTGTCATCTTTTGTTGTTGTTGTTGTTATTGTTGTTGTTGTTGACTGTCCGAATTTCGCGGCCAAATAGCAACACCGAAGTAAGAGAACACAGTTTTGTAGGATTAGACCTGGAAAAAATCGTAGACAAAGCACTTTTAGACGAGAGAGAAAGAAAATTCACGTCTTAAAGTGCTGTGTCTACGATTTTTTCCGAGGTCTAATCCTACAAAAATGTGTTCTCTTACTTTACTCTACGAAAGCCTCGTTGTTTCCTGTTTATCAAAAAAATAGCAATATTGGTTCTATAAATCACCATAATACTCTTTCCTTCACTTTTGGTTTTATATATCACTGTAATGCTCTTTCCTTCACTTATAAGGACCTCTTATTTGTTAGTATCTTCTTCATGTCATAAAAAGCTGCTCGTGATTTTATTTCAATTGTGCACTTGCTATCAGATGTACTGTTGTTTCAAAGTAACTGAATTTATTTACCTGGTGTCAGTGTCTTCCTCTTTGATAGTGCCAGTACTATTTAAAAAAATAAAAAGAGATTGATTTCAGCTGCATAAAAGACTCCTCTAATCAAGCATGTTATTTTGGCTGGCCGAGTTGACAGAGCGTTGTTTTGCGTGAGTAGAATCCTAGGTACTTCTCTTGTCGTTTTCTTTTTCTTTCTCTCACATCTAAAGTGTTTTGTGTACTAGTTTTTTTTCCAATTGCTAAAAATACAAAACTGTGCTAAATCAATACAGTACAATATCTGTTACCTCATTTGTATATGTGTACGTGTGAGACGGAGAGATAGAAAGAGAGAGAGAGGTGGAGAAAGAGAAAGAGAGATGGAGAAGGAGAGATAGAAAGAGAGAGAGAGAAAGAGATGGAGAAAGAGAAAGAGAGATGGAGAAATAGAAAGGGAGACGGAGAGATAGAAAGAGAAAGAGAGAAAGAAAGAGAGAGATGGAAAAAGAGAAAGAGAGATGGAGAAAGAGAGACGGAGAAAGAGAAAAGGAGATGGAGAAAGAGAGAGAGAGATAAAGAAAAAGAAAGAAAGATGAAGACAGAGAATGAGAGATGAAGAAAAAGAGAGAGATGGAGAAAGGGAAATAGAGATGGAGAAAGAGAAAGAGAGATGGAGAAAGAGAAAGAGAGATGGAGAAAGAGAGATGGAGAAAGAGGAAGGTAGATGGAGAAAGAGGAAGGTAGATGGAGAAAGAGGGAGAGAGATTGAGAAATATATTAATTTTTGAAACAAAATCACAGTTTCAATTACTTTCACTCTGTTGTCACTTGGAAATATGACTGGGAAGGAAGATTACTTACTTTATGTCACCTGACATTCTTGCCAGTAGTAAGTTGAATTTATTTATGTCACTTGACATTCTTACCAGTAGTAAGTTGACTATATTTATGTCACTTGACATTCTTGCCAGTAGCAAGTTGACTATATTTATGTCACTTGACATTCTTGCCTGTAATAAGTTGACTATATTTATGTCACTTGACATTCTTGCCAGTAGCAAGTTGACTATATTTATGTCACTTGACATTCTTACCAGTAGCAAGTTGACACTCTTGACTGTCTTAGTTTGACATTCTTACTTGACTGCGGTAAAATCGTTTGGATAAAACGCCTTGCCCATAAATGTCACGCATACAGGGAAACAACTCTAGTAACACGACTTCTAGAGTTATTTTAACAGTTGCTTCCCGTTACAGCAGTTTTCGAAGTATTTTCCTTTTCCATATTTAATCGAATATATTCAAGACCTGAGGGACTTTGGAAAAAAGAACTTGACAGTCTCTCTCTCTCTCTCTCTCTCTCTCTCTCTCTTTTTTAATTCTCCTTGTAATCAGCATCTTGAGGCAGGAGAAAGTAAACAGTTCTGATTGCTACATTTTGCTGAGCTATGGTTTGTGCGATTACTTTTCTCATCAGAAAATAAAGATGGCTGAGGCATATATTGCCTAAAAGGAATGAAAACCTGATCAAGAATCAAATATTCTGGAAGAATGGAGGAACAGAGATATACCGATAGAGCCATTATATTTTGTTAATCAATACACATGGATGGATGGTGGGTTGGTGGATGGGTGAGTGGGTGGGTGGATGGATGGTTGGGACGGGACTTCCTTCGGTAGTAATAATTGTTAAGAATTTTCGAAAGAACAAGCTACAAGAAGAGCTACTATACCATGGGGCGGTGTAGCAACTATTCTACACAAGCGCCTGAAATGAAGACATAATGGAGAAGTCTCACACCACAAAACTGCCAAGTTTAAAATGGTTACCGATGACAGTAACACAGCAGCACGTTACCTATCTCAGTTTGCTTATGACTGCGACGTGCTTAGTCATTTGCCCCTCATGGCGAAAGTCGGTGGTTCGAATCTGCCTGGAGGAACACCAGTCTGGGAGCCGCAGAAATAGGTACCTGACTCCTTGTGCAGCTGGGAAAGAATCTCATCGTTCTCTAGTGTGACGACTGGCTAAGGAAAATATGAGAACTGAAACGGTATGCCCTAGATGCCTTTAAGGTGTAATATTCCGACTGAGAACTGAACAGGCTGAGACAATGTCTATCTTCCGACAGGAACTGAACAGTCTAGGACACTATCTGTACCATATGCTGAAAATTAGTTCAACAGATGTATGTGCAAGAAGCAGGAGACAGCAAAATATATCCTCTAGAATTGGCAGCTACATGACTCAGAGAGGCAAATAACCAGAACCTTAATTCCCTGAAGGAGAAGCTCTACGGCGACGGTGAAAACCAGAGACGAACTGTCACAACTATGAGAGAGGTTGCGTCCATGTCTGGCTGAACAGTGAAGAAGAGAAGATGGTGCCTTTATAGCATGACACATATCAAGGAAAATATGGAAACTAACATCATATTCCATTGCATTCCTCAGCGGTGTCATATCTTTACTTTTACTCACTCTCCATCTTTGAAGAGAGTTTTCAGACAGGTAGATGTTAGCTGACAGGTAGGTTTCAGACAGGCAAATGTTAAGCTGGGTGTCAGATAGCACATGGAAATCCATACATGAAAGACGAGCAGCCAAATTAGCCATGTTGAACGTAAAGACAGATCTTGAAAGATTTAGCAATCAAAACTGTGTCGTCTGTATATCTTAAGTTGTTAAGGTTGTACCTGCCAATTGATATTCCTGGCAAGCTCTCTATATTTATGTTTTCCCTGTACAAGGAGAAGAGGTCAGGAGATAGAACACATCCTTGTCTCACTCCCAATGTTTTGTCTTGGAATGCACCTATTTGGTTCTCAACCTTCATTGCTGCTGATTGCTGCCAGTATATGTTTTTGATGAGTTTCAGATCTTTCCCATCTATGTTGATGTCTTCCAGCATTCTTATAATTTCTGTGTGTCTCAATTTATCGAATTAGTCTATGAAGCATAAGCATAGGTCCGTCTTTACTTCTATCGATCGTTCCATCAATATTCTCAAATATATATATATATATATATATATATATATATATATATATGGCATTACGTATGCCTTTTCCTTCGACGAAGCCACACTGTTCTTCAGCGATTTCTGGTTTTTATTTACCCCTGACTCTTCTCATGACAATACGAAGCAGGAATGTGGTAACATGGCTCATAAGACTAATGGTTCGATAGTTTTCACATTCAACTGCACCTTGTTTCGTTGGTACGGCAATGAAAAAACTGATTGCAAAAGGTCTGATGGGACATAGTTACTGTTATAGACGTCATTCAACAATCTGGTAATTATTTCTATGCCAAGCTCTCCTAATGCTTCCAATTCTTCCTTGGTGATTTTATCTGGTCCTGGTGCTTTGTTGTTCTTAGTGTGTTTGATGGCTTCTTCCACTTCTGCTTTTAATATGTGAGGCCCTTCATTATTATTTCGTAGATCTATTTCGCCTCTATTGTCCTCATAGAGTTCTCTAATGTATTCTCACCATCATGCCAATTTTTCATCTCTGTCCATTATTGTATTCCCCTCCTTTGACTTCAGGCAACCAGTCTTGTGGTATGCCCTTTTGTTTGTTAATAAGCACAAAAACCAAGTTAAGATTATGTAATTCAAATGTGATATCCACCCTCATTTTGCAGTGAAAGCTGGAAAACATCCAAAGAAATAAACAAGAAATTAGACTCTTTCGAAAGCAAATGCCTAAGGAAAATACTCGGTATAAACTGGAACGAATCCAAGAACAAAGCAGAGATAAGACAGATCAGCAAACAAAAACCTGTCTTATGGGTGATCAGAAAAAGAAGATAGACATATGTCTGTCATGTGATGAGAAGAAACAATCAAAGGATCCCCCCAAACAAGCTATCACGTGGAACACAACAGAGCGAAGAAAAATAGGTCGACCATTGAAACTCTAAAGAGGACATTGTTAAAAGAGGCCAATTCAGTGGGCATAACATACCTTGATGAGACTGAAAAACTCGCCGAAGACAGGAAATCTTGGCGAACTATCATGCGAGCCCTATGTGACGTTTAGCGGCACGGGAAGGATGTGAGATGTAACAAGATGTTAGCTTTATAGTAGCCTGGGAGGCAGTCGTGTATATTATTGTTTGGGGGCAAATAGTGCCCTTGATTTGCAGGTTTTTTGGTACTTCCTTTGGGATAGGCAAGTCTACAGAAGCGTCGAGAAAAGGTCATGTGATTTTGGGGTCTCGTGGCGGCATTGTATTTGGGTGATATATTTAGTGTTCGTCTGACTGTGGTCCAGTGTGGTTGTGTGTAGCCGTTGTGGTTATCATGTAATCTGGTTGGTATTTTACTGCAGAAATGGTCTTTTTGGGGTTTTATTTTGGTAGTTAGTATGTTTCTTGGTTGTATGTTGGATTGCCATATGGCAGGGCAACCTGCCGCATATCATCATTTTTTTAGTCATTATTTTCCATTTTCATCAAGTCCATACATTAAACGTCCTACTAGTAATGTTTGGGCCAAGTTGTTGAGTTGTTGCAAGGTGTATTGTGCCAGCTAATAGTTGTTGTAGAGCCTGGGTTGTGTCTGAGTGCTGAAGAAAGTGTTTATCTTCAGGTCAGCTTTCAGATGGAAGAATGGAAGATGTTCAAAATCATCATCATCCTCATCATCATCATCATCACCACCACCACCACCATCATCAATTATCAATATCAGTGTCTTTCATCCCCTTGAGAGCAAAGGCCACGGATCAAGGCTCTCCAGTCATCCCTATTCTTGGATTTATTATCTACTTCCTTCCATGTGTATCCCTTGTCTCTGAGCGCTGTGACAATTTATTTCCTCCAGGTAATCTAGTCCTTCCTTGTTTTCTATTTCCTTGAGGATTCCATGTCAGTGCCTGTCTTGCTATGCTGGTGTCGGGTTTCCTCAGAGTGTGGCCAATCCACATCCATTTCCTAGACATGATTTGTAGGTTCATAGGTTCTTGTCCTGCCCTTCCGCAGAACTCCTCGTTCCTTTTCTTGTCCTGTAATTTAATCCTTAAAAGACTTCTCAAGCAGTAGTTTATAAATATTTGTATATTCAAAATAAGTTGGACTAACTTGAGATTAATGTTGGTTGCAGTAAACAGCATTGTCGATGCTATTTCAGGTTTGGTGCCTAGAGAAGAAGCACATACTGCATTAGCTGGAACATTCCAAGTATCATTCCACCAGATTCTCTCTAGGCTGACCCTGTGAATATGGGATATGCGCCATGGAATCTTACATCTTACGTCCTTCATCCTTCCCGTTCCTGTCACATAGGGCTTGCATAGTAGTTCGCCAAGTTGTTCTTTTTTCAGAGAGTCTTTCAACATCATCATGGGATTTTATGCATACTAATTTAGCCTCTCCCAGCGATCTTCTCTTTAGAGTTTCACGTGGTCGACCTCTTTTTCTTTGGCCTGCTGTATCCCACGTGATAGCTTGTTTGCGGATGCTGTAGAATACATCTTACATCTTTCATCCTTCCTGTGCCACTAAAAGTCACGTAGGACCCGCATGGTAGTTCGCCAAAATTTCCTGTCTTCGGCGAGTTTTTCAATCTCATCAAGGGATGTTATGCCACTGAACTGGCCTCTCTTAACAATGTCCTAGTTCACGTGGTCGACCTCATTTTCTTCGGCCTGTTGTGTTCCACTTGATGGCTTGTTTGGGTGTTGGGGGGGGGGGGGGAATCCTCTGTTTCTTCTCATCACATGACCGACATATGTCCATCTTCTTTTTCTGATCACCCATGAGACAGGTTCGCTCATCTGTCTTATCTCTGCGTTGTTCTTGATTTCGTTCCACTTTATACCGAGTATTTTCCTTAGGTACATATATCTGGCGGCTTATAACAGTGCTTGCCTCTTCTCCTGATTTGTTAGACATTAACAGATATTTCTTTCTAGATCTTCCTTTCCTGCTGACTCTATTAAAACCTCATAAAAGAGAAAACAATCGACCCAGAAAAGATTAATGAACTCTGATGAGTTCAGCCCCTGGAGATTACTGGTACCTGTACTCACATAATAGTTCCTTATATGAGTAGTTTTATCTCAAAAGGGACATTTTCTATATAAAGTTTTGGTCTTATTATTTATTTTCTAATTATTACATTTCTGATGTTACAAAATCTCTGTTCTATACAAAAATCAATATTTCCTTGATGGTGGTCGATACTTACAAGGGGATTGTCTTTGGAAAACATACGAAAGTCTGGAGGTTCATGACTATAAGTTATATTTCTTGACACTGAAATTTCCTAAAGGTTATGCTGCAAGACTACTACAGCCACTCACTTTAGTTTGCTCAGATTTACTCTAGAAAATCTGTAACAAGAGGAAAAAAAACAAAGGTTGCCCAAGATTTCCTTCTGTTGATTAGGACAAAGAAACTCTGGTAGAACAAATGTATACCGGAAAAATCTATGATTGTTAGTGATATAGAAGAAAAATAAGCCTATAGAAATGCGGTTATTGATTTCATCGATCTTCTGTAACAAAAGAAACTGTCTATCGGCTGCTTGTACATGGGCTTCGATTCTGCATCAATTTTTAACCCCTTGTACCTAGTTTCTAAGACTGAACTTGTTATCGATTTATTGATTATTAAAAAAACATAAAAATACTAGGATTTCAGGTTTCGTTATTTGTGTTTTCCTTGTTTAAGAGAAAAGAAGTTTGAGAAAGAAGGGAGAAGAAAAGAGCTTGGAAGTAAAGATTTGGATCATCAATTTTTCTGGTTTCTTTGAAGCCATTCATTGCCGTGCTGGCGTGGTAGTTAGTGCACTAGCTTGCGGATCAGAAGGTCCTTGGTTTGATTTCGCTCTCGGGCTGAATTTGTTCGAACTGACCGTTGCCGTTCAAAAGTTCAAAGGTTAAAAATCAGACTCCGGCGTCATGTATTCATGCTCCGCTGCATTTACCCAAGAGTGTATTTACTGATAGTTCCCATCAAATGTTGGTTGTTTACGATGCGTTTTCTGCCACACAGTTCAGATTTCATACTAGCATCCTTAATTTGTCCTAGTTCCATCTATCACTTCACAGTTACGTCCTAGTTCCATCTATCACTTCACAGTTACGTTGTTCCTCTATTCCCGCTCTTCGTTTTCCCGCAGTCTTTCCAAGACGGCTTTAGCAATGTCGCCCTTGTCTATTCTCAGCTTCCCATTTATTTTAGCCTGTTCAGCAAGCCTGTCTGCCACTTCATTGCCATGTCCTCCCGCAGGCAGAGGACAGTAGAGCCACGTTAGGCTTGTCACATTTGACTTGGCTTAACAGATGAATCCATTCCTTTTTAGGAATTTTTTTCTCAATCTTACGCAGCATACTCTGTGAATCCGTCACAGTGACACTGTTAACAACATCTTGAGCAACTAACCATACCATTGCTGCCGACACAGCCTCAGTTTCCATTCACATGCTTGATGTGGTGACTTCAAAGCCTTCCGAACCCCGTGCCATGACTCTTCCATTTCGGTAGGCATCAAAACCCCAACCACTTCTGCTGTTCTGAGTCACTGAGCCATCTGTATATATTACCGTGTCGGAAGACCCACAGTGATGCTGGGTGAGATCTTGAACCCAAAGTTCAACTGCTCCCTGCGCCCAGTATCTACATTCACGCCCCTTGTGTATAACCTTTGTTAGCTGAGGTCTGTCCTGTACCTGTAACCAGTCATCACCTTTTGTCACCTCATCCAGATCGCACTCTGACATTATTGTATCCTCGCCCTCAGCCATCCAGGATCTGCCTCGTTTGATGGGTCTTCCCTTTATCAATTCCAGCTCCGTAAGGAGAGGATGATCCTTCATGCCAGAAGCCCTGGTGTAAGGCCTTACCTGAGCACACTTGTGTTTGGGCCTCACACTCTGCTTATCACCAGAAAGCTCATGGCTGCTACAGGAATATCCCTCGTGAAACCAACCAGTTCCCGGGTCAACCCAACCCTCAGAATATGGATACCTAAAGTTTCCCTAGTAAAAAAGGCAGCCAGGCCAGGTGCCGACATCTTTCACTCACAACCAGTAATGGCCTAGAAATGTGAAGGCACTAACACTTCACACTCTTGCTGCAAGCAGATACTGCAGGACATAGATTTTTGAAAAAGCCATCCTCAATGTTATCTTCCTTTAAATTGATTCAACACTTTAGCTCTTTCCGTGGCTTTCGTGGTTTTTTTTTTTTTTTGGTTTTTTTTTTTTTTTACTGTTAACTGTTTTGTTAGTGAATCACAGAACAGACATTCAATGTCCTCTGAACATTACGTTCTAAAATTATTAGCATTGCAGTTAGATTAGATAAATTCTATTCTGATGATGTCCTAGGTTCTAAGCTCACCTCTCTCAGGATCGACCATGTTTTCTCTTCGTGTAACTGCGTTGGCGTTGCTTGGAGATTACTAATGTCGGTCCACGTACATCACAAGGTCAAAATCGCTATAAACACAAAAGCTGATGTGGCCATTCAGGCTGTAAATGTGATACTTAGCATTATTTTTAAAAGACATGAACAAATCATCATCATCATCATCATCATCATCATCATCCTTAAGAACCAAGATTGGCAGTAAAGAATCTCCAGTTCCCTCGCCCCGTCGCCTTGATGGTACACTCAGCCACTTTGTGTCCTGCCCGCTGTCGTATGTTATCTTCTCATCAACATCTCCAGGCTGTGTCCTGCCCGCTGTCGTATGTTATCTTCTCATCAACATCTCCAGGCTGCCCACTGTCGTATGTTATCTTCTCATCAACATCTCCAGGCTGCCCACTGTCATATGTTATCTTCTCATCAACATCTCCAGGCTGCCCACTGTCGTATGTTATCTTCTCATCAACATCTCCAGGCTGTGTCCTGCCCACTGTCGTATGTTATCTTCTCATCAACATCTCCAGGCTGTGTCCTGCCCACTGTCGTATGTTATCTTCTCATCAACATCTCCAGGCTGCCCACTGTCGTATGTTATCTTCTCATCAACATCTCCAGGCTGTGTCCTGCCCACTGTCGTATGTTATCTTCTCATCAACAACTCTGTCTACCTCTTGCTCTTTTTTTCCTTCGATCTTTCCTTCTAGTATGGTCTTCAGTATATTGTTGCGTCTTTTGATATGATCAAGGTATTTTGTTTTCTTCATCTTTATTTCTTTGAGAAGTTCACATTGAACTTGAAGCTGTTCTAAAACTTTTGCATTTGTTCTTTTCATTCTGCATGTTACACGACCTAGCTTTCTGTAGAACCACATTTCTGCTGCATTAATCTTTCTCTCCGACTTCTTGCTTAGAGTCTAGCTTTCCGCTCTATACAGTAAAACATATAAAATTTTTGTAAATCTTAATTGTGTTTTTATGGGTAGATTTCTGGATAACAGCACTGTGATAATTTGTAGATTTCTGGATAACAGCGCTGTGATAATTTGTAGATTTCTGGATAACAGCGCTGTGATAATTTGTAGATTTCTGGATAACAGCGCTGTGATAATTTGTAGATTTCTGGATAACAGCGCTGTGATAATTTGTAGATTTCTGTGTAACAGCGCTGTGATAATTTGTAGATTTCTGTGTAACAGCGCTGTGATAATTTGTAGATTTCTGTGTAACAGCGCTGTGATAATTTGTAGATTTCTGGATAACAGCTCTGTGATAATTTGCAGATTTCTGGATAACAGCGCTGTGATAATTTCTAGATTTCAGACAGAACATTGGTAGTTGAAATATCATCCTATATCTTACATCCTTCCCGTGCCGTTAAACGTCACATAAGGCCCGCACGGTAGTTCGCCAAGATTTCCTGTCTTCGGTGAGTTTTTCAATCTCATCATGAGATGTTATGCCCACTGAACTGGCATCTCTTAACAATGTCCTCTTTAGAGTTTCCCGTGGTCGACATCTTTTTTCTTCGCCCTGGTGTGTTTCACTTGATAGCTTGTTTAGGGAGATCCTCTGATTGTTTCTTCTCATCACATGACCGACGTATGTCTATCTTCTTTTTCTGATCACCTGGCTGTTGTTTGCTCATCTGTCTTATCTCTGCGTTGTTCTTGAATTCGTTCCACTTTATACCGTGTATTTTCCGTATGAATTTGTTTTCGAAATAGTCTAATGTGTTGTCTACTTCTTTAATTGTTTTCCAGCTTTCAAATGCATAAATGAGATATTACATTTGAACTGAATAATCTTAACTTGGTTTTTGTGCTCATAACTTTCAAATGCCGTATGTTCTCGAGATTCTTGAAGATCGATGCTGCTTTTGCAATTCGAATTCTGACTTCCTTTCTGGTGTCACCATCCTGGTCTATGTAGCTGCCGATAAATGCAAAATGGTTTGCTTCTTCAACAGCTGTTCCTTCTTCATGGTTAATGAGAAGTTTCATTATATGAGTTTTATCCTTGTTAATTTCAAGTCCTATCTTACTGACCATTGAAGACAGGCTGTCTGTTTTTAATTGCACTGATTTCACATTGTCACAGATAAGAGTTATGTCATCAGCAAAATCAAGATCTTACAGTTGGGTCTCATGTACTCAGTCAATGCCCGTTTTACATGTGCAGAATTTTTTTCTTTATGAAGACTATGGCAATTACAAAAAGCAAAGGAGATAATATATATCCTTGTTTCACGCCTGTTTCAAACTGGAACCATTCACGCATTCCTTTTTCTGTGTTTACTGCGCAAACATATCCATTGTAGAGGTCTCTAATGATGTTGACAATTGTAGATGCTATTCCATGTAGACTTAAAATTCTCCATAATGAATCTCTGTGTATGCTATCAAATGCCTTTTTAAAGTTTATGAAGTTCAGGATTAATGGTCTTTGCTTTTCAATATGTTCTTCAAGTATTATTCTTAGAGTAAAGATCTGGTCGAGACAGCTTCTCCCTTTTCGAAATCCTGCTTGTTCCTCTCTCATTGCAGCATCCACTATATCTTAATTCGGAATAACTTTGCAAAATACTTTTGACACAACTGATAGTTCCCCTCTCCAGTTATTACAGTTTCTAAGGTTGCCTTTTTTCGGTATTTTAACAATGATTCCTTTTTTCCATTTAGAAGGGACCTTTTCTTATTTCCAAACTTTATTAAAGATTCTCTGTAGTTGGTTCATGTTGTCAATGTTAATAGCTTTTAACATTTCGACTTTTATTTCATCTTCTCCTGCAGCTTTGTTGTTAATCATTAGATTCATTGCTATTTCAATTTCATGCAATGTAATTTCATCTAGGTTGACATTTCGTTGTGGGAATGGTAAGTCAGTTTCAAAGTATATCAATTTTTGTTGGGTGTGGTTGATTAAATATTTCTTGGAAGTGTTCGGCCCATATTTAAATTTGGTCTCTACTTGATGTTAATAGTGTGCCAATTTGCTAAAGATTGGTCTTTCTTTGGATGCAGTAGTACCTGTTAACCTCTTTTGTATGTTATAGAGAGATTTGCTTTCTCCTGTTTGTGCTGCCTTCTCTGCTCCTTTCGCCATATTGTCCATGTATTCTCCTTTATCCTTTCTAGCTGAAGTTTGTACTTTATTGTGTAGTTCTCTGTATGTTGCTTTTGCCAAATCACTTTCAAGATCTGTCTTTACATTCAACATAGCTAATGTGGCTGCCCGTCTTAAATGTATGGATTTCCATGTGTTATCCGATATCCATGCTTTTCTACTTGTTTTTTTTTTTGCAGTCCAACACTTTCACAGTCCATACACTTTCTTGTATGGGAAGTTAATAATCCTATCAAGCATGTCTATCCCTCTGAATAACCAGATCCAGCATGTCTTTGCCTCTGAATAATAAGATCCAGCATGTCTTTGCCTCTGAATAATAAGATCCAGCATGTCTTTGCCTCTGAATAACCAGATCCAGCATGTCTGTGCCTCTGAATAACCAGATCCAGCATGTCTGTGCCTCTAAATAACCAGATCCAGCATGTCTGTGCCTCTAAATAACCAGATCCAGCATGTCTATCCCTCTGAATAACCAGATCCAGCATGTCTTTGCCTCTGAATAACCAGATCCAGCATGTCTTTGCCTCTGAATAACCAGATCCAGCATGTCTGTGCCTCTAAATAACCAGATCCAGCATGTCTGTGCCTCTAAATAACCAGATCCAGCATGTCTATCCCTCTGAATAACCAGATCCAGCATGTCTTTGCCTCTGAATAACCAGATCCAGCATGTCTGTGCCTCTAAATAACCAGATCCAGCATGTCTGTGCCTCTAAATAACCAGATCCAGCATGTCTGTGCCTCTAAATAACCAGATCCAGCATGTCTGTGCCTCTGAATAACCAGATCCAGCATGTCTGTGCCCCTGTAACAGTGGATCAGTGTTCGTTGAACACCTGTCGCATGGTTCCTGTCTTCTCATGTAAGCCCCAGCTGAATCCAGCCATAGGGATTCTCTCAACCATAAGTTGTTTGCTAATGTAACAGTTCATGGGACCACAGGAAAGTTCATATCTGAAATCGAGGTTAATCCTTTGAGAAAGAACACACAGGAAAGTTCAGATCTGAAATTAAGATTAACCTAATGAGAAAGAACGGAAATAATATACAGGAAAGTTAGGATCTTAAAGCAAGATTAACCTTTTGAGAAATAACAGATAATACACAGGAAAGTTCAGATCTGACAGGAAAGTTCAGATTCTGAATTAAGGTTAACTTTTTGAGAAAGAACAAGAGACAAAAAAAAAACAAAAACAAACTGGAAAGTTCAGATCTCAGATTATGATTTTAACCTGTTGAGAAAGAGGCAAGTCTTGCTCTGTTGCTACCTTGTCTTCAAACCAAATGCATTACCAGCAAATTAACTCTCAAAATGTAAATCTTCATGAAAGTTTTATGAGGGGGTACATAATCAACAGTTTCAATGCCTCTGTCAGAAGCGTGTAGATACAAAAACTCTCATTGGAAGGTACTGATGGTCTCTGAGGGCTAATGTCAGAATAGAAGAAACCTTCAAGAGCACTTTGTCTGCGAACAGATTCTAAGGGGACTGAACCGGGAGAGCCGAACTGACCTGGTGTTTCCTGCTACAAAGCAAGAGGCGTTTATAATTATAGACACGACGCACACTCTCTTGCCGAGAGCATAACAACCACACACTGTGACATATCCGTGCACACAGGCTGTTATTTATGACCCTTATTTGAAAAGTGCTAATCCCTCTACCTATCTCTTTCTCTATCCGCTCGATCCCCTATCACCATCCCCCCTCTCTATCCCCTATCACTATCCCCTCTCTCTCTAACCCCTATCACCATACCCTCTCTCTATCCCCTATCACTATCCCCTCTCTCTCTAACCCCTATCACTATCCCCTCTCTCTAACCCCTATCACTATCCCCCCTCTCTATCCCCTATCATTATCCCCTCTCTCTCTAACCCCTATCACTATCCCCTCTCTCTAACCCCTATCACTATCCCCTCTCTCTCTAACCCATATCACCATACCCTCTCTCTATCCCCTATCACTATCCCCTCTCTCTAACCCCTATCACTATCCCCTCTCTCTAACCCCTATCACTATCCCCTCTCTCTCTAACCCCTATCACCATACCCTCTCTTTATCCCCTATCACTATCCCCTCTCTCTAACCCCTATCACTATCCCCTCCTCTATCCACTATCATTTTCCCCTCTCTCTATCCCCCCTCTCTCTCTCTCTCTGTGCCCTTTTCTCTATCTCCTCTCTCTACCCCCTCTCACTATCCCATCTCTCAATCCCATCTCTCTATCCCCTCTCTCCATCCCTTATCACTATTCCCTCTTTCTATCCCCTCTCTCCATCCCTTATCACTATCCCCTCTCTCTATCTCCTATCTCTATCCCCTCTCTTTATCCCCTATCGCTATCCCCTCTCTCTATCCCCTATCACTATCCCCTCTCGCTATCCCCCCTGTCTCTATTCTTTCTCTCTATCTCTTTCCCTTGTTTTCTTTCTCTCTCCTTTATCTCTTCCTCTATCTCGCGTCCTGTTTTGAGAGCTCTGTTCTTATTTCTTTAACATTTACCGACATTTTGTTGCTGACTTCTCAGGCTGTGCATAAACATATTGATCGATATTCTCCCTGTTCGTTATCTGTACTGTTAGACACCGCTTTGTGAGACACTACTTGCTGCTAACTACTTTGTTAGACACTACTTGCTGCTAACTACTTTGTTAGACACTACTCACTAGTTACTTTGTTAAAAACTACTCACTAGATATTTTGTTAGACATTACTTGCTGTTACCTGGACACTAGTCGCTGCTAGCTACTTTGTTAGACACTACTTGCTGCTACCTACTTTGCCAGACACTACTTGCTGCTAGCTACTCTGTTAGACACTAATCGCTGCTACCTACTTTGCCAGACACTACTTGCTGCTAGCTACTCTGTTAGACACTACTTGCTGCTAGCTGTTGTGTTAGACACTACATACTGCTAACTACTTTGTTAGACACTACTTGCTGCTAGCTACTTTGTTAGACATTACTGGCTGCTAGTTACTTGATACTTCTCCCTGCTAGCTAATTTGATAGGCTTCTCAGCAGTCTCCTCCAAGAGGACAGTATCGATCCCTAAATCTTTCGTCAGGCTGCTGTGTCACAGCCAATTTGCAGGAAACTTTTCGGAAATAAGAAAATAGATTCTCTACCACACATGATTCATTAGTCAACACAGCAGGACGGATTCTTCTTTGAGCCGTCTCATTGGCAGAGTGTTAAGAGATCCGTGTATATTCCAGCACTGAATGTTTTGTCATAGATAAATAAATTAAACATTAAGTCGATGTAAATGTAAGCGCTCTCTATATCCCCTCTATCTATCCCCTATCACTATCCCCTCTCCGTCCATTCTCTCCATCACCTATCACTATCCCCTCTCCGTCCATTCTTTCTATCTTCTATCACTATCCCCTATCACAATCCCCTCTCTATCCACTCTCTCAATCCCCTATCACTATCCCTCTCCATCCACTCTCTCCATCCCCTATCACTATCCCCTCTCTGTCCCCTCTCCGTCCCCTCTCTATATATCCTATCACTATCCCCTCTCCGTCCGCTCTCTCTATCCCCTATCACTATCCCCTCTCCGTCCATTCTCTCTATCCCTTATCACTATCCTCTGTCCATCCACTCTTTCCATCCCCTATCACTATGCCCTATCACTATCCCCTCTCTCTCTCTGTCTCCTCTCTATCCCCTCTGTATATACCCTATCACTATCCCCTCTCTCTATCTCCTCTCTGTCCCCTCTCTATATACCCTATCACTATCCCCTCTCTCTATCTCCTCTCTGTCCCCTCTCTATATACCCTATCACTATCCCCAGCAAGCGCAGAGACTTACTGACGTCTGTGGCCAGCTGGTGGAAAACACCTGACAAAAGAGACTTTGGTATAGGAAAGAGGGGCGCTAATTTTCCTTTATCTGTTTGCATGATAGAGAATCATGTGATCAGCACCAGATTTGTCCACCTTTGAAAGATTTGTCCACAGAAAGGGCCATGTCGTTATTCCAGTCAAACTGAACCGCAAGCCTTCGTCGTAGGGGACGCGTGGACTTATCAAAGTAATCCACTAAAGAAATCATCAGATTTCAAAACGTAACAGAATAATAAGTGTACAATAATCCACTAAAGAAATCATCAGATTTCAAAACGTAACAGAATAATAAGTGTACAATAATCCACTAAAGAAATCATCAGATTTCAAAACGTAACAGAATAATAAGTGTACAATAATCCACTAAAGAAATCATCAGATTTCAAAACGTAACAGAATAATAAGTGTACAATAATCCACTAAAGAAATCATCAGATTTCAAAACGTAACAGACTAATAAGTAGACAATAATCTAATAAAGAAATCATCAGATTTCAAAACGTAACAGAATAATAAGCAGACAATAATCTAATAAAGAAATCACCAGATTTCAGAACGTAACAGAATAATAAGCAGACAATAATCTAAAAAAGAAATCACCAGATTTCAAAACGTAACAGAATAATAAGCAGACAATAATCTAATAAAGAAATCACCAGATTTCAAAACGTAACAGAATAATAAGCAGATAATAATCTAATAAAGAAATCACTAGATTTCAAAACGTAACAGAATAATAAGCAGACAATAATCTAATAAAGAAATCACCAGATTTCAAAACGTAACAGAATAATAAGCAGACAATAATCTAATAAAGAAATCACCAGATTTCAAAACGTAACAGAATAATAAGCAGACAATAATCCAATAAAGAAATCACCAGATTTCAAAACGTAACAGAATAATAAGTAGACAATAATCTAATAAAGAAATCACCAGATTTCAAAACGTAACAGAATAATAAGCAGACAATAATCCAATAAAGAAATCATCAGATTTAAAAACGTAACAGGCAAGGAAGAGGATCAAGAGATCATATATTCAATCTAAGATTAATAATAGAGAAATGCAGGGAGTTTAATGTGAATCTATATTTATCCTTTATAGACTACTCAAAGGCATTTGATTGTGTACAACACCAGAAACTTTGGGAAATAATGGAAAAAATGGGATTTCCAACACATTTGATACAATTAACATCACTGCTGTATCTAGACCAACAAGCAGCAGTAAGAATAAATGGTGAAACAACAAGTTGGTTTGACATAAAACAAGGGGTCCGTCAGGGGTGCATATTGTCACCCTACTTATTTAACTTGTATACTGAAAATATAATGAGGAATGTTAGAGAAGATGTAGACAAAGAATATTACGATGCCATAACAGTTGGAGGTTATGAAATACCAGAGATTAGATATGCTGATGACACAGTATTGCTGTCCACAACACAAGAAGGAATGGAAAAACTAATTATGTCAGTCCGCAAGAACAGCGAAGAGCAGAACCTCTATCTTAATGCAAAGAAAACTAAAGTGATGACAACTGACAAAACAAACAAGGCAACTGAAATATGTATCAATGAGGAAAAACTGGAAGAAGTGGAGAGTTTTGAATATCTTGGATCACTACTAACTAATAATGGAGATACAATGAGGGAAATTAAAAGGAGGACATCTATTGCTCTTCAGAAAGTAAAACAAATAAAGAATCTGTGGGGAGGAGCAGACAGAACCACAAAAATAAGATTTTTAAGGGCATGCATCTTTCCCATCGCAACATATGCCTGTGAGACCTGGACACTTAACAAAACAGCTGAGAAACACATAAATGCCTTTGAATGTAAATGCTATAGAAGAGTTCTCCACATATCGTGGACACAAAAAAGAACAAATATATCTATACTACAAGAGCTTAATATTGAAGAAGGCTGGCTAGTAAAGAGGATTAAAGAGAGAAAATTTAAATATTTTGGACACATTAAACGTCATGATAATTTAGAGAAGATCGTATTGGAAGGATACATAATGGGAAAAAGAAAAAGAGGAAGACCGAAACGAAGATGGCTGCAAGACATCGTTGATGATCTGGAAATGGATGCAGCAGCAGCAGCAGGCCATCTTGCTCACAACCGAGAGGCCTACAGGAGTGCTGTTTGGGAGGCAAAGTTCCGCAAGGGACATGCAAAGGAATGAATGAATGAATGAACAGAATAATAAGCAGACAATAATTCATTAAAGAACTCATAAGATTTCAAATCGTAATAGGATAATAAGTTGACAATTTCAGTCATTGAAAGCAGACCTGGAACATCCAAAATGTATAATAATAATAAAAAAAAAATTAGAGTATTTTGTTACTCTAGGTTCCCTGGTCTTATAATAACAGGAGAAGAAATCGAAAATATCCCGACAATGTGGAAAATGAGAGGCATGAAAGGAAGCTGCTAGACGAAGGGAGAAAACCCTTAGAAATCCCCGACAGAAATGGCGTGGGAGAAGCACGAAAAGAACTGATCGAAAACGTGAAGCATCGGAAAACTGCGGAGAGACATAGCAGCCGGCGCCTCCAGGCATGGCACATGATGATAATAGTTTTGCTATGTCAAATAAACAATAATTGCTTTTAATTTGTCTCCCCTCGTCCAAAAGACACCAGACTAACAGATCGAAGCACTCCTGTCAACGACTATTATTATTGTGGATTTTGTTTGTTTGTTTGTTATTATTTTGTTTGTATAACTTTGCCATTCTGAATGTATTTGACATTTGCATTTCTGTTGGCGTTCATCATTATTAAGCTCAGCTTTGTGGGCTGTGAATTCACGTTAATGTTCGCAGCTGAGGTATAAAAGCAGTTATAATTATGGTGGGAAATAATGAAAATGCGGTATCTTGTTTGATGTAGCACTCTTAACTAGCTTATTAATGAACGAAGAAGAAGAAGAAAGAGAAGGAGAAAGGAGGAAGACGAGAAGAAGAAGGAGAAGGAGAAAGGAGGAGGACGAGAAGAAGAAGGAGAAAGGAGGAGGACGAGAAGAAGAAGGAGAAGGAGAAAGGAGGAGGACAAGAAGAAGAAGAGGGAGAAGAGAAAGAAGAAGAAGTAGAAGAAAGGAGAAGGAGAAAGGAGGAGAAGAAGAAGAAGAAGGAGGAGGAGGAGGAGAAGAATAAGAAAAGAGGAGGAGAAGAAGGAGAAGGAGGAGGAGAAGTGGAGGAAGAAGAAGAAAAAGAAGAAGAAGAAGAAAAAAGGAGGAGGAGGAAGAAGAAGAAGAAGAAGCAGAAGAAAGGAGAAGGAGAAAGGAGGAGGACGAGAAGAAGAAGAAGGAGAGGGAGGAGGGAGAAGAAGAAGCAGAAGAAAGGAGAAGGAGAAAGGAGGAGGACGAGAAGAAGAAGAAGGAGAGGGAGGAGGGAGAAGAAGAAGCAGAAAAAATGAGAAGTAGAAAGGAGGAGGACGAGAAGAAGAAGAAGAATGAGAAGAAGAAGAAGAAAGGAGGAGGAGAAGAAGAAGTGGAAGAAGAAGAAGAGGAAGAAGAAGAAGGAGAAAGGAGGAGGAAGAAGAAAAAGCAGAAAAGGAAGAAGAAGAAACATATTTTTAAAGTTCATGGATATGAATGGAATACAAACAGAAAAGTGTGGCCTGAGTGAAAAACAGAATCTTTCAATTACTGCGTCACGACGTGATCATTAATCTAATACAGACATCGCTTTATTGTCACGCATATCTATCTCTGCGTGTGTGTATATATATACACATATACTTTCCTGACATTAGGAATGGGTTGATGATAAAGCTCTGTTGTATATATTTTCTCTCACCCCTAAAGCCCTGCTTGATTTATAGCTACTTTGTAACCGACAGTGCTCCTTCATTGTATGTTTATTCAGCAACAAAGATGAGGCTATCTCGCTCTTTTAATTAGTTTGTGTTCTGTATTTTTCTCTTCAGATCAATCATTTAATTATATATGTGCTGGACTGTGACAGAAGTTCCTCACGTTTTTGCCGCACAAAACCAAGCACCATAATATATACTTAGCTGTGTTCGCGGTGGCACGTAATGTCAATAATAATGTAACTTAACTCTTCAAAATACAGTCCGTGACTTTCGATAGTCTTCTACCTTCACTCAGCCACTGCGAGGAGTCCTTTGTAGCATTACCCGGAAGGCGTTTGAGGCCAAGAAATCTCTCTCATTGGCTTCAGCTTCTCCCGCTGAGCTGAACTTCTTCAGCACCTGAAGGAAGTGTGCCATCCCCGGGATAGATGATAATCAGAGGGTGCAAGGTCGGGACAGTACGGTGGATAGGGCAGGGCCTCGATTTCCTCCAGTTCTATGAGGTGTCCACGGACCACGCTGGAAGTGTGAGCTGACGGGTTGTCGTGCTAGAGAGTACTTTCTTCCTGTTGATGAATGCTGGGTACTGGGTGCGCAGAACATCATGAAGCCGTTTCATTTGATCAGCATACAGATTCCTGTCCACGGAGTGACCAGATGGAACCAATTCCCAGTGCAGAATGCCGTCGAAAGATCTTCCAGATACAAGGCATAACCTTCTTCTCGAATCGGCTTCGTCGGACTTGGCCTGGCTGCGGGGAAAAAATCCACTTTTCCTCTCCAGCGGCGACACGGCGGAGAACTTTTTGTCAGGTGAGTTTTCCAGCAGCTGGCGACCAGACACCAACACGTCTCGTGCGCTTGCTGGGGAGTGAGATCGTGGAGGACACGTCGAGGTTTCCTGCTGCAAATGACGAACTGTGGCGCTGGAGAAGGGCTCAGCTGGACTGACAAGCGCCGAGTACTGGTACTGGAACTGTCTTCAACAGCTTGGCACAGGGCTTCATCACTGGTGGTTGAGTGGCCGCCCCGACCTGGGCTTGTCTTTGATGTCCCCAGACCTGAATCTTTGGAACAACTTGCTTGCAGTGCTGTCATCAGCTGTTCCTTCCTCTTTCACACTGCAAATTTCACAGGCAGCTGCAGAGGCATTCAGACCTTTTTTTTTTTTTTTTGTAACCATTAATGCCTCAGTAGGACGCGAACGACAACCTTGCTGTCCGCCATATTTCCTTCTGCTGATCGCTTATATCAAGATTCATTGGCTAAAAGTGGGCATGCACGTTTCCTGGATGACGTACACATGACGTCAGCGTGACGTTACGAATGCTAGTATAACGTATAAGACGGCAGCCTTGACCGACATTAGGGCATCGAAAGCTGTGGCGAATATTCGACTCCCCGTAATATCTCGGTTTGCTGGATACTTTTATGCATAAAAAATAGAATGAGAGAGACAGAGTGAGAAAGAGAGACAGAGTGAGAAAGAGAGACAGAGAGAGAGAACGACAGGGAGAGAGTGACAGGGAGAGTATGTGTGGAATGGAGACGAAGCCAAACTATATCCTATAAAAAAATTGAGTAAAAATAACATCACAGATGTTACATCCCACAGTAAACTTTTCATAATCAGAACAAGAGCCCACAAATAGCGCCATGTTTTCCTGAATATTTCCCAGAATTAAGCAGCTTCCATTTGAACGAGTTAGCCTGGACTTCCTGAAAGGGAAGTCTCATCTAGGGATCCAAAAACAGGAAAACACATGTGGCTTCTGTTTACAATATATATCAGCAGGGAAAAAAAGAAGAAAAAAAAACTGATAGGACGGCTTCAACTTTTTTTAATGGAATAGCATTTTTCTGGCCTTAAGAATTGTCAGTTCTCTGCTTCCTTGTAGAACTTCTAAAATTGGAATGCAGCTTCTAAAATAGCTGTTGACGACATTTGGACAGTTTTAGTGTTATTGTTTTTTTTTTGGTGACACTTCCATGTGACCTCGCGAAATATTGTGGGTAATAAACTGCAGCATAAATACAAAGCATCTGTCTGGGAAGAGTTTAAGGATGTGAAGTGATCATCTATCTATCTATCTATCTATCTATCTATCTATCTATCTATCTATCTATCTATCTATCTATCTATCTATCTATCTATCTATCTATCTATCTATCTATCTATCTATCTATCTATCTATCTATCTGTCTGTCTGTCTGTCTGTCTGTCTGTCTGTCTGTCTGTCTGTCTATCTATCTATCTATCTATCTATCTATCTATCTATCTATCTATTCTCTTTTCTTCTCTCTGGAAATTCCAATTCTCTGCACAAGTTTAATTTCAAGCACGTATGTGATGTCGCTCACCCGTCTCTTTCAGCAGCGAAGTTCTTATCAAGAAACTTTTTTTCCCCCCAAATAATTGGATTCTGATCCTTTTTAACCGCGATCCAATATTTTAGTTACTTGTATCCAGTTTTCTCGAAAAAGAAAAAAAAAGGGTCACTACACCACTAAGAAGTGCTATAGAGCGATTGTCAATAGAGCTCTTCTGAAACTGTGCTAACTGTGCCCCGCGGTGTACTGCGCGAGTCCTTGCCAAGTCCTAGATCATTCTGGCACTTGTTAGCGCCTGCATACAGCTCTGCATACAGCTCTCCCTAGCACAAAACTAGCACAATCGACCTGGAGCCTATTTCAGAATTTGCCATTTCCGAACTAGATTGTAAAACAAAATGTAACTCGTCTTTAGTACTGAAAACAATGAACTGAAAGCGTTAAATACGTAACAGAGAACAGTAAACATGTAACTTTTGTATAATTTGGGCATTTTGCATCAAATCGATGGCAGATTTCTCGATGGTACGCACAGATAAAATCGTGAAGTAAGCTGTACCTCGAGGAATATGAAAGGAGCAAAAATGGTTGTTCGGAGGAAAAAAAAATATTGAATATATTTGGGAACAGAATATTAATAGTAATTGAAATAAACATGATGCGCATTGCGAGAAAAGATAAATTAAACTATGGAGATTATCACACACACACAAATACGAACAAGCAAACAAGCAGATAAAAATGAAGAAAGAAATTTTGAAAATCACTGACCTTTGTGCGAACAGGCTGGTAAATTCCGGCGCTGAAAACTTGCAATGTAACGTACACGAACAGACGTGGGCAGCTAGGCTTTTGTTTACCTTTGGCAGAGTCAAACAAGAGGTGAGTACTGAGATTTGCCAGGTTACTGCAGGTACGGTTTGTGGGGGGGGGGGGGGGGGGAGTTTTGGCGCAATGAAGCAATGTAATTATCTGGAGATTAAACAGGGCACAGGAAAGCCAGCACGTTGGTTGTTTCGCGTGTGTAATTATCAGTGGGGGGGGGGGGGTGCCGACTAACTGGTTAAATTTGACTGATTAGTTAGTGAGTGAAAGTTCTTCAAACACAAACATTCCCCTCGAGAGCCGTTGGGAAACGCTAGTTTAAGGAATAAGTTACATAGGATCCATTTTATCAGATCTAATCCTAGGTCAGTCGGAGTATAGTGACCATACAAAAACTCCAAAGCTGAAATAAAGGAAACAATCGCATGTTGTGGGACGGCGACAAGTCTGTAATACGCGTGATTACACTTGCTTAAGGTAGGGACTACATGTGATTAGCTGCAAACAATTCGAGAACCGCAAGCAGGAGCAATGGGAGTGGGGTAAAATGGTGGTGGAGGTGGAAGAAGCCGAGGTTCTACCCCAGCAATTAATTGTAATTCCTGATTTTAAAAACAATACCTTTTATATCAATTCTGATGTTTAAAAAAAAGGATTTCAGCCAACATACTTTCACGAGCTGCACACTTATATGTCAAAGATCCGCATGTGTCCCACGAGCCGCAGTTTGCCCGCGCCTGGTCTGCAGCTATCTATGAAGCCACGTGCCGTTATCTGCGTTTTAAAGCTGGCTGTTTGTGAAAGTACTGGCCGCTCTTGTACGATTTAACTGTAAGACGTCTATAAAGTTTGACGAAAGGAGTACAGGCGTGTCTGACTGCAGTAGGGGAGGAGAGTAAGAGAGAGTAGGAGAGAAGAAACGGAAACGAATAAAGAGTAGACGATCTGAAACTAGGAAGTACACGCATAGAGATCAATAACTCAGGAACTAGATGTCCAGTTTAAAAGACAACAATATACTGCCATCTCTGTCAGGACAGCATCGCTCTTTGTTCTGACATCATGGCTCTTTGTTCCGATATCAGCGCTCTTTGTTCCGATAGGAACACTTTTCTATTCTTTTAACGACACTGCTGGCCAGAGAGTTTCGTCGTTTAGCTAACGTAACTTAATAATCTCATTTACAGAAATCAATGTGTGACCCTCATTTTTTTTTTTTTTTGGTCTGTGAATGTCTTATTTGATACTGTAAAAACTACTTGCTTCATTTTCTTTATCTTTTTTTTTTAGCCAAAGTCATTATCCTGCAGAATTCTCTCGTTATTATGAATATTTTCTAACATATTAAAGCTATTTCAAACAGTCTCGTTGCTAATAATGTTCCTTTCTCCCTGCAAATTAAAGCTATTTCAAACAGATTCGTTGCTGAAAATGTTCCTTTTCCTCCTTATAATAGCTATTTCACAGAGCCTTGTTGCGAAAATATCCATTTTCCCTGCATATTATAGCTATTTCATTACAGTCTTGTTGGTGAAAATGTTACTTTTATCTCCATATTAAAGTTACCTTCACTAGTTCTGTGTAATGTTGCGTGCCCCCCCCCCCCTTTATCAATCTTTAATACGCCCATGATTTCACTGAAACTGCAGCACACACCTTCTGGTGAGTCATTTAAATCTTCGCTTATGAAACGAAGAATCAGCGAAAGAAAGAGCAACATGGACAAGCAACTGTGAGCGAGGTCGGCATGCTGTTGGAGGAGGAAATAATGGACAATGCTGAGGCAAGAATAAGAAAAAAAAACATACTACCAGGAAAAAAAATTGCTGCAGCGAGTATTTTCCGAAGAGAGAAAATGCTGGGATGAACTGGCAAGATGGCATGGAAAGGGCTCACCAGAACAACTCACAGAGGCAACACGAAGTAGAGAGCTATGGAGAGTTATGACCGTCAGCTTCCAGTAGGCACGGGACTTGATAATAAATAGAATATTTTCCTAGCAAGTTCGGCTGTAGGGAGTCTTTCTATACTTGCGTTAAGAGAAACTGCTCATAAATGTTGTTCTCAAAAACCTCCACAAACATCTGGCATTAAAAAGTTTTTAAAAGTTCGAAATCACCTGATAAAATGAGGAGTCTCATTATCTTGTCATATTCCAAAAGGAAGGAAAGGGGGTGGGGGGAGGAACTTTCCTTAGTCGACTGCTGTCACCTGACCAGAGAGAGGGAAGCTTTCTTTAATACAAGTATGAAGTCTGAAACCAGGGGCGTCACCAGAGCTCAGTGTCTTTGATGGGTTAAATCAGAGCACAAAATTAATCAACCTTAAAGTGAAGGGGAAAAAAAATGGCAGGATCTGTTTTTGAGAACGTCAGAGGATGCAGCATAAGTAATGACCGAACAATTCGAGGGAAAACAGGCAAGAGAGGGAAGTCCAAGAGAGAAATGCCTCAGTGGACTGACTGATCAAGTGGCAGAGAGAAAGAAAAGGATCAGAACTAATCGGAAACACTAAGGACAGCACAAGATAGAGAAGCGCGATCGTCAACGCTGTCCGGCACGGCACATAATAATGGTAATAATAATGATAATGACATTAATAATAGCAATAATAACAATAATAACAACGTGAACATAACCCACATCTTTGAAAGATAAAGATGAAATTATATCTAAAAGTAGGGTGACGGATTGTTTTGTAACCTGCTCATTTTTCCACTGAAAACAAGCAGGACGTGTAGACAATGAGGGATGGATGGTACGTTATTAACTGACATTTAGTTTGTAACTTCCTTGCATACATTTAATCAGTTGTAATAAAATATATGGTAAAGCTTGTGGTAAAGCTTTGGTAAAGTTTGTGGTAAAACTTGTGACAAAGCTTGTGATAAAGATTATGAAAAAGCTTGTGACAAAGGTTGTGATAAAGCGTATGACAAAGGTTGTGATAAAGCTTGTGGTAAAACTTATGATTAAGTTTATGACAAAGCTTGTGGTAAAGCTTGTGATAAAGCTTGTGATAAAGCTTGTGATACAGCTTGTGGTAAAGCTTGTGATTGTGGTAAAGCTTGTGATAAAGCTTGTGGTAAAGCTTGTGATAAAGCTTATGGTAAAGCTTGTGATAAAGCTTGTGATAAAGCTTGTGGTAAAGTTTGTGATAAAGCTTATGGTAAAGCTTGTGATAAAGCTTGTGGTAAAGCTTGTGATAAAGCTTATGACAAAGCTTGTGGTAAAGCTTGTGATAAAGCTTGTGGTAAAGCTTGTGATAAAGCTTATGACAAAGCTTGTGGTAAAGCTTGTGATAAAGCTTATGACAAAGCTTGTGGTAAAGCTTGTGATAAAGCTTGTGGTAAAGCTTGTGATAAAGCTTATGGTAAAGCTTGTGATAAAGCTTGTGATAAAGCTTGTGGTACAGCTTGTGATAAAGCTTATGGTAAAGCTTGTGATAAAGCTTATGGTAAAGCTTGTGATAAAGCTTGTGGTAAAACTTGTGATAAAGGTTATGACAAAGCTTGTGATAAAGCTTGTGGTAAAGCGTGTGATAAAGCTTGTTGTAAAGCTTGTTGTAAAGTTTGTGACAAAGCTAGTGACAAATCTTGTTGTAAAGCTTGTGATAAAGTTTATTGTAAAGCGTATGGTAAAGCTGATTGATGAATATAAAAGTGTTGAAAATTCGCATTGTTTTCATGATGAAAAACTAAGATCATCTAAGAAAATTGCAACGATCTCAAAAGCTCGTGGAAGATTATGTCTGTAAGTTTTATTTTTGTTTTCCAGACACAAAATTAAAGCTGCTCTTGATTGCTACTAATGAAGTCTACATTACAGTCTCCGCCTTTGCAATCTCATACCTCGACCACGCCCAACTACAATGGCACGTCCAGTAACCTCCCTGCACACATCCCGTATAATTCTGTCTCAGTACAACATATACAAGCACAGAGTCCGTATCTCACACTGCAAGAACCCTTCACATGCGGCCATCGTCAGGACAGTACCACAGATGATGAATATGACGGTGAGGAATTTGACGATGATTCATCGACTCTGGTAACCCCACCAATGTCGTCTCCTTTGATTAAACACCGGGAAGCGGACGAGAGGTGGGGAGGTAGAATTAAGAGCAAAGACGACGGCGGGTCCGGTCACTGGGTCGTAGATGGGGACGAGGTGAAGTTTGCTGGCCCGGATGTTGATGGGTTCAAGACCGCTGTGAATGGGAAGCCAGATAACTACGAATCTCTGCGATGCCACACAGGCCTGGAAGCGAATGGTTACACCGGCTCTCTTCAGCCCGGAGACCCGGTGATACTTAACGCCGCCAGCGAAACCGTGTGCTCTGGGCTCGGCACCGCGACACTGGCGTCGCCAGTGCTCCATCGCTCAGACTCCGTCAAATTCTGCCGGTCGTCGAACGGCAATGCTCAGCGCAGCGGGTACGGATCTCCAATCCCTGGCATGGCGGGATCGACCCCAGCTGCCGGCGCTAACCGACCAGCTCGCAGAGTGCCCAGCCTTAAACTCAAACGCCTGCACGTGCTGGGATCTAGGGGAGGTAGTGGGGGAGGCGGAGGAGGCGCAGGTGGAGATAAGGTGATACCAGGTGACAACACAGTTGCCATCGTAGGTGGAGCAAACAATGCAGGTAACGTAGACCCGACAGTGGCCGCCCTACGCGGACATGTTAACCCGTCTATTACCATAACTCTCGACTCCGATTCGGATTCGGTGTACAGCGACTACTTGAGCCCGGAGATCAACTACAAGACTCACGAGTGTAAAGTGCAGTTCCTAGGAGACGAAACTAGCCTGTACGGGACTCCCAAAGAGGAGCTGCCCGCTATTGGCGACACCATGGCTTCCGACGTTTTCCCGAAGACCTCCAGCACGACCAGTTACCTGAGAGAGCAAATCATGAATTTCTTCCAGCCCTCCGACAACAAACTGGCCATGAAGCTCTTTGGCAACAAGAACGCCCTCATCAAGGAGAAGATGAGGCACAAGAGAGTCGGGAACTGGGTTATACATCCTTGCAGTAACTTCAGGTAAGATTTGTTGTTGTTGTTGTTGTTGTTGCTTTATAATAATAGTTAATATCTGAGTTTTTTTCGTTACGTGCATAATATAAAACTGTAACTGAAAGACTGAAAACCACTCTCCATTCTTCAAATGGTAGTTACATCTGCAGCCTTTCGTTATATGCATTGTATAAAACTGGTACAGTGCACTGAAAGACTGAAACTCATTAACAAAAAAGCTTTGAAAAGGTAAAAACCATTAACAAAAGCACTGAAAGACTGAAAACCACTAACAAAAGCATTGAAAGACTGAGAACCATTAACAAAAAGTTTGAAAGACTGCATACTATCAACACAAATCTAAATGTCCTCCGTCTTTTGTTTAAAATTTTGAGCATCCTTCGAGCAAAGAAACAGATAAGTGAGAAATTATAAACCACGGAAATGTCATTTTTGAGAATGTTCTTCGTTCACCCCGGTAGACCGCAGAAATATATGAGCACGTTCTCTGAGAAAATGTAGAACGTGGAAAACAGAAATAGAAAGGCGAGGTATCTGAATATAACACTGGCCAACACACATTTGGGTGCCTCAAACTTCTGGGTATATATGACCTGCTGATTCCAAAAATGGCACAAGTTTTCCCCTATCAGATCTAATTTTTGACATACAGAACATATGCCATATACCACTCTTCACTCTGCTCGCCCATAACAAACCAGGATATTTTAAAGTAGTGTTTAAATTAATATCTTTTGAGGATGAAGGAAACATATTAAATGTTTTTTTTAAAGTGTACTACATGAAAGTCTACTTATTTCAGACTAAAAGCACAAGTTTATGATATCAACTTTCCACTCAGTCGTCCACAAGAAGCTCCTTTTGTAAGATTTCCGAGAGTGGGATCTGCCAGGACATCCCGCATAAGATTCCAACAATTGTCTGCCATAGTGTGTGCATCCCATTTTCCGTGATATCTGGCTTCCACTGTTTTTATGTCTTGGTAAAATCTTTCACCTTGCTCTTCGCTTAAGTCACCAAGGTTCTCTGGAAAACAATCTAAGTGACCGTGCAGATAATGGATTTTAACACTCATGTTACAGCCAAGCCTTTTGAAATGAAAGAGCATATCCTCTACTAACCGTGTGTAGTTGTCTGTCTTCTTGTTGTCAAGAAAGCTTTTCACAACAAGAACAAATGAAGACCAGGCACATGATTCGATTTCATTCATTGATGCTATGAAATGTAGGTTATTAGATCTGTGGACCATCGAAAATTCCTGCCATCAGTTTTTCCACGGTAAGCCCAGGTAACGTATGCAATGTGTATTCAATGGACGAACCGTCTTTGTTCAAACCCTTTGCATATTGTTTCATCAGACCTAGCTTTATATGTAGTGGTGGTAGTATGATTCTATCTCTTACTATTAAAAGTTCACTTATTACATTTTGTCCTCCAACCACCATATATTCCCTCAGAGGCCAATTTTTTCTTGCCCAATGTTCATGTTTGGCTCTGCTATCCCAAAGGTATAAAAAGCAAGGATACTGTGTCTAGCCATTTCGTTGACCAAGAAGGAAAATCAACCATATTCAAGTCTTCACAAATCACCCATTGCTATTCTTGACAGTTTATCTTTTCCAAAACTAAAGAGATGGCCTTTCAATCTGGTGAAATGACCGATGGGAATAGAACTATATTTGTTGCCTTTATTTACAAGAACACGTTTCAAACTACGTTTTGAACTGTCGATGAAAAGACGACACTCACTTGGGTTATATTTTGAATCATCAGTTTTTTTCTTCACAAGGTTTCCGATGTCATTACAGAATACTTCGTTGTTGTCTTCAGTAAAGAATGGCAGCATATCATTTTCTCTTCTTCGATAAAATTTAATTTTCGTTCCAGGCTGAAGTGCATTCTTTTCCTTTAGTCTGGAGGCAAGGAGCTCAGAAGACTCCCTGGAAAGATTTAAATCCTTGATCAGATCACTCAGTTCATTCTGATCAAAACGATCACTATGTGAAGTTGTTTGGAATTCACTGTCACTGCCTCCACTTTCTGTACCTTGTGCAACATCAGACATGCAAGACTTATTCTCTGAGAGCTGTGGTAGTTCAATGAAAGGTGGAACGAGTGGGTACAAGATCCGAGTACGGAAAAGGTCTCCTGGCTGAAGGTAGACCAGGGTAAGACCACTTGTCACGATTATTTCGATTGATGCCTATGATATTAACAATAAAAAAATAACGGTCATCGAAGTGGGTTTTCGGTTCCCTCCACACCATTGGTACTCCAAATTTCAGGCAGCTTCTCTTTCCATTTGTCCACTGGCGCTAATGGTCCGTACAAGTTTTTGCATACAATATGCGGACCCCGTGGATTATTTTGATCTTCAGTTTGTCACCAAAATAACCTACATATGCTCTTTTTTACAAACAGAAATTGGTTTCCTACTTGCTTTCAGTGTATACTCCCCACAAATATAACAAAATACGCCGGGATGATTCAAGAAGCTCTGTCTTGAAGCTACCATAACCTCTACGGTGTTCGATTTGCAAAAATGAAATGATATGAGTGGGAATAACGCACACCTCCTATACGATCATAACTATTATACGGCGCAAATGTTTTAAACAGATCAGGTTGAGAAACCTTTGAAATAGAAATTTATGTAGTCTACGAAAAGCATGATTTCCCATTTAAACTGTTTGCTCTTAATTATGTAATAAAAAGAACAAAAGCGATTTTGTCAACTGAGTTATACATTTGTATGCCAGTGTGCTTTACAGAAAAGGAGGTAGGCGAATAGTTGTGAAACAAAGGTAATTATACACAAACATTGTGGGTATATTAAATGAGAAATATAGAGAATATGTCAGGAATATCAATTGGCGGGTACAACCTTAACAACTTAAGATATGAAGACGACACAGTCCTGCTTGCTAAAAGTGAAGGGGAGCTACAGGCTCTTCCGACATCGTGGTTCGTGAAAGTAAAAGTAAAGGTCTAAACCTGAATAAAAAGAAGACTGAAGTGATGGTCATCTCAAAGAAAAGAATATCACCAAAATATACCATTACCATCGATGGCACAAATCTGAAACAGGTTGATAGATTCAACTACTTAGGAACGATTATAACAGCTGATGGGAAATGTCACAACGAAATAAGAAACAGACGTGCTCAGGCCAAGTCAGCATTCCAGACAAAGAGACACATCTTGTGCAACAGATCCATATCAATGGAAACGAGATTCCGAGTACTTAAATGTTACATCGAGCCAATTTTGTTTTATGAATGTGAAGCATGGTCCATGAATAAGAGAGTACAGCGAGAAATGGAGGCCATGGAAATGTGGTTTATAAGAAGGATGTTGAAAGTACCATGGACAGCCAAGAAAGCCAATGAAGAAGTTTAAGAGAGGCTGGAGTTAAAAAGCAAATTATAGCAAAGATCAGAGGCAGACAAGTGAGATTTATAGGACATTTCCTGAGAATAGGAAAGTGGAACACACTGTAGCAACTGGAAAAACTGAGGGAAGAAGAGACAGAGGAACACAAAGAGATAAGTTACTGGTAGGGCTGTCAGTGTGGCTAGGAAGGAAGTCACCTGCGGATCTCATAATCAACGCAAAAGACAGGGAATTGTGGAGAGAAATGATTCTCTACGCCATAAGGCATGGAACTTAGATTAGATTAGATTAGATTAGATTAAATAACAACTTGTTATGAGATCTCAGTTCTGCAAAGGAGATTTGTTAAAGAGCGGACTAAACTTGTATAAATTCAGCCATATCTAAGAAACTAGAGCTGATGCCAACCATATCTAAGAAACTAGAGCTGATGCCAACCATATCTAAGAAACTAGAGCTGATGGGATCTATCCAACGCAATTTTCTGAATCAGCTCCACAAATAACCACAGGATCAGGCCTAAAACCAAGGCAGGAAGAATACACATTTTTTGTTGGGTTGTAAATAATTGCTAAAGAGTGGGGAAAAATGAATAATCGCCAGTGAACACTGGCACGGAGCTTAATGAATAAATGATGTATACTCATCAAGTAAATCAGCCGGTAGAATTATGAGTATTGTGCTTTATAACTCTTATTTAACTGCTTGTACATTTTTCAATCTAACCTTCACTGTCTCTGTGTGTCTGCCTTCCTGTATAATTCTCTGTATACGAGGGAAAATCACTAGGTAACTCGCAAATGCCTGTTACAAAACAAAACAAACAAACAAAAAATTAAATGCAACAGTAATTTGAAAACCTAAAATTGTATTCCCCTAGTTCTCAACGTAATCGCCACCAACGTTGATACATTTGTCCCATCGTGTATTCAGTGATGCGATACCCATGGCGTAAAAATCGGGAGTCCGATTACTGAACCATTTTTTTACTTCTGTTTCTACCTCTTCGTCACTCGAGAATCTCCCGCCAAGGTGGTTTTTCAATGGACCAAACAGGTGAAAATGACTTGGAACTAAGTCAGGACTATAGGGTGGATGTTCAAGAACTTCCCAACCCAAATGGCTAATTTCTCTTGGATTAACCGAGCCGTATGGAATTCAAAAGTTATAAGCACAAAAACCAAGTTAAGACTATTCAATTCAAATGTAATATCCACCCTCATTTATGCATGCGAAAGCTGGAAAACAACTAAAGAAATAGAAAAGAAATTAGACTCTTTTGAAAACAAATGCCTAAGGAAAATACTCGGCATCAAGTGGAATGAATTCAAGAACAATGCAGAGATAAGACAGATGACTGAACAACAACCAGTCTCATGGGTGATCAGGAAAAGGAGATGGACATATGTTGGTCACTTGATGAGAAGAAATGATCAGAGAATCCCAAAACAAGCTATCAAGTGGAACACAACAGGCCGAAGAAAAAGGGGCAGACCGCGTGAAACTCTGAAGAGGACATTATTAAGAGAGGCCAAGTTAACAGGCATAGAATCCTTTGATGAGGTTGAAAGACAGGAAAAATTGGCGAACTACTTTGCGAGACCTATGTGACGTTTAAAGGCACGGGAAGGATATAAGATATAAATGTGGTTTGGCATTGTCATGAAGGAGAAGCACACCTATAGTCAGCAGATTCAAAACGTTTTCTTCGAATTGCATCACGTAGCATCGACAGAACTTCACAGTACGATACAGAATTCACACTATCACCATACTTCTGGATCTTGATTAACAACACTCCTTGATAATCACAGAACACTGTCAGCATAACCTTCCCAGGAGACGGCGTAATCTTGAATTTTTTTTGCACATGGCAATGACGGGTGTTTCCATTGCATTGAGGCACGTTTTGATTCGGGTTGGTAGTGGTGTACCCAAGATTCATCTCCATTAGTAATCCTTTTGAGCATGTCTTCACCTTCATATGCGTAATGACAGAGATGCTGTAATGACAAACCAAATTGGTTCATTTTGTGTTCATCATTCAGACCTCTGGGTACCCAACGTGAGCAAACTTTTCGAAAATTCAATTGCTCATGCATTATTCTGTAGGCTAAGCCATGTGAACATCCGATTGCACTTGCTACACTGTCTATCGTTACTCGTCTGTTAGCTCTGATAATCTCATTCACACGTTGCACAGTCTCTTCTGTTGCAATCTGAACAGCACGGTCAAGTCGGACTTTCTCAACAATTTCGGTGCGTACCTGAGAAAATTCTTTTACCCAGTTATAGACTGCTTTACGTGATAAACACTTTTCAGCATAAACTCTAATCATTTCCTTATGAACGTCCTCAACTGAATGTCCTTTAGCCCGCAAAAATCGCACTACACTTCTCTGTTCTTCTTTGATACACACTAACAGTTGGGTAGCCATTTTGTTATTGCTTTGCGTATGCCCACTTAACTCCCAGCGCCCCCTACATACAACTGTTATAAAGTTGGATGGTGGTACTATCTAAGGATATAATTAAATACTACCTGATAACTGCCAGTGATAAAATATTTCAATTTGCAAGTTACTTAGTGACTTCCCCTCGTATTTCACTTATCTGTACTTTCATGTCCATGATTTACATTGCGACTACGTAAAGTCTTGCCCTCTGGCAATCGTTAAATTTCATATACCCACAGAATTTTTTCGTGAGTAGTATTTGGTTTCAAAGTAGATTATCTATAAAACATTAAAAAACTACAAAAACATCGAAAAACTACAACTTCACTGATTCAACTAGACAGTTTATTGACCAGTTCTCGGCCTTCCATTTATGAAACAAGAGTAGAGACAGAATTGTTATCCAAAGAACAAGCAATTTAGCCTACAAACACGGCTACGTTCATTCTAAATCAATGTTAGTAATTCTCTCAAAGCAATATTTATACCCACATGACCGGCTGGGGAACGTTTACACGATAATAACAAGTAAGATGACACAGCACAAAACAGTAATTTCGCTGAAGTTTCCGATAGTAGTTTTGATATAAACACACCTCGAAACCTATTTTAGTCTCTTCATGGCCGTTATATTGACATAGTTGCTGCTGCAAGGTCAAGATAACTGGAAAATGATATGCCTGCATTCGCAGTATTTAGTTTGAAGTTTATAAAAGAGAACCAAAAAAAAATGTCCAAGGATGAAAAAAGCCGTGTTTAAAAAATAAACTCTGTTTTTAAAAAAAGGCTTCGAGAAGTCATATTTATAAAAAAAAAAGAGAAAAAATTCTGTATTTATAGGAAAAAAGAGGATTAGAGAAATCGTGTTTACAGAGAAAGAACCCAAGCTGTATGCCTGATGAAATGCATTTAAACTGTTTACACCAGCTGGCACAGTGAAACAGAGGTGGATGAAGGGATTTGGTAGATTTCAAGAGGAAGGTGGATATATGAGGGGGGAAAAAAATGAGGATTGGAAAGTAAAGTAAAATGAGGAAGGAACAAAGACCGTTAATATATCCGTAAAATCTTCACAAGGAAAAAAGACAGTTACTATATCTGCAAAATCTTGACAGGGAACAAAGACCGTTAATATATCTGAAGAATCTTCACAAGGAACAACAGAAAATATGAAACAATCAAGACACAGAATGAGCTTCGATTCTTTGTAAGGAAATTGATTCATGAAGATTCAGAGTGTTGCCACGGCGAAAAGTGGTAGCTGTAGCTGTGGACAATAACAACGAATATCATCTTTTGTACAGACAAGAATAAAGCTGAGTTCAGGTTTCTATATATACATATCAAAAGTAGATTTCACCTGATAAACATTCCTAAAATTTATCCGTACCAACACAGCATTACAATTCTACCCAAAACGTCGCAGGCAGTGAACATGAAACCCAGGTAAATCAGATGATTAAATGATTAAATCTTGATAAAAAGCACTTTGTGTAAGTGGAAGCTGATGTTCGTTGGATTAAGAGCTAGTATGGAATTTACTGATGTTTGTATGTGTGCGTGGGTTTATGAATGCGTGTACGAGAGATAATGATGTTTTGTTTTCTTTTTTGTTTTGTTTTGTTTTCAGTTCCATTACATTTTAAAATGCACTGACTTTGCAGGACCTCTCACTGCTGGCTCCAAGAACAGTGTTGGCTCGTGGTCTGTGCGCGCGCATTTCGAAGCTAACAAATCGTTGCATTCCTTTTCTCTGAGTCATCAGGGCTTCACTTGCCGTTGTAGATAATAACAGCTCAAGAATGACCACGTGGCCTGAGTTCTATTGCCTTCTGTGTCTTTGTAGGGGGTTGGGGGGTAGGGTGGAGACGCTGTCCGATTAGGGAATCAGTGACCCATAGCTGATTTATATGCTAGCGTCAGGGTTAGCGAACCATAGCTGACCAAGACCCTGCCTCACCTCTCCGTTTGTACCCCCACCGTAACAGGCATAGCCTGGCTAACAGGGCAGGGATCGCCGTAGTTCCCATGGTGGTGGAGTCTGCTAAAGAAGCATTGCACAACCCCACCCCCTTGCTTTTTAGCTGTACTCCGGAACTGAAAAAGTGACTGCCATAACCCACTCCCACGCCAATACGATGCTGTACCTCAACACCTCTACAGCATCGGTTGCAAAGAACACCAGCTCGCAGTTACAGGGAGATAGTACAAGACAAGACAAGACATGGCCTTTTGTGTCTCTAATGCTATAAGATGAACCTAAATTGAATAACGAGCCTATAGTATAGTTAACACATATCCAACACACCAAACATTTGTTTAACAAAGAAGTATAATGTAGTTTTAGAAATCGGAATTAAATGCACACACACAGAGGGATATCCGGAATTCCAGACAAATCTAGGAGTGTCCAGACAGAAATCCAGACAAAGTATAGCAATATATATGAGACGCCTAACGCCGTAAGGTACCCGTTAATCTCTTGGCTTTCTGTTGCTCGCGTCTTGGGCAGAACTAAAAAGGTAGGATTAACCCGAAAAGACCTCTAGAACAATGACTTCACTCTCGAGAGAAGAGACGCCATATCTCTCTCGTTTTCTGGCACCACCCCATACTTTCCAATTATTTTCATAATTATACTCGGTTCTTCTGGCTCAAGAGTTTCTCGTTTCTATAGATTTTCCTTTCGCCTCGTTGGTAATGTTGGAAGACTCGCAGCAAAGCTGTGGTACAAACTTATTTGCAACATACAGGTAAAAAAAGGTAAAACAGTCGCTTCCATGTCATTAAAGCTTATTAAGGGATACGATGTTTGGCTCGTATTTCCAAGCCCTTCCCAGACATGAAAGTCTGACGTGGTCAGTATCACGCCTGGCCGCATTTACCTTCCAAGATTTCTCTGGTACCCGTTTCTAGAGACCGGATAGACCCAGGGGCATTTTTGGTGTGGTGGTATCACAACAAAAAATCCCCGCTTCTGAGATTTGAATCCGGTACCACCGGATTAGTAGACCGAGCGCCTAACCACTCAGCCACCCAGGCCGTCATGAACAGCATATATATTTGCTAATTGTTACTGTGTAAGAACTGTAAAATTTTAAATGCAAGTACTTTCACCAAGAAAACGTACACGAAAACTAACAAAACTTCCAATCGGAGACATTCCTTAGACATTAAAACAACAACAACAACAACAACAGTAGCAGCAGCAGCAACAACAGCAACAACACATCAACTCATGTTAACGTTAATTAGGAAAAACCATAATACATGGACATTGGACAAAGGTGCTCTGATCTCTTCTTCGGCATGTTTATCTAACGCTCATCGGGAGATCTTGAACAGTAGCCTTTGGCCGCCGTATGAACGGTACAGTTATTTAACAGATAACTATTCCTTTATGGATGTATGTATGGTCTGGCTGAAGGAATGTCATCAACTGTGTCTCCTGTAGATAAGTTCATTAAAGTTGTTGCATCGCAGAAATGATGGTTATATGAATTTGTTACTGTAGAGCCTGAATGAGGCTGAATGTGTAGCCAGCCTAAGAGGCAGGTCCTTGCAAGAACAGACTGCGGTTGCCCTTGATCTAATGTAGAACGATCACTTACAAACAGGCCGATCCGACACTGCGAGGACATCGATTTATTGTGTTATGGATTTTGCAAGAAATGGCATCTTGCTTTCACAATCCTAGGTTATCTAGTCTGTCGCTGGGCGCGATATAATTAGGCTGCCACATGGGGCTCAGGACAAGTGCAAGAAATCAGATTGGTCTGAGAAACTTGTCAAAAGAGGCGGGTACTTTTGTAGATTGTTTCTGTGTTTGGCAAAGAAGACAGAACGTAACGACAGCTCTAGAGAACTAACAGAAATTAATTCATCTTACCTTAGAAGCAAAATATTGTACACCAGCTCAAGGTAATGGACGTTTCCGTCAACAGCTAAAATGTCAGTTCGTCACCACTCAAAGATGTAAACACTGGTTGAAGTTCACTGAAAAAAATTAAATCATCTGTGACATTTGTATTGTTTTAAATTTCTCAGGCTTTTAAGATCTGGCCAGCTCAATGCTGACTTTTAGACTTTTAAAACCTTTCATGAAAGTCACATACAGCAGCAGAATCTACGAGTGACAGACATTCTACAGATCAGCTCGTGTTGCTTTATGTTACCGCAGATTTCTCCCTGTATTTGTCTATTCCTTTAACAGCAAGTCCCTGGTCCAGCATTCTTCAGTCTGTCCCTCCTCTCGGTCTGCTCTTTCCACTTATAAGCTACAAATCCTTGATGACGTATAATTCCACATCCTGACAACTCAGCAACAGTGCTCACAACACATACAAGTTGCACACTTGTATTTCAATGATATAAGGGCGTATTGAGAACAGATGCAATAAAGCAAATGAGGTCATTGGACAAATGACTCCTTTACTGAAAAACAAATACATCACAACTGAAACAAAAAAGGCACTGTATAACACAATTTTCCTCCCAACTCTATGCTATCAGTGTCAAACATGAACACTAACAGCCAAGAACATAAGAAAAATCATCACGACAGAAATGAGATGTTTAAGGAGAATACTAAATGTGACAATAAGAAACCAAATAAGAAATGACACCATCAGGGCAAAGGTTGGAGTAACACTAGCGTTACACCATATCCAGAAACAGCAAATCAAATGGTTTGGCCATGTTACATGGTTACCACCAGGTAGTATAGCACATAAAACATTCACACTAATATTTATATGTAACAGAGGAAGAGACCGCATAGGCAGGAGGCGGAGAGAGGAAATTACAGAAGCATTAAATATCCCATTATACAAGGTTTATGTATGTAGCAAATCGTCGAGCCATATCAAGAAGTCTATTTGTCCTTTCAAATCGAAATGTATATGAGGAAGGAAACAAGACAAGACAAGGCCGTATTATGCAGTTAGTGACTTTTAATCCTTCCAACCCATGATGTTTAATCTTAATCCGGGGCGAAATGGTAATTAAGGTGGAGAAGTGATACCTCAAAAAGTGCAGGAAAACATGATGAATAATATAATCCAGGCTGGGTTAGGTCTACACAATTCAGTCCATGGTAAGAATGAAATTATCGACATTCTATAAATTATCGACATTCTATCACGACAGACAAATCCACAAGTATTATTCACCTCATGATGAGAACACGTTTTCCTAACATTCTACACTAAAGTCAAAACTAGACACAAAACGAACCTTCTTCCACGACGTCTAACAGTCGAATCTTCAAATTCACACACCAAAAAATCACACACACTTTCTCCCCAAAACAAATCACACCACAGACTCCACACAAATTTAAAAAAAAGACTTTGAAACCGTGAGTTATGTTTCACCAACACTGAAAGCTAAGAATAGCTTGACCATGTCTTGATAGTTACTGAACTTTGTTTATCCACATTCTGTTATATCCCTTTGCATCTTTTTTTTCCCTCTCTACTGTGTTTCGTGTTACGACTCAAGAAGAAAGGACATAAATGTTGGTAAAATGTTCCCTGTTCACTTGCATTCAAGATTTATTTAGTAACGTCTTAGTTGCTGTCTTCCTTTTTTGTCCATGAAAATTATCTTAGGTTAAATAACTGAGATATAGTTTTTAAAATATCAAGTGTTCTTCCACTGTGTTATATACATTTGGCATACGCTCTGATTTTTAGTTCCATAAGGGACTGAAAAAAATGGTCCCTGTAATCCGCTTCCCATCCGACACGATATTCTGCCTCAGTCATCTTAACGACATCGGCTGCAAAGAATGTCAGACCCGTAGTTCCAGGGAAATAGAAGAAGAAGAAGAAGGAAGAAGAGGAGGAGGAGGAAACTAGAAGGAGAAGACGACGGAGAATAACTACATAATTTTTTTCAAATTCGTATTCCAGAACGGAGTTACTGAATGTTAGATTTCAACGTTTATCATTCATAAACCTGTGGGTTCTTCCACAAGAACCTTGTGTGAGACTTCCAGCTGAGTGCGGTATGTGAGATTTATCTCCGGCTCATTGTTGCATTTGATAATCATCCATCTGAAGTTCGTTGTGGTATGTCGGATTCATGCCAACCTCCTTGTGGCGCCTGATACTCATCTGAGGCTCACTCAGCTTGTGAGAGGACATACGGTTCAGCAATGGCGACAGGTCGCATTTGACTGTTTAAGCTAGCGCAGGTGAAACAGCGATTGTTAAACTGATATGGAGGTATATTTCAGCGCTGCCGGTTGAAAGTGCTTGAGTCCTCTTGTGGCTCTTCGCTGTTTTATTGAGAACTGTGCGAAAAGAAACGCACGAAAGTGTGAAATGAGCACCAGTGTCGTCATTGCTTTCAAAGTGGCGGTAGGTTCCGTGTGCCGAGCTACTGAGCTTAGTGCTATGGCACCACTGTTAGCTGTGAACTTTGCATAGACAGCATTGATGATTCTCAGTTATGTCTGGCCGGCCAATGGTGAACTGTGATAGTGTTTGTATGCCCTGGTTCGGCTTTTGCGCCTTAGCTACGGAACTCGTGCCGACAGCGACGCTGACTAGTTTCGCATGTGGGCTGTTATTGTTCCTAAAACGGCGCTATCACTGGGTGACTCATCATCAAGAACAGATCCGAAGGATCATCGATGAAAATTCTGTGTGATATTCACTGGCACAGGCGGTGGAGCGATTATAGGAGTATCTCGTTTGCGATGACACCGAGAACCTAATACTGAACTGAACTGAATCGAACTGAACTGAGCCTGTCAGATTAGTCTAAAGCTCTTTGTAGCAAAGGAGATTGTGGGATTAGTCTATAGCTCTGTGTAGCACAGGAGACTTATCGTAGGCTGTTTCTGGCACCAGACTTTCATCCACGTCATTTGGACGTGAATCAGTGAACTGTTGTTTTACCTTCAAGGATCTTTACATTCGAGGCTGCTTCTTGTAAACTATATTAAGATATGAAAAGTGCGTTCGCCACAATTGCTATCTTTCTGTTTAGATGTGTGTGCGTGCTTGTATGTGCCTGTATGTGTGAGCACCTATACATGTGTATCAAGCAGAAGCATTTAAACTCTGGAACCCTCCTATTCTCACGTGCTGTCTCCTCATGCAACTATCGTGTCACGTTTGTACGTCTTGATTTCGTTTGTTTCTGATAATTGATCTTTTCATTCTATCTGTCTGTCTGTCTGTATAAATGTTTGTCTGTTTGTTTATCCGTCTGTCCGTCCCTACGTCTGTCTGTGTGTCTGTCTGTATATCTATCTATCTATCTATCTATCTATCTATCTATCTATCTATCTATCTATCTATCTATACAGGTAGAAAGATACATATCACTCTGTTAATCATCTGTTTGTCTGTCTGTAATCACAACACAAATGCTAAATCACAGAATGTAAACTAAAATCGACACCGATTATCGACTGATTATTATTGTGCAGAAAAATGATCACAGTTGATTATGCTTTTGTTCTAATGATTTTTGTTGTAGTTGCTTTGGTTACATCGATAATGCTCGACGATATGTTACGGATTACAAGGTATGTATGTGATCAGAGCTAAAATTGAATAGAAGAAAGAAGGAGGCTTGTATGAGTAAGATATGACGAAGGGCAGGGGGAGAGAACTGTAGAACCATGTAGTGGGATTACTGTTCTTTGGAACTCTTGGGCAGAACGCTGCGTCATTGTGAGCTTCGTTCTTCTAGTAAGGCAGTAAGTTACCTCCCCTCAATGTGTTGTGCGCGGGTTGTAATACTTGCCTGTGTGTGACGTATGTGTATGGTGTAAGTGACTGATTATGAAGATTAGTAAAGAACTAGAACACGAATTTTTTCTCTTACTCTTTCACTCCCTGAATTGTTTTCTCTTGCTCTGCCAAAAAAAAAAACATTGATGAGGAAGTTTAGTAGAGGGAAGCTGGAAGCAAGTTCTATAAGTCATAAATATGGTTTGGATTAGAAGTGTCTGTTATTTAAAAGAAAAAGTTATTGAATTTTAGAGCAAATATCGCTCTGAACATTGATTCCTATTATCATGCAGGATCTACCGACCCTACCAGAGTTGTTATGTAGGGAGACAGGTAAATTATCTACTGTTTTTTTTTTCTCCTGGCAAAACTAAACTTCAACGTTATAAGCAGTTTTAGCGTTATGATATACGTACAGTAGATCAGCTGTCGCAAGCAGCAGGAAAGCAATAATGGAGAAAGAAGAGCGCGTTAATTTAAACAGGATAATTGCCAGTCATTTAACGTATGTTGTAAGAGAGCGTAAGGAGGCAACATCAGACAAACGCAGAGGATTACAATGGACCCTTGACGCAGTGCTGGAGGACCTTGACTTTGCGGACGACATTTGTCTATTATCAAGCAGTCACAAAGATATGCAAGATAAAATAAACAAGCTAACTCGGAATGCAAACACCATAAGACTAAAGATCAACGTAGGAAAGACAAAGTTAATGAAGCAAAATGTGAACAACAGAAATGTACTCAGAGTAGATAACAAGTTAGTGGAGGAGGTCAACGAATTTGTATACCTTGGCAGTAGAGTAGTAGAAAATGGAGACAGCACAGAGGACATCAACAGCAGACTTACTAGAGCAAACCAGGCTTTTGCAATGCTGCAGAATATATGGAAATAAAAAAAAAAACTAAGCATAAATATGAAAATCAGGATATTTAAGAGTAATGTTCTAAGTGTACTACTCTATGGAAGTGAATGCTGGAAAATCGCCAAAACCATAGAAAACAAGTTGAATTCTTTCCAGGCTAAATGTTTACGAAGAATTAGAAAAATATTTTGGCCAAACACCATAAGAAATAACATCTTATTAGCAGAAATGCAGATGAAACCACTGACAACAATTATTGAGGAAAGACGCTGGCGATGGTTGGGACATGTGCTCCGAATGACTGACAACTCACTACCAAAAATAGCACTAAGATGGACACCACAGGGGAGCAGAAGTAAGGATAGACCAAAAGAGACATGGAGAAGAACAACAGAAAGGATGTTGAGCAATAGAGGGCTCACCTGGGCAAGAGCAGAAAAAAAGGCGAAGGACAGGCATTTGTGGAAAACCCTTGCGGAAGTCCCATGTGCCCTGGGCACTTAAGGTTCAGAGAGAGAGAGAGAGAGAGAGAGAGAGAGAGAGAGAGAGTAAGAGAACGTGTGAGTGTATGCATGTATTGTGGTTATGTTTAACTGTTTTTGTAGCTTTGTTATGTAAAATAACGCCACGGTAGATAAATGACATTTTGTTCAAATGCTTTCTACCGGAAAGATAACTCGTGTTTAGTTTGAAGTGGCCAGGTCATGGGGTACCGAGGGCTTCAGAGAGAAGTCTTTTCTAATCAGAAGAATGTTCCAGTTCTGAGGTTGTTCAGTCTGTGGCTGCAGAAGGAGGCTGTGGATTTACATGCGACTTCAGAGTGTAAGTGTGTAACTATAGTAGGAGGTTGTGGATATAGTAATGTGCGTGCTATTTTAAGGTGTCGGTGTGTGGCTGTAGTAGGCAGCTGTGGATATAGTAATGTGCGTGCTCTATCAAGGTGTAAGTGTGTGACTGTAGCAGAAGGTTGTGGATATAGTAATGTGCGTGCTCTATCAAGGTGTAGGTGTGTGACTGTAGCAGAAGGTTGTGGATATAGTAATGTGCGTGCTCTATCAAGGTGTAAGTGTGTGACTGTAGCAGAAGGTTGTGGATATAGTAATGTGCGTGCTCTATCAAGGTGTAGGTGTGTGACTGTAGCAGAAGGTTGTGGATATAGTAATGTGCGTGCTCTATCAAGGTGTAGGTGTATGACTGTAGTAGGTGGTTGTGGATATAGTAATGGACATGAAAATTAAAAGTTTTATAATTTGACTGCAGCCTGGAAAATGTGGAATTTTGATCAATATACTTCGCCATGCAAAATCCTTTCCTAAAACGACAAAATAATCTACAAAACTATAAGACCAGCCGTCTCATGTATGGATCAGAAACGTCGCGTGCAACAAAGATAGGTGAACAATAATTGCAGATCTTTGAGAACAAGATCCTAAGAAGAATCTTTGGGCTGATAAAGATACCAACAGTGGAGAATGGAGAGCTAGAAAGAACACCGAACTGAACAGCTTATTTAAATCCCAATAAATTATCAATGTCTTGAAACTGGCTAGGTCATGTAGAAAGAATGGAAGAGAACAGACAAACGAAAATAATGTATGCACAAGAGATGAGGGAAACAAGACCAAGGGGTAGACCAAGACAAAGATGGAAATATAATATAGAAGAGGATATAAAAGAAATTGGTGTCATCAACTGGAGAGAGAGAGGATTAGGATTAGAGAGGAATGGAGGCAAACTTTATCTGCTGCAATGTGCCTTGATGGCTCGGAAAGCTGAAGAATAAGGATGGAAAAAAATTAACAGAATTTCGTATGGCTGAATTTCAAACCGTGTGGTTCAGAGTGTCGTCATAGAGTCTAGTAACAGCGATGGAACAATGTCACTCTGATGACAGAAGTCGCTTGCCTCTCTTGAACCGCTGAATACAGGAATGTGGTACACTGGGACAACATGATTTGAATTCTAAAATCTTAGCCTTTGCTTTCTCCACAGCTTTATTCCCTCCCCATTAAGTTCTCATTCACTGATTTCCCAGCTCCAGCTGGTATTCCAGAAAATATACTGCACTCCTGTATATTAAACACCAGCTACCCCCCCCCCCCCCAACCACATTCGCCTAACCTACCCACCCTTTTCTCGACTTGACAGTCATCGTATTCCTCTTAAATTCCTCCCTTCCCCAACCCCTCTTTACTACCAACTAGTAAGACTGGTATCACACTTCACAGGTTTTAATTTAAATATTCACAGTACTTCACCACGTGCACTCTCAGACGCAGCTTTTTTAACGTCGCAGATAAGTGTTCCCTTTTTCTGTTATTCTTCCATTCTTATACACAATCAGTTGCGAAAGTTTAAGATCACCTGTTGTTCTTATGAGATTTCGGCCGAATGTGTCGTATCTTCCCCGTATTGTGCAACTAAGTGTTGATGTTGCATCATATTACATTAGCAAGGTTGATTGATAAATTCTCGGCATAAGGTACAAATACTTGAAACACACAGTTGATATTAGATGCATTTATAGATCGGGTTAATGTAAGATTAAACACAAAGTTTCAAGAAATTAACTGCAACCAATTTTTTTTACAGGCTACTGAAGTGATAAGGGGTGGGAGAAATTGAGAAAACTGATAAAATTTCTCATCGAGCAGTCATTCGCTACCTCTGCATCAAGGGCTTATCATCAAAGGAGATTCATGAGGACATGGTAGATACTCTAGGGGAGAGTACCCCTTCTTACAGCACAGGGAAGAAATCTGCAGCTCAGTTCAAACATGGAAGGGAGAGTCTGGAAAATGATCCCCGTCCAGGAAGACCAAGAACGGTAACAACCAATGAAACCACCGGCAGAATCCATGACATGATAATGGAGGATCGACGACCAAGTGAGCGGTGCATTGCTACTGAGTTGGGCACGTGTTCATGCCATTATTCACAATGATCTTCAAATGTCAAAAGTCTCTGCTCGATGGGTCTCGAAACTTCTTGAAGCTGATCACAAACGACAGCGTCTCAGCATGTCAAGAAACAATCTCGGCCATTTGTCTGCAGATCCTGAAAAGTTTCTTCAGCAATTTGTAACTATGGATGAGACTTGGGTTCATCATTTTCAACCAGAAACCAAAGAACAGTCAAATCAGTGGAAACATCATGGATCCCCACCTCCACAGAAAGCAAGGGTGGTTTTGTCTGCAGACAAAGTGATGGCTTCCATCTTTTGGGATTCAGAAGGTATGATAGGGGTAGACTATCTTCAAAAGGGCAGAAAGGTCACCGGGGCCTATTACACTAATCTTGTGAAGCAACTGCGGGTCAAATTGAAGGAAAAGTGTTGAGGGAAATTGACGAGAGGAGTCATCTTTCATCAAGACAATGCTCCAGTTCACAAGTCGGTGGTGGCAATGGCTGCCATTCATGAATGCCGCTTCTAGCTTCTTGAACATTCTCCTTATTCCACAGATTTGGCCCCTTCGGACTATTACCTGTTTACTAAACTCAAAAAGGAGCTCAGTGGTCGCAAATTTGTTTCAGATGATGACGTCATTCATGCTGTAGACCACTTTCTACTGGCACAAGATGCTGACTTTTACAAAGAAGGGATCCGTATGATCCAGGATCGCTGGACTAAGTGCATAAACTTGAAAGGGGACTATGTTTAGAAATAACCCAAAAAAGTTGTCCACAAATGATCCGTTGCACCTTATGCCGAGAACTTATCAATCACCCCTCATATGTATGTATACATACATAAACACACACATGCATTATCTCACTGTTTCTGACTACGTACAAACTTAGAATTCTCGTGATTTCCTGTAGTTTTCTTCAAACTAATTAACCACAAGGAAGAGGCAGAAGCTAAACGTTGCGAACGTAATAGAAAACTGACAATCTTGGATTTGTCATATGGGACCAATAAACAGCCCAGTGTGCCGAAATGTCATTTGTTTTCTGTCATCGTTTGTGCTTTGAGACAAATAACTTCGGTAGCAGCTAGCAAAGAGATCTTTCTCACGAACGTAATTTCTCTTACAATCGGAACAGCACTTGCAGGGAGACAACTCTAAACTCAATTCTTCCATTACAGACGCCGGCCTTTAAACGCACGGGACTTTGTTGGCGTTGCTGTGGTTACGAGAATATGCACGAATGTAATTTTCGTTTTTTTTTCTTCTTGTCTTTGTTTTATTCTTACTTCAGTGCACAAGCTGCAGTTGCCGACGTTAGCTCATGCTAGACTTGAAAGACTGGAAAGATGTTTTTTTCAGTTCAAGTTTTTATTAAAGAACATTGCACAATCAAAGAAAATGAAACCGAATAATCTTGTATGGATAACGGAAGACATGTGTATTACAGGAAGCACTGAGGGATAAATGGTTTGTAGTTTGTATGAGAATAATAGAAGCTGAGAGTAAACCTCGAACACTGGCACCCGAATCTTGTTTCATGTTGGAAATTCCATGGCACTGAAACTTGATGGAGATAGTAAATCTTTGGAGGTATGAATGTTTGGAATCTTATGCTATAGACGTGCCCTGTTATACGCTGTATCTTGTTATTGCATCTTCTATTATCGTCTTATCTTCGATCTCGTAAAGTGGTACCAGAGAAAATCTGGGAAGGAAAGGAATGAGGAAAGGAACTGGCCACCCTGCATCATACGCTGATGGCCCAGCATAATGAGGTCTCTAACGCTTCATCCCCTACGGCGTTTGTTATGGTGCTACCTTTACCTTATCGTTGGCTATAGGCATGTCCATTATTACACTCTGCTGTTTACAGTATCTTTTGTTCTTGTCTAAGCTTTAAAAATTATATTTCGTCTTATAGAAATGCGATACTATAATACGATTCAGCGGAGACAGTTATAGAAAGTTTTAATGAATCAGTTAAAGAAAGCTTAGCTGAAATGTTTATAGAAAATTTCAGCGTAGACAATTATAGAAAGTTTAGCTGAACAGTTTTAGAATGCTGAGTTGAGATAGTTAAAAACTTTTAGCTGAGACAATTGTTAAAAAAAAAATTGCTGGAAAAATTATAGTAAAAGGAGCGAGGACGGTTATGGAAAGTTTAGCTAAGACAGTTATGCTGAGACATGCATAAAGGAAGTTATACAGAGTTCGACAAGGCAATTACAGAAATTTTAACTGCGACACACGTCGGTGAAATTCTTCGTTGCCACGTCCTTCCACGTCTGGTTGCCCCAGAGTCGATTTTTTTTAGAAGGATGACGCTGGACCTCATGTGGCACCACTCGCCACCCAGTTCCTCGCTGACATGCGGTCATCGCAAGTTTGCTGAGATGTGTAAAGTCCGTAATAGAAGGTTCAGCCGAGACAGCCACGGAAGCGCAGTTACAGATAGTTTAGCTGCGACAGTTTTATAGAAAGTTTAGCTGAGTCATTTATAGAAGTAGCAACAGAAAGTTTAGCTGAGTCATTTATAGAAGTAGCAACAGAAAGTTTAGCTGAGTCATTTATAGAAGTAGCAACAGAAAGTTTAGCTGAGTCATTTATAGAAGTAGCAACAGAAAGTTTAGCTGAGTCATTTATAGAAGTAGCAACAGAAAGTTTGGCTGAGACCGTTTTAGAAGTAGTTAAGGAAATTTTAGCGGACAGTATAAAATCAGTCATAGAAACTTCAGTGGAGACAGTTAAGGAAGCAGTTACAGAAAGCTAAACTGAGACAGTTATGGAATCAGTAATGGATATTTCAACCGAAACAGTTGAAGCAGTTACAGAACGTTCGGCCGAAAGTAAGTACTGTTACACAGTTTCAGTAAAACGTTTATAAAATACTTTACCAGACATTTTTGAGGATTTGGCTTCAGTGAATACAGAGTATGTAGTAAAGAATTCACTTATACTGTTGAAAAAAAGAAACAATGCGATGTTGCGAATTAAACTGAAGTTTGCTGATCAGACAAGGGCAAATTGCCTGTAACGTTCACTTGGATATCAACTTCACGTGCTGACCTGAATTGTACTTTGCAGATGATTCATTAGCACAGAAAAGCGACATTAGTCAAAATAGCATTTTTGATAATGACTCATGACAGGTTCACGAGAATCCCGTGAAACTTACTGAACACAAAACTCACTGACCATGTTATTGAATGCTTATAAAAGATTGACGCTCCTCGAATCAATTCATTTGAAAATTCAATGCGCAAGTATGGCTTATCTCACTACAGAACAACGACTCATCATCATTGGACGTTTACAGATTGAATAATCACAAAGAGTAGAGTGGCTAGACAATTTAATGTGGTTAGAAGCACCATTAGTCATCTTTGGAGACCATTTCAAGAAACTGGCTCAGTTGCAGACCGGCGCGCAGCGGAAGACCCATAGTCACAACTCCTGCCGAAGACCGCTTCATACGCCTGCGTCATCTCAGGAATCGATTTGCATCTGTGTTGTCAACAGTCCAGTCAATGACAGCAGCTCGTCAAATTTCAGATCAAACGGTCAGGAACCGGCTTCATGACACTGCTCTTTGGGATAGAATATCCTACAGAGGCCCTGTTCTTACGGACTGGTATCGGCAGAACCGACGTCAGTGGGCGATCCAGCATCGTCAATGGACCGTTGTGAATGATTGGAGAAGGGCTTGGTTTAGTGATGAATCTTTATTTCTGCTCCAGCGACATGATAGACGGAGAAGAGTTTACCACAGAGTCCATGAGCGCTACGCCTACAACTGCGTGAAGGAGGCTCCTCCACATGATGGTGGAGGTGTACTGGAGTGGAGGACGATCAACTTCATGGGAAAAAGTGACCTGGTGCAAATTGAAGGTCGCCTGAATGCCCAACGATACGTCGCTGAAATTCTTCGTCGTCACGTCCTTCCAAATCTGGTTGTCCCAGAGTCAACTCGACCTCATGTGGCACAACTGACCACCCAGTTCATCGCTGACAACAACGTTCTGACCGTTCCATGGCCATCCATGTCATCAGACATGAACCCAGTAGAACACATGTGGGATGCTCAACAGACAAGTCCGCCAGCGAGACATGGCGTCAACCAATCTCTGACAGTTGTCTCTTGCACTGCGGGAAGAGTGGGCAGCCATCCCACAACAACAGATCCAACGACTAATCGGATCCATGTTAAGGAAATATCGTTCTCTGATACAGGCCAGACGAGGCCATACACCTTACTGAAACGGAGACCTCAGTCGCAAAGAATAAAAGTCCAAACCAAATTTAATGAACATCATTTCATTGTTAAAGTCTTAAAGTTTCTTCATGCCAAGATTGAAACATTAATTCCATAAAATAAAATTTTGATAGAAGTTTGAAATTTGGTGTCATTTACCACTGCAGTAGTGTCGCGTTTCTTTTTTTTTTTTTTTTGTGTTTTTTTACCAGTATATAAAAGATGTTACTTAATATGATCATTTATTTCAGATGTTTTATGAGCATTATCATAGGGTTTAGATGAATGAGTATTTGGCAAGTGTTACAGTAACTGTTATCAAACACTTTCGGAGGTAGTTATGCAAGGTGTTCCATAAGTAACTGTGCACTAACTCAGTATCGATTCCGGTATCGTAGTGATATCTTAATGTCTTCGGTATCTAGCCACATCTACTTGCTGCAGTTATTAAAATATCACTACGATATCGGAATAGTGCACAGTTATTTTTCGAACGCACTGTAGAAGATAGCAACGGCCTGATGATGTGTACGGCTAAAGGAAGAAAGCACATGATGGCCACGGACGTACAACATCGAATTTAACGATCTCTGGGAGAATAACGGCGGAGGTGACAGCCAGATTAACGCTGTCATTTGAATATAAATATAAAAATATAAAGTAATAGTTTCGGAGAGTTAAAAAAAAGACATATTCCCAAAAGATGGAACCTAATCAGTTTACAATGATCTCTTTCTCAAGTAATCATAAATAATATATCTATGGCTCAGTATGCTGCCTGCACATACAAGTCTAGAATACAATCGATTACAGCACTGCTGCACGCAAGACAAAACTGGGAATCGATTGGGAAATACTGGTTCGTACAGTTTCAGGCTGTATTTGGTTTCATTACTGTTGTAGGACATCACATTGTAATACAGAGAGTTGGAGAAATGTTTCACGTGTATATTCACTGCGATACCTAAGTGAGGATACTGGATCTATGTCTACACACAATAATTAGTGTATAGGTATATAACTGTACACGAAGCACTGCAGTAATGTGTGATACCAGAATGTATAAAAGAGGAAAAAGTAGGAGCAGCTTTATTACTTAACGATTACAAAGTTGTGAGATTTCGGCGTGAGCCTTAATCATACAAAAACATACAGGACGAAGAAATAGAGAGGGGAGATAAAGTATAGATTCACATGAATACTATTTAAAAAAAATTTTTTTAAAGAGTACTTAGCTGTAAATTGTAAGGTGTGACTTGTCCGGCGGTGTGTGTCAGGAATGTTTAGCCTCTAAAATAACCGAATTTCTGCAGTAATGAAATGTAAACGAATCAGCAAAAATAGAGAAACAACAAAAATAGCCAACTTACATTGCCAGCTTTCTAAATAGCAGGGAGGAAAAAGGAAAACAAAAAGTTCTGTTCCATGTTTTGATTAATCTAACGAAACAACCTCATTCATTTGCATGTCCCTTGCGGAACCTTGCCTCCCTAACAGCACTCCTGTAGGCCTTTCGGTTGTGAGCAAGATGTCCTTCTGGTGATGCATCCATTTGCAGATCATCTTCGCCTTGGTCTTCCTCTCTTTCTTTTTCCCATTATGTAATCTTCCAATACGGTTTTCTCTAGATTATCATGACGTTTAATGTGTCCAAAATGTTTACGTTTTCTCTCTTTAATCCTCTTTACTAGCCAGCCTTCTTCAATATTAAGTTCTTGGTAGTATGGATATATTTGTTTTTTTTGTGTGTCCATGACATTTGAATATATTTTCTGTAGCATTTACATTCAAAGGCATTTATGTGTTTCTCAGCTGTTTTCTTAAGTGTCCAGGTCTCATAGGCATATGTTGCGATGGGAAAGATGCATACCCTTAAAAAAAAATCTTATTTTTGTAGTTCTGGCTGTTCCTCTCCACATATTCTTTGGTTGTTTTACTTTCTGAAGAGCGATAGATGTCCTACTTTTAATTTTCCTCATTGTATCTCCATTATTAGTTAACAGTGATCCAAGATATTCAAAACTCTCCACTTCTTCCAGTTTTTCCTCATTGATACATATATCGCTGCCTTGTTTGTTTTGTCAGTTGTCATCAGTTTAGTTTTTTTCTCATTAAGATAGATGTTTTGCTCTTCACTATTCTTACCGACTGACATAATTAATTTTTCCATTCTTTGTTGTGTTGTGGACAGTAATTCTGTGTCATCAGCATATCTAATCTCTGGTATTTCATAACCTCCAATTGTTATGGCATCGTAATATTCTTTGTCTACATCTTCTCTAACATTCCTCATTATATTTTCAGTATACAAGTTAAATAAGTAGGGTGACAATATGCACCCCTGACGGACCCTTTGTTTTATGTCAAACTAGGTTGTTGTTCCACCATTTATTCTCACTGCTGCATGTTGGTCTAGATACAGTAGTGATGTTATAATTGTATCAAATGTGTTGGAAATCCCATTTTTTTCATTTTTTTCCCAAAGTTTCTGGTGTTGTACACAATCAAATGCCTTTGAGTGTTCTATAAAGCATAACAACCTAAGTTCTTTTATAATAGGTCTTAGACATCAGTCAACTTCAAAAGTGATCTTCTTCTTCTTCTTCGTTCGCTTCTTCCACCAAGACCGCCCTGTGATCCTACTGAATTTACGCCTGTGGTCCTCGATAGGTCCTGTGGTCCCCCATGTGGTCGCCGAAACGACCACACGAGATCCCCGAGACGACCATAAGAGGTTCAGAGCAATGGCAGGGCTTGAGCCTGTATTCTCGGTGGGTCTCAGAAGCGGGATTGCGTGACACCGTGATTTTCGTTGCACCAGTTTAGTATAGAGTTGGACTTTCTCATCGGAAAACCTCGACATGTTTTGAGATACCCGTGTATCACCGCCGGTTGAGAGGTGGTTGCCCATCCAGTTCAGCGCTGGACTTTCTCACCGGAAAACCTAAGCGTGATTAGGATACACATACATCCCCGCCGGGTGAGAGGTGGTTGCCAATCTAGAATGCCTTGGTCCAGTTTCTCCGACTTCAGCATTTTGTGGTGTGGCCGCTACCCTTCCTAGTTGTGACCAGGACGGAGCTTTTGTCCAGGAAGACGAATCCTCGCCACTAGTGACTTCCACCCCTGGATTGAGCCGGTTTAGGCATATTATCCCAGTGTGAGCGTGTTTAGGACATACCCGACCTCTAGTGCGGAGGTACCGTGACATGCGTAGCCATCAAGTTTCACCCCTGGTGTGAGCCGGTTTAGGCATATTTCACCAGTATGTGTTTATTTCGGACGTGGCCGGCCGCAAGAGTAGAGGCGCCGTGGTATGTGTAGCTCTCGGCGCGATATTACTCTACATACCGATTAAGCTTCACTTTATCCTTTCCATCACCTTTTCACATCGACGCCACACAGCAGCCCTAATTGCTCATGTTCGCATTTTCTTCCTTGGCCGGGAGGAGTTTCACTCCACGCGCGGCATCCGAAGAATCTCGCCAGCAGTGTCTTAACCTCTAGGTTAAGCTGGTTCAGGCATTTAGCCTGATATGAGTGCACATAGGACGTGGCCGGTCTCCAGACCAGAGGTGCCGTGATTTGACAACTGTTTACTTAGCTTAGTCTTTTCTTTCACCTTTTACACAGTGGTGCTGCGCGGCAACCTCATTCGCATCTTTCTTCACTGGCCGGGAGGAGCCCCACTCCAAGCACGGCAGCTTAAGAATCTCGCCAGCAGCGGTAGATGAGCTACCAAACATGACTCTCATCTACCTGAAGCGTCTGAATTTCAGGCGCCAGATATTCGCCTTCGCCCCTTCTCCTGTCGTTTTAAAACGTTCTGCCACGAGAAGGCCAGGAGCTGGACTTGACTGTCAGAGGCTATTTAATAAGCACGCCATTGGAGTGGAGAGCGTGTCCTCCACCCCACCTCCGGCAATAACAGTCCTTAGAACCTTCAAAAGTCATAAATTTTGCATTGTTTGAGTGAAAATTCCATGGAACTTTCTTTGTCGCTCAGTTTTTTTTTTCGAATTAGTCTGTATTATGAAACTGAAGCAACATGTAGCCGTAAGTGAATTATAGCTTGCAGTAGCTAGAGAGTGTTTTTTTTAAACACTGTTTATGTTACGAAAAATATTTGGGACGGCCCTGTGTGAAACTAATGTTTTCAAGCTCCTAAATGTCACATTTTGCCGATTACTACTAGCTCTCAATCAATCATTTGCATGTCCCCTGTGGAACTTTTGCCTCCCTAACAGCTCTCCCGTAGGCCTCTCGGTTGTGAGCGAGATGGCCTGCTTCTGATGTCAGCTCTTCATTAACGAAATTAAAAAAAAAAAACAACATCTCGACCACTGAGCCTTTTGGTGTAAGGGGTAAAACGTACAGGTGACAAGCGAGTAACCCTGCTTCTTTTCCCAATAGAGGTGTTTTGTTTTAAGTCACTTTTCGTTATACATTTCAACTTACCCAGGAATCGCCGTGTACTTCTGCTAGTGGAAAATTATCAAATAAACAAAACTGTAGAGTAATATTTCGGAAAACAGCCGTAATGATGTGAAAATAGAGTAACATATTTTAAAAACCCAGAACAGAAAATAGATTTTTAAAAAGATATATAGACCCGAAACGTAAGTACAGACAGAAACTACATGCTTTCAATGAGAGACATATCCATACTTGTATATTTCTGATAATATCAGAGTACAGCCTCGTGGTATGAACAGCACCAGACGTAGTATTTGTTGGTTTATGTATTAAAAGAAGTTGATTGAAGCAAAAGGTAGGCTGATATTTTATCTGTTCATACTTGATATTGTGCGAAAACATTCATACTTGATATTATGCGAGCACATTCATACGTGATATTATGTCAACACATTCAAACTTGATATTATGTCAAGACATTCTTACTTGATATTATGTCAAGACATTCATACTAGGACGGTGCGGGACTGACGTTTGTATTGATCAGAGGAGGAAAACAGTGCATGCAACAACTGATTTCTACGAGCAGCAGGAGAAGCTGTTTCTGCCACTCCCAGCACACAACCCATGGTCTGAGCTTGTAGCCGACCCTGCCCTTGTTAACTGAAGACTTTCGAAGCCGATGCCTTCACATACAAAGGGATCATATGCTGCACATTCAAACTCCAGAACATAATCTTTAAAGTGGTGCTTTCTCCACAGGAACATAAGAGCCCAAACTGGTCCCAAGAAAAGAGCATTTGATGGGTCAAGACACGTTCTCTTTCTGATGGTAGGATTCATGGGGACTACCCACCTCTTTGTCTGAAAGGCCAAACATATGAAATGGAAAGGAGGGAGGGAGGGAGGGAGGAAGGAAGGAAGGAGGGATTGAGGAAGGAAGGAAAGAAGGAAGGGAAAAAGAAGGAGATAGGGAGGAAGGAAGAAAATAAAGAAGGAAAGAAGAAAGGAAAGAAAGGAGGAGGTAGGGAGGGAGGAATGAAGGGAGGTAGGAAGGAAGAAAGGTGGAAAGGAAAGAAGAAAGGAAGGGATAAAGGAAAGGAGAAGGGAATGATGGAAGGAAGGGAGAGAAGGAGGGAGGAAAGAAGGGAGGGATAAAGGAAAGGAGGAAGGAAGGGAGGAAGGAAGGAAATAAGGAAGGAAAATAGGGAAGGAGGAAAGAACGAAGAAAGAAAGAAGGGAGGGAGTAACAAGAATATCTTAAAATACACCAGCGGCAAAAGAAAATATCAATCATGATCAGTTTAGAATTAAGTGATGGAAGAAAGGTGCTAGACACACGCTTGATCCAGTTCATCAATGTCACCAGAGGATAATCCTCCTTAGCAGACTTCTAGATCACCTATCCTGGTTCAAAAACCTCGTCCACAAATGATGCCCTATTGGAGCGGAATATTAAAAATAGAGAATACACTGCAAGGGCACCATGCCGTGCAGGCTGTCACTATTATAGACTAGATGGCTCGGATATGAGGCTGAAGCTGTTGGGATAGCGCCATAAAACCTGAATAAGACTGTAGAAGAGGCACTTGTGGTCCAAGATTTAGCGTCAGCTTGTAATTGTAAACTTTGCGACACTAATCTACATGGAGTGTTTAGCAGTAGCAACTATGTTAGATTTGCATTTGCCCCATACTGATGGTTTCGTGTGTAAAGAGCTAAGAGGAGCCAAATTTTGCTGGCAAGTAGAGATTTTCGCGCGTGCATTTTGCTATAAGCACGTCATCGTGTTACATCTGCACTTTTATATTAATTATCCTTTGGGCTGCGGAGTTGGCATGTAAAACTATCGACAATGGATCTGACGCCTTTATACATTTTGCACTAACACCGATATGAACTATGCCTAAAATATATGTCCCAACTCTGACTTTACATTCCTAGTAGTTAGTAGTTAACTTTACATTCCTAGTAGTTAGTAGTTAACTTTACATTCCTAGTAGTTAGTAGTTAACTTTACATTCCTAGTAGTTAGTAGTTAACAGGCCACTCCCCCCCCCCCCCCCCCAACCACATTCATTACATCTCCAGAATTATTTTTCATCAAGAAAATGCATGAAATTCAACACAATAAAGACAAGAAATTATCATGTGATTTCTGGAGTCCTCCTACGAATTGTATTTTGTTTCTTAGTATAATCTCCGTAAATGAAGATGTCACAAATTAATTCTTTCACCTCTCATTTACCTTCCATGCTGTGTCAGAATAAATTTTGTTGATAAATTTTGGTAGAAAGAAATTGGAAGGTAATTACTCTCTAATTTTAAAATATGGGTTTTGGTTAGAAATGAGCTACCTCCCATTCTCTTTAGACTTTGCCTAAATATACTCTGAACATTGATTTGCATAGGCGTGCTAGATCTACAAGCAATGCCAGTGTTGTTTTGGAGCAAAAGAGTTAAAGGTTCGAAAAGCTCTGTACTCCTATCTCATTCATAGTTGCTTCGATCTCCTCTTAAATGAACTGAACAATGATTGATAGCACCAATCCTTGGTTGATTGATCGCCCTTCTCTTGTCTTTAACAAGGTAAAATTCCAGTCTCCATGCCATTAAGGGATAGTGGAGATACGGTGGTAGGCCTGTATTCCCAAAACCTTCGGCACATGAAAAGTGAGATGGGGCCAGTATCACGCCTGGCCGCATTTACCTTCCCAGATTTCTCTGTTACCCGTTTTTAGAGACTAGGTGGACCCTGGGGCCCTTTCGATGCGTGCACCAGAAAAATCCCCACTGCTGGGACTTGAAATCGGTGCCACGTTGATTAGTAAGCCGAACGTCTAACTACTCAGCTAACCAGGCCGCCGTCTTTAACAAGCCTTTGATGTCACCCATAGATCCTTCTTTCGTGACGAGAATGCCGAACCACAAGTTTTAGCAAAATATTTTTTCACATAATTATGTAATTAAACAGAACAAAAGCGACTTGTCGTTTGAGCTATACGTTTTTTTTGTGTTGCCACCGTGCATAGGAAAGGAACTAGACGAATAGTTGTGAAACAAAGTTATTATGCACAAAAAATATGGGTAAATTAAATGCATACATTTCCTATTCACATCAGACAGCTTGTTATGACATCCCAATTCTGCAGAATAGATTTGTTAAAGAGCGGACTAAAATTGTAAAAACTCAACCATATTTAAGAAACTAGAGCTGATTGGATCTATCCAGTGCAGTTTTCTGAATCAGCGCCACAAATAACCACAGGAACAGACCTGAAAACCAAGGCACCAAGAATTTGTTGTCTTTTTTTTCTTGGGATGAGTAATATTCGCTCCATCTATTAATTACCCTTCATTCATCATCGCTGAAGAAGTAAAGTGATCCATTCTTTCATTTCCTTTTAACGCCTGCGTGGCCTGGTACAAAAGAAAAGCCAGTCTGCAGATCAAACTACTGTTCTGCTAAAGGTCTAGCTTGGGTTTTTCTCAGAAAAAGCACTCGATGAATGATCCAACTGTCTATGCATTGTTGGCATGTAATTCTTGCGTTTTTATCCACCCAAGAGCTTTTATCTCAGCTATAGCATGTTCATTGTGAGGCTACAGATAAAACAGTTTCCCTTGTTTTCTGCTTCTTGTTTGCATCATAATCACCAATAGCTTCTTCGACTGTTCTGCAATTATATTTTCACCATGAAAGGCCAGGAGCATATCCTAACAGGAAGTACTGATCCATCTGTGTAAATAACAACGCCGTCATGTTTGGTATTTTCTCTGATGTGGCCGCGGGACTTACTGAGGCAGGGATATGCTTTCTATAATCTTTTACCAAGTATAATTATAACACAGAAAACCAATGTTTGGTGGTACGGGTTATTATTCCTGCTCAGGTTCTATATTGTCAGTAAGACTCACGTGCTGAATCAGTCATCAACACAATCCATCTCTGATTTGCCATGCATGATTTGCTATACATCATTTTCCATACATGATTGCCATCCATGATTTGCCATTCATGATTTGTGATACATAATTTGCCAATCATGATTTGTGATACATGATTTGGCATACAAATGATCAGTAAAATCATTAAAGTCGAGATAACAGTGTTGAAGCTTATAAAATTGTACAGAGTTGCGATTAAAAACTCCCAAAGTCCCATCCCAGATTATCGTTCTCCTCACTCCAGTCCTCCTACCTCCCATTATCTATCATCATATCGTTCTTCCTCATTCTATTCCTCCTACATCCCTTAACACCTCATTATATCGTTCTCCCCACTCCAATCTTCCTACCTCCCCTTTACCTCTCATCATATCGTTCTCCCCGCTCTCAGTCCCCTAGCTCTGTTTACCCCTCATCATATCTTTCTCTCCACTCCAGCCTTCCTACCCCCCTATTACCCTTCATCTTATCGTTCTCCCCACTCCTATCTACCTCCCTCCCATTATCTCTCATCATATCTTTCACCCCACTCCAGTCCTCCTATCTCATCATATCCTTCTCCCAACTCCAATCCTCCTACCTCTCCTTTCCCCTTATCACATCGTTCTCTCCACTCCAGTCCTCCCGCCTCCTCTCATCATTTCGTTCTTCCCACTCCAATCCTCCTACCTCCCCTTACATCTCATCACAAACACATTCTATTTATTGCTGTTTTACTATAGGACAGCGGATTCCAAAAACAATGCGCCGCGGCACACTAAGATCCTGCAAGAGAACCCAGAGGTCTGACGCCGAATTTTAATCTTTTGATTTTATATTTTGATATTATGTTTACTGTGTAATTTTTCTTTAAATTACACAGGACACAGTGCATTGTGCTGTAAAATACTGTAAATTACGGCTAATAAGGGTCCCGTAATATAAATCTACACTACCACCATCAGTTTGAAAATATTTTCCAGCCACTACTTTAGGTTATGCATGTCTTGCAGGTCTTATGAGAAAGGGGGAGGGGCGGGGTTCCATGCGCTACACTGCTCCGGGGCCCAGGGGAGTTCCCTTAGTTTAATGCTCGGACAGGATGACCTTCTGTTTTAAAATGAGCCTGCAGTGGATAAAACAGTTGATGGGTTCAGAACAGGAAAAAGGGAGGGGGAGGGGGATAGTTCTGGAGTGCTATACAAAATTCCCTCTTGTATGCCTGGATACGTCTACGCTGTTTAATTAGAACCGGCTTTCAGCTGTTTTGTTCCTAGTTATCCATATGTAAAGTAAAGCCAAGCTGTTGACATCTTGTCTAGGTACCCATATTTAAAGTAAAACCAGGCTGTTGACATCTTGTCTAGGTGTACCTATATGTAAAGTAAAGCCAAGCTGTTGACATCTTGTCTAGTTACCCATATGTAAAGTAAAGTCAAGCTGTTCACATCTTGTCTAGGTACCCATATGTAAAGTAAAACCAGGCTGTTGACGTCTTGTCTAGGTACCCATATGTAAAGTAAAGCCAAGCTGTTCACATCTTGTCTAGTTACCCATATGTGAAGTAAAACCAAGCTGTTGACATCTTGTCTAGGTACCCATATGTAAAGTAAAACCAGGCTGTTGACATCTTGTCTAGGTACCCATATGTAAAGTAAAACCAGGCTGTTGACGTCTTGTCTAGGTACCCATATATAAAGTAAAGCCAAGCTGTTCACATCTTGTCTAGGTACCCATATGTAAAGTAAAACCAGGCTGTTGACGTCTTGTCTAGGTACCCATATATAAAGTAAAGCCAAGCTGTTCACATCTTGTCTAGTTACCCATATGTAAAATAAAGCCAAGGTGTTGATGTCTTGTCTAGTTACCCATATGTAAAGTAAAGCCAAGCTGTTGACATCTTGTCTAGGTACCCATATGTAAAATAAAGCCAAGCTGTTCACATCTTGTCTAGTTACCCATATGTAAAGTAAAGCCAAGGTGTTGACGTCTTGTCTAGTTACCCATATGTAAAGTAAAACCCAGCTGTTGACATCTTGTCTAGTTACCTATATGTAAAGTAGAGGCAATCTATTGACGTCTAGTCTAGTTACATTAACAGGACCTGATGGTAACGTAGATAATCTCCACGGTCTGGTGAGGTTGGTATTGGAACATACCGAGCAATCCACTGGGGATCTGTAATCGCTGAAAGGTTAAGAAGTTCTGACGTGCGGAAATCCTTAAGTAGGTAGCTCCCGAAAGATGTCAAAATACGAATATATCACAACAGAAAAAAATTCTGAGTATTTTTTCTTAAAAATTATCTCTGGTAGCGTTTCATGTTTCGAGTTTTTATGTTTTGTATATAATTATCTCATGTTGTGTCTGTCTTAACATTACTCTTCTCTGTCTTGAGTTTGTCTATGTTCTGTCTTGTTGCATGTCGTTTCCGTTTAGTTGTTTGGCTTTCTTGAGTTCTTCTCCTCCGAGTTTGTCTATGTTCTGTCTTGTTGCATGTCGTTTCTGTTTAGTTGTTTGGCTTTCTTGAGTTCTTCTCCTCCGAGTTTGTCTATGTTCTGTGTTTATCTACGTCGTGTTGCCTTTTGTTTCTATTCAGTTGTTTGGCCTCCCTTAACGTTGTTGTTCTTTCCTCTGAGTTTGTCTATGTGCTTCACTTATCTAGATCTTGTTGCTTGCTGTTTCTGCTCAGTTGTTTGCCCCCTCTTGAGTTCTTCTTTCCTTTGAGTTTGTCTGTGTGCTTCACTTATCTAGATCTTGTTGCTTGCTGTTTCTGCTCAGTTGTTTGCCCCCTCTTGAGTTCTTCTTTCCTTTGAGTTTGTCTGTGTGCTTCACTTATCTAGATCTTGTTGCTTGCTGTTTCTGCTCAGTTGTTTGCCCCCTCTTGAGTTCTTCTTTCCTTTGAGTTTGTCTGTGTGCTTCACTTATCTAGATCTTGTTGCTTGTTGTTTCTGTTCAATTGTTTGCCCTCTCTTGAGTTCTTCTTCTCTCTCCTGTGTTCTTACTTGTCTAAGATTTGTTGCTTATCTATGTTCTGTCTGTCTCGCTTAATATTGGCTGTTCTCTTTTTTTTCCCTAACTAGCCATTATTCAATATTTCCCTGCATGCTATTACAACCTGTATGCACATTAATGTCTTTTGTTCGGCTGGCTTTTCTTCGTTAAACTGGTTTTCAATGAAGCATTGCTTGTCTCTGCTCATCTTGTTACTGTTCTGGTAATTGTGTTATTCTCTAGTCTTTTCTCTCCTAAGATCTTTTTCGTATATTAGCATATAAGAAAACTGTATATTCAAGGATTCTCAACGGTGGAGCAGTTGGCCCTAGGGAAAAGAACTTCATTTCTAGGGGGAACAGCTGCAGGGGAATTTTTTTTCCATAAGAAAAGAATGTAAAACTGTGAAAATCCTTTCTGGGTGATGATTTAATATACAGGGGAGGATTCCGCAGCAGCCAGAGTTGAAGAAGGGAGGATTGGGGGTTAACTGGGTCGCTGAGAACCACGGAGTTAAATCTATAAACTGATCTTGTGCCGACATGACAAACATTGATCAGATAAGACACTCAGGAATATTTCAGTCGCGACAACCCATTACACAATCTTTTTGTAACAAACTTGGACTATTATACAAATTCAGCTAATATTGAATCAAGTTCTGTGGATTTCGGACTGAATTTAGCCAACGGAACGTGCGAAAATTTATGAAGTTTTTGCGAATCAAACATAAAATAATAGCAAAGTTATCTGGCTGTAAGCAGGCTTATGGGGAGAAGGGATATCTGTCTATCTATCTATCTATCTATCTATCTATCTATCTATCTATCTATCTATCTATCTATCTATCTATCTATCTATCTATCTATCTATCTATCTATCTATGTCTGTCTGTATCTGTCTGTCTGTCCGTCCGTCTACCTATCTACCTACTTGCCTGTCTGTCTGTCTATCTGTTTATCATTTATCTATGTCTGTCGCTTGCCTGCCGATCTGCCTGTTTGTCTGTCTGTCTCCGTCTATGGTTTTCTCTCCAGATCTCACTTATAACAAAACTGACTCAGCCTTGTGGAGCGCACATTGTGACAGACAAAATGTTCCCTTTAGTGCTCCAAACATCTCCAGAAATAGTGAGTAATTGCTAGCGTACTCACGTTTTTACACACAGTTCAGAATACGGGAGTGTGTCACAGAGCAGTCGCAAATCAAGGGACACAACCACTGAACAATATATGAAAGAAGGGCGAGTGAAATAAAGATCTTTTATATATATATTTTTTTCCTCAATAGTTACATCTCTTGATTTACATTACTTTCTGGCTCGCCGTCGCACAAGAACCATACTATAAAGAATTTATAAATAGCAATAATTTTTCTTAGAAACTTAAACTAGTAGGAAAAAAAACATGTTGCCCAATTACATAACAGTGTCACAGAAATGACTTACAGGATCCTCACAGGATTTGCCTCAGTGTCGAGAATAATGACTGATCGATATTACTTTTGTGAGTACGAAATTTTGACTCATATAAAGTGCCGAAAATGTGAAAGTTGGCTGTCTGTTACTCGCAAAAGGAAAGAATACCTGGGCAATTAAGTAAAGATTTTCTAGATTCGAGAATTTTTCTGTAGCTGACTATAATCTTTGTTCTTTAACTGATAACTTAACTGACTGCAGTGTGGCAGAAATATGAAAGTTAACAAATGTTACGGGTGCTTGTCTGTATTATTTATGGACGTTTAGTTCCTTTTTAATAGAAAGAGGTGAAAATCACAGACGTCATAAATACCCCTTATATGGAAGAAATATCCGAACCTTGACAAGGCGTATGTTTGTCCTCTCAGCAATGTATAACAGTGTATGTAGAGCAGTGTAGAGTGTGCTGTCAGTCCCATACCTTGTGTTTGATTAACGCCCTTGAGTATTTGTTTACAGTGTGTGTATTATTGAGTTTTGTCCCCTTTTTAGCAGCATTTTTTTTTTCAGGTAGTCCATGTTTCTGTCTAGGATGGGATTTCTGGAAAGAGAAGGAGCGGGAGTGCTCGCTGCTGGGGAGTGTCTGTTTGTATCTTGAGCTGTGTGGCCGAGAAATTTTTCTACCGTCTAGGAATATGAAACATGTGGAGTACAAGGATTCTGCAGAATATGTCCTCGTCGAGTGAGGTTATGTTTATTTGGAATGGCTCAGTTGGCCATCATCTATCTTTTATATTGATGAACTCAGCCAGTCCAAGATTTGTTGTTTGCTGCTCGTCCGAATTATTCTTCCCCGTTACTGTCATCATTATCGCCAAGTTCCATTCCATAAACATTTTATCACGTCGTCAACACCGGGCTTGCTTGAATATTTGTATTATTATGTATCGAAACGCGGGGGTGGGGTGGGGGTGGGGGTTGGGAAACGGGACGGGACATGGGGCTGTCCTGAAATAGTGTATATCCACTTCAGAGGCATATGAAGGTACTTGAGGAAGGAGACAAGACAAGACAATTTCTGTAACCAGCAGTGTTAGTAGTTCTTTTTCATGCGTATAGAAACAGTTTGTAAATGATCTTGTGATTAATGGGTAGATATAGTGACGGTCAGTGGCAGATATGGGCAGATAGTAATGTTATACTAGAAGAGCTTTGCTGTTTTTTTTTAAAGAAAAAAAGGACAAAAGGCAATAGTGGGCTGTCATGCACTTATACTGGAAACTACAAAAAACGAAGTTGAATAAAAATATTCTGAATTTTTTACACGGAGATGGACATTTTCTGCAGCAGAGAAAATCACATTATAATCTACGAGAATTATATTGTCTGATATAATAATGTCCTCCATTTTCTTTTTTTGTTAAATAGACTAGACAAGAATGCACAATTCCCCCCCCCCCCCCTGCTTGTTTTAGCTTCAGGTATAAATATATAAAACTATATACCCATTACTCTTAACACGCTTTTGTCCAAAGTATTCACATAAGATATAAATATTACAGATTTCTGCCCTGAAGCACCAACAGCTTAGAGATATTAAAGTAAAATAGCTTTATAAAATAGCTTTGTGAGGAAAGATGATAAGTGCTCAGTATATAAACCCCACCCCTTCCCGGTTATCTTTTTGCACGCACAAAATAAGACAGAAATGTTTCGGCCAAACATACGATTAATCAAGTTGGGTTTAACAATTCAAACAAATATCGTTTAGAAAAGCTAGTTGAAACCGTGCAGGCATGACACGTGGTGTATTGATCATGGTGGCTTGTCCTTACAGAATATCGATATTTTAATTGTATATTCTAGTCGGCGCCCGACCTATGATACCGAGTTCAAGTCCAGAAGTGGGGATCTTTATTTTCTGGAACCACCACACCCTAAAAAAGGCATCGGGATCCACTCAGCCTCTAAAAACGGGTACCAGAGAAATCTGAGAAGGTAAATGCGGCCAGGTGTGATACTGCCACGTCACACTTTCACGTGCCGAAGGTTGTGGAGATATGGGCCTGACACCGTATGCCTAGTGTGCCTGTAATGGCATAGAAACGGGGGAGTTTATCTTTTGATTTCTTTTTACTAGACCCAGACGTTAATACGCCGCTGTTGAAGAAATTATTTTAGAGATTTTGTATATTTCATTGTGTGAAAGCTGCACGCTGTAATCAGTTTGTAAATATAGCCGTAATGTAGTGTAATGTAAGGTAAAACACGTGAAAAATATAAGATAAAATATGTGTGCGGACTTTGACAAGTGTATGTGTATGGCTAATACAAGATGTTTTAACAAATGAAAACGCCAACTTTATCAATATGTTACATTTGTAACATCCCTTAGTTAAGGAATTGCTGTAGAAAAAGAAGACCAAAGGGTACTCAGTCACAGTTTCCTCGTCTTTGTTTTACTTATCTTTTCGTAACAAACATTTTATACCTGGTTTGTAAACTTTGAAAATTTTACCAGAGAATTCCCCCCCCCCCCCCCCCCCCCCCGTTAAAGAATACTTTTGTAAGTTTCTTCTCAGCGTTTTATACTGTATTTTATTTCAGAGAGCTCTGTTAAATAGTGATCAATTTATCACACACATATTCAAGTCCAGGTTCTAATGTATAGTGTACGGCTTCTCTCCCTCCTCTCTCTCTCTCTCTCTCTCTCTCAGGCTTTACGAACCCCACGTCTGTCTTTCGCCTTTTTTTCGGCTCTTTCCCAGGTGAGCCCTCTATAACTCAACATCCTATCCGTGGTTCTTTTAGAACTGGACCACTGTCATTGAAATTTTTGATCATCCCTGAATGTAAACGCAAGACGTACTTCCACAAACTGAAAAAAAAAATCAAATCTGAAGTATCAAAACATGTTTATTATAGTCCTTACTTTCCTTGCTTCTCTAGTAGATCAAGTTTTCTGTTCGAAGTGTATCACTTTTTTCCCTTTCTACACATCAATTCACTTGAGACGGTAAGTCTCACAAGTAGCCTTTCTTTGAAGTATAATTAGATACGTGAACCTCCTGGACGGTAACTTGAGTAAAGCGTGTCCCATTTTAAAACCGTGAGATTTATAAATCAGTTCAATAAAAAAAAAAAACGGGACTTATCGTTTTAAAATCTCGTAGAATATGTTCGCATCACCGCAAATCATAAAACCTGAAAGTAAAAACGTGCAGTATTTCATATTAAGGAACCATCATATTAAGGAACCACTATATTAAGGAACTTTAATTTGTAATAAATGTGAGCTTTACACTTGACCATCACAAATCCTGCACTCATTTCTCCGGTTCCGTCAGCTACCTGGCACTAATATTAGCGAGAGATATTTCAGATTTCCTGGGTGACACACTGACCTGCCTCTACCGTTTGGTGGCGCTAGCTGTCGCATCTACTGTCTTTGAGCGTTTTCAAATACCTGCAAGGCATTTCTAATTGTCTTCTGTGCATTTTTATTATAACCTACCAACATTTAACCTCGGTCATGGCTCTAATGAATACAACCAGTACGTCTCCTGGTGTGAAATGCCTCTACAGTATGTTACCTGTGTTTCATTAAAATTTCATATTATTTCCATTTAATTTTTTTTTCTTTTTCCTTTATTATTAACATATATGTGCTGACTTACAGGGTATTTTAAAGGTAAGACGAAGTGGTTAGTTTTTGGGTTAAGTGTATTCGAACGTAACCATTAGTATCCAGCAAAATCACTTATACGGCGTCTCGATGATGCCGGATTAGTGATGGTCAAATGTATGTAGAATTTTCCTAGCGTCATGTTTGTTACACAGCTTCTCTTCCCGCTGGTTCTACAAACACTTCATTAGCATAGCCGACCACTGTAGCATCAAAACCATGTTTGTAATGCAGAGTGGAATCTCTTTGCTCCCCGCGTCTTTCAGCCTTGAGTTGTAGCCCTTTGTTGTCTCCTCGTGTGCTGCATCGTCTTTATGAGTAGGTGCTCTTCGTGTGGAAATCTTCAGCCTGCCCTTGCCAGACCCTCCATGTTGATGAATGAATCTTCCATGGATGCAATGCAAATTTCCTTATTTATCTCTTGATTTTCTTCCCTCTGGTGACAGAATGAATAAGCTCTTTAACACGTCTACAGGAATATTTGCATGGCTGGTTAGTTTTCAGCTGGAAGAGATGTTGTATCAAAGAGTGAATGCATCATGGCTTTCAAGAACTAACTGCTTCCCCCAGAGTTTCATCCCAGTAACAGTAACGTAGTTATATGTTGAATGCACTTTTCTAACCGCTCTTTCCTAACTCAGAATGCGCGCACAGTTCTCAGATCCACTCAATAAGCTAGTCTAGTGAAGCTTGGCTCAAGATCTTTGTATCGCTTTAGCATTCCTTATTTTGGAAGCTTCCTGGACTGTTGATCACATGGTGTACTTGTGCACTGCTCTTTTTTAAAATATCCTTTCAATTTTTGATTTTGCGTGCCTAAAGAGGCCCTTAAAAAATTTGGCTGCACGTTAAAACGCTGAGAATTGGACAGCGTTAGACAAAGTGTAGCGTTATCTGAAGTTAAAACTTGGGACCGCTATACTGTTTGACCCATTCGTAATTTTCTGCATACCTGGAGGTTCCTTAGCCATTATCCTTCAAGAAGTGTTTGAAAAACTGTCACTTTATTTCATCTATGCTTCGAAGCCACGTGCTAGAGGCGGAGTAAACTAAACAGGACTTTCCGGCAAATGCTCTATTTGATTTAACAGCGTCAAAACTTCTCCACTGATGTAAGCGATTCATCTCATAGTCTTGTTTCTAGCTTCGACCTCCTTATAATTTTAGACGTCGACGTTGACAAGGCATCAATAACATTAAGAATTTGGAGTATTTCTTCACTTTGTTCTTTCCTAATTTATCTTTTAAAAAAATTACATATTCTTTTGTTTCTTAATTTTAAAATTATCGTTTCTATTCTGTTTAACCTTATGTTCTTGGATGTTCACAATCTTTATGTGACAGCTTGAAGTAGGTCACAGTCTTTACTTGACACCTTGATGAAGTTCACAGTCTTCATGTGACAGCTTGAAGTAGTTCACAGTCTTTATGTGACAGCTTGAAGAAGTTCACATTCTTCAGGTGACATCTTGATGAAGTGATATATCGCCTACAAAGCCCACGTCATCTGACACTTTTGCGCAGATTCAAACAATTCAAATGATTTCTCTTTCAGATCGACTTATCATTTTACATGCGACTTGCCTTTTACACTGAAAGGTACCAGAGGACGGATAAAATTAAGTAAAGATAAGACATCTGACTCTCACCACTGAGTTTTACTTCCTTTAAGATACTTACATTTTCAGAATAAACCTGAGGTTGTTTTTTTTTAAAATTTCTCGTTGTAGTCTTATTACTGTAACTCATTTTTATTCATTAGAAATGTAATATCAGTTTGTAATTTAATGTATTTATACTTTCATTAATTTTGTTTAATTTACACAATTTCCCAAAAAAAGGCCCTTAAAAACGGGTAGCAGAGAAATCTGGGAAGGTAATTACGGCCAGGCGTGATACTGACCTACAGCAGACTTTCATGTGGTAAAGGCCTTGGAAATACGGGCCTAACACCGTACTCAAGGCGTGTCTTAAAGGCATGGAAACGGGGATTTTACCTTTATTTTCATTTTTCCATTGCCACTCTAGTCCGCACGCTGCGTGAATTCCAAGACAAATAATTTAGCGCATATAAATTAATAACTGGGTTATTTATATTTCCCAGCCTGTCTTGTCCTCTTCCTCATATACCTTTCGGTGTTGAGGAGACACGTAGACGCCTTGACTGGATTCGGCAAATTTGCTTCAGGTAATGGGGTAGTTAAGATTTATGTATTTCTCTCCCTCCATCTCTTGCGCAGCATTCGTGTAATGTGGCCAGATCGTCTGACTTGCTGTTTCTGAATGTAGTCTAATGGTGGTGTTAATCCATCCTTTACCATGATCGTTGTCATTTCTGAATGCTGGTGTTACTCCAACCCTATTCGTTGTCATTTCTGAGTCTGTCCCTTCTTGTGACGTGTATTATTTTCCTCAGACATATCATTTCTGTCGTTATAATTTCCCTTTTAACTTTGGCTGCTAGTGACGTTCCTATCATTTCCTTCAAGGAGAGATTGAATCTAAGCGACGAAATTTCTGCGTCGTGGCCTCGTTTCCTTTCTGGGCGTCACGATTTTCGTTTCGCTCCGACAGGCGCTGATGGCTTCTTGGGGCGCTAATGGCTTAGTGGGGCACTAGATGACTTAGTGGGGTGCTGATGGCTTAGTGGGGAGCTAGATGGCTTAGTGGGGTGCTAGATGGCTTAGTGGGGCGCTAGATGGCTTAGTGGGACGCTTGATGGCTTAGTTGGGTGCTAGATGGCTTAGTGGGGTGCTAGATGGCTTAATGGGGCGCTGATGACTTAGTGGGGTGCTAGATGGCTTTGTGGGATGCTAGATGGCTTAGTGGGGCGCTGATGACTTAGTGGGGTGCTAGATGGCTTTGTGGGGTGCTAGATGACTTAGTGGGGTGCTAGATGGCTTAGTTGGGTGCTAGATGGCTTAGTGGGGCGCTGATGACTTAGTGGGGTGCTGATGGCTTAGTTGGGTGCTAGATGGCTTAGTGGGGCGCTGATGACTTAGTGGGCTGCTAGATGACTAAGTTGACTTTGTACGCTTTTCTCTCATGGCTAGACGGTTGCTCGTCCTACCGAAGTAACAGGTTCGAGTCTCAAGAAATTCGCTTGCAGTTTCTCTTTCTCTCATGTCTAAAAGTGCTTTTGTTTAGGGTTTTCTTAAGGCCTTACCACACAGTGTTGTGCCCTCTTGTCTGTGCTAAAGTCCTGTTCTTTCCTGTTAGTTAAAATGTATATCTGACGTTGATATCACAGAACTGGGATGAAGATCGAGCTGTACAGTCCTATCTTTTTTTTCAAGTGTGATGCATTTGCTTTTCATTAAAGGTGTCATTTGTCCAGTGACCTGATTTGCTATATTGCACCTGTTCTCGATTTGGGCATCGATTTTCCCCATAGCATGATTTTCCAGCTAATGATAATGAATGAAATCTATTTTCGACGCGAGCCATGTGAGTAGAACAAAACTCTGACACAACACTTGGAAGTCAAAAATAAATTTGATGAAGTGCAGAAACAAACTAGGAATTGTTCTCTTCCGCATCTTCAGCTTTTTGCCTTATTTTTCTTCTGTCACATCTTCTTTCTTTTGCCTCATTTTTTTTTTATCTGTCACATCTTCTTTCAGGCTCTCTTCTTTCTGTTACCTACTGCCTATTCCGGAGCCTTCTTTCTGTTATCTACTACCTATTCCAGAGCCTTCTTTCTGTTATCTACTACATATTCCAGAGCCTTCTTTCTGTTATCTACTACCTATTCCAGAGCCTTCTTTCTGTTATCTACTACCTATTCCAGATTCTTCTTTCTGTTATCTACTACCTATTCCAGATCATTCTTTCTGTTATCTACTACCTATTCCAGATTCTTCTTTCTGTTATCTACTACCTATTCCAGATCCTTCTTTCTGTTATCTACTACCTATTCCAGAGCCTTCTTTCTGTTATCTACTACCTATTCCAGATCATTCTTTCTGTTATCTACTATCTATTCCAGATCCTTCTTTCTGTTATCTACTACCTATTCCAGAGCCTTCTTTCTGTTATCTACTACCTATTCCAGAGCCTTCTTTCTGTTATCTACTACCTATTCCAGAGCCTTCTTTCTGTTATCTGCTACCTATTCCAGAGCCTCATCTTGTACGCATCCCCAGGCAGCGAAACGTGTGGAACATAACGCCAGACCTGACACGTGAAACGTTGCCGTCTAGCCCAGGTTCCTAATCTCCCCCCACCCCACATTCATTAAGTTCCCTGTAAATGAGGCTACCTTCCATTATCATTTTACGCTGTCTTGATACTAATAACCAGATCAGTTGTGTTTCATTTCCCTCACAAACATTGGTTAGATTTTCCAAATATTTTAATATCTACTTTCTTTTTTTTTCTTTATTTCTTTCTTTTCCTTTCTTTCTTTCTTTCTTTCTTTTCCCTTACAAATTTGTTAAGCCCTTGCAGACATCTCCGTGTAGATCTCTCTCTCTCTCTCTCTCTCTCTCTCTCAAAGATCAAGCACAAACAACTAACCAGCACAAACGTATCAAAATACTGTCTCTTAAGAACAAGTTCCTCTTCAACAAAGCCAAGTAAGTACATCAAATTCTTTCACGGCATGCTCCGCCTTATCTATGGAACCTGTTTAAATTTAGCCCAAAGTGCAGCCAACGCTTGAACAACATATGTCTTCCAAAACCTAGACTTGATCTTTACAAGAAAAGCTTTAGTTATTCTGCTGCTTATCTTTGGAATACCCTCCCATTCTGTATAAAAAATATAAATTATACTCCTTCCTATAACTACAAGCTTTCCCAGTATCTATTTGATGTCGACTACATGCCTCCATGAATTATAAAACTTAAAAGTTATCTTAAACTGCTCTTAGAGATAATGAATACAATTAATTTCTTTCTGAATAGTTCCGAAAATTTTGTGTAGTAGATAGTCATTTATAATGTATGTAGTTACTTCTGCACTGAGTGAATGTTTAAGAGCGAAACGTAAATGTTATATTGTATTTTATGTCTCTCAGCTTCAATGTTAATTATATTTGTTACATGAACAATTTATAGAATGTCTGGATTAGAGTGAAAGATGTATGATAAAGGGCAGAATGTCAGACGGGCCTGCGTGCCCAATTCTTAACCCTTTTGAAATAAAGATCAATCAATCAATCTCTCCTCTCTCTCTCTCTCTCTCTCTCTCTCTCTTTCAAGTGAATATAATGTTCCACAACTTAAATGTTCACAAAACAAGTGAAAAATAAATGTTCTTTTGTTTTTATGCTTTTAATTAGTTTGTGTGTGTGTGAGCGTGCGTGCGTGCGTGTGTGTGTGTGTGTAACTTCTTCCATCCTAACCGAAGAAAGGAGGTGTGAGATGAAGGTAAAAAAAAGAATAGCTTCACACACTCAACACCATGAAAACACTAATTATTATATATCACCATGAAAACACTAATTATTATGTATCACTATGAAAACACTAATTATTATGTATCACCATGAAAACACTAATTATTATGTGTCACCATGAAAACACTAATTATTATGTGTCACCATGAAAACACTAATTATTATGTATCACCATGAAAACAATGATGCTATCCAGAAATCTGCCCATAAAAACAGAAATGAGATTTATAAAGTGCTATACTTATTCTGTAATGTTATACGAAGCAGAAACATGGACACTTAAGTAAAAAATTGAAGAGAAGGATAAATGCAACAAGCTGAAATGTGGATCTACTCAAACGTGGGTCATATACACGTGTATCATGGAGAAAGAAATGAATAGATGATTAAGAACAGGAACAAAATACAAGTGCCACAAATATGGCTGAAGAAAACAAGCTACCCGTACTTCGGCCACGTCTAAAGACATAATAATAGACTGAAGACATTATTAGAAGGAAAGGTAGAAGGAAAGAGAGAGAGAGAGAGAGGTACACAGAGATGTGGACGGGAAGATAAAATACGAGAATGGTCAGGGTATAGCCCGCAACAGTGCACCATCAAGGTGAGGAAGCCAGATAACTGGGAATTCATTACCGCCAATCTTCGTACCGAAGACGCCACATGATGATGATGGACCTTTAAGAGAATATATTTCTTCTGGGCTGTCCAATGTATACCGCTCTCCACAATCTCAACTCTGTTGTTCCCAGATTCTGTTTCTATTTATTGTTGAAGTCTCACATGTTCTTCGTGATATCGACAGTAGCTGTAATCAGTTGTTCCACAGTACACTTTGATACACAAACTATCGTCATCCACCACCTTTTTGCACCTGTGTAGATAACATAGTTGTTCCTGTTACCTCTGTTTTCCCCCTTCCCCTGTATAATTAATGTATTACTTTGTTTTGTTTTTTTTCTCTGACATATAAAATGCCCCCGAAATATGCAATACTGAGCAAATAAAGGAAGGTTTTACCAGTATCTGAATCCTAGGGGCAGACAAATCTCAATCTCATGAGCTGAGAGAGAGAAAAAAAAGTATATCTTTAATCACAGTAATAAACTTCACGTGATAGGAGATTACAATTACATTTATAGGAGTAATCCAGTAACCTTATCAAGGAAGTACGCTGAACAATAATGATTTATTTTATTTTTTTGTTTTGTTTTTGTTTTTAAATCTTATAAAAATAAATTCACGTTAGGAAAAAGAAAAACCAAACATGTCATGGCTGGAGGTAATGTCACAATGGGCGTGCCCAATCAATGGCGGGTAAATGCTTCCCTCAAGTTTCGCAAATGTGACACGTAACGTTCATGCACGCTCTCTACCGCTGCTTCTGCAGTAAAATACACGAAAGCGAGTCAAAAATTAACCGCACTTCTGACTTTCTGGACTCATTCTCCAGTTTTTTTTCCCCATATATTTTTGCAATGGTTAACTCTCTTGAAACTCTGAAGAGGACATTGTTAAGAGAGGCTAAATTAACAGGCATAAAATCCTTTGATGAGGTTGAAAGACTCGCCGAGGACAGGAACAACTGGCGAACTACTTTGCGAGCCCTATGTGACGTTTAACGGCACGGGAAGGATATAAGATATAAGATAAGATAAATCTCTTGACTTGCGGTTAATTTTTTTGTCAATCTGTTGACACACCTTGGTCCTGTTTCTCCCTGCTTGGCAATCTTGGACACACGTCTGTTCCCTGCTCTCTGACATGATGCTAAAGTTTGAGAACCCTTGTCAAAAGTAGAATAGTGGAGAGAACAAAAAATTAAGAAACTGAAGGCGGAGGGCAGAATCAGTGATTAAAAAAAAAGGGAGAGGAGCAAGTCCAGCCGTTGCACTGCTCTGGGGCCTTCTTTGTTTAGGGGCAGAAGGTTCCCCGCTTTGATGGGGCCCCATGGACCCCTTAAAAATATTTTGTGAAAAAAATACAAAACTGTACATTAGGAAGATTTTAAAAAAAACAACAAAATGTACTATAATAATGAATGACTCGGAGTAGTTTTTTTTATCTACTTAATTAAAATGTGAAAAAGTCTCTCTCTCCCTCCCTCCCCCCCCCTCTTTCTTTCCCTCCCTCCCTTTCTACATCACTCTCTCTTTCTTTCTCTCCCTTCCTTCCTACATCACTCTCTTTCACTCCCTCCCTCCTTCCTTCCCTCTCTATCTCTCCTTTTCTCTCTCTCCCTCATCACCATCTCCCTCTCTCTCTCTCCTATTCTCTCTCTCCCTCATTTTCATATCTCTCCCTCCTTCTCTCTTTCTTTCTCTCCCTCCGTTACTACATCACTCTCTCTCTTTTTCTTTCTCTCCCTCCCTTCCTACATCACTCTCTTACTCCCTCATCTCCCTTTTACTCTCTCCCTCTCTCTTTCTTTCTCTCTTTCTCTTCCTACATCACTCTCCCTCATCTCTTTTTCCCTTTCCTCTCTCTCTCTTTCTTTCTCTCCCTCCCTCCCTCCCTACATCACTCTCTCTCTTTCTGCCTTGTCTTCTTTCCCTCCCTTCCTATGCCACTCTCTCCTTCTTTCTCTCCCTCCCTTCCCAATCACTCTCTCTCTTCTATTCTCTCTCTACCTCATCTCCCTCTCTCCCCCTCTCCCTCCCTCTCTCTTTCTTTCTCTCCCTCCCTTCCTACATCACTGTCTCTCTTTTTTCTGCCTTGTCTTCTTTCCCTCCCTTTCTACATCACTCTCTCCCTCTCTCTCTTTCTTTCTCTCCCTCCATTTCTACATCACTCTCTCCCTTTCTTTCTCTCCTTCCCTTCCCTACATCACTCTCTCCCTTTCTTTCCCTCCTTCCCCTTCTATATCACTCTCTCTCTCTCTCTCTCTTTCTGTCCTCTTTCTTCCTCTCTCCCTTCCTCCTTCCTTCCCTCTCTCACTCCTATTCTCTCTCTCTCTCACTTTCTCTCTGTCTTTACCCCCTCCCCCCTCTCTCTCTTCACCTCATCTGTTTTATTTATCCTCCATTCTCTCATCGAATCAGCCCTACATACTTCCAGCCAAAGCACATGCCCTTTTGTTTAAAAGTTTCGATTATCCCAGAAGTGGCAGTCAACATCTCCATCAAACTTTCCCTGGACCAGGCCAGACTCTACCGGTGTCAGCAGGTGATGACGTCAGCACATTAGCTAAAACGAAAACGCACAAATAACCGCACAAATAACCGCACAAATAACCGCACGCTACCGATTCGGCACTTTGGTAGCGCGACAGAAAGGTAAATATCGTGCTAGAGAGTGATAAATATAGAGTGAAACGAGGAAAACAGTTAAAAATAACGTATTAAGTTTACTTGAAATAATCATTAACTTTACACAAATGTTTAAATTCTGAGAATGTTTATTATCCGTGCCTGCCCCTGCTTTGCCTTGTAAGTTTCTTCCCCTAGTTTCCTTTTCGTTTGGTTCTTCTTCCACACATTTTTTTTTTTTTCATGTTTTATAAATCTCTCATTTCTTTCTTTCTTTTATTGTCATCTTTCAATGTTTCAGTTTCATATCTTTCAATATTTCATCTTTCACTTACGAAAGTGAAAATCACAAATTTACTTATCAGACTCCAATTCGCTGGTGGTACCAGTCTCTGACTAGTTGATGGCACAAGGATTAAGATATCGAACTGCACCAGTCTCTGACTAGTTGATGGCACAAGGATTAAGATATCGAACTGCACCAGTCTCTGACTAGTTGATGGCACAAGGATTAAGATATCGAACTGCACCAGTCTCTGACTAGTTGATGGCACAAGGATTAAGATATCGAACTACATCAATCTCCCACTGGATGGTGGCACAATGATTGAGATATCGAACTCCACCAGTCTGTGACTAGCTGTGGCACAAAGGTTAAGATATAGGTTATTAGTCATCTTTCAGCTATTGTGCTAGTTATATGTTAAATCTCCCAGTTATATGTGACCACTTATCCTTCATCTTAATATTTCATTCATTCATTCATTCATCACCGTCACCCCCTGCGCAGCTTTGCCTCCCTAACAGCTCATTTGAAGGCCTCTCGGTTGTAAGAAAGATGCCCTACTGCTGGTGCATTCATTCGCAAATTATCAGTAATGTCTTGTAGCTATCTTCGCCTTGGTCTTCCTCTCTTTCTTTTTCCCATTATGTACCCTTCCAAGACTGTCTTCTTCAAACTTTCATGATCTTTGTTACGTCCGAAATACTTCAGTTTTCTCTCTTCTTTGCTAGCGAACCTTTTTCAGTATTAAATTCTTGTAGTATGTATATATTTGTTATGTGTTTGTTGTGCCAATGAATAGGACTCTTCTATAGCATTTACATTCAAAGGCACTTATGTGTTTCTCGGCTGTTTTGTTAAGTGTCCAGGTCACATAGGCATATGGTGCGGTGGGACAAATGCATGTTCTTAAAAGCCTAATCTTTGTAATTCTGTCTGTCCTTCTCCATGGCTTTTTTGGTTGTTGTTGTTGTTGTTGTTGCTGTTTTGGCTTTTGAAGAATGATGGAGGTTCTTCTTTAAATCTCCCTCATTATACCTCCATTGTTAGTCATGATCCAAGATATTCAGAATTCTCCACCACTTCCAGTTTCTCCTCGTTGATACATACTTCACTTGCCACATTTATTTTGTTAATTGTCATCAGTTTAGTTTTCTTTGTATTAATATAAAAGTTTTGCTCTTCACTGTTCTTACGGACTGACATAATTAGTTTCTACATTCCTTTTTGTGTTCTGGGCAGTAAAACTGTAAGTTCAGAACTTTATTGCATACAAATATTAAAGATTCCCACACCAGTGATTCTTGAAAGCAAATCTTTGATACCTTTATTTTATACTTCACATTCTTGTTTCATATCGGAGATTTGTCAGCTGCATATCTCGGCAGCTACATAGACCAGGATGGTGACACCAGAAAGGAAGTTAGAATTAGAATTGCAAAAACAGCACTGACCTTAAAGATTCTTGAGAACATGTGGAATTCAAAAGTTATAAGCACAAAAACCAAGTTAAGATTATTCAATTTAAATGTAATATCCACCCTCTTTTATGCATGTGAAAGCTGGAAAACAACTAAAGAAATAGATAAGAAATTAGACTGTTTCGAAAACAAATACCTAAGGAAAATACTCGGTATAAAGTGGAACAAATTCAAGAACAACGCAGAGAGAAGACAACTGAGCAAACAACAGCCTGGCTCATGGGTGATCGAAAAAGAAGATGGACATATATCGGTCATGTGATGAGAAGAGACAATCAGAGGATCCCCCAGACAAGCTATCAAGTGGAACACAACAGGCTGAAGAAAAAGAGGTCGACCGCGTAAAACCGCGAGGACACTTTTAAGAGATGCCAGTTTAGTGGGCATAACATCCTTTGATGAGATTGAAAAACTCGCCGAAGACAGGAAATCTTGGCGAACTACCATGCGAGCCCTATATGATCTTTAGCGACACGGGAAGGATGTGAGATGTAAGATTCTTGTTACCAATCTGCAATTTTTTTATTCTAAAGATGTTTTTGTTTCATTGTGTATAACAAGTAATTTCAAGAATTTTGTATATAGTTTGACAAGTCTATTCGTTCTCAGTGCTTTAAAAACAGCACATTTACTTGATAAAAGAACTGCAAGTACATGCATGTTCACGTATGTTGGCGTTTGTGTTTGGCTGACTCAAATGCGATCTTCATTTTTATATCCGTGTTTTAGATCAGTATAAAACATAATCACAAATAAGATGAGTTTTAAAATTTAATCATAAAATAGATAGTTCTAAACCTTGAAAATAAATTTGATAAGTTTTAAAAATTTGATCGGTTGATTGTTACTGATAGAAAGTTTTGAACCAACGCGACTTCCTTCGCCTTATAAATCTGTAGTCTATAATCAGAGACTGGCAACCCCCACACTCCGGGCATTCCCATGTGTGCTCCTTCTTCCTTTCCAACTCCCGGTGAAGCGTGCGTCTGCTGATGGAACTGCTCACGCACTGGTTATGGGTAACGCGCACTAAACTACTTTGTTCGGAAAAAAAGTCCATTTTCCCTCTCCTCATCCTCCCAGCTCGATCATCCTTCTGATGTTATTGTTGTCAGAAAAGCCAATGTTGTCCTTCATCCACATCCTGTCCAAGGCAGTTCTTGCAATCTCCTTCTTGTCCATTCTTAGGGTACCCTGAATTGATGCTAAATATTCTGCTTTCTCATTGCCTTTGACTCCGGGGTGACCTGGGCAGTAAATCCAAGTCAAACTTTATGATCCGCGAGAGCTCTCTTAGAAGCTAGAACCACACTCTGCGGAAGAAATGCCTCTAGATTCTTCGTAATATGGCTTTTTGAGTCTGTTACAATGCAACTCCTGCTCAACCAACCAGGAAATTGTTTCTGATGCAGCCTGCACCTCCATTCTCATGCTCGATGTTGGTGGCTGCATGGACTTCTGGTTCACTGTCTCGTGGGTTGAAGGATTTGTCAGATCACTTGTTAGCTATACAAATAATTTTGTTGTTAAATGTTTATGGATTCATAGTGATCGAATGACTTATGTTTTTTTTCTATGCTGGCTTGAGGCTAACCGAATTACGCAAGATTCAATATTTTCTTTCCGATTTTCTTTGTGCCTGTATCATTTCAGGTTTTTATACATTCACGAGTTTCCCTCTTAGTATCTATACTTTCAAGTCTGTCTTTTTTTAAATCTATATATTTTCACAGCTTTCTTTCTTAATCTATGTACTTTCACGACCTTCTGTCTTAATCTATATACTTTCACGACTGTCTTTCTTAATCTATATACTTTCACAGCTTTCTTTCTTTATGTACTTTCACGACCTTCTGTCTTAATCTATATACTTTCACGACTTTCTGTATTAATCTATATACTTTCACAGCTTTCTTTCTTAATCTATATACTTTCACGACTTTCTTTCTTAATCTATATACTTTCACGACTTTCTGTATTAATCTATATACTTTCACGACTTTCTGTATTAATCTATATACTTTCACGCCTTTCTTTGACATCTTTCTTTCACGTCTAGATACAGCTGTGTCTTACTTCCACCTCTGTACGTATGTTTTTACGTCTTTCTTTAACGGCCCTGTACCTTTCACTATCTTCCAAACACACTACCGTCTTGCGCCGTTCTCGATATGTTTATTGCTTCATTATGTATAAAGTATTATTCGCCTTAATGTACCTGTATATCTTATTTTACAGAAGCAGGTAGAGATACTGTAGTAAGTTTAAACGTGCAGAACAGAGATCTGTTCTAAATGAAGGGAAAAAAAAAACGTTACTGAAAAATGAGAAACTCATCAATCATTTGTCATGAAAAAACAGCGTCTGAAAAACTGCAGGGAGGCATTCGTAGAACCAGGGAGGTCATAAACTGGAGGCACTGATCATCCATTGTGCACGTGGCCAGTGTTAGATCTGGGTAAGGCAACTTAACTGCGCCTTCAGCCTCCCTTTAAGAGACCAGACGTGCCAGTGTTTACCTCGGGGGGCTTCGTTTAGGTGAGACCCGACACAACAAAAAAGACACGTATGTCGGAATACTGAGATGTGGCCATGTTCTAGGATGTTGCTCAGAAATCTGTGCAAAGTGGGGAAAATAACTTAGAAAGTGTCTAAAATACGATAACCAGAAAAAATATACGTGTCTGAATATATTTATATTTTTTAAATCTCGAAAATCTAAGCACTGTGGCATTTACCATGTAGATGTGAAGTGTTAGTGCCTTTATATTTCTAGACTAGTATGTCATGTGAGACAGGGATGCCAGGACCTGTCCTCGCTGCCTTTTGTTTTCCAAGGGCAGCTCCAGGTAGTTATTTTTTTTTTAAGGCTGGGTTGACCCCCAGAGCAGTTCGGTCCGAAATGTTTCCGCCTGAGAGGGAAGTCGAACCAGGGACTTCATGTCGACGGGCCAATGAACTAACCATCGCACCACCGCGGGGCAGTAGTTAATCATTAAACTGATAAAACCCCATCGGACAACGGACTTAGACCAGAAAAAGCCATTTTTAATAACATCATACACCCAACTTAGACCAGAAAAAGCTTTATTTAATAACATCAGACATCCGACTTAGACCAGAAAAAGCTTTATTTAATAACATCAGACATCCGACTTAGACCAGAAAAAACCTTATTTATTCACATAATACAACCGACTTAGACCAGATAAAGCCTTATTTAATAACATCAGACATCCGACTTAGACCAGAAAAAAGCATTATTTATTCACATAATACAACCGACTTAGACCAGATAAAGCCTTATTTAATCACATAATACAGCCCACATAGACCAGAAAAGCATTATTTAATCACATCATACAGCCTACATAGACCAGAAAAAGGCTTATTTAATCACATCATACAGCCGACTTAGACCAGAAAAAGGCGTATTTAATCACATCATACAGCCGACTTAGACCAGAAAAAAATCTGTATTTAATCACATCGCTCTCTACCTCCCTCCCCCCCCCCCCTCCCTTTCTTGCCTGATGTGAGCCCTGTATTACTCAAACATCCTTTCCCGATGTTCTTCGTCATGTTTTCTTTGGTCTACCCTAACTCCTCTTTCCCTGAGACGTCCATTTCAGTGCCATGTTTTTCTTTTGGTAAATCTAATCATATACCACGCAGGAACATATCAGCTTTTGGATAAACATGCTGAAAAGTCAACAGCATAAATGATGAACGTGGAACTTCATTTATAGGAGTATTTATAAAGTTGTCAATATTCTAAATGTATTTTAAGTAACCTTGTTTTATTGAACCTCGAAAATTGATAATAAAGAAACTATGTTCAAACTGCACAGCGAAAGAAACGATATTCCAGAGCAAAGACAACTATATGTTCGTTCAGTTTTTTCGGATTTTCTGCTTTATCAAAATATGGATGTGTGGACGTAAGATAACATTAAAATTATTCTTTTGATTTCCACAAACAGAGGTGTTGTATGCAGTTTCCTTATTAACAGTTGTAGTGGTGAGAGCTTCAGTGTTAAATAGACGTTTAAATAGGTTGAGACAGTTATGAGAAATGGTCATATAGGTTAAGACAGTTGTGAGAAACGGTTATGTAGTAGACATTTATATAGGTTGAGACAGTTATGAGAAACGGTTATGTAGTAAACATTTATATAGGTTGAGACAGTTATGAGAAACAGTTAATGTAGTAGACATTTATATAGGTTGAGACAGTTATGAGAAACGGTTATGTAGTAGACATTTATATAGGTTGAGACAGTTATGAGAAACAGTTATGTAGTAGACATTTATATAGGTTGAGACAGTTATGAGAAACAGTTATGTAGTAGACATTTATATAGGTTGAGACAGTTATGAGAAACCGTCGTGTAGTAGACATTTATATAGGTTGAGACAGTTATGAGAGACAGTCGTATAGTAGTCATTTATATAGGTTAAAACAGTTATGAGAAACAGTCATGTAGTAGACATTTATATAGGTTGAGACAGTTCTAAGAAACGGTCATGTAGTACATATTTATGTAGTACAGGCAGTTATACGAAATACGGTCATGTAGTATACGTTTATGTAGGTAAACTAATTATAAGAAACAGTCATGCACTGGACGTTTATGTAGGTAAACCAATTATAAGAAACAGTCATATAGTAGACGTTTATGTAGGTAAACCAATTATAAGAAACAGTCATGTTTCACATGCAGAGACAGTTACGAGAAACACAAAGTTCGTCCATCCCTTGTTTCCTGTCACGTATTTTCGAATGTTAGTTTTGAACTTGGAAATGATCTCCTACAAGATACGCCCCCCCCAACCCCACCCCCTCTTCTGCCTGGTTATTGTCTTTTTCTATAGCTTCCTATCAAATTCTTGCACAGCCAGCAGAAGCCTCGCTTTCCAGACTAGAGAAAAAAACCAGAATCTCTTCTGTGTTTTTGTTCCATTACACTCGCCGGAACACACTGGAGTCACAAACAAGTACATCATTGTCAATTTCTGATGGCTGCGAATGTTTAGGAATGAAATCACGATCACAGAATTATTGTGATTGACAAAGCTGTCCCCGTAATAAAACTTGGGCAAATAGTCAGACTTCTTCAGTGGATACATAATTACAGACAGGGCCAGACGCGTGGGACAAGAAAGATCAATTGTGTAGGAAAAGGCAGGACTAGTTGTGTAGGAAAAAGAAGGATCAGTTATGTAGGACAAGACAGGACTAGTGTAGGACAAGAAGGATCTGTTATGTAGGACAAGACAGGACTAGTGTAGGACAAGAAGGATCATTTTTGTACGACAAGACAGGACTAGTTGCGTAGGACAAGAAGGATCAATTGTGTAGGACAAGACTGGACTAGTCGTGTAGGACAAGAAGGATCAGTTGTGTAGGACAAGACAGGACTAGTTGTGTAGGACAAGAAGGATCAGTTGTGTGGGACAAGACAGGACTAGTTGTGTAGGACAAGAAGGATCAATTGTGTGGTACAAGACATGACTAGTGTAGGACAAGAAGGATCAGTTGTTCAGGACAAGACAGGACCAGTTGTGTAGGACAAGAAGGATCAATTGTGTGGGACAAGACAGGACTAGTTGTGTAGGACAAGAAGGATCAATTGTGTGGGACAAGACAGGACTAGTCGTGTAGGACAAGAAGGATCAGTTGTTCAGGACAAGACAGGACTAGTCGTGTAGGACAAGAAGGATCAATTGTTCAGGACAAGACAGGACCAGTCGTGTAGGACAAGACAGGGGGCAGAATTAAGTCAACAGTTTAAATCAGAGGTTCCCAAAGCTTTTGTTAGCGGTTCCCCTATCAGTGTTATAAAAGTTGTTGAAAACTACGCCATTATTTCTTACAATCAGTTAATGTAAATAAAGACTTAAAGATGCATGAGCACTTCTGAAAATTTTAAATGATTAATATTTAACATTTTCTTTTTTTAAGAGACATATATTTTTATCATTAGAATAACATGAACAGAAAGAAAATAAAACAAGGAGATATTGACGGGGTTTGGTGTAGTAGAAAACTGGCTTGTAGACACCGTAAAAAGATGAGACACCTCGACCTCATCAAGAAACACACAAAAGGTTTGGAAGGGTTGGCATCAGGGGGGGGGGGCATAGTGCCCGGCAAAAAGGGAAAGGGGCAACCTCTTCCCCCCCCCCCCCCAACCGCCGGTGGACTTAGGACATCACGGAAACTCTGAATATGTCATTGCGAGATGTTGGTCAACTTGCCCAAGACCGGATGGCATCCACGGAGACAGTGACTGGGACAAAGTTCTGGAAAGGACACGTCACATGACAGTACAATTTTGTCATGCAACGTGAGTAATTTGGCCAGACTAAACGAGGTAATGGATAATACTGACAAAAGAAAAAAGGCTGCTGGAAAAAAAAAAAAGGTTAACAACATCAAAATGTCAATTCATGTAACGGTAGTAGACTGTGTTTAAAGGTAGCATGAATAAGTGAAAAAATATTGGAAGTACGATCTGCAAATACAATGAAGCAAAAGAAAAAAAGAAGACACTTTTGTCAAATCTAGTCTCGTGACAGAGGCCGTTAAGTGCACTAAACACAAAGTGTCATATAGTGGCTCATTAGTCAGCCATGTATCGTCACTCCTCCCAAGTTTCTGATCCATCGTTTTCCATACAATTAGTATTCAGCCAGCACCACATGAAATCTTCTTCTTCTTCTTTTTCTTCTTCTCCTTCCTTCCCTCCTTCCTTCTTCTTCTTCTTATCAGTCTGCTTATGCCATTAGCGTCGCAGAGTGTTCAGACAACGGTCCAGAGCAAGATGAGAGGCTTGGGTAGCTGTCATGTTATGTTTCCTCAGTGTGTCTTTCACCCCATCTATCTACATTTTTTTTCCCTTGGTCATCCTAGCGCTCTTTAGCCAGATGTTTTCGGGCTGTGTGCACGTGCCGCTGCTTTTTCCGTATTCGTGCGTGAAAATCACAAGTATTGAAAAATGAATATAAAATTAGCTTTCTGGAAAGCTAAATTACATTTCTATATTTTTTTTGTTAAACTGAACATTAAGCACTTAGTAAATCACTATAATCAACATTCACCAGTGGGAGATTTCATATACAGTAATGATTGCTGGTTTTGAGTATTACTGGACGTAAGATGAAGTCATACTTCACAAACATACGAGGCAGCGAATGGTACTAAAACGCGTAAAAAGTTGCATCCAACTTTTGTATACTCTATATTCATTAAGTTCCAAAATTTCGAGATTTCACAGGGAATATAACCTTCGGTGACTCGAATCCGACTGGAGGCGCCCCCGTCACCCAGCTGTAGAAATGGGTTTGAGTCTACACAGCTCTGCCAAAAACGTCTGTTTGACCTTTACACCTGAAAGGGACTTGAAGAAAGAGACAAGACAATTTACAACGCGTTAAAAATATACACGCAGTGGAGATGTGCAGTGACTGGCACTTCTTTATCCTGGGGGTTGGGGGAAATTTCAGTCAGGAAATAATGAGGTGCAGCCTTTCGATATCAGCTGCGAAGCGCCCCTTATATACCGTATTTCTCACCACATAGGACGCCCTGGCGTATAAGATGCACCTTTAATTTCAGCAGGTAATATTTTGGAGCAAAACTTGAAACTCTGTATTTTCTTTTAACTGCGTAGCCGTTTCCTCGGTAGGGTTTTGGTTCAATACTGTAGAGATAAAGACAGCTGTACTATACCACGGAGCCATGAGATAAAGATAGCTGTACTATACCACGGAGCCATGAGGTAAAGATAGCTGTACTATACCACGGAGCCATCTTGGAAAATTGGTGTTAAGTACTTGACCTGTCGGCACACAAGAGGATGATGTGGTCAGCATCAGACCTGGCCGCATTTCCTTCCACATTTCCAGAATAAGCCATTTACCCTTTTCTGGGGCGCTTCCAGTCGGATTCGAATCACCGAACTTTGCCATGAGAAACCAGTGCGCTAACCACTTTGCTGCTCAAGCACCCTCCAAGACTGCATGCCTCTGAATATCCTCCTTCTGAACTTCGTAACTGCACATTCCAAATATCGACCACCTGGACCTGTAAGGGTTAGCCAAATACAGATGTTTAGGTGTTAGTCCAATAAATTCCATCCCTAAAGTTTACCAAAACCCAACCATCCAGATATACGAAGCAAGGTGATTTTCGGATGAATGTTTTAGAAGAGAAAATACCCATCTTATTTGGCTTGGCGTACGGGATCTCCCTCTCTCACGCATACTGCACAGTAACACATGAAACATACTCCTTGTTTTGAAACTCCTATATAACGGTTTTATGATGACAATGATACAGCTTCAGCTGTGTTTTTAAAAAAATAGATAACACGTCGTAAATTCTACGTGAGATGGATGTGAAGAAAAAGACACCGATATCGTCAAAATTGCCAGCAGAGATTAAAAGAAAATGCTGCACAAATGTTCTATCATCTGCTGAGCCACAAGCAATTTCCAATCGCCCACAGCTCTTTAACTTTTACATTCGTTCTTTTAATGCATGTCTTGGATCGATATACACATTAACGTTGATCGAAGGACGCAAGTGATGCACGTACGGTCTTCAGTCATATCCAGGAAACCAGCAAATATCAGGCGTATTGAAAAGTGTAGAAACAATAGACAACAATGGCTTCTAGCTTTATTCACGCGTTTAAAAAAAATAGGTAAAAGGGGCTACTGGCTTGCTAGTTGTAGAGACAACAGATAATGATGGCTTCCGGTCTGGCAAGTAGAGAAACCACATGCAATAATGGCTATCGACTTGAGAAGTGTAGAAAAAATAGGTAGTATTGACTAGACAAATATAGAAACGATATGCAGCAAAATCTACTGACTATACAAGTGCATAAACGATATGCTTCTTCTTCTTCTTCTTCTTCGTTCACTTCTACCACCAAAAACCGCACTGTGAACCTACTGAATTCACGCCTGTGGTCCTCGTTAGGTTCCGTGGTCCCCTGTGTGGTCCAAAATAGACCACACGAGTTCCACGAAAAGACCACAAGGGGTTCAGAGTATCACAGTGCTTTAGCCTGTATTCTTGGTGGGTCTCGGAAGCGGGATTGCGTGACACCGTGGTTTTCATTGCACCAGTTTGGTCTAGGGTTGGACTTTCTCACCGGAAGACCTCGACGTGTTTGGAACATCAGTGCATCCCCGCTGGGTGAGAGGCGTTAGCCCACTAAGGCCAGAGCTGGACTTTCTCACCGGAAAACCTCGACGTGTTTTGCGATACCCGTGTATCACCGCCGGGTGAGAGGTGGTTGCCCATCCAGTCCAGGGTTGGACTTTCTCACCGGAAAACCTCAGCGTGATTAGGATACGCAGACATCCCCGCCGGGTGAGAGGTGGTTGCCTATCTAGACTTCCCTGGTCCAGTGTCTCCGACTTCAGCATTTTGCGGTCGTGGCCGCTACCCTTCCTAGTTGTGACCAGGATGGAGCTTTTGTCCAGGAGGACGAATCCTCGCCACTAGTTACTTCTACCCCTGGGTTGAGCCGGTTTAGGCATTTCCCAGTATGGGCGTGTTTGGGACGGGACCGACCTCTGGGGCAGAGGTACTGTGACATTCATAGCCTTCAAGATTCACCCCTGGTATGAGCCGGTTTAGGCAAAATTCACCAGTATGGGTGTTTATCAGGCGTTACCGACCTCTAGAGCGGAGGTGGCATGACATGTCTAGCCATCGAGTTCCACCCCTGGTGTGTGCCGGTTTAGGCATATTTCACCAGTGTAGGTGTATTTCGGACGTAGGCGGCCTCTAGAGCAGAGGCGCCGCGGTATAGCTCTCGTAGCGATACTACTGGACATACCAGGTTAAACTTCACTTTCCACCACCTTTTCCCATCGGCGCCGCACAGCAACCTTTATTTCCGCATTTACTTCCTTAACCGGGAGGAGCTTCACTCCACGCGCGGCATTTGAAGAGTCAAGCCAGCAGTGACTTAACCTCTGGGACAAGCCGGTTCATGCATTTCACCCGATATGACTGCACTCAGGACGTGGCCGACCTCCAGACCAGAGGTGCCGTGATTTGACTGTTTGCTTCGATTTATCCTTTCAACCACCTTTTCCGCAGTGATGCTGCGCGGCAACCTCATTTGCAAATTTCTTCATTGGCCGGGAAGAGCACCGCTCCACGCACGGCAGCTGAAGATCTCGCCAACAGCGGCAGATGAGCTACCAAACGTGACACTCATCTACCCTAAGTAACTGGTTTTCAGGCGCCAGATATTCGCCCTCGCCCCTTCTCCTGTCAGTTTAAACAGTTCTGCCACGGGAAGGCCAGGAGCTGGACTTGACTGCCAGAGGCTGTTTGTGGCGCGTTTGCAGTCCTTAGAACCAAACGATATGCAAACGAAAGTCTACTGACAAGACAAGTACAGAAACAATATGCAGCAAAATCTACTGACTAGACAAGTGGATAAACGATATGCAGCAAAATTTACTGACTAGACAAGTACAGAACCAAAAGACAGTAAAAGTTACCGGCTAGACGAAGTAGAGCAGTGTCTCCTAACTTTTTCTGGATCATGCTCCGCCTTAACTCCTCAACAAATAAATGAAGAACATACAACAGTCCAATACTTCGGCAAAAAGGTTTTTTTCTATGATCCAATACAAAAACAACACAATAGATAAAACATGTAGAAAAACAAATAGATAAAAGTCAAACAGTTATCTTTTTGGTCCCTTCCTGTGTCTGAGTGGCGAAGTGGTTAGTGCACTGGTCTCTCATGGCGAAAGTCGGGGGTTCGAATCCGTCCGGAGCCACCCCAGTCACCCAGCTGTAGAAATTGGTACTCGACTTCTTCTGGAGTTGGGAAAGGAAAGGCGGCCAGGCGTGATACTGACCATATCACCCTCTAGTGTGCTGACAGATCAAGGAAAATATGGGCACTAACACCATATCCCTATGTGCCTCTAAGGCATGACAGGATTACCTTTACCTTTTTTTACCTTTAGTAAGAAAGGGGGGCCAAAATGCATTAACGTAGACGTAGGCAAGCAAGATGTGGAAGCAAGCGATTGGCTGAGGAATGAGATAAAGGAAGAATGACCATGTGGTAAACACCATGACGTTATGGCTCAGATGGCCCAAGTTTGCTCAGACGATGTAGAGACAATAGATAAAAATGGATACTGTCTTGAGAAGTGTATAAACGATGGATTAAAATATCTGCTGGCTTGACAAATGTAGAAACAATGGATTAAAATGGGTAATGGCTTGATGAATTTAGAAAACAGTAGATTAAAAATTGTTGCTGGCTTGACAAATGTAGAAATAACAGATTAAAATGGCTACTGGTTTGACAAGTGTGGAGATAATACACATTTGATGTTACTAGCTTGATAAGAAAACAGACAATATTTAACTAATGTTACAAGTCGACATTTTAAGTTGTATATAGTTGGTACTGGTAAATTTATAATGAGAAAACAGCTCCTGATTTTGGTAAATAATGACTCCGTTGTTGGTAACCGCCTGATATAATATAATATAATATAATATAATATAATATAATATAATATAACTATTTGCGACTTGCGACTACGGACTTGATATGAGTTGAGACCCGAGTCATTTGTACTGTGCTGAGAATGCAGAGCTAAATGAAGCATCCTAGAGAGTTAGGGTTCATGTACTGAAATCATTATTGAGCCATTAAACACGAGCTAAGAGAGAATAATTGTTTGAGTCCGTAATGGACGAGAGAAGTGACGACCTTCTCAGGTTGGCAAGACCGGCTGCTGTCACAGTGTGGCACGTTGCGTCATCAAATCCTTGAAATTTTCTTCTTCTTCTTCTTCTTCTTCTCTTCTTCGTTCACTTCTACCACCAAAAACCGCACTGTGAACCTACTGAATTCACGCCTGTGGTCCTCGTTAGGTCCCGTGGTCCCCTGTGTGGTCCAAAATAAACCACACGAGATCCACGAGAGGACCACAAGGGGTTCAGAGTATCACAGTGCTTTAGCCAGTATTCTTGGTGTGTCTCGGAAGCGGGATTGCGTGACACCGTGGTTTTCATTGCACCAGTTTAGTCTAGGGTTGGACTTTCTCACCGGAAGACCTCGACGTGTTTAGGATATCAGTGCATCCCCGCTGGGTGATTCCTTGAAATGAATGTCAGGATAATATTTTAGGCACACGTATATAGAAAATGAAGATAATATTTTTAGGAACACGTATATAGAAAATGAAGATAATATTTTTAGGCACACATATACTGAAAATGAAGATAATATTTTTAGGCACATATATACTGAAAAATGAAGATAATATTTTTAGGCACATATATACTGAAAAATGAAGATAATATTTTTAGGCACATATATACTGAAAAGTGAAGATAATATTTTTAGGCACATGTACATAGAAAGTGAAGATGGGCTGGAGCAAGCTTCCAGGATTCTATTACATCTTGGAAGAGGAAGCGTGAATCCCGACAAGCTTTAAAGGAAATAATAGTTCTTTATCTTTCTTTCTTTCTTTCTTTCTTTCTTTCTTTCTGTGCGGTGTACTATGTTTTCCTTCACAGAACAGAAGAAATGCACGGTTTAACTTTATGTTTCCTCCCAAATATCTTACCTATCCACCTCCACCCCCCCCCCCCTAGTCTCCCCTCTCCACTACCAGAATTCAAATTCCCCGGGTCGTAATCTCATTCTTATTGTACTCGTTCAGCCCCTCAATGAATTATCTTCATTCCAACATTTCTTGCGTTGCCTGTTTTGTCTGTTGAAAGATGTATTCTTCATTCAACTTCTCCAGAGCGCTGCTTCCCCCCCCCCCCTTCCTTTTGCGTTTGACCGTGTCCTGCCTCCGTTCTGGTGTATCTTTGGGTGCTAATGGGGCAAAAAGATCTCCTGATAAGTCTCCGTGGTTTGTTCCAGAATAAGGAGTGTTAATCGTTTCTATTATTTCTTCCATTCACTTTCTACGTGGAGAGTCTCTTTATTTCTCTCTGTGTCTCTCTCTGTCTCTCTCTCTCTCTGTGTGTCTGTGTCTCTGTCTCTCTCTGTATCTCTGTCTCTGTCTATCTCTCTGTCTCGTTCATTTAGAATTATATGTTCAGAGAGTTGTGAATAATGAAGCATTAACTGAAAGCAGTTTGCAAAAAAAAATAATTACGTCATCAATAAAGCAACGAAAGACTTAACGAGCTATGTAACAAGAAGACTGAGATAACAGGGACATCAGTTAAAGTAGAAATAGCTCAGAGCAATGAGACAAAAATCGTCATTTTTGTTTGTGATCTAACAAACTTTGGAACGACCTCTGTAGCTCTTCTGTTGGTATGGCCCTTAAACTCGATGTTACGGCCCTTAAATAAACTTTGGTAGTGACATTCTGTCCCTCTGAAATAAATTCTTTGTGAATAACTCCTTTGCTGTCGTAGAAGCACATCAACATTTTCTTCACTTTCGACTTTTGAAGACGAAATTTTTGCCTTATGGTGATGATGATGATTTCCACTGAGCACTTTGGTGTTTAGTTGTGGGATGATAGCGGAAAATCCATGTTTCATTCTCTGCAACAATCAAATTTAAGAAATGTTCATTTCTGTGACACGTTTTGATGATGTCTTTTACGTACTCAATACGCTGATGTTTTTTGGCCATCATACAACGCATGTGGTACAAACTGGCAAGCAATTTTTTTCTTGTCCAAATATTCCACTAAAATTTTACGAATCGTCTTTCAGTTAACACCAAATTCATCTGCCATCATCCTCACAGTCAAACAACGATCTTCTTGTATAATTGTTCTGTGACTTTTGCAATGAGTTCCTCATTACGAACAAAAATTGGGTGTCCATGTCTAGTTGCATTTGTAATCGTTTCAACACCACCTTTGAATCGTGAATATCACCGGAATATCTGTGCACGAGTTAAAAAAGTATCCCCATAAACTTGTCGCATCAATTCAACAGTATCAATGGCACTTTTTCCGAGTTGTAAACGGAATTTAACGTTAGCTTTTTTTCTTCATGCTGATTACGTGACAATGGGTCAACAAAATGGCGGCTTGTTTGTCATCTGCTTATCGGGCGGCGATGAAAAGTTGCCAGATCATAGATGAAGGTTGCCTCTTTGGATCCCATGCTTTGCTTCATAGATGGCATTTTTGTCTTGGTCTGCTTACTTAATTGTCGACCTTGTACGTATGTTCCAACATCACTCTGGAACACCTGGAGCAATTTCAACCAAAAAAACGTGGTACACATATGACTTACAACCTCGTGAGAGAGGGGTTGGTGTGCGATGAGGGTGACATGTAAAAGTAATCGAAAACGACCAATATTAGTGCCGAAGTCATAGTTTTCGGTTCGCTGAGATCAATAGTGACATTCCCGATGCCGTTTAAGTCCAGGTTCAACTTCCATCGGCATGGGGGGGGGGGGTGAGAGGGGGTGAAAAATAAGGTCAAATCTCCATTTATTTTACTGTGGAACCTCGACCCGTCAAAACTTCAAACTTGGTACACATACGACTTACAATCTGGAAAAAAATACTGTGGGGGTAAGACACCCCGAGCACCCATAGGAGTGGAGTGGGATTGGGTGACATGCAAGAGTAATCGAAAATGACCGATATTAGTGTCGAGTCCATATTTTTCGGGGTCGCTGAGATGAATCGTGACACTCCCGATGCCGTTTACGTCAAAGTTCAGCTCCCATCGGCATGGGAGGCGAGAGAGGGTGAAAATTAGGGTGGGATCTCCAATTATTTTTCTACAGAACCCTGACCCGCCAAAACTTTGCAGCGGCACAAGGCTCTGTGTAAATATGATGCTGGGCAATGTAGTTGAACCGAGTATCTTAACAGGACAAGGATAGGGTGAAGCAGTTTTTATCCCACGGATACCACTCATTCTGACGGATCTCCCTTTTAACTTTAAGAGATTGTAGTTTCCAGTGAGACTTGCGTTCTCGACCACGATGAACAAGTCACGGGGGCAGTCTACACATTCTAGAGTCAAGTCCTTCACAAATTCACTCTAATATTAATTTAACTCAAAACTTGATTATATACATTTTAATTTTCGCTTCCAGGAGCAAGAATAAACAATTTCTTTGGTGAACCCACGCTTGAGCAAGCAACATAATGTTGTCAGTGGGAGAAAGATGGCGATCTCACATCCACTCTGCAGTATTAATAATGAATAAATTCTCGAGCAACGCCGGGTAATCAGCTAGTAGTAAATATAGAATAGGGTGGTAGAGTCATGGTTAGTAAAAGGGCGAGGGGGAGTGCGAGAAAGTAAGGAGTAAGGTAGGCGTTGCACTTTGGACCCTATCAGTTTATGGTTTATGCTCTGGGTCATCGTCATTGCGCTCTGGACATGTTCGTAGGCGTTCAGATTCCCTTCTCAATATATCCATCAGTGTCCTGCGGCTGATGGCGCCTGTCCTGTGTTGGCTGACAAGTCCTCTGGCATGTCCAGTGTGTCTCCCGTTCCTGGCTGTGCCAGTCTGTATTTCCCAGCTCTTTCAGTCTAAACAACCATGTGGATTGGGTGCTTTCGAAGTCCTCCACTCTACCAGGTCTCTCTAAGCGCGTTAACAATATCAGACCGATCCAGTGGTTGTCCATTTGCGATGATGTCAGAGCTAGCCAGCCTATCAGCTCTCTCATTTCCCCGGATGCCCGCATGCCCTGGAACATAGAAGAAGGTGACTCTGTAATGACTCAAACCACTTCCTGCGTACAGAACCTGCCTCAACCTTCCGGATCATACTCATTGAATCACTTCTTATGCAGACACGGGTCTTGTGACTCCCGCCACACGAATGCTTTCGTTACCGAAGTCACCCTCCATCGTCACTGCTGCTTGTGGTCTTGTCGAAGACACCGCTGACTTTCTGGGTTGTTCTGGCTGCTGAATGTGCCGTGAGTGCCCAAGCACTCCTTTGATGTCGTACAACGGGCCCATCTTTGTAACCTGCCAGTGCAAGTATGATGTGATCTTCTGGTGCTGGAAAGTGATTTTACTGTGCGAGAAGCCTGTAAGTAGGAGAAATTAAACGCTTGACCAGGCCTGTAGTTTGTCTTCTCGGTCAGCTTATGCACATAAAGATTGGCGTGATGTGGTGAACTGTTGACTCAGCTAATCAAGTTTTTTTTTTTTGTTGGGGGGGGGGGGAGTGTGGTTGGGGGGAGGGGAGTTAATTAAGATTTTGTTTTAAGAAACCATTCTTGTTCTTTTTAAACTTGCTAGAGATAATCTAAAAATCTCTTATATTTTTGTCTGAGAAGACAGTCTGTAGATTTTCCATATTTCTAATGAAACACTTAGTGTATGGAGAATTTACAATGTCAATTCAGACTAAAGAACTAAACTACAACAAAAAATTAAACCATCTTATCAGTGTTGTGGATCCCGTTTAGTAGGTTGTGGTGATCTTGGTGTTGGTTATTATGATGATGATGATGATTGTGGTAGTGGTGGTTATGATGATGGTGATGATGACAGTGATGGTAATTGCGGTGTCGATGGTGGTGATGGTGATAGTGGTGGTGGTGGTTATGATGATAATGATAGTGGTAGTGTGATAATCATGATGATGACTGTGCTATATTAAATGCATTAAGATTAGCTGATAAAATATTTCTACTGCCTTGTTACCGTTTATTTCTAATATATTCTATCATCTACCATAAGCACGGCACCAGCCACGTAGCTGAAACTTTGTTCGTTGGTACTGAGACTTTTCATGCAAATTCAATAATGGTAGAATCGACCAACAGAAAATTTGATCTGCAAGTTCAATAATGATAGAATCGACCAAGAGAAAAGTTGATCTGCAAGTTCAATAATGGTAGAATCGACCAACAGAAAAGTTGATCTACAATCTCAATAACGGTAGAATCGACCAAGAGAAAAATTGATCTGCAAGCTCAACAAAAATCACTATGGACACCCATCTTCCTTAAAGTCTTCCAGGACTAAGACAAAATGAGACATTTATTATTATTATTATTACATTTATAATACGTTACAAATCCCTGCTACTCGATGTAATTTTTAAAAAATTTGATGTATTGTCTGTTTTTTTTTCTTGTTAAAAATATTACTTTTCAAATAAAAAAAGAACAATTCCAATAATACATATTCTTTAATGAGCCAGATACAAATGCTTCTTGGAACAGTGTGAGCAAACTTGATCCAATGATGCAAAATACAAGTAATCGGGAATCAAATGTTCTTTACACAATGGTACCGGTGTGATCGATTCCCCATGGGACAACAAACAAACAAACAAAAACAGTTTGCTTAACATCATTTTTTTGCACGATATCTAATCGAATACTCCCGTTCCTTCCACTTTTGCTCGACTATTGGCAAGTCGGGCTGGAATATTTTGAGATCTGAAGGCAGGAAGGACAGCAGCCAACGATGAGGTTCAAATCCTTGTCTTTGAAAACTCTTTTCTTTTAATAAGAAGACTACACTGTAATCACCCCCCCCCCCAATCCCCCGAGGAAGGGGGAAAAAAGGATAGCTCAGGAAATTGCAATTTCCTGAGTTTTTCTAAGCTCGTCGGTTTAGGCTTTCATGAGTTTTCTTTTCTTTCCAAGAAGAACGGGTTTTCCCGTTACAGCTGGATAGAGCTGAGAAGGATTCCGTTGACTTGAAGCTCAAACATCTTTATTCCGGTCCATTGCTTGTCGCAGGGGCTTCAATTCGCCACGTGAAGCCCATCTAATCATGGAGGCAGATATCAAATCAGATATGTTTGTCTTTGAAAGATCCCTGTAATCATGTGTAATTACTTCATTTGTTCTCATTATCTTTATCATCATTATAATTTATCATCATCTGGTTGCATGAATCATGTCTTTCAAAATGTTAACTTTTGTTGTTTTCATTACATTTTGCTTATTTTACTATACTGCTCTTTAACTCACTCTCTCTCTCTCTCTCTCTCTCTCTCTCTCTCTCTCTCTCTCTCAGTCTTTATCTGTCTCTATTAGCACATATCTACTGTTCTTATGTAAGTCATTCATGGGAGATTTTTCATCCACTAACGAGAACTAGGCGGCCTGGTTGACTTATGGGTTGGATGCTCGATCTTCTAATCCGGTGGTACGGGGTTCAAGTCCCAGGAGTGAGGATTTTTTTTTCTTCTAGTACCCACACCATAAAAAGGGCAGAGGTCCACCTAGGCTCTAAAAATGGGTACCAGAGAAATCTGGGAAGGTAAATGCTGCCAGGATTGATACTGACCATGTCGCACTTTCATGTGCCGAGGGTCGTGGAGGTCCAACACCGTATCCCCCAATATGCCTTAATGGCATGGAAACAGGGTCTTTACCAGTTTACTTAATGAGAACTAGGAAAAACTGGTAAAAGATCGGGCACGTAGAAAGCGGCTTTGCGCTAAGGTGTAGCATTATGTAAAACATATGTATGTGTATATATAAGAAATTATGTTTGTTGTGATAAATTGAAAGGAAGGGGTTTATACTTTTCTTTTCCGTTTGTTCTGAACGTTATAACGTAATGTTGTACTTGTGGGAAGGAGCCGTTTCTCTTATTAAATGTACTGTCATACTTAAGGGAAGGAACCGATTTTCTTATTAAGTGTACTATCGTACTTGTGGGAATGAACCTATTCTCTTAATAAATGTGTTGTCGTACTTGTGGGAAGGAACCGACTCTTTATAAATGTACTATCGTACTTGTGGGAAGTAACCGATTCTCTTATTAAATGTACTATCCTACTTGTGGGAAGTAACCGATTCTCTTATTAAATGTACTATCGTACTTGTGGGAAGAAACCGATTCTCTTAATAAATGCGCTACCGTACTGGTGAGATTCATTTTATATCTTTACTCTTTTTATCCATTATCTGAACCCAGGAACTTTCTTTATCATATGTTTCATCACTCTCCTGCCCCCAGAACTTTTCTAGCTCATTATGATGGTTACTTAACGTAAATCTTCCTTGGGCTAAGCAACAGTTCCAAACGTCATACAAGCAACAACACAGTCAAACGGAATGAAATCAAGAAAATCAAGACTATAAACTCACAGCGCTTACATCAGTTTTCATTCCGCTAAACGGAGACAAGCAAACTCATAAACAAACAAAAAACATGAAGGGCACACTTATTTCGATGGCAGTTGATGTTCATGAAACATAATGATAAATCATGAAGCATAAACACACCTTTTTGGGATTACAATAGACTTCATAATGACAAAATGCTGCACAGGTAACACAGGTATTGACTGGGTACATGGGACCCAACTAGAAGATCTTGATTTTGCTGATGACATAACTCTTATCAGTAATAATGTGAATTCCATGCAAGAAAAAACAGATAGCCTATCTTCACTGGCTAGCAAAATAGGACTTGAAATTAACAAGGACAAAACAAAGATAATGAAAATTCCCATCAATCAAAATGGAAAAATACACATAGAAGGGACAGATATTGAAGAAGTCAATCAATTTGCATACCTTGGCAGCTACATAGACAAGGATGGTGACACTAGAAAGGAAGTTAGGATCAGAATTGCAAAAGCAGCATCAATCTTCAAGAATCTTGAGAACATATGGAATTCAAAAGTTATGAGCACAAAAACCAAGTTAAGACTATTCAATTCAAATGTAATATCCACCCTCATTTATGCATGCGAAAGCTGGAAAACAACTAAAGAAATAGAAAATAAATTAGACTCTTTTGAAAACAAATGCCTAAGGAAAATACTCGGCATCAAGTGGAATGAATTCAAGAACAATGCAGAGATAAGACAGATGACTGAACAACAACCAGTCTCACGGGTGATCAGGAAAAGGAGATGGACATATGTTGGTCACTTGATGAGAAGAAATGATCAGAGAATCCCAAAACAAGCTATCAAGTGGAACACAACAGGCCGAAGAAAAAGGGGCAGACCGCGTGAAACTCTAAAGAGGACATTATTAAGAGAGGCCAAGTTAACAGGCATAACATCCTTTGATGAGGTTGAAAGACTCGCCGAAGACAGGAAAAATTGGCGAACTACTTTGCGAGCCCTATGTGACGTCTAACGGCACGGAAAGGATATAAGATAAGATAAGATAAACACACAATTCCAAACGAACACGTGAAATCTAATATAAATAATGAATGGCATGGAAAATTTGTGAAATTAAATGTAAAATTAACAATTGATGATTATCGATGAAATTGGAAAATGTCTCAGTATTCCAGGACAAATACATATTACATTGAAAATGCCACCGTATTCCAGGACTAACACATATTACGCATGATTGGCCAGCAAAATTTACGATCACATCACTTAGAGACAAATCACGTGTCTTGATCGGCCCAAAACTAATCTGCAGGCCAGTAACATAATGCTGCGTTTACCCTATCGTCTTCTTACACATTTCTTTAACAGCTTACTCATGACTGACGACTCATGACTGACGACTCATGACTGACGACTCATGACTGACGACGTATGACTGACGACGTATGACTTACACGTATAATAAAAACATTTAACATAAATAAGCAGGCGCGGGCGGAGATCATTGCTAAAACAATCTTTCTCACCACAATGCAGACAGATTACAATCTTTCTCGCCACAATGCAGATTACAATCTTTCTCACCACAATGCAGATTACAATCTTTCTCACCACAATGCAGATTACAATCTTTCTCACCACAATGCAGATTACAATCTTTCTCGCCACAATGCAGATTACAATCTTTCTCACCACAATGCAGATTACAATCTTTCTCACCACAATGTAGATTACAATCTTTCTCACCACAATGCAGATTACAATCTTTCTCACCACAATGCAGATTACAATCTTTCTCACCACAATGCAGACAGATTACAATCTTTCTCACCACAGTGCAGATTAGAATCTTTCTCACCACAATGCAGATTACAATCTTTCTCACCGCAATGCAGACATATTACAATCTTTCTCACCACAGTGCAGATTACAATCTTTCTCACCACAATGCAGACATATTACAATCTTTCTCACCACAAAACAGATTACAATCTTTCTCACCGCAATGCAGACAGATTACAATCTTTCTCACCACAATGAAGATTACAATCTTCCTCACCACAATGCAGATTACAATCTTTCTCACCACAATGCAGATTACAATCTTTCTCACCACAATGCAGATTACAATCTTTCTCACCACAATGCAGATTACAATCTTTCTCACCACAATGCAGATTACAATCTTTCTCACCACAGTGCAGATTACAATCTTTCTCATCGCAATGCAGACAGATTACAATCTTTCTCACCACAATGCAGATTACAATCTTTCTCACCACAGTGCAGATTACAATCTTTCTCATCGCAATGCAGACAGATTACAATCTTTCTCACCACAATGCAGATTACAATCTTTCTCACCACAGTGCAGATTACAATCTTTCTCATCGCAATGCAGACAGATTACAATCTTTCTCACCACAATGCAGATTACAATCTTTCTCACCACAGTGCAGACAGATTACAATCTTTCTCACCACAGTGCAGATTAGAATCTTTCTCACCACAATGCAGATTACAATCTTTCTCACCGCAATGCAGACATATTACAATCTTTCTCACCACAGTGCAGATTACAATCTTTCTCACCACAATGCAGACATATTACAATCTTTCTCATCACAAAGCAGATTACAATCTTTCTCACCACAATGCAGATTACAATCTTTCTCACCACAATGTAGATTACAATCTTTCTCACCACAATGCAGATTACAATCTTTCTCACCACAATGCAGATTACAATCTTTCTCACCACAGTGCAGATTACAATCTTTCTCACCACAATGCAGACATATTACAATCTTTCTCACCACAAAGCAAATTAGAATCTTTCTCACCACAATGCAGATTACAATCTTTCTCACCGCAATGCATATTACAATCTTTCTCACCACAATGCAGATTACAATCTTTCCCACTACAATGCACATTTACTGAAAAGACGAGACGAACACTTCCACGCAGATAAACAATAACATTGGGGAGTTTTTAATGACTCACATGTCTGTGAATGTTCAGAAATGTTTGTATAAGAAAATGTCGAAGAATTGCACGAAAGTTTTTCCTGGGGGGGGGGGGGGGGGTGGTTGTTGAAGTACCGGGAAGTGTAGTAAGACTTTTACCATGATGACATATCTTGCTCGTGGATTTATGTGCTCACTGATTGTCTACCTTTGGCGGTTTAAATGTTCCTCGCTTCTTCTTGCACTGGGGTTTTGTCATTCCCCAGTGATGTTTCTTGTGTGATGTGCCCGGGTTTGTTATTACCCAGTGATGTTTCTTGTGTGATGTGCCCGGGTTTGTTATTGCACGATACTTATTTACTTCTTGGTCACTAGTCGTTGAAGCGTTGTTGCTCAAGTTATATTGGATATGTGCTCCATGTCAGGTGTTACTTCTTTTTACAATAAAATTCACACTGGTAGCATACTAGAACCAGTGAAGGGCCGAACCTGGGGAGATTTATTACAGGGCTGCTAATTTGTCCCGTTAGTACGACTGTACACATAAAGATGGGGAAATATATTTGATTTTAAAACCAACCGCCAAACGGATCAACTTTTTATTAAATCAATCTTACATTTAAATGCGAAATACGGCCGATACGAAACGAAACAAAAACATGTTCACAATTATCTGAAGAAACGACATCGTGCCGTACAACACAAACGCTGCTAGCTACTTCATTCATTTGCATGTTCCTTACGGGACTTTGCCTCCCTAACAGCACTCATGTAGGCCTCTCGGTTGTGAGCAAGATGGCCTGCTGCTGATGCGTCCATGCTAGCTACTACTATAATCTAATATACAGATCCAACATTGGCAGAATCAGCCAGTGAAAGGAGCTCTTCACCAAAATGATGCTCAGCAGAACCCACACATAGCATACATAAAGCTGTCTTCGGAGACGAAATTCATGTTTGCCGTTAGAAATGTCACAAAAGACGTACAATAAGAATTTTTATAAAGCACCATGTATTTCCATACCTTTTTTCTCTGTACATCGAGAATATTCTAAGAACGATCATCACAGACCAGACATAAAAATTGGAGGATTTAATATTAACAACCTTCAGTATGCTGACGACACAGTACTGATAGCTGAGAACCAACAAGACCTGCAAAATCTCTTGGATAAAGTCGCTAAAGGAAGTGAACAGAAAGACCTTACTTTAAACATAAAAAAGACAGAGACTATGGTTATATCTAAGAAACAGAATCCACCAATTCAAATACTTTGGAGCAGTAATAACTTCAGATGGGAAATGCAGAACAGAAATTAAGAATATAATAGGCCAAGCAAAGACTGCATTTCAGAGAATGAGAAACATATTATGCAACACATCCTTATCATTGAATGTTAGAAAACGAGTCCTAAAATGTTATATTGAACCTATCTTGTTATATGGAAGTGAATCATGGACAATAGGCAAGTCTGCACAAAAGTCATTGGCGGCAGCAGCAGCAAAAATGTGGTTTATTAGAAGAATGTTGCGAATCCCCTGGAAAGCAAAAATAACTAATGAAGAATGTATGAGAAGAGCTGGAGATACAAAAAATCTTGTCAAATAAATAAGAGAGAGGCAACGTACTTTCATAGGACATACAATGAGAAGAGGGAGCATTGAAAATATTATAACAACAGGAAAAATAGAGGGAAGAATATCAAGAGGAAGACCAGGAGAAATGATACTGGACAGTCTGACGGGATGATGTGAGAGGAGATCACCAAATGAGCTGATGGCCTGCATGAAGGATCGTGTACTCTGGAGAAGCATAATCGCCAACGCCAGTAGCCACAGCACCTGATGATGATAGTGATGATGACCATGTATTGTATTGTGAATACTTTTATTTTATTTGCTTCATCTTGTATTACAATTTGTTATTAATTTCATAAGGTCTAAACTCACTAAACGTCTTCACTACTCTGTCAAAAAAATCGTCATTATTAGCTCTACTAGATACCAGTACGATTTCAAAAGATGGATGCAGCGATCTTGTGTGCGACAGCGTCTTGTCTGTGACAGCGTCTTATGTGTGACAGCGTCTTGTGTGTGAAAGTGTCTTGTGTGTGACAGCGTCTTGTGTGCGACAGCGTCTTGTCTGTGACAGTGTCTTATGTGTGACAGCGTCTTGTCTGTGACAGTGTCTTATGTGTGACAGCGTCTTGTGTGTGAAAGTGTCTTGTGTGTGACAGCGTCTTGTGTGCGACAGCGTCTTGCGTATGACAGTGTCCTGTGACACGATCTTGTGTGTGACAATCTAGTTACGTGGCAGTCTAGCGTTTAAAACCTTAAGTGGTAGTTACATGTGTATAACAGTGCCTTATATGTTGTAATCTAGTGCATGGAAGTGCCTTATGTGGCAGTGTCTTGTGTGTTGGAGTGTCTTGCGTGACAGTCTTATGTGTGGGAGTGCCTTGTGTGACAGTGTCCTGTGTGTGGGAGCGTCTTGAGTGACAGCGTCTTGTGTGTGGCAGTGTCTTGTGTATGGCAGTGTCATGTGTGTGGGAGGTGCCAATGCCTTGTGTGTGGAAATATCTCGTCTGTAGCACCGTTGTGTATATGGGAGTATCTTATATGTGAGTGTTTTGTGTATGTGACAATGGTTTTATGTGATTTCTGTTATGTGGGAGTGCTATATCAGACCAGCCTACGGTGTTGACTTTCACATACCGGTCACGAATTTATTCCCATGACAGTTTGACAGAATGTATTTTCATGCGTCGCAGGTATTGCAAATTTGATAAATACACTGGATTCAAGAGAACAAGATTGCCTCACACAATTTATTCGTTTACGTCTGAATGCACTGCAAAACTGAATTGCTTCCCTTCTCTTAATGCGCTTGGAGTGGAGTGAGTAAGATCCCTTGTCGACACTTCTGATGATTAAAACATAAGAAATGACACTGGACTCAAGTTTAATTAAGAATGCTCAATAATACATTAACCGAAAGGAAAATTTGTAATAACCGCTTATTTTTGTTTTCCTATTTATGCATCATCTCGGCACCTTGCGACCTCGGACGGGGCGATCAACATTTGTGCTGTGTCTCTTCAATGTGTTACTTGTAACAATCAACATTAATCAGCTTTACCGAGATAGAAAACAGTAAATATAAAATAAATAAGTAAACCACCACTAATACAAAAGATCTAACTGCGCAAAGAAAGATTGAGAATTCTTGATCTAATGTCATATATGGCAAGTTTAAAACCACTGCCAACCTGTCCTAAAATTTTCATCCACAATAATGGCAGATACTAGAAACACAATGAGCAAAAGCTCTCACTAATAGTGACTGCACAATGGAAGTTAAAAAGGGACTAGCAGTTGCATCACAGAAACTAGCTCAAAATAAGAATATGTGGCAAGATACCAACAAAACACAGAAAGGGATATGTTTACTACGAGCTTACATATTTCAGGTGACAACGTATGGATGTGAAAAGTGGACGCTTAACAAAATCGCTATAAAAGAGAATAACTACATTTGAAATGAAATGTTATGGAAGGGCACTTAGAACTCTATAGACACTCGTAGAAAGAAAATCATATAAAGAGATATATTGACGGGATTAGGTGTCGCAGAAAATTGGCTTGTAAACATCGTCAAATTTAAAAAGATCACAACAAGAGACTGCCAGGTTTGGAGAGGTTGATAGCAGAAGGCATAGCACCTGGCAAAGGGGAAAAGGGGCGACTTCATCGAAGGTGGACTCAGGACATCACGTAAAGTTTGAATATGCCATTGCCAGATGGTCAGCTTACTCAAAAGAGCATTGCACTCTGGGAGACAGTAAGAGGGACAACGTTCAGGAAAGGACAAGCCGCATAACATGCTTAACTTTGTGGAGGAGATTTAAATGTTGGTTTTTTTGTGTGTTTTTCTGAGACTGCGAGCTGGAATATTCTTAGCTTCGGTGAATTTGAAGATGCTGATAAACAGGCGTCGTGTCATGTTGAGAGCTGGAATATTCTTAGCTTCGGTGAATTTGAAGATGTTGATAGACAGGCGTCGTGTCTTGTCTGAGTGAAGACCAAAGAAAAAAAAAGCCAGTTCTCTCGACAAACTCTACCGCCATGATGACCACATTGAGCCCTGGCTCGTCACCTGGACTGAACTTTTTACTAGGAACATCAGTTGATAGGTCTGGAATGGTCTTAGCCAGCTTTGCTTCACTGATCCATATAAGCGTACCTTTGCCAAATGAGCTGAGCAAGAAAAAAGAAAGAGTGAAAACCCTAGGCCTGTATCACAAGTTTAGAACCACAGTCAACAAAGTTTAGAACCACTGTCAACAAGTTTAGAACCGCTGCCAATAAGTTTAGAACCACTGTCAGCAAAGTTTAGAACCACTGTCAGCAAAGTTTAGAACCACTGTCAACAAGTTTAGAACCGCTGCCAATAAGTTTAGAACTGCTGTCAACCTTCTCCAGATCTGCACCTCAGAGCCCCAGACTCTGCGAGAAATTCTCAACGCCAACTCATTTCAGAGTCAATAGATTTTCTTTCGACTGAGACCCGTGCCCTGTGGCAAAGCCGTTTTCATTTCATTAATCTCCTCCATTGCCTTTCCGTTGATGAAAATCTGACGAGAGGAATACTCCGTGCTTAAGCAATAAATGAGAAAATAAATAAAACAAAAGAGAAAAGAAGAAAGCTACAAATGTGCAGTCGGGGGGTAATAAGTAATTTTAATTCTCGTCTGCCTTGCTCCTGATAAGTACGGGTGGGCGGGAACTCTGTTTTTACTGTAAGCTTCTCACGAGCTACCCCTATTGTCGATTGCCGGCCGGGTACGTGTATGTAGGCGTGCTGTGAGTCTTTAACCAGTTTCTGTCACGTTACATTAAGTAAGTCTTATCTGACCGTTTCCACAGCTCATCATTAAACGTCTTCACTTCTCTCTCCTCTTCTTATCTTCTTACTGCAATGAACGTTTTTGCCCAAGTCCTGTTTGAAAGCATCTTACCTTCTTCTCAGTTAGAACCGTGCTTAATGTAAGCATCATGTTTTTTGTTGTTGTTTTTTGCCTTTATATATATATATATAATCGATTTATGTCTTTCACATTCCCTTACCACTTTATAAGCCTGTAAACATTCACTTATGTATTACAGCAGAGATTTCCCAAGATTCTCCTTTCCACACTTATAGATCAGAACAAGAACATACAGTGCTAGTTCTCTTCTTTTATCTCTGCTTGGAGTGTATTAAGCACTGCAGAATGTATTAAGCACTGCAGGATAACTGGGAATTTAGCGGAATAATTTATCGACCCGCCTTTGACATAAGCGCGAAGGCGATGTCGCATATTCTATGGCCTTGTCGTTGACAGAAGGACACTTTAGACAAGTTGATTTCATTTTTTATTGTATTCTGTCCAAATTTTTTTTCTCCAACACACATTTAAACTCTATCCCCGTCTGTCTTGTCTGAAAGTATATTTCGTCTCTTGTTACAACACGAATGAGGATCATTTTTTGTGTGTTAAATCAGACGTTTTAGATGCAATGATTTTCTTGTGAAATATACGTACACAAGGCGCTCGAGAAGTTTCTTTAATAAGCTTTCAAGAGGCCTCTGTGGGAGCACAAATACCGCTACACGAAGAATGCGTGTGTTATTTTGTAGAGAGTTCCTCATTTTAGGCATACATTACAGGAACACAGTGTGAGCTTCTCCTTGTGGCATGTCACCCGCCAGCGCGATAACCGATTTCCACCCAGGTTTTATATGTCATATCTGGAGTAACAGATACGATAACCTCCCCTGATTCGCTTCTTCAGAATGTTCAGACCATGCGGTAGCGGGGGGTAAACATTGTAATGCCAAGGGATCTATGAGACCACGACAACAAATGTATTATAATCATTTTTGCCAGCTCTTACAAGACATCGATTGGATAGCTTAGCGTTTTAAAAGGCGCGCGCGTCTCGGCGCCAGTGCGGAGGTGCCCCGTCTTGCTGAAATAAAAAAAAAAGAAGTTTTGGCAGTCTTCCTGAAGCTGACGCATCAATCAATCAATTAAACATGCTGAGACAGGGCATACCAATTACAGAGTCTTCCTGGAGAAAAGAAAGGTCATTAGCCTCCTCCCTTGTAAAAGAAAGGCCATTAACATCCTACTTGGAAAAAAGAAAGGTCATTAACCTCCTTCCTGGAAAAAGAAAGGTCATTAACCTCCTACCTGGAAAAAAAGGTCATTAACCTTCTCCTTGGAAAAAGAAAGGTCATTAGCCTCCTCCCTGAAAAAAGAAAAGTCATTAACCTCCTCTATGGAAAAATAAAGGTCATTAACCTCCTCCATGGAAAAAAGAAAGACATTAACCTCCTTCCTGGGAAAAGAAAGGTCATTAACCTCCTTCCTGAAAAAACACAAAAATAAAACCCTTTCCCTTATTTGTTTGGCATGTCTAGAACATTGAAGATCTCTCTACGAAATAACACATATTTTCTCAGTGTAGTTGCATTTGTGTTCCTACAGAAGCCTCAGGAAAGTGTAATAAAACTTTAGTTTAATGTTAAAATTATTAGGGGAAGACCGAGAGAAATGATACTGGACAGCCTAAAGACTAAAGAGATGGCGTGAAAGGAGATCACCAACAGAGCTAATGGGCTGCATGAAGGATCGGGTACTCAGGAGAAGCATAATAGCCAACCTCAGTCGGCACGGCACCTGATGATGATGAATGTTAAATTTAAAAAAAAATATTTTATGCATTTAATATTAGGTTACATACTGTATTTTTAAAGCTGTTAACTGTTAGAAAATAAAATAGGAGAGGCCTGCTTATAAGAGCAATATTGAAAAACATACACATTAATGAATCACATGTACCTAAGATCCTCTAACTAAACAATTCTGTAATGTACATCTATTGCCGTATTCCTACATAAATTATGTACGGAAACATCGAAACTGTACAAGAATCCAAATTATTTCTTACTTATTGCCATTGAAAAAAAAACACACACACACAATTGTCCCATAATTCCATTCAAGGTCACGTGAATGTCCTTGATTGTCTTCCACAGCGTTGTAACGTTTGTCCCAGGTTTGTGGCCGTTGGGCTGGTCCGCTCAGTTGTTTCTTGGTGATATTAATATCTGATTTTAACTCTAGCATGAAACGTAAGGCCAAAAGAAAGTCCACAAATATTGGAGAACTTTCTGAATATTTTCCCCCCGAAACCTGTTTTTTTCCTTTCTTTTTTTCTCACTATCTGTCTGTCTGTCTGTCTGTTTTGATAATTATGAAGATAATTTCTATTCATTTACATGAATCACTCACGTCATATTTTTTTGTGTGAAAAATATTGGTATTATGTACGAGAAAAGCTGTATTTCTGGATTATCCGGGATAAATTCCATTAAAAGGTCAAAGTCCATGGGTTTGCTGTCCGTAGGTCTTGTCCCAAAGTGGCAAGATGGATGTTTTTCCCAGTACTTTCTCTTTTCTCTTTTTTCTTTCTGAATTTCACAATTCATGAAACATAGCGAAAGTCTTAGTGGCACCCGAACGAAGATTTCTTTCTTTCTTTCTTTCTTTTAATCATATGTGGTAGCCATCAAATATCGAGGACACAAAAAAGAACAAATATATCCATACTACAAGAACTTAATATTGAAGAAGGCTGGCTAGTAAAGCTGATTAAACAGAGAAAACTTAAATATTCTGGACATATTAAACGTCATGAGAATTTAGAGAAGACCATCTTGGAAGGGTACATAATGGGAAAAAGAAAGAGAGGAAGACCAAGGCGAAGATGGCTGCAAGACATCGTTGATGATCTGCCAAAGGATGAATCAGCATCAGGGCATCTTGCTCACAACCGAGACCTACAAGGAGAGCTTAAGAAAGTTCCGCAGGGGACATGCAAGTCACTAGTACCCACAATGCCTGCTGTGGGTCCTTATCTATGAACAAATTGTTTGCCCTCCAGAAAGGTACCTTCAGCTCCTGTAATGTTCTTAAAGAAAATATGAATTTGTGTATGGATTTAAACCTTTCTCTCGTTCTCAGGAAAGTGAAGGATCTACCCCATACAGTACGTGGTACTGATGCGCGTGTGCATGCTTGTAGAGCTGGGGATAAAGCTAAGTTATTTTTTTTTAAAAACTTCTTGCCCGGAATAGAACTGTTAAACAAAGAGAGAACATTCATCCTTACGGTTAAATCTATGCTTACAATGACACGTTGGAAGATGCAAGTGTGAGGTCTGTTACATTTCACGTCAGTGTACATGCGTCTCTAACATCATCAAACAGTTGTGTATCTGGAAAGATCTACATAATTTTTAAAAAATTCTCCCCCCCCCCCCCCAACCTTCAAGCTTCAACAGTTATGTCTGTCTTTCCAGAACATTTATCAACAGTTATGTCTGCCTTTTCAGAACATCTATCAACAGTTACGCCTGTCTTTACAGAACATCTATCAACGGTTATGTCTGTCTTTCCAGAACATCTATCAACGACCATATTTGACCTTGGACCTGGAGTCCCCCGATTTGCATTCCCCCTTTTTGTCGCTAACTTTGTTTAGTTAGTGAAAAATAAAAACCTTAACATTTTGTTAAAATGTAGAGTAGTCTTCAGTGTGTTAACACTAACCCTCTTGTCTCCGGAAATTTCTTTACAGAATTCAAAATACATTGCGTTCAATCTTATGCGAGAAAACCTTGTGAAATATTGCGTCTGATTCTGTAGGATGGGAGGCAGCCGTCACGTAATTGAGTTTTCAACACATTTTGCCATTCCGCCAGTATTGAATGAACTAGAATATTGAACTTCTTGGGTAAGGAGGACAGAAGATATAATAGAGAACTGTGTGAAAGTTCTTGATGAAATGTCGTGAATACAATCAGTGTCGTTCAGATTCGTGGGCAATCATTTACATGCAGCCTCGGGGAATTCCCCTGCTGTTCTCAACTCTTTATAAATTACTGAGGACATCTTGTAAGTTTTTTTTTAAAAGTTTTCTCTGACATTTGTATACAAATTTGTGTAAACTCTGTCGTTTATAAAATGCATGTGTTTTCCATGTTATTGCTTCAGTGTTATTTACGTGCAGCTTCGGAGAATTCTTTTCTGTTCTAAAGTCTTTATAAATTACTGAGGACATCTTGTAGGTTTTTTAAAAAGTTTTCTCTGACAGTTGTATACAGATTTTTTGTAAACTCTGTCGTTTATAAAATGCATGTATTTTCCACGTTATTGCTTCAGTGTTATTATTATTATTATTGTTATTATTAATATTATGTTATGTGGTGGATAGCGTTGTGTATCATGCCTCTCCATTTTGCGCTGTTCTTGGTGTTCTCAGTCAGTTCATTGAGATATTTTTTTCTCTTGGTCTTCTTCTGTTTCTGTTTTTTTTTCCTCGAATTTTCCAGTCATCAGTTTCTCTAACTTCTGTCTTTTCAGGACATGTCGAAGAAATTTTGACAGTCTTTCTTCTTATAATTTTAACTAATTTCCATTGTTCTGAAACTTCTGTGAGGACCAGTTTTTGTATGTCTCGTCTGGGTATTTGCTGCATCTTCCTCCAAAACCACGCCTTTGTTACTTCCACTTTCTTTGTAGTCTTTTTTTTTTGTAATGTCCAAGCTGCCAGCCATATAGCAATATTAGCTCTATATAACACTGTAATACTCTTTTACAGTTTCCTCTTTTCCTCACTTTTAGGGACATCTTATTAGTGCTAGTATCTTCTTATTATTTGTTATTATCTTATTATTATTATTTTCTTTTTTAAGACGACGAAAACAACAGGCCGTGACCCGGTGGTATTGCACACCGGGTCCACCCCGTAACGAGATGTGGAACTTATCCCCGACATTCAATGTGCAGGGCAGGTCTCGGCCATCTCGTTTAGTTCAAAATAACGGCCCTTTTGTTTAACTAAAGGGCATGTTGATCAGGGCACCTGCCAAGAGGACACTTTGACTTATTTGTGTGTGTGTGTGTGTGTCTCAGACCCAGTGAGTGGTCTGTCAGGACCCTGCACTGCGCAACTTTGAAAACTCATAAGAGTGATGTTTGTTGCTATCATCATGTGACACGTGCGTGTGGTTTTTTTTTGGCGTTTTTTTCGTGTGTGTGTGTGTTTTTATTTATTTATTTATTTTTATTTCCTTCCAAATCACAAAAAGAACAGTTGGTATTATTTACCTCCCTATCTTAAAAATTGTACTTTTTTGCAGCACTTCCCCCCCCTCTCTCTCTCTCTCTCTCTCTCTCTCTCTTAGGTGCTCTCTTTTTCTTCCTCTCATTCTTGAAATGTACATGAAATTGTTTCGGCATTGTTAATATCATCTTCACGTCACAAAACGCTGCTTCGTCCTACATATTTGTGATTATTTCATTTGTGCACTTTCAATGCTGTAAATCTAATCTGTGGGGAGATTGGTGACTATAATCAAAGGAATGATTAGTGCAACCCATACGCAAGGTAGCTTCTCGTTATTATTGTCTCAGTCACAACAGGAAGTAATGCATCTTTTTTCACAATCTTCTGCACAAACGAAAATTCTAAATACGAACATTCTGTTTTATGGACGGTCAGCGGAGCTGTATTATCTCCCTTGTTCAGAGACTTTAAATCATCGAGCTATATGGTTGCTACGTGCTTTGAAAACTGGTTATTTTTTGGCTTCAGATATTCTAAGTTCAGTACTAAAACTTATGTCTTGTGAGGGGTTTCTTGAAAATCATGTACGCAAGAATTTCATTTCTGAAGCATCCGCCATGACATCTGTTTATCTTTCTTTTTTTTTTACTTTAAGTGCTAGGGTTTGTGGAAGTTGAAAGTCCATCAATAGCCATGATTCTGTTACAAGCGCAATCACAAGTGCTTTATATGACATGGCTGTGTGTGTGTCACAGGAATGACTTAAACGAAGGAGTGACCGTTAGATATGTTCATTAAAATATTTCAGGGTAAAAAATCAAAACAGCTAACAGTTAAAAGTGATTACATATGAATTGAACTAACGAATAATAAATGCTATTTTACGTTATAAATATGCTCTAACCTTTACGCTAACTCTAATTTAACTCTAGTACTAGCACTAAATTTGATCTAACAACTCAAACTCTGTCCTTATCTCTGCTCTAATCTTAATATAATTCTAACGCTAATCTAACATTTACAAACCCTAATCTAACCATAATATCAACTCTGCTTTAACCATTTAACTCTGCTCTAACCCTAATCTAACTCTAGATCTAAACCTAACATTAACTCTGCTCTAACCCTCTCTCTCTCTCTCTCTTTCTCTCTCTCTCTCTCTCTCTCTGAACCTTAAGTGCCCAGGGCATATGGGGCTTCCGCAAGGGGTTTCCACAAATGCCTGTCCTTTGCCTTTTTTTCTGCTCTTGCTCAGCATCCTCTCTGTTGTTCTTTTCCATGTCTCTTACTTGTTTTCCCCTGTGGTGTCCATCTTAGTGCTATTTTTGGTAGTGAGTTTTCAGTCATTCGGAGCACATGTCCCAACCATCGCCAGCGTCATTCCTCAATAATTGTTATCAGTGGCTTCATCTGCATTTCTGCCAACAAGATGTTATTTCTTATAATCCTATAACCCTAGCTCTAACCCTAATCCAACTCAAATTCTAACCCAGATTCTATATCTAACCGAAGCCCTAAACCCTAACCCTATTCCTAAACTTTAACCAAGCTCTTGCCTTACCCCTAACTAACCCTATCCCAGAGTTAAACTCCAGCCGTACCCCTAACCCAAACCCTAAACTCGAATCTTATTATCGTCTAATCTGTAGCTCAATACACTCCTTCGTGACAGTATTTCTCTCACGCCTGTGAAATTCATCTCTAGTTTTTCACTTCCTCGTTGTCCCTTCCTTGAACAGCTACCACACGATATAGGTTTTAGTCCATTCCAGTAAACAGTCCAGACTTCACTACAGGATTCCACATTTCATTTCCCCTGGGCGTCTCGTGTGATCATCTTAGCAGACTGTGAGGTCACAGAATGTGGTTAACAGCTTTTGCTTTTCGTCTTTTATCACATGAAACGTGTGTGGTCTTCTCTACATTGTATTTCAGTTGTTTTTCTTTAACGAAAAACGGAACATTGTTGGCATCATTAAAATATTTTTTCTATTATCTCTTGTGGCATATTTTTAAAGAGTGTGTTATCTGAAGCTCCAGACACGTTCGTTTTGTAGTGGTGGCATGAAGATCGTCCTGTAGTCATTTTTTTCTTACTTTTAATAGCGAGTATTCTTCTAGAAAACTTAAATATTTTGGACACATTAAATGTCATGATAATCTAGAGAAGACCGTCTTGGAAGGGTACATAATGGGAAAAAGAAAGAGAGGAAGACCAAGGCGAAGATGGCTGCAAGACATCGTTGAGGATCTGCAAATGGATGCATCAGCAGCTAGACATCTTGCTTACAACCGAAAGGCCTACATGAGAGCTGTTAGGGAGGCAAAGTTCAGCAAAGGACATTCAAATGACTGACTGATTCTTCTTCTGCGTTGAGTGTCGAATGCTAAACCATTTAGACAAGGAGAAGGTATGCGTCAATGAATTTCTTTGTCCACCAGAGTTATGTTTTTGTGAAGCTACAGTTCTCCACCCATTCTCTTCTCCTGTAGAGACTGTATGCTTTGCTATGTTCTATATTTTGCAGGCTATTTTTTTACGTGTGCAAAATAGTATATGGTAGGTCTTCAGTTTCTTTTGATTATCTGCAGTGTCCTTGGTCAGTAGAGGGATTAGAAATTTAAGTGAATTCCCAGACAGTTTTAATCAGACAATGAAGCCAGGACAGTCTGTTGCCTCAAGCACACAACTCAAGTACAACATCCACCCGGTCCTCCAGCTTGGAGAGTTTGGACGTTGGGCCTGCGACCTGTCATTTGTTTTTAAACTACTACACAAACACGCACACACACAAAATGGAATTTAAATGTCAAGTCTTGGTGGAGCAGCGAGGAACTGCTGTAGTGATGCCAGCAGTGACTATTAGGGACGAAAGTCGCGGGAAAATCTCTGTTCCGACCCAGTCCCTGGCCATTCCCCCCCCCCCCACCACCCCACGAACAGACACTGGGAACATTACCAAAGAGGTCAAAAGGCGAAGATGGAAATGGCTGGGCCACATACTGCGAATGAAAAAAAAAACCCATTAACGCCTTGAAACCTCAAGGAAAATGAAAGATAGGCAGCCAATATGAATATGAGGGAGAGAGAGAGAGATTGATTGATTGATTGATCTTTATTTCAAAAGGGTTAAGAATTGGGCACGCATTTCTTATCTGACATTCTGCCCTATATCATACATCTTTCACTCTATTCCAGACATTCTACAAATATGCTGTTCATGTAACAAACATAACTAAAATTGAAGCTGAGAGACATAAAATAAAATATAACATTTAAGTTTCGCTCTTAAACATTCACTCAGTACAGAAGTAACTATATACATTATAAATGACTATCTACTAAAGAAAATTTTCGAGACTATTCAGAAAACAATTAATTGTATTCGTTGTCTGTAAGAGCAGTTTAAGATAACTTTAAGTTTTATAATTCATGGAGGGAGGGAGAGAGAGAGAGAGAGAGAATGCAGGAAGAATTAAAGGAAGCAAGAAATACATGGTGTGAGGTAACCGGACTTGCTCGAGACAGGATTGGCTAGAGAACCTTTGTTGATGACTTGTGCTCCACTGGGAGTACAGAGGACTGATGATGAACATTCACGTGTTTCTGGCTTTGATGACAGTGCCACCTCCCAAACAGACATTTGTCTTCTGTTAGTACAGAGTTTGGGAGGCAGTCGTGTATATTATTGTTGGGGGGGGGGGGGCAAATGGTGCCCTTAGTTTGCGGGCATCATTGTACTTCCGGGGATGGGGAGGGAAAAGGGGGGGGGGGCAAGTTTCCAGAAGCTTCCAGAAAAGGTCACGTGATTTTGGGGTGTCGTGGTGGCACGGTTTTTTGGGCTGAGTGAGTTAGTGTTCGTCTGACTGTGGTCCAGTGTGGTTGTGTGCAGCCGTTGTGGTCAATATGTAGTCTGGTTATGTGCAGCCGTTGTGGTCAATATGTAGTCTGGTTGTGTACAGCCGTTGTGGTCAATATGTAGTCTGGTTATGTGCAGCCGCTGTGGTCAATATGTAGTCTGGTTGTGTGCAGCCGTTGTGGTCAACATGTAGTCTGGTTGTGTGCAGCCGTTGTGGTCAACATGTAGTCTGGTTGTGTGCAGCCGTTGTGGTCAACATGTAGTCTGGTTGTGTGCAGCCGTTGTGGTCAGCATATAGTCTGGTTGTGTGCAGCCGCTGTGGTCAACATGTAGTCTGGTTGTGTGCAGCCGTTGTGGTCAACATGTAGTCTGGTTGTGTGCAGCCGTTGTGGTCAACATGTAGTCTGGTTGTGTGCAGCCGCTGTGGTCAACATGTAGTCTGGTTGTGTGCAGCCGTTGTGGTCAACATGTAGTCTGGTTGTGTGCAGCCGTTGTGGTCAACATGTAGTCTGGTTGTGTGCAGTCGTTGTGGTCAACATGTAGTCTGGTTGTGTGCAGCCGTTGTGGTCAATATGTAGTCTGGTTGTGTGCAGCCGTTGTGGTCAATATGTAGTCTGGTTGTGTGCAGCCGTTGTGGTCAATATGTAGTCTGGTTGTATGTAGCCGTTGTGGTCAGTATGTAGTCTGGTTGGTATTTTTTTGCAGAAATTGTCTTCTTTGTTTTTGTTGTTATTGTTGTTGTTGTTGTTAGTAGTCAGTATGTTCCTTGGTTGTATGTTGGATTGCCATATGGCAGGGCAACATGGCGGCACATCATCATTTTTTTTCTCTCTCTCTCTGACCTTAAGTGCCCAGGGCACATGGGGCTTCCGCAAGGGTTTTCCACAAATGCCTGTCTTTCGCCTTTTTTTCTGCTCTTGCCCAGGTGAGCCCTCTATTGCTCAACATCCTTTCTGTTGTTCTTCTCCATGTCTCTTTTGGTCTACCCTTACTTCTGCTCCCCTGTGGTGTCCATCTTAGTGCTATTTTTGGTAGTGAGTTGTCAGTCATTCGGAGCACATGTCCCAACCATCGCCAGCGTCTTTCCTCAATAATTGTTGTCAGTGGTTTCATCTGCATTTCTGCCAATAAGATGTTATTTCTTATGGTGTTTGGCCAAAATATTTTTTTTAAATCTACGTAAACATTTAGTCTGGAAAGAATTCAACTTGTTTTCTATGGTTTTGGTGATTTTCCAGCATTCACTTCCATAGAGTAGTACACTTAGAACATTACTCTTAAATATCCTGATTTTCATATTTATGCTTAGTTTATTTGATTTCCATATATTCTGTAGCATTGCAAAAGCCTGGTTTGCTCTAGTAAGTCTGCTGTTGATGTCCTCTGTGCTGTCTCCATTTTCTACTACTCTGCTGCCAAGGTATACAAATTCGTTGACCTCCTCCACTAACTTGTTATCTACTCTGAGTACATTTCTGTTGTTCACATTTTGCTTCATTAACTTTGTCTTTCCTACGTTGATCTTTAGTCCTATGTTGTTTGCATTCTGGGTTAACTTGTTTATTTTATCTTGCATATCTTTGTGACTGCTTGATAATAGACAAATGTCGTCCGCAAAGTCAAGGTCCTCCAGCACTGTGTCAAGGGTCCATTGTAATCCTCTGCGTTTGTCTGATGTTGCCTCCTTCATTAACCAGTCTACTGCCAAGATAAATAATGATGGTGATAGTACACATCCCTGTTTCACTCCTGTTTGTACCCTAAAGCTGCTGGAGGTATGTTCTCCACAGATAACTTTGCACTGAAAACCCTCGTATAGGGCTTTGATTACATTAACTATTTTATGGGGGAGGCCATGCCATCTTAGGATTTTCCACAGTGCATCTCTGTTGACACTGTCAAAGGCTTTCTCAAAATCTATGAATAATGCATATGTTGTGCTATGCCACTCATTTGCCTGTTCTAATATTTGTCTAAGTACAAATATATGGTCTATGCATGATCTTCCTTTCCTAAATCCTGCCTGCTCGTTCCAAAGTTTTTCCTCAAGTGTTGGTACAATTCTGTTGATGATTATTCTGCAAAATACTTTACTAGTGAGTGGCAGTAGGGTAATGCCTCTCCAGTTCCCGCAATCTCTGAGGTCACCCTTCTTTGGTAGTTTTACTATAAGACCAGTTTTCCACTCCTCTGGGGTTTTTTCTAAATCCCAAATTTGTTGTAATATCCGGCAAAGTTGTTTTGGTGTTTATGTTTCTTCTGCTTTCAACATCTCATCATTTTTTAATGAGTCATTATTTTCCATTTTCATCAAGTCCATCCATTAAACGTCTTACTAATTATGCTTAGGGCCGATTTTAATGAGTTGTTGCAGGGTGTGTTGTGCCAGCTAATAGTTGTTGTAGAACTTGGGTTGTGTCTGAGAGCTGAAGAAAGTGTTTATCTACTTCAGGTCAACTTTCAGGTGGACGATTTTCAAAATAAGTTGGACTAATCTGAGATTAGTATTTGGCTGCAGTTAATAGGAACATCGATACTACTTCAGTTTGGTGCCTTGGGAGGAGGCATATACTGCATCACTAGGTCATTAATAACAAAAAGCAACTGTTTTATACGGTATAGTTTCCTAATTGTAATAGTTTTGCTATTTATAATTTTAAGGAACCCCTGAAATAGTATTGGCGCCAACTAAAATGGTTTTCTACTGGTTTGATCATTGTCTACTTGTGGAGTACAGTTTGAACTTATACATTTCTTCTTGTTGGTGTTCTAACAATCACCTAATTTTCTATATTATACACTGAGAAAATACAACAAGACACCCAGGCTTCCAACTCCACAAAATAATACAAATACACAGCTTAACATAACTTGGCAGTCTTCCACCCAAAACAACTGGTCAACAATGAGAATTCCAACAAAGCCAATTGGTGTAGTATTTCATTAGACCAGGCACATTTATTAATGGACAAAATGAGGGTGAAATCATGAATGATGGAAACATAGCCATCAGGCTGAACAAGAATTACATTAACAGTGCCCGGCGTGAGAGCGAACTCCTCGCCATATGGGCGAAAACCTTACAATGTACTATGCACACAAAAAAATCAATACTTACAACATTACCAACAAAACCTCAACCAACACAGGGAAAAAAACTAATTCTTCCATCTCACTACCAACAAATTGCCAGTGGTAGAAACTCTTCCTAATCGAGATTCCAATCTGCAATAAAACTACTAAAATTCTTCCTACATCACAAACCAAATAAACTCCTACTACAACAAACAAGTAAGGCTCTCTCTACCACATACTAGAGTCAATCACACAACCTTTCTCTAACACATTCTGACCAAAAACTAACTTTTTCAGCCCATGCATACCTCCCGCTCAACTCAACCACGTGACTTCGAATTTTCTCGAACCACGTGCTTGACACACGGTGATGAGTTGTGGTCTACCAGACCACAACTACAGGGTTACACACACTACACTCTGTACAGAATTGTTATTCTGTTACATAATAACCGAATATTTCCTTCGCTAAATATATAGTTATAATTTCGCGTTATAGAAGTTAGAGACATTGGTAGCACAGGAAAACTCAAGGAGTAAACGCCAGGAGAACAAGAAAAAAAAAAAGGGACAATATATGGACTGACCAAGGTGGCTTGGGAAAGGTAGTCGGAACTAACTTACCAGGGAACTAACTAATCAGGGAACACGCACACATGACAGAGAAACATGACAGTCAACGTGTTTCATGACAACAAATAAATACTTACATAATTGTTTCTAGTCGAGAGCTGGATATGGAAAACAAAGACAAAGCAGTGAACTATGACGAACACAACTCTGTGAAATGATAATAACTTTCTGAACAAACTAGTTGTTTCTGAACACCCATTTCAGCAAAGAGTGATTGACTGACTGATTGATTTGACTGATCTCACGAGACAGCGCCACTGCAGTTAGGGCATTCCGCATGTCCGCTCCCCCCCCCCCCCCCACCTCCCCCCCCCCCCCCCGTCCCAGTAGCCAGTGTGAGATGTGTGTACTGATTGTCCCTGTCGAGTGTTGATCGTGGGTTCGTCGGCCCACGTCCACAGAGGGAGTTTATTCATCCTCAGCGTGCATCGCTCCCGTCTCCTTCATCCTGCAGAGTTTGGCTTTTAAATTGAGTCAACAAAAACTGGAGAGAGAGAGAGAGAGAGAGAGAGAGAGCATAACGTTCTAACCGGTTCTGCTGCTTTTATGAGGACAAAATTTTGATTTGACTGGTTCATTTTTAGAAATGAGAATTCGATTTTGAAGCACTCCATTAAAATTAGGATCATGGAATGCAGTCAGTCACATGTGTGGGTGGAGTCACAGAAAAAAAAAACTTGAAAGAAAGAGAGAGAGGGAGAGAGAGAGGAGAGAGAGAGAGAGAAAGAATGAATGAATGAAACAATCAATCAATGATGTTTATTTTCTAATGGCGAAGAATTAGGCACGCAGGGCCTGTCTGATAATCTTCCCTTCATCACTTCATCTTTCATTATTATCAGACATTCTTTTTAATATAAATATAAAAATCCCATGCAAAAAATACGCATCTAAGAATGGAAAATGAAACTATTACATTCACAGATATAAGATAATGAACTATATGAGAGGTAACTAATCTAACAAAGATAGCTGCCGCACACACACTCATATATTGTGAATGGAGTTTTTCTAACATCACATTCATTAAGATAATTTCTAACCAGATTCAACAAGTTACTTTTAGAACTATGTTCTATAAGAACAAATTGGTGGCTGGGGAGTCATGGGAAGAAAGGATATAAGGTACTCTAAGGAGGCATATACAGTAGTTACAAGCAAGTAAATATATATATACTTGTAACTATATATATATATATATATATATATATATATACAGAATTACAAGCAAAAAATATAGTTACAAGAAATTAAATATATTTACATGCAAGTAAATTTATGCAGTTATAAGCAAGTAAATATATCCAATTACAAGCAGATAAATTTATCTAGTTACAAGCAAGTAAATATAATTACAAGCAAGTAAATATATCTATTTACAAGCAAGTAAATATAATTACAAGACAGTAAATGTATCTAGCTGCAGGCAAGTAAATATAATTACAAGCAAGTAAATATTGAAAAAAAAAAGCTTGAGTTAAACGATGAAGTATTACTAACTGTTTTAAATGGTAGGGGAGAGTGTTCCAGAGCCATACGGCACAGTTAGGGAGAAGACAGTTTTATAAACTTTGGCTATGTTTGGTGTTAAACAGTGGTTTTGGCTATGTTTAGTATTAAACAGAGGCGTTGGCTAGATTTTGTATTAAACAGTGGCCGAGATTAATGCAGGAGCAATTTGCGACAAAATACTATGCACAAACTTAACTTTGTTAAAAATGATTCTAAATTTGAAGGGCAGAATTTTGGGGTGTTTGTGCCGATCTACAGTCTGTACTGAGTTTTTTTCCCCCATAAATTAGATTTAATACTCGTTTGTGAAGTGAGTGGAGACTTTTCGCGTTTGAAACTGAGCATCCATCCCAGAATGTGAAACAGTAATGTAAGTGTGTTTGTTTGTGTGATATGTAGCATGAATTTTTGTGTCTTTGTTGATAAACTATTTAATTTTGGCTGCTTTTTAAACTTTCTGTGCTGTCAAGTTTGTTAAAGGTTATATGCATGTGAGAATTCCAAATTAAATATTGATCAATGATGAGGCCTAGAGAAAGAGAGAAAGAGAGAGAGAGAGAGAGAGAGAGAGAGAGAGAGAGAGAGAGAGAAAGAAAGGGAGAGAGTGATTGAAAAACTTATCTCCTGTTTTACTACATCATGAATTTTCCGAATTTTCACAGATCCCACTTCTATTTTTTTTATACTTCCAAGAGAAGATTTTTTTTTTAACTTCGGAGGTGGAAACTTTTAGAAGATAATGTTCTAAAATCTCTAAATAGTCTCTTAGATACTGTCAGCTTTTCCATTTTCTGTATAAGAAACAACGAAAGAAACAAAGAAAGACAGAATAGAAAATTGCCACCATTGTCTTCCAAATTATGTTCCAGTAAAAGATATGGAACTTCTCCCAGCCTGAAGAACAGAATCTAATATCACCTTTGAACTTCACTGACCTATAAAGCACAATGATATGTTTCTTTTGTTTCTAAAATTTACCTAAAGTGAGCTAAACAAAGACAATTTTAAAAAAAGATAATTATGCCAATGATCTGAAGGCTGGATATTCGGTTTTGGAATAGTGAAAGGAAACAAACCATTTTATCCTCATGTACTGCAGTATCAAATTAAGTATAGTACGTGTGTGTCCTGTTTTACCCGAATACTACGCCGCAGCCAACAAACTCCGTCTACTCCGCTGATGAACTTTAATAGGAAAACTCATCTCTAGACTTCAGGATTGAAGTCAGAATTTCACTGTTAGAACACCTCTCTGTAGCTGTAACACCTTTCCTTAGCGCTGAAAAATAGTCGTGCTTCTGAGATAACGTCTTTTTTTTTATTTACCTCTTTCTCTACAAAGCAGAAACTGACAGTGTTGGTAGATCTTGTAAACCTATGAGAATCAGAGTTGAGAACGATATTCAGGCGAGGTCTAAATAAATTGAAAAGCAGCATATTGCTAACCGAAGCCGTATAGTTATAAATTAATCTCACCAGAGATGTCTTAATAACAACAGCTAAAGATGTGGTTCCAGTAGAGAAAACACAAAAGGATGGATGGGTTACAACATGCACACTAGAACTGATAAACAACATAGAGAAATGAGGACGCAATGGAAAGTGACAAACAACGACAAAGATGAATATAAATCTTTAACAAAAGAAGTACGAAGAAACATAAGAAAAGACAAAAAACAATATATACAAGATTGTTGTGAAAGAATAGGACATCAGAAGTGTGGAAGAGATAGTGAAATGTTTAAAGAAATGAAGACATTGACGACAAATGTCACACCTAAGCTAAATGTAATTTGTGACGAGATGGGGAATACCTTGACAGAGACAGAGGAAATTCTAGAAAGATGGAAGGAATACTACAGAGGAATGTGTGAAACAACCGACTGTGAAAGCAGAAATCAACAGTGTGAATTATTATTGGAGGAGAAAAAAAACATGAACCGACAATAGAAGAAGTTTTATTGGCAATAAAGAATCTGAAAAATGGTAAATCACCAGGATGTGATGAGATAACAGCTGAATTTATTAAAGCAGGATGAAAGGAATGTGCAACAATCTATCATGCACTATGTAAAAAGATATGGCATTCAGGTATTTGGCCAAAAGAATGGAAAAGAACTGTATTCATACCACTGCCAAAAAAGGGTAACCTGAAATTATGCACAAACTACAGAACTGTTGTTCTGATTAGTCATGCCAGTAAAATTCTGTTAAAAATCATAATGGGTAGACTTCGAAAGAAAATAGAAGAAGAAGTCAATATGGTCCAAGCTGGTTTAAGGCAAGGAAGAGGATCAAGAGATCATATATTCAATATAAGATTAATAATAGAAAAATGCAGAGAGTTTAATGTAAATCTATATTTATCCATTATAGACTATTCAAAGGCATTTGATTGTGTACAACACCAGAAACTTTGGGAAATAATGGAAAAAATGAGATTTCTAATACATTTGATACAATTAACATCATTGCTGTATCTAGACCAACAAGCAGCAGTGAGAATAAATGGTTAAATAACAACTTGGTTTGACATAAAACAAGGGGTCCGTCAAGGGTGCATATTGTCGCTTTACTTATTTAATTTGTATACTGAACATATAATGAGGAATGTTAGAGAAGATGTAGACAAAGAATATAACAAATGGAGGTTATAAAATACCAGAGGTTAGATATGCTGATGACACAGTATTACTGTCCACAACACAAAAAGGAATGGAAAAACTAATTATGTCAATCCGTAAGAACAGCGAAGAGCAAAACCTCTATCTTAATGCGAAGAAAACTAAATTGATGACAACTGACAAAACAAACAAGGCAGCTGATATATCTATCAATGAGGAAAAACTGGAAATAGTGGAGAGTTTTAAATATTTTGGAACACTACTAATCAATAATAGAGATACAATGAGAGAAATTAAAAGGAGGACATCTATCGCTCTTCAGAAAGCAAAACAACTAAAGAATCTGTGGAGAGGAGCAGACAGAACCACAAAAATAAGATCTTTACCATCGCAACATATGCCTGTGAGACCTGGACACTTAACAAAACAGCTGAGAAACACATAAATGCCTTTGAATGTAAATGTTACAGAAGAGTTCTTCAAATATCATAGACACAAAAAAGAACAAATATATCCATACTACAAGAACTTAATATTGAAGAAGACCGGTTAGTAAAGAGGATTAAAGGGAGAACACTTTAAACACATTAAACGTCATGATAATCTAGAGAAGATGGTCTTGGAAGGGTACATAATGGGAAAAAGAAAAAGAGGAAGACCAAAACGAAGATGGCTGCAAGACATCGTTGATGATCTGCAAATGGATGCATCAGCAGCAGGCCATCTTGCTCACAACCGAGAGGCTTACAGGAGAGCTGTTAGGGAGGCAAAGTTCCGCAAATGACATGTAAATGAATGAATGAATGAATATTAACTTCCTTTCAATTTCCTTCTCCCAACATTTCTCATCAAAAGGCATTGGAAAAGTATAGAAATTAATTCGGGAGTGAAAGAGTCAGTCTGTCTGTCTGTCTGTCAGTCTGTCTGTAATATTTGGTTTTCCTCCTAGTGGTGTCTATTTATTTCTCCTCATACTTTTTCTTCATGAAATCTTGTGTTTATGCCGAATGCAGGCTTAATATCGCGTGTTTTCCTGTGGACATCTTAGTGCTAAAATCCCTAACAAACTGGGCCTAAGACTCGAATACGTCAAAGATTATGCCCACCCCATGTATGAAGGTAATCGATAACCTCGTACTGCACAAACACCATTGCGATGTATCAAGGCGTGACATTTCAAATTTTAAATAATGAATCAAGAAACAAGAAGGAAACTAGAGATAATACTTTCGCTGGTGACAAGTTGAGGACATGTTATGGGGAAAGAGCATTTAAAGCATTTGGTACTGTGATATGTTGGGGCACTATCGTTAGTTGTGGGCCTATCTGAAGAGATGAAGAAATGGCAGCGATCGATATCTGCAGATGAGTATCGTCTGTAGTCGATAAGTTCAGCGTCTGCGACAAAGAGGAAGAAGAGGAGAAAAGTGGGGAGGGGGGAAGTGTTGAGAATGGAGGGGGTGGAGAAGAAATAGTTGACTGGCTTCCGGTACATTAACTCTTCACCAGTCCAGTTCTTTTTAAATCTCAGCTTAGCCATTTGCAGTCTGGACTGCTCTTAAATATTTGTGGGTTTTTTTTTGGGAGGTTTGTGTGTGAATGTGTGGGGGTGCGTGCCATCATAATTGTTTGTGTATGAGTGAATGTGGCTGTGTGTCAGTATAGCTGTGTATAAATATGTGACTGTTTGTCAGTATAGCTGTGTGTAAATATGTGACTGTTTGTCAGTATAGCTGTGTGTAAGTATGTGACTGTTTGTCAGTATAGCTGTGTGTGAGAGTGTGTGTGTGTGTGTGAGCTTAGCTGTGTGTGAGCATAGCTGTGTGTGACTGTGACTGTGTGTCAGCATAGCTGTGTGTGAATGTTTGTGTCAGCATAGCTGTGTTGGATTCTGTGTCAGCATAACTGTGTGTGAGTGTGTGTCAGCATAGCTGTGTGTGGCTGTGTGTTTCAGCATAGCTGTGTGTGGCTGTGTATGTCAACACACTGTGTGAATGTGTTTCAGCATACCTGAGTGTGAGTTTGTGGCTATATGCCAGCATGGTTGTGTGTCTGTGGCCAAAGCGTCAGCATGGCTGTCTGTGGCTGTGTGTCAGCATGGTTGTGTGCGAGTGTGTGGCTATGTGTCAGCATGGTTGTGTGTGAGTGTGTGACTATGTGTCATCATGGCTGTGTGTGTGTGTGAGCACTGACAGGAAGGAGTCACACTAGAAAAATACAAAAAAATAAACCAGTGACGTCATAGAATGTATCATGTAAGCCATTAAAAATCAAAACGAGCCTAAAACGAGAAAAGGTCCTACACTGGGAGAACGAGGGCACTGAATTTATAATAGACGTAAGTAGTAATAGTAACTAAACTGGGGGATAAATCTAGGTATAGGAAACAGGAATATTATGTACGATGAAGCAGGACATGGAGTGCTGCAGGGAGATGTATATGATTAGCTTCGTTTAAATTTTGAGAAGAGATCGTCCCGCCTAGAATTCCCAGTGAATAAGAAGGGGGTGGGAGCGGAGGGAGGCTGGAAGAGAGAAACGGCTCACAAGTAGTTGGGGAGGGGGGGAAGATAAATCCCCTATATTAATGACTATCAATTAACACCAGATACAGTGAGCTAGTAGGAGACACCAGGGAAGGGATGGGGGGGGGGGGTGCAAAGGGGGTGAGAGCGAGAGAACAAAATGAAAGAAGAGAGAGAGCGCGCGCTAATTATAATTGTGCTATATTTTAGTTATGTCGGGAACGCGAACCCGGGATCAGAAACCCAGGAACAGGGACCCGGGATCAGAAACCCAGGAACAGGGACCCGGGATCAGAAACCCAGGAACATGATATGGGATCGGAAACCCAGGAACGTGAACTCGGGATCGGAAGCCCAGAAACGGGAACCCGGGATCGGAAACTCAGGAACGGGGACCCGGGATCATTAACACAGGAACGGGGACCCGGGATCAGAAACCCAGGAACAGGGACCCGGGATCAGAAACCCAGGAACAGGGACCCGGGATCAGAAACCCAGGAACATGATATGGGATCGGAAACCCAGGAACGTGAACTCGGGATCGGAAGCCTAGAAACGGGAACCCGGGATCGGAAGCCCAGAAACTGGAACCCAGGATCATAAACCCAGAAACGGGGACCCGGGATCAGAAACCCAAGAACGGGGACCCGGGATCACAAACCCAGGAACGGGGACCCGGGATCACAAACCCAGGAACGGGGACCCGAGATCAGAAACTCAAGAACGGTAACTCGGGATAGTAAACCCAGGAACGGGGACCCGGGATCAGACACCCAGGAAAGGTAACTCGGAATAGGAAACCCAGGAACGGGGACCCGGGATCACAAACCCAGGAACGGGGACCCGGGATTGGAAACCCAGGAACGGGAACCCGGGATAGGAAACCCAGGAACAGGGACTCAGGACCGGAAGCCCAGGAACGGTAACTCGGGATAGGAACCCAGGAACGGGGACCCGAGATCAGAAACCCAGAAACGGGGAATCGGGATCACAAACCCAGGAACGGGGACCCGGAATCGGAAACCCAGGAACGTGAACTCGGGATCGGAAACCCAGAAACGGGAACCCGCGATAGGAAACCCAGGGACGGGGACCTAGGAACAGGAGAAATTGAGAGAAATAGAGAGAGTGAGAGAGAGAGAGTGAGAGAGAGAGAGTGAGAGAGAGTGAGAGTGAGAGAGAGAGAGAGAGAGTGAGAGAGTGAGATGAAGTTGTACGATAGAGCGGAGTCTGAAGAGCAAAGTCAATCAAAAGAAATAGAGTCACTGATGGAGACAGTCAGAATTCGTCCCTTTTTTGTTTGTTCCTACACTACACCTATTGGCTGGTGTTCTTTAACGGGTCTTGCCCTCGCGGAGTACCTCGGACATGAAGTATTATACCACATGAAGTATTATACAGTGAAGTACCCAGAGAGCGAGGGTTAGAACCTATCCAGTTCCCCGTTTGGTCAGCGGTAACTGCAACGCAGTACATCAGGGCCCACATCTCTAGCAGGGCCTTGCATTTCACTGTTCAGAGGGGACGCCTGTCTATATATGTGTGTGCATAGGTGTATATAGTTATATATATATATATATATATACACTGTATCGTAATATATATATATATATTACTATATACACACTATATCGTATATATATAATAGAGTAAGGTCTTCCTGTGACTCTAAAAAGGTCTTCATTCCTAAAATGGACATTAATTTGTGCACAGTACGAGGCACTGCTAGGTGACACAGCACGCACAGATAGGTGACACAGCACGCACAGATATCGATGGTTAGATGGAGGAATCAGGATTCATGTGCCACTCAGTTTTTTGGATATGTACTATCTTTCGAATTTTAGGGAGTGAAAAAAATGGTCTTAATTCTTGTTTTCTAAAATTCTAAAAACATTATGTAGGTGTGTGTTAAATTACCATATTTTCATGAATAAATGCCACCGGCATTTACTCACAGAATTGTCACTGTGATTCGGCGTTTATTAAAGGCCAGCGTCTATTCAAGGTAGCCGTTTATTCACAGAATGCCAGTTAGTTTTTCAGCATCACTAGTAGCCTATAACATACGTCCGTCTTCCACAATCTTTATCCTCTCCCGACTGAACTGGCGTTTATATGAGGCATGTATTTATTCGAAACATGACTTCGTCCACCCACGCGTTTAACTGAGACAGGCAACTATACTACTGGACAAAAGTTAAGGGTCGGTTTTTTTTCAATTCTTACAAAAACAAAATCAACTGACTAACAAACAAGCCATTACTACCAAAGAAAACAGCATTTAAAACTGAACAAATTCAATCATTTCATTTGCAAATCGGAATAGGAATACACATAGAGCAAGCTGGCGAAATCACTCACCCCTCGTCCAAAAATACACAAGAGTGGTCTTCAAACAACAAACATGTCAGTATCGCGTGTGGCCACCGTCCGCTGCCAGACATTCGACGCACCGTTGCCTCATCGAGTTAACTAGGGTTCTTAGGACATTCTATGGAATGGCCTGCCACTCTTGTTGAAGGAAAAGGGTCAGCTGGGTGACATCAACAGGTGGAGGATGATTTCTCGAAATGTGTCTGCCTAGGACATCCCAAATGTGCTCAACGAGCGACAGATCGGGCGACCGAGCTGGCCAATCGATTCGAATAATTCTTTGTTGTTGAAGAAAATCTACGACACGACCCTGATGTGATCTTGTGTTATCGTCTTGTAGGATTGCCACTGCACCCATGGCTTTCAAGGTGGGCTGGACAATGGGTTGAAGAATTTCATTCAGGTATCACTGGGCGGTTAGGGTGCCATGAATGACATGGAGGAGAGTCCTGCTGTGCCTGCTGATGCCACCCCAGACCATGATTGATCCCCCTCCGTAACGATCCACCTCTTGGAAGTGGCGTCATAGAACCGTTCCCCTGGTCTTCTCCAAACACGGATTCTGCTATCATTGAAGGACATACTGGAGCAGGATTCGTCCGTGAAAAGAATTTCACCCCACTGGCACCTCGTCCAACGGATGTGCTGCCGGCACCAGGCAACTCTAGCTCTGCGGTGAGCTGGAGTAAGAGGTATTCTTATTGCTAGTCATCGTGAAGCCAGCCCAGATTCTCTTAAACGCCTGCGAATTGTTCTGCCGCTAACATTGACGTTTGCCGTAATCGTTAACTGGTTTCTGAGAGTGGAAGACGTTACTGTCAGATTGTGGAGTGTTGACAGCTGCAGGTATCTGTCATCTTGTCTACTCGTATAACGAGGTCGGCCTGAACGATGCCTGCCTTCTATTCCTTCGGTTGCGAGAAATCGCTCAAAATGCCTTTGGATGGTAGAATGGGACATCTGAGAACGCCGTGCAACTTCACGACCAGATAAACCCGATGCCACTCAAAGGTGCTAAAACGCCTTCGTGATGGCATGGTGTTTTTCAAATAACAAAAATACCCCTAAACCGCTTTAATAAAAATGATTGGAAGATGAGAAGTGTTCACTAAGGATGCCTCTTACACGTGCAGCACAAATTAGCACGATTTTATTTACCTGCTGGGTCATGCTGACACTTTTAAAAATGACCTAATATTTTGTCTAGGATGATGCTACTGCACGTGATTTTTACATTTGTTGTGATGAACAGTTGGTGTTGTTTGTGCCCCGGCTGCATAGAAGGCTGCTTGAGAATACAATTTAATCAAGATTCTACAATAAATAAATTTACAGTTTTAGTACGGCAATCAAAATAAACATATGCTTGAAATTAATGACCGGTCCTTAACTTTTGTCCAGTGGTATATTTCAGACGAGGCATTTATCAAGGAAGTACGGTATTAGTGTATGCAAATTCTCTGTCGCCCTATGTACAAAAGAAATTTCTTGTTTTTAATGTTTTTATTGATCTTTATCTTTCCCATCGCAACATATCCTTTAAATGCTACAGAAGGGTTCTTCAGATATCATGGACACAGAAAGGAACAAATATATCCATACTAAAAGAGCTTATGTTGAATAAGTGTGGCTAGTAAAGAGGATTATACTTAAATTTTTTTGACATATTATAAACGTCATGCGAATTTAGAGAAAACAGTCTTGGAAGGTGCGAAAAATAAAGAGAGGGAGACCAAGTTGAAGATGGCTGCACTTCGTTGACGATCTGCGAATAGACGCATCAGCAGCAGGGCATCTTGCTTACAACCGAGAGGCCTACAGGGGAGCCTACACTTCCGCAAGGAACACGCAAATGACTGACTGACTGATGGAATCTTTTGCAACGGCCATTAATTTTATTTTAAAATTTATTAGTTGCGCCATTTCAAACAGATATTCACTGTTTTTATGTTTAGATATAACCTATATAAGGCGGCCTGATTGGCTGAGTGGTTAGGAGCTTGGTTTACTAATCTGATGGTACCAGGCTCAAGTCCCTGTAATGGGGATTTTTAACTGGTACATACCAAAAAAGAAAAGCCTCCGGTTCCACGTAGCCTCTAAAAATTGGTACCAGAGAACTCTCGGAAGGTAAATGCCTTCAGGAGTGATACTGACCACATCACACTTTCATATGTCGAAGTTTGTGGAAATACGGGCTTAATACCGTATCCACGATGTCTTAAAGGCATGGAAACGGGAATTTTACCTTTACATTTTTTTATAATAACCCATATAACTAGTAATTTCATTAATGGGTGAGCTTTTCTCTCTGACCGAAGTGTACTGATTTTTATTGCGTGATTAAAGCTAAGATGTGTTTGCCGGAAAGAACGATGACTTTATGAGAGAACAGCATAAAGTACGAGGATCTGAGCAGGGAGTGCAGACGACAAATTTTAATCTGGAGAATGACCTTCTAGGACCTAAATCAGCAGATATGGAAGAGATGCATTATCTGTATTTACTTACGATCATAGATGTTCAGTACACTGGATTACTCTGCACTGGTGTTCACAGTTAGAAAACGTAGTTTTAGAGGGGGGAAATGTCCTCGTACTGCAAGGCAGATCTTGCAGATCCATATCCGCTGAAGTTTTCGTGAATGAAATTCAATTTACTCGTTAAATATTTGATTTTTGGGAGTTAATAAGAAAGAGAGGAAGACCAAGGCTAAGAAAGCTGCAAGACATCGTTGATGATCTGCGAATGGAGCATCAGCAGCAGGGCATCTTGCTTACAACCGAGAGGCATACAGGAGAGCTGTTAGGGAGCTATCAAAGTTCCGCAAGGGATATGCATGTGACTGGGAGTTTTATAAATTACTTTGTCATTCCTGGATAGAGAACTTTAAACCTTGATTGTCCGTGTGTGGAGACAAAGCACATACGTCAGGAATTTATGAGGCTCACAAATTGTTTATACATGCCTTAATGGCGTAGTGGTTAGTACGTTCGTTTTTCACTGAAGAGGCAGATTGTTCAAAGTCTGGCTGGAGTCACCCCAGTCACCCTTCTGTAGAAATGGGAACTCAAGAAAAGGAGAAGACCAGGCGTGATGCTGACCACATCATCCCTCTCATGTGGCGTCAGGTTAAGGAAAATATGGATACGGTAACATCCTAACTCTAAGCTACTATAAGTAGGATGTATGGGGAAAGAATGATATTCTTACGCTGTAAAATGAGTCACTTTTGACATTTATGAAAATCGTTTTTGTAAAATAATAAAGAAGCTTTTATATTCATGAAAAGAAATTATGATGACTTGGAAATACGTCGTCTTGTCTGGTCTTGTTTTGTCTTGTCTCCTTCCGCACATACCCTTCAGTTTTTTGTGGGGTTTTTTTTTGGGGGGGGGGGCGGGTGGGGGGCGACTTCTTAATAGCGCTCGCCAATTTTGCTTCAGACAATGGTGTATGTAAGATTTCTGTAATTTCCTCCCTCCATCTTTTGTGTTGCCGTCTCTTCCTCTTTTTTTTTCTACAATTCTTAGCATAAATATTTAAACTGGTTATATTGTCTGGCTGTAGTCGTGTAACGTGGCCAAACCGTTTGACTTGTTGTTTTCTGGATGTAATGTAGTACTGGTGTTACTCCAACCCTGGCACTGATTGTGTCATTTCTTGTTCGGTCTTTTCTGGTCGCATTTCGTTCTCTCCTTAAACGTCTCATTTCTGCTGTGGTGATTCTCCCTTCGTGTTTGGCTGTTAGTGTCCATGTTTGACGGTGACAGCACAGAGCTTGGGGGGGGGGGGGGGGGGGAGAATACCCATATTTCAAATGGTTCTCCCTCAGTTGTCGGCGTGCATATGTAGAGTCTGCAGGGCTATTCATAGGTACGTGAAATATATTTTTTTTAAAATTCGCAACAAATAAGCTACGTAACGGATACAAAATTATTTAGACTGAATAATCTCACCACGTCTTTTTTTTTTTTTACATATTTCACAGCTGCTCAGTGTGTCCACCTTTGGTTTTGCGGCAGACATCTTTACGATCATCCATTTCAACCCACACGCGTGTCAGCACGTCATGGTCGACCTGAGCCACAGCAATGCTGATAAGGTTGTGAAGATCCTGGAGATTAGTGGGGAATGGTATACACAAAGACGGTGTCTTTCCCAAACCCCCACAAGAAAAAGTCACAGGTGGTTAAATTAAGTGACCGGGGTGGCGACCCCATTAACGCGTCGTCTTGTCTTCCTCTGCTCCCTGTCCATCTTTTGTGGCAAATTTTGATTGAGATGCCCTTGCATGTCTCTGTGGTAGTGTGCCGGACAGCCGTCTTTTTGAACGATGTAGCCATTACTGTCGTCATTCAGCTGGGGCATCAGCTAGTTTTCCAACATGTCCAAGTAAATCATCCCAGTGATGGCGGACTCTTCAGAGAAAAATGGTCCATGTACCTTCTCTTTCGAAATAGCGCAGAAGACATTCACCTTAGGTGATGTAAGAGAATTCTTTTAATTCTGTTCTCTAAGGGATGTAATCCATGGGAAATTTGTTATTTTAACTGACTTATTTAATTATGACGTAGATTGTTGGTGTAAAGAAAAGGTCAGTCTTGACACTTTAAAAATCTCGAGATTTATGATCATGTTTGATGAACTTTACCTTGTCATGTTTTTTTGTTCTACTCAAGCTTAATTAAGACCTTGGAAAATCTCGAGGAGTAGCGAACTTTATCCTGACATGTTTTTATTAAAAGTTAAATATGGAATCTCCAGATTTTCACTGAAGGTTATTTTTGGATGATGAAATCCCAAGATTTTGATTGAACTTTCTCTAGACTTGTTTTTATGGCTAGCTAAAATTAGGTTGTTTTCCAGAGACTAGTCCAAGGTCTTGAACAGGCGATTTTCAAAGTTTAGATTTTCTCGTGGACGAATATTAACGAAAATAGGAAAGTAGTAATTGTTGATGATATTTAAGCGCTAAACTTTTACATTGGACGATTATTATTTATTGTTTTGACGGACATTAGAATGTGGGACTAAGATAGAATATAGAAGTGTGAGAGTCATTGTGATTAGTGATTGAGTTATGTGATTATATTGAGTGAGATTTTTGACAGATAGTGGAGACATTTGATATAATTATGGGTTGAAAGTGTTCTAGGAAATTGTGTAGTAATTTTTGCTGGAATGTGAGCTGAGTTTTCCTTCCATGGATCCAGGTATGTTTACTTGTAACTGAAGAATGTGACAATAGTTCTTTTGAAGCATTGTAGGACTTATAAGGTCCGATACTTGTGTTATTTTCTTACGGATCCATGGAAAGGCTTCTTGTGAGAATGTAAATTGGCATTTATGTCCATTCATGCTGTATGTCTGGCAGTTGGTCTGAGTGTGAGTGTAGTGCTGTATGTCTGGCAGTTGGTCTGAGTGTGAGTGTAGTGCTGCATGTCTGGCAGTTGGTCTGAGTGTGAGTGTAGTGCTGCATGTCTGGCAGTTGGTCTGAGTGTGAGTGTAGTGCTGCATGTCTGGCAGTTGGTCTGAGTGTGAGTGTAGTGCTGTATGTCTGGCAGTTGGTCTGAGTGTGAGTGCAGTGTAGCCCACTCCTTCCTTATATGGCGAACGCTTGGTTCTCGTGAAGGTTAGGAGTGGTTTGTTCATTTATTACAATCAATATTCTTCATCCTCACTGATCATCGCCCATTCTTTTCACAATAAATACGTAATTTATTTGATTCCATAAAATTCGGGTGTCTGTGGTCTTCAAACTGTTGTATTGTCTGTATACCTGGACATTTAAAGTCTGAGAATTTACGTTTGTTGAAAATCTATACTAGTAATGTACTTAGACAACAGTTAGAAAACTAGTATAGTGAGTTTCACACATATTCTGTGACTACGTAGGGATTTTCGGTCCCCCAGATGCGCACATTGTTCCGATTCACCGCTCCAGACAGATGGAAAGTAGCTTCGTCGCTAAATATGAGAGAGCCTACGAAGCCGTCAATTTAAAAATTCTCTTGCATTTCAATGCAGAAATTCAGACGCACATCTTTGTCATTTTCGCTGAGATACTGATGCAGCTGAAGCTTGTAAGGCTTACACTTTAATCTCTTACGGAGAATTCACCATTATGTTGATTGCGAGACTCCTAGCTGTAAAAGTGCACGTGTAGTGGATTTTCGGGAGCCTCGCTGGTTAGATTCTCTATAAGGATTCACAGTTTCTTCGTTTGGTCCTGGACGTCCCTGCCGAGGAGCTGTGCACATACAGCCTTCATCCCAGAATTTCCCGTAGCACTTCTTGATAATGTTGAAAACAGGTACTGCCTTCTGGAATTCCGCTCGAAATCGTCGCTGCACTGTCACAACGGCCGAGGTTCTTATATATTTTAAAACACAGAATGACTCCTCACGTTTACTGAATGCCATATTTGCTACTGCTGCCTCCTAGCGGCAAACCACGGGAGCTCTGCACGCGGGCTTTATTTTAAAAAGAAGCAACAACACCTGAAGAGTTTCAAACATTTCAAAACATTTTTGCATAGACTGTACAAACATAGAAACAGACACTATTTTCTGTGAATGTTATTCTCTTTTTTTTTTTTGCCGAATCTGAAATTACATGTTTTCTTTCATACGATAGACTCGGTGCATTTCTCAAGATAGCCAGAAACATAAATGTCCAATACAAACTTTTACAAATAGAATACGACGAGGCTTCCTCACAGTAAAGTAATAGAACACAGTATTCCGTGGTCAGACCTTCGAAAAATCATAGACAAAGCAGTTTTAGACGCCTAAAAGTGCTTTGGCTGTGATTTTGTTTCCGAGGTCTAACCATACAGTCTTATATCTTATATCCTTCCCCTGCCGTTAAACGTCACATAGGGCTTGCAAAGTAGTTCACCAGTTTTTCCTGACTTCGCTGAGTCTTTCAACCTCATCAAGGGATTTTATGCCTGTTAATTTGGCCTCTCTTAACAATGTCCTCTTCAGAGTTTCACGCGGTCTGCTTCTTGTTCTTTGGCCTGTTGTGTTCCATTTGATAGCTTGTTTTGGGATTCTCTGATAGTTTCTTCTCACCACGTGATCAACATATGTCCATCTCCTTTTCCTGATCACCCATGAGACCGGTTGTTGTTCAGTCATCTGTCTTATCTCTGCATTGTTCTTGAACTCGTTCCACTTGATACCGAGTATTTTCCTTATGCATTTGTTTTCAAAAGAGTCGAATTACTTGTCTATTTCTTTAGTTGATTTCCAGCTTTCACATGCATAAGTGAGGGTGGATATTACATTTAAATTGAATAGTCTTAACTTGGTTTTGTGTTTCTAACATTTGAATTCCATATGTTCTCAAGATTCTTGAAGATCGATGCTGCTTTTGCAGTTCTAATTCTAACTTCCTTTCTGGTGTCACCATCCTGGATTATGTAGCTGCCAAAGCACGCAAATTGACTGACTTCTTCAATATCTGTCCTTTCTACGTGTATTTTCTCATTTTGATTAATGAGAAGTTTCATTATTTGTGTTTTGTCCTTGTTAATTTCAAGTCCTATTTTGCTAGCCAGTGAAGACAAGATATCTGGGTTTTTTTGCATGGAATTCACATTGTTACTGATAAGAGTTATGTCATCAGCAAAATCAAGATCTTCTATTTGGGTCCCTGTTTCCCAACGAATACCTGTGTTACCTGTGAACCATTTTTATCATTATGAAGTCTATTGTAATTCCAAAAAGCAAAGGAGATAGTATACATCCTTGTTTCACACCTGTTTCAATCTGGAACCATTCACTCATCCCTTCTTCTGTTTTGACTGCACAAACATATCCTTAATGATGTTGACAATTTTAGATGATATTCCATATAGACTTAAAATTCTCCACAGTGAATCTATGTGTATGTTATCAAATGCCTTTTTAAAGTCTATGAAGTTCAGTATTAGTGGTTTCTGCTTTTCAGTATGTTCTTCAAGTATTATTCTGAGAGTAAAGATCATGTAGAGAGAGCTTCTCCCTTTTCGAAATCTTGCTTGTTCTTCTCTCATTGCGGTATCACTATATCTTTAAGTCTATTCAAAATGACCTCGCAAAATACTTTTGACACAACTGATACTAAGGTTACTCCTTCCCAATTGTTAGTCACTAAGTTGCCGTTTTTGTGGTATTTTAACAATGATTCCTTTTTTCCTTTTAGAGGGACCTTTTCTTCTTTCTAAATCTTATTAAACATTCTCTGTAGTTGTCTCATGTTGTCACTATTGATAGCTTTTAACATTTCGGGTGTTATTTCATCTTCACCTGCATCTTTGTTGTTAGCCATTAAATTCACTGCTGTTTCAGTTTCATGCAATGTAATTTAATCTAGGCTGACATTTAATTGTGGGGTTGGTATATCGGTTTCAAGGTTTATCAACTCTTTTGGGAGTGGTCGATTAAGTATTTCTTGGAAGTGTTCAACCCATCTTTGCTTTTGGTATTTACTTGATGCTAATAGGGTTCCCAGTTTTGATAAGGATTGGTCTTTCTTTAGATGTAATGGTACAACTATACAATACTTTGTTCTAAATGTGCTTTAATGCGATTCTGCTTCTTCTTCTGCGTTCGATGTTGGTGGTCACATCAGATCCTGATCCCTGTCAACATGGCAAAGCCCGCAGTCCTCTCTAGATCCTGATAGGAACCCAAATTTAAGGCGATGAAACAGTGGATACAAACTGCAAACATTTATGTACAATTCAGCTGAAGTCTGAAATTTCAGCATCTGAAAATAAAGCCACAAGGACAGTAATAACGGGAAATTCAAAGACAGCTCTCACCAGATGGGACTAATCTGTCACTGGAACGTTCCACCATTAACAAACTACTGTCTTCTTACATCTTACGTTCTTCCAGTGCTGTTAAACGGCACGTGGGTTCGCATGGTAGCTCGCCAGGTTTTCCTGTTTTCGGCGAGCTTTTCAGCCCCATCAAGGGAATTTATGCCTACTAAAACTGGCCTCTCTTGCCAATGTCCCTCTTTAGAGTTTCACGTGGTCAACCTCTTTTTCTTTGGCCTGTTGTGTTTCACAACGACCCTCTATGTTAAGTTATGTGTTTGTTTCTTGTTCTTGTTGTGCGGTTAATAGTAGACATTTACAGGAAACCGTGAGCGTTATGTTGGAGGGGGGGGGGGGGGGGAAAGAGAGACTGCGGTTAAGTGACGGAATTTCTGACCTCGTTTCTTTACATGGTGTCAGGAATTCACCGCCTTAGGGACTCAGCTATTCAATCATCATTTTTTTTTTTGCTGTTGTTGGAGGGGTTAGTCGAGTTGAACAGTGCGCTCTCTTTCGTCGCTAGGCGGCTGCTCGCCCTACAGGAGGTCATGGTTCGAGTCCCAGATGGCGTTTCTCGTTTTCTCACGTCTACAGTATTCAAATATCTCACTGATCACGGAGAGCTAATGTGTCACTCGAAGCTTACACCAGGTCGTAGTGTGAGGCCTCTACAAGACGGGCCAAAGCGCTTGAAAATTTGGTTACAGGAAAAATACTAAAGCAACAATTGATCGGAGCCTGTATCGATTCTGCTATCACAAGGGGCATTTCTCCTGTCTAATCTAAACAGATCACACGCCATCCACGGCTGAAAAGTACTCCGGTTATGAGGCACAGAAGTTTGTTCTTGTTTTGGTTTATGTTTGATTTGTAGACTATGTAGTTCACCGAAAACAGTAACTTAATTTAGTGTGATATAGATAGCATCTAAAGTCTCTCATTCTACTATTTTTCAGAAGCTAACTATACAACATTTGTGCTCTGTCACTTTACTGTGCGATAGGTTCTTTGTTTTTCATTTGAAAAAAAATTCTTATTTGACACGTTATTTTTATATTCAGGTCAGAACTCTCAATGATATAATTCTGCTGTAATTTATCATTCGACTTTATAGTGCGAGAGTCACCATGCAAGGTCAGGACAGACTGCAGTCAGTATAAATGCTACGTGTAAACAGTTACCCTGGTCCAGTTCTTCGATGAGTGAGACCGAATAATCTTGTTTCAATGAAGAAATATGTCATTGCAGACATGCGTGTCATTTATACTGACTGAAGGTGTCCAAAACAAATGAATGCGCATGCTTGAATTTTCTTCTTCTTCTTCTTCTTCTTTTATGTACATGGAACTGCGAACTAATGTTCTCTGTAGCCGATGCAATGATAACGCTGAGCTACAGCATTGTGCTGGGTTGGGAGTGGGTTACAGTGACTGTTATTTTTTCTAAACCTCAGTCGTTTGCATGTCCCTTGTGTAACTTTGCCTCCCTAAAGGCTCTCCTGTAGGCCTCTCGGTTGTAAGCAAGACGTCCATTTGAAAGAGCGATAGATGTCCTCCTTTTAATTTCCCTCATTGTATCTTCATTATTAGTAATGATTCAAGATATTCGAAACTCTCCAGCTCTTCCAGTTTTTCCTCATTGATACATATATCTGAGCTGCCTTATTTGTTTTGTCAGTTGTCATCAATTTAGCTTGTCTTTGCATTAAGATAACGGTTTTGCTCTTCACTATTCTTACAAATTGACATAATTAGTTTTTTCCTTTCTTTTTTTTGTGTGTGTTGTGGACAGTAATACTGTGTCATCAGCATATCTAATCTCTGGTATTTTATAACCTCCAGTTTTTATGACATCGTAATATTCATTGTCTAAACTTACCTGTTCCTGTCCAGTGTGTTTCGCTCAGTCCCACTATCTTTATATTATATCTATTCATTTCTCTCGCTATCATGGCAGCCTTTCCACTTTCATATGCTGTTCTAACATTCCAACATGCAATGGTAAAAAGTATCCTGGTACTCATTTGGGATGATTACTTAACAAATATGGTCATCTAAGAACATCAAAACAAAAACCAAACTTAGGCTTTTCAATACAAACCTAAAGATTGCCCTGCTGTGTGGTTCGGAGACATGAGTTATGACCAAGAAAATACAACAAGGATACAAACATTTATGAGTTACTGCATGAGGAGGATTTTAAACATTAAATGGCAGGACAAGATCAGGAACGAGGAGGTCTGGAATAGGACAAGACAAGAACGTATGAACCTACAAATGAAGTCTAGAAAATGGAGGTGGATTGGCACAGCATAGCAATACAGACACTGACATGGAATCCGCAGAAAATAGAAAACTAGGAAGACCTAGACTTACTTGGAGAAGAGACAAGGGATACACATGAAAGGAAATAGAGAATAATTCCAAGAACAGGGATAACTGGAAAACCTTTATCCGTGGCCTAAGCTCTCAAGGGATGATGATGATGATGATGATGATTCTTTGTCGGCATCTTCTCTAACATTTCGCTTTATATTTTCAATATAAAAGTTAAATAAGTAAGCCAACAGTATGTACCCCTGGCGGACCCTTTGTGTTTTTTTTTGTCAAACCAATGTGTTGTTTCATAAACTGTTCTTACTGCTGCCTGTTATTCTTACTGCTGCTTGTTATTCTTACTGCTGCCTGTTATTCTTACTGCTGCCTGTTAGTCTAGATACAACAGTGGTATTAATTATATCACATGTGTTGGAAATCCGATTTTTTCCATTGTCACAATTAGTAGTACTGACCTCTGTCTCACACTCTTCCCCAGTTTTAAAATTAGATCTATCTGGCCTGGGAGACTCACCACCAGATCTTTTTCCTATCTGACCTTCCATGTCGCTGTAAGAGTTTCTTGGTATGTTTCAGAAGGTAGTTTAGCATTGCTTTCCTTCCTGACAGTGACTGTACTAGCCAGTGATCGTAGCCATTGTCCCCACATTGAGATCATCTGCCTACCATCATAGAACGGTGACCATAACCAACATTATCTGTCAGCTGTTCTCCCATTCCATCCACCACCTGCTCCCATGACTTCACGCCACCCTGATCGGAGGTGGGGGGAGGGGGGGCTATATGGGTACTCCACCTTGCTCAAGGGTGTTCCGTAGACTAACGGGGGTAAGTAGGCTTTTTTCAATCCCTAACAGAGATAAAAAAAAGCAGGAGGTATGCAGTAAAGTAAGAGAACAAATATTGTAGGATTAAACCTCGAAAAAATCGTAGACAAAGCACTTTAGTGAGACGTGAGAGAAAGAAACATCACAAGAGAATTACCTGGGATTCGAACACGGACTCCGGTAGGACGAGCAGCCGTCTAGCCACGAGAGAACAGCGTACTAAGGGGTGCTAGTTGGCAATTCCCTTATCCAGGCTAGGCCTGTTACTGGGGGTACCAACGAAGGGGAGGGGTGGAATAGGATTTTGGTCGGCTATGACTAGTCAGTCCAGACTCTAGCATGTCAGCTGTGTGTGTCGCTCACTGTCAAATATGACAGAATCTTCTTCAAGATATACAATTGAGAACGGCAAAAACTGGCTGTAAGATGTATGTCTAAGGCAAGAAATTTGGAGCCGGCACGAGAAGATGAAGAAAACCGTAAACTTCACCAGAACAAAAAGATCTAACATGATTTAGTTCCTGTAGAAATGGAAGAAGTCATTTAGTATTTGATGTCTCTGTCAGGTTACTAGTCCACGAAGAATGTTGCTGTCTTGATAGAAAATTCAAATGAAAACGACTCATCTGGCCTGGATAGACTGCCTCAGTGAATGTGGTGTTTAAAATAAAGTTGATACCCAAGACACATGGACTCCCCCCCTCCTCGTCCTCTTTATTTCAGGAGGTATATACTCCAACATTCTTCCACTTAGGTAATCATTCCGCTTCATTTGACCAAAGACTATTTTCTTGATGGAGCTGAGAAACCCGTTTTCATCCATGTCTAAATCTTTGAAGAATTTTTTGTTTTTTTTGTGTGGCTCTTCTCACCTTTTGAAGACTCTTCTCTATCATCTCTTAAGATGTGAAGCTGTTTTTTTCTATTACTGGGTCAGTGTCCTTGATACATGCTAGTACTGTGTTGTTTTTTCGACGCAGAAGTTGAGAAATTTAAATTCGAAATGCATGCTAGTGCTTTGCTATATGTCTTTCATTTGCATTTTTTTCTGTTGAGGCTGGTTTCTATAAATGTTTATGAAATTTGTTTGTCAAAGTAAAGCTGAGAATTCAGAAACGGACACAGAATGTTAAAAATGTCTTCGCCTGTCTGAAGACAGATAATTGAATAACAATATACTGCCTCAAGCACGTACCTCGGGGAGAACGATATGTCCTCCGTGGAGATGACTGCGGGTACAAAAACAAGTGGCAAGGATACAGGAGAAGGGGGAAAAAACGGGATACATTTAGTTTTGAGGAGAAATCATCATCAGATGCCATGCCTGCTGGCGTTTGCTATTATGCTACTCCAGAATACCAGATCCTTCATGCAGGTTATTAGCTAAGTCGGTGACCATCTCGTCAGACTTTCCAGTATCGTTTCTCTCAGTCTTCCCCTGGATCTTCTTCCCTGTGTTTTTTCCTGTTGTTAAAATATTTTTGACAATACTTTTTTTTGTCTCTCCAGTTCTTCTCATACATTCTCCATTAGTTATTTTTGGTGTTCAGGAAGTTCGTAAACTCTTCTGATAAACCACATTTCTACTGCTTCCAATGAATTTTGTGAAGACTTGCCTATTGTCCATGATTCACTTCCATATAATAAGATACTAGGGTTGATTGATAAGTTCTCGGTATAAGGTACAACGGATTATTTGTGAACAACTTTTTGGGGTTATTTCTCAACATAGTCCCTTTGCACGTCTATTCACATAGTCCAGCGATCCTGGAGCATACGGATTCTTTCTTTGTAAAAGTCAGCATCTTGTGCCAATAGAAAGTGGTCTACAACATGAATGACGTCATCATCTGAAGCAAATTTGCGACCCCTGAGCTCCTTTTTGAGTTAGGTAAACAGGTAATAGTCCGAAGGGGTCAAATCTGGGGAATAAGGAGAATGTTCAAGAAGCTGGAAGCCGCATTCATGAATGATAGCCATTGCCACCGCCGACTTGTGAACTGGAGCATTGTCTTGATGAAAGATGACTTCTCTCATCAGTTTCCCTCCATGTTTTTCTTTCAATGTGACCCGCAGTTGCTTCACAAGATTAGCGTAATTGGCCCCGTAACCGTTCTGCCCTTTTGAAGATAGTCTACCAATAGCACACCTTCTGAATCCCAAAAGATGGAAGCCATCACTTTGCGTGCAGACAGAACCACCCTTGCTTTCTTTGGAGGTGGGGATCCATGATGTTTCCACTGTTTTGACTGTTCTTTGGTCTCTGGTTGAAAATGATGACCCCAAGTCTCATCCATAGTCACAAATTGCTGAAGAAACTTTTCAAAATCTGCATAAAAATGGCTAATATTGTCTCTTGACATGTTGAGACGCTGTCGTTTGTGATCAGCTCCAAGAGGTTTCGTGACCCATCGAGGAGAGACTTTTGTCATTTGAAGATCATTGTGAATAATAGCATGAACACGTTCCAGGGAGATGCCCAACTCAGTAGCAATGTACCGCTCAGTTAGTCGTCGATCCTCCACTTTCATGTCATGGATTCTGCCGGTGGTTTCACCGGTGGTTACCGTTCTTGGTCTTCCTGGATGGGGATCATTTTCCAGACTCTCCCTTCCATGTTTGAACTGAGCTGCTATTTCTTCATTGTGCTGTAAGAAGGGCCAGTCTCCCCTAGAGTCTCTACCATATCCTTATGGTTATCCTTCGATGATAAGCCCTTGATGCAGAGGTAGCGAATGACTGCTCGATGAGAAATTTTTATCCATTTTCTCAATTTCTGCTACCCCTTACCACTTCAGTTGCCTGTACAAAAAATTGGTTGCGGTTAATTTCTTGAAACTTTGTGTTTAATCTTATGTTAACCTGATCTACAAGTACACCTAAAATAAACTGTGCATTTCAAGTATTTGTACCTTATGTTGAGAACTTATCAATCGCCCCTCGTAGGTTCAGTATAGCATTTTAGGTCTCGTTTTATAACATTCATTGATAAGGATATATTGCGTAATATGTTTCTCATTCTCTTAAATGCAGTCTTTGCTTGGCCTATTCTGTTCCTAATTTCTGCTCTGCATTTCCCATCTGCAATTATTACTGCTCCAAGGTATTTGAATTTCTGCACCTGATTTAGAATAGTTCCATTTAATTTTACACTGCATTTTGGTGGATTCTGTTTCTTAGATATAACCATAGTCTCTGTCTCTTTGAGGAGAAATCCATAGACAAAATGGAGTACACACAACCAAAGCTAAAGAACAGAAGCAGTGGATAATTTCGAGGATACTTGTGCAAGCGCAAACTAACAGACGAACAGAATTATTTTTTTTAAGATTTCTTTTTGTTTTGTATGCGCTTTCTGTTATTCATACATATTCCTGTATGTGATGGGACTGAGATGTTTGCGGTATCTGGTTTTGTCCTTCGCTATCCGATATCTGCGCCGTGCAATCTAGCGTCTCTCGCTGTGTTGGCTGACAATCTTCGGAAGCAATCTGTCCTCAAACTGGCGGTTCTGATAACCCATTTATACAGCTGGACTGACTGCAGCATGACGGGAAGGAGTCGATCCCACGCGCTTTGTGTGAGACTGAAAGACTTTGCTACCGTCGATTTGGCCAATCCTGCTCTCTTTAATATTCCATTTTTCTTGCAGCGAGTAATCTTTTTAGATGTTATAAAAAAATATATTTTCAGCTAGACGTTCTGACAGCGCCATCTACTTACTGTTTCCATATCAGACTAATTCGATCTGTCACAGTTTCGATGATTTATCCTAGAAATCTTTATTTTCCATGTATGTCTTGACACTGGACTCAGTTTGATGCTGCTGTCATATTTCTTAATGAAAGGTTAACTTGTATGTAAACAACTTTAGTTCTTGTGTGTGTCTGTGTGTGTGTTTGTGTTTTGTTTTTCGCCACCCCACATCAAGAAGTACATTTGATTGTTATTTTTTTCTTTCCAAAACATTTTTGATCTAATTAAGATTTCTATTCCTGTAATAATTTTAGTTACAATATTTCTTTTCTAATCTATGGCAGGAGTGGTCAGTCTGTCGTCATCTTGCATGTCCCTTGCAGAACTTTGCCTCCCTAACAGCTCTCCTGTCGGCCTCTCGGTTGTGAGCAAGATGCCCTACTGCTGATACGTCCATTCGAGGATCATCAACGATGTCTTGCAGCCATCTTCGCCTTGGTCTTCCTCTCTTTCTTTTTCCCCATTATGTACCCTTCCAAAACTGTCTCCTCTAAATTCTCATGACATTTAATATGTCCAAAATATTTAAGCTTTCTCTGTTTAATCTTCTTTATTAGCCAGCCTTCTTCAATATTAATGGATCTTGTTTAAAATCAATTTTTAGAATTCATTTGTCTGTCTCTGTACTACAAATATTATGGCTGATTTTTTTTTTGTTGTCTTTGATCACGAGAGTCTCACTCTGTTCATTTTATGTTCATTATATGTTGTAGTGATATAAAGTCATTTCTTTCACTATGGTTCTTTAATTCAAAATTTTGAACTGCGAGCTGATGTTCTATGCATCCGATGCCTTGAAGGTGTTGAGGTACACCATCGCATCAGATCTGGAGCGAGTTACGGCGCCTGTTTTTTTTTCCTGTCCCTATTCAGTGCAGAATGTCCGAAACAGAGAGAAAGTTGTATGATAAAAGGCAGAATGGAAACAGAGAGAAAGTTGTATAATAAAAGGCAGAATGGAAACAGAGAGAAAATTGTATGAAAAAAAGGCAGAATGGAAAGAGAGAGAAAGGTGTATGATAAAAGGCAGAATGGAAACAGAGAGAAAGTTGTATGATAAAAGGCAGAATGGAAACAGAGAGAAAGTTGTATGATAAAAGGCAGAATGGAAACAGAGAGAAAGTTGTATGATAAACGGCAGAATGAAAACAGAGAGAAAGGTGTATGATAAAAGGCAGAATGGAAACAGAGAGAAAGTTGTATGATAAAAGGCAGAATGGAAACAGAGAGAAAGTTGTATGATAAAAGGCAGAATGGAAACAGAGAGAAAGTTGTATGATAAAAGGCAGAATGGAAACAGAGAGAAAGTTGTATGATAAAAGGCAGAATGGAAACAGAGAGAAAGTTGTATGATAAACGGCAGAATGGAAACAGAGAGAAAGTTGTATGATAAAAGGCAGAATGGAAACAGAGAGAAAGTTGTATGATAAAAGGCAGAATGTCAGACGGCGTTGCCCAATTCTTCACCCTGTGCAAATAAAGTTCAGTTAATCAATCAATGAAGTTCCTCACGAGTTGTAGTTTTTTTTTCTTTTTCTTATTAATTTGTTAAATTCTGCAACTTCTCGGAGAACTTTTTCAGTTCCTTTTCATGTCTATATCATTCTAATAACCATAAGTTCCGTGATTCTAATTTCTTTTTCGTCTGTTTCTTGTCCTCATTCATTCATTCAGTCATTCATTTTATTTACATGTCCCTTGCAGAACTTTGCCTCCCAAACAGCACTCCTGTAAGCCTCTGGGGTGTGAGCAAGATGGCCTGCTGATGATGCATCCATTTGCAAATCCTCAACGATGTCTTGCAGCCATCTTTGCCTTGGTCTTCCTCTCTTTCTTTTTCCCATTATGTATCACTCCAAGACGGTCTTCTCTAGATTATCATGATGTTTAATGTGTCCAAAATATTTAAGTTTTCTCGTTTCTTGTCCTAGAGTAAAAAAAAACAAACAATAATGCTAGTTTGGTTTTACATCGTACCGTAATATTCTTTTTATCAGTATTATTTTATTAGTTATTCCCCCATTGCGACAACTGAAAAAGAGAGACAAAACAAAAAAAACATTAAAAAATACTGGATAATTTAAACAACTAACTCCCTTATTTAAAAAAAAAGTCAGCTTTTTAAATTCGCCGCTTCGTGACCTCTGTTTGCTGATTGTAATTGCTAAATTTTACGACTCTTTTTTCCACATTTAAAAAAATCACACGCCAACGTATCCTACATAGTATTTTTTTACTTAAACTTCTTGGCCATACTGCTGAGTATTTAAACAAACTTCTTGGCCATACTGATGAGTATTTAAACAAACTTCTTGGCCATACTGCTGAGTATTTAAACAAACTTCTTGGCCATACTGCTGAGTATTTAAACAAACTTCTTGGCCATACTGTTGAGTATTTAAACAAACTTCTTGGCCATACTGCTGAGTATTTAAACAAACTTCTTGACCATACTGTTGAGTATTTAAACAAACTTCTTGGCCATACTGTTGAGTATTTAAACAAACTTCTTGGCCATACTGATGAGTATTTAAACAAACTTCTTGGCCATACTGCTGAGTATTTAAACAAACTTCTTGGCCATACTGCTGAGTATTTAAACAAACTTCTTGGCCATACTGTGAGTATTTAAACAAACTTCTTGGCCATACTGCTGAGTATTTAAACAAACTTCTTGACCATACTGCTGAGTATTTAAACAAACTTCTTGACCATACTGTTGAGTATTTAAACAAACTTCTTGGCCATACTGCTGAGTATTTAAACAAACTTCTTGACCATACTGCTGAGTATTTAAACAAACTTCTTGGCCATACTGCTGAGTATTTAAACAAACTTCTTGACCATACTGTTGAGTATTTAAACAAACTTCTTGGCCATACTGCTGAGTATTTAAACAAACTTCTTGACCATACTGTTGAGTATTTAAACAAACTTCTTGGCCATACTGTTGAGTATTTAAACAAACTTCTTGGCCATACTGATGAGTATTTAAACAAACTTCTTGGCCATACTGCTGAGTATTTAAACAAACTTCTTGGCCATACTGCTGAGTATTTAAACAAACTTCTTGGCCATACTGTTGAGTATTTAAACAAACTTCTTGGCCATACTGCTGAGTATTTAAACAAACTTCTTGACCATACTGCTGAGTATTTAAACAAACTTCTTGACCATACTGTTGAGTATTTAAACAAACTTCTTGGCCATACTGCTGAGTATTTAAACAAACTTCTTGACCATACTGCTGAGTATTTAAACAAACTTCTTGGCCATACTGCTGAGTATTTAAACAAACTTCTTGACCATACTGCTGAGTATTTAAACAAACTTCTTGGCCATACTGTTGAGTATTTAAACAAACTTCTTGGCCATACTGTTGAGTATTTAAACAAACTTCTTGCCATACTGCTGAGTATTTAAACAAACTTCTCGGCCATTTTTCTGCAACTTAACTTAAAAATTAGAATAATGAGTATTTAAACAAACTTCTTGGCCATACTTCTGAAACTTAACTTAGAAGTTAGAATATGAGTATTTAAACAAACTTCTTGGCCAAAATTCTGAAACTTAACTTAGAAGTTAGAATATGAGTATTTAACAGTCCAGTTCTATTCTTCATTAAATGTTTAACACAGCTAGCATAAATATTCTGGGATATGTCTTTCCCTACACTAATCTTTCACTTCTCGACGTTGCTTAGTAAGTCGCATTTTTTAAAAAAAATCTGCCTTCTTATCCCACACAGATATCGTAGAAGATGTGTGACGTTTACCACATATTCATCTCCATTTTTGTTGCTTGTAAATATATTCTCACCCCACAAAGAACCGAAATAAAAAGCTGCAAGACTTCAAGAGTCAGACAAATAAAGATGTATGTTTAAGGTTGATGGTTCAAGGAAATGTATGCAGGTCGTTCATCTTCTTGTGTCTTAGTTTTATTTGTTTCCCGGATGTGGGAAAAAAAACCACATGGGTTTACTGCGGCATTTACAATCTCTTTCTGACAAGGCACATCTTTAGCACATTGCCACGTCAGATTGGCAAGGACACTCATATTGATTTCTCACATCCTGACAAGAGCCCATTAGTGTAATCAATACATCCTCCGGCCCCCCTGATCTTGATGAGTTTTATAACCCACGATCTTTTCCGTGCCCCTTTCATGTTTTAATGACGCCTGCCTCATCTGAGTGACCTGATGTAATACGGTAATCCTTCTCTCTGTCCGTTTTTTCTTCTTGACAGGTTCTACTGGGATCTATTTATGCTGGTCCTTCTCATCGCCAACCTGATCATCCTTCCGGTGGCCATATCCTTTTTCAACGATGACCTTAGCACGCACTGGATCGTTTTCAACTGTATCTCGGACACCGTCTTCTTTCTAGACATCGTAATCAACTTCAGAACAGGTAAGCGACGAGTGAATCGCTGGGACTTAATCGTCTTCACAACTGAAAGCAGGAAAATGAATCATTAGTTTTTCATCACCTTCATAAAAGGGTGTATAAAATAGGAGAAAGTAGGAACAGCTTTATTACTTAACGATTACAAAGTTGTGACGTTTCGGCGTGAGCATTAATCATACAAAAACATACAGGACGAAGAAATAGATAGAGGAGATAAAGTATAGATTCACATGAATACTATTTTAAAAAAATTTTTTTTTGTAAAAAGAGTACTTAGCTGTAAATTGTAAGGTGTGGCTTGTCCGGCGGAGTGTGTCAGGAATGGATTTAGTAGAACGTAGAGACTGTTTAAATAGAGATCGGTGACATGTGGTCGGTGGGTTGTAACTGGGGGTGGTGGATGGGGAACCGGGGAGGGGAGAGAGAGTGTGTGATGCAATATTGACCTAGCTAGGAGAAGTTGAAACAGATGATTGGGGAAGAGGGGTTGCAGAGTGATGCTGTGAGGAAGTGTGAAAAGTAAGAAGGACTTAGTGGAGAGGTACTGTAATGATTGAAGAGAATGTTACGTGTAGCTAAACTGCGAGTTTAACCCATGTGGTTCCAGCGTCCCATAATTTTGAATGCAGCGGTTCTCAAGTGCCAGGCGGCTTGTGTCATCTGTGTGACATTATTTGATGGCTGTTACCAGAAAATCAGATTTGCCTCTGTGGTTGAGGCCATTGAAATGATTTGGGACTGGTTTCGAAGCATGCTGGGTGATGTACAGATGTTTTTGCATGCGGTCCTCTAATCTGAGGCCAGTCTCACCAATATATGTTATCCTGCATCTTTTACAAACGATGACATATATCACATTAGGGGACTCGCATGTGAATCCCTCATGAAGGGTGAGGATAGTTTTGGGAAAGGTGATTGTTTTCGTTTCCCAGACTACTGGACAGGTAACGCATAAACTTCATAAAAGGGATGCGGGATACCAATCACTGTGGTTATGAAAACCATAGAAAATGTAAGGATATATAAATCGCTAGTATTATATATACTCTCTCTCACTCTCTGAGCCTTAATTGCCCAGGGCACATGAGGGTTCCGCAAGGGTTTTCCACAAATGCCTGTCCTTTGCCTTTTTTTTTTGTGCTCTTGCCCAGGTGAGCCCTCTATTGCTCAACATGTAAACCAGTCATTTATATATCCTTACATTTTCTATAGTTTTCATAGTTTGTCATTCTGAGTTGTACATCTTGAACAGATTCTGGGAATATTGTAACGTATTATATAAGCTATAGAAGATGTAAGCAACATATGAATCACTAGTGTTATATAAACTATATAAAATTTAAGCACCGTACGAATAACTGGTGAGGAAGATGTAAGCAACATATGAATCACTGGTGAAGAAGATGTAAGCAACATACTAACCACTGGTATTGTATAAAGTATAGAAGATGTTAGCAACACAGGGGGCACTAGTGTTGTATAAAGTATAGAAAATGTAATGAACATAATTATGAATCGTGATCGTTAAACTCATACATTCCACTGAACGCATTATGCATTTACCCTCACCGGTATATTTTATACCTTTTCTTCACTTCATTTCAGCAGTTCTGTCACACACAAGTGAAAGATTATCATCCAACTTCCTTTTATATAATGATAATTTTTTAAAGACGGTATACTTTGATTTGTTCTCTAACTGCAGAGAGATTTCCAAACAGCCAGAGACTGCTGTATAATGCAAGTATTCTGTGCTCATTTCAACACACATATTAGCTGGAATTCACTAGAACCAGTTTAGAACCCACATTTTGCTTTCATATATTAATTCGCAAAACTTGGCCCTATTTTCGTGCATGTAGTAGTATAATGCGGAAAAGAACTAAAAAGAACTTTTGTTAGACAAAATCGTAGAAAAACAAAACTGAGGATAGAGGACGTGATTTAAATAAAAAGAAGACAGAGGTCAGTTTCATATCCAAGAAAGAGTCACCGGTAAAATGTATTTTCAAAGTAAAAGACACGGAATTAAAGCAAGTGGACACATTCAAGTATTTAGAAACGATACTAACACAAGACGGAAGATGTGAAATCGAAATAAGGAGCAGAATAGCCCAGGCCAAGTCAGCATTTATGAAAATGAAAAACGTACAATGCAATAAAGCTCTGTCCATGAAAATAAAAAAAGAGAGTTGTTGTTCAGTGTTACATCGAACCCGAAATGGTGTATGAATGCAAGCAGGCACAGTAACCAAGAGCAGTAGATGTGGTTCCTGCAAGTAGCGGAGATGTGGTTCCTGCAAGTAGCGGAGATGTGGTTCCTGCAAGTAGCGGAGATGTGGTTCCTGCAAGCAGCGGAGATGTGGTTCCTGCAAGCAGCGGAGATGTGGTTCCTGCAAGCAGCGGAGATGTGGTTCCTAAGAAGAATGATGAGAATACCGAGGACAGCCAAGAAAACAAAGAAGTTATAGGCGAGGCTGGGCAAAAGAGAGAAATTATGGCAACATTCAGATCCAAATTTGTAGAAGGAAAAATTGAGGGAAGAAGAGACAGAGGAAGACACAGAGAGAGAGAGAGAGAGAGAAAGAGGTTACTGGATGGGCTGTCAGCATGGCTAGGAAGAGAGTCACCGGTGGATCTCATAATCAACGCGGCATGGCATCTAGAATTACAGAACGGGATGTTGCGGGCGTAACCTGACATGGGGAACTGAACAGCTTCCGCAGGCATGTAAACAAAGCGATTTACCTGCCTGGTGTATTATGGTACAGTGCACAGTCAATACAGGTGCACCACATTACTCCATATAGATTTGCTAAGTATATAATATTGTGTTCGCACAACGTCCAAATCACACAACGTCCTGTTTCACTGCGCGTATCTTGGAAGTTATGCGGTGCAATACTGTAATTGATTACATCGTATTTCCGTGTCTGTCACGACGGGCGCTGATGTTCCAGGTTATCAGTTATATGACAAGGTGAAGTGATTTGGGGGTAGGGGGGGGGTGCCCGAGCAGATGATGTGTCTATCTGAACGCTGTCTCATCATCTCCATAGACAGCGACACAATACCCGTCTCTTAATTCATTATCATCTCCCCAGCCTCATCTCTTTTCCAGCTTCAAAAAAGGCTGTACTAGTTCTCGTTTACCATGCCTAACTTTTCAGCTGCATGAATTCTGAATCGACAACAGAATATACAAAGAGGAATTGTTAATATTAATTTTGTTGACTTTGCGTTGCTAATAGTGAAACTCCGTGAAAACTATACCATCCCGTAGGCGGAAGTAAACAGCAGTGGCCAGGAACAGTGATTGATCATACATTTTTGAAAACGTATACTGTGAGCGCAACCATATGAAAGCTAGCAATCGATATTAGTATATGGAAGAGAACTTTTTTTTTTAAGAAGTAAACACAGAATTCAGCTGGGACTTGCATAAGTAATGGAAAACAATGGAGGAGAGACGTGGTTTCAGATACTAATTTTTACAAATAAGAAACAACGAGGGTTCGTACAGTAAAGTAATAGAATACAGTGTTGTATTATTAGACCTCGGTAACAAAAAATCATAGACAAAGCAGTTACAGACATGAAAGAAAGAAAAATTACAATAGAATCATCTTGAGCCACGGGCTCTTGAAGAACCAGCAGTCGTCTAGTCACGAGAGAACAGCGCACTAATAAACTTCGCTATCTAGCATTCCCAAATGCGGATATACCAACCACTGGACATCGTGTTGCTGTTTGAAATACATTTTGTGCTGTATTGTAATGTACTTTCAAATAAGATTTGAACTGTATTGTAATGCAGTTTCAAGCAAGGTTTGAACTATTTTGTAAGGCGGATGAAGTTAGTTTTCAGCTATATTTTAATGCAGTTTCCAGTAGGTTTTGAGCCATATTATAATGAGTTTAAGGCATGATTGAGATTCGAGGGTTTTTTCCTGTCAGGGAAAATTACAAACCCAACATTCACATTCTGTAGGGAGTGCTCCGATTAAAATAGTATTATATGCCACTGAAGAATATTATTTGCTGTAACTCAACTGAACCCGTATTCTCTCTCTCTCTCTCTCTCTCTCTCTCTCTCTCTCTCTCTGAACCTTAATTGCCCAGGGCACATGGGGCTTCCGCAAGGGTTTTCCACAAATGCCTGTCCTTCGCCTTTTTTTCTGCTCTTGCCCAGGTGAGCCCTCTATTGCTCAACATCCTTTCTGTTGTTCTTCTCCATGTCTCTTTTGGTCTACCCTTACTTCTGCTCCCCTGTGGTGTCCATCTTTGTGCTATTTTTGGTAGTGAGTTCTACAGGGTGATTAATCTTCTTGTGGAGCACAATTTTCCTTTCATCTTAGAAATTACTGAGGTGTTATAAGACAACCTCTGTTACACACTAAGAAAATCCAACAAGACTCCCAGGCTTTCACTCCACAGAATAATACTGATACAACACCTTTATAGTTTGAAGTGACTTTAATGATGCATGGGTGATGATGAGTCGATGAGTGATATGACAAGGACGACAAGGCATCAACAAACTCTGATGATGAGTCGATGAGTGATATGACGAGGACGACAAGGCATCAACAAACTCCGTGAACACAAAACTGGACGTAATTTACAACTCCACCATATAACATATGTTCCCGGCAGACGTTTGTCGCCATCAGAACATCCTACAACACACTATTCTACAACTCTTTCCTTAACGACTACATTTCTAACAACCTAAATCTACGTCTTGTCCAGATGATAAACAGAACACAACACTCTCAGTCATATGATTTCTCTCTCCCCTGACCTTTCTTTGTCATACCTTATCCGTGACCCATGAATCGCACGTGAAAATTGAGACAACGCGAATGGACTCTACTCACAAACAGCTGACTGCTTTAGAAGATAACTCTTTTTATATTAATTTTTCCGGTTTCCACATGAGTTATCTATCTTATATTCTAACATTCTAGATACTGTTATACGATTAACTGACCTTAACTTCTCCCTCAAAATTAACCACTACATGATACTGGACAGCTGATATATACGCTGTAATTGATAGTTTTTTAAGCATCATTTCACGTCATTTTACTCTGGAGTAAAGGAAATCTCTAATATAATGAATCTTTACTATGTAGAAACACATTCAAGTGTACTTATGGTATACTTTGATCTACACTATTTGATGCTTTTTTTTCGAGGGATAATATTTGATGATAATCTTTCAAACTGTAACAAAAGTGATATCACTAGTAACGCGGAAGACAAAAGTTGCCAAATATCCTTCCAGGCACATTTTCGATGCCAGGGATCACGTGATGATTGCAGCCTAGGGACTCAATATCGCAGCAGTGTTCCAGGCTTAATAATGGCTCCTAGGACCTGGAGTTCCTCAGCTCCACGCAGCGTGCACGTTGCTGATTGGTCAGGGATGGCGGCTACGTTTTCAGGATCAATACTGTCTTTGAAGAAAACAAAAGAATCGAGATTGACAGTTTGCCTCTAAATTTTTATTGGCATATTTTCCATTTCCTCAGATAGTTTTTTTTCTCTTCTAGAAACCGCATTCATATGCATGTGTCATGTATGTATGTATGTATGTATGTATGTATGCAAGCATGTATATATGTACGTATGAATGTACAAAAATATGTATGTATGTAGGTAGGTAGGTAGGTAAGTAGGTAAAATATGTAGATGAGTAGTGTATTTATGTATGTACCTAATACATATATGTATGAGGGTAGGTAGATAGGTAGGTAATGTATGTATGTATGTATGTATGTATGTATGTATTATGTATGTATGTATGTATGTATGTATGTATGTATGTATTATGTATATATGTATGTAATATGTATGCATATATACAGTATACGTGTGCTGCGTTTTGTTTTCCTGCAGTTCAAGTTATTTTTGAGAAACATTTCTAGCAAAACGAACTTAAATACGCAATGTTTTTATTTTTCAGTAAATGCCAGTTTATTACCTCCCTTCCTTACTCTGTGAGAAAATAATGTAATTTTTCAGCTTTCTACGGTCAGTCAGTCATTTGCATTTCCCTTGCGGAACTTTGCCTCCCTAACAGCTCTCCTGTAGGCCTCTCGGTTGTAAGCAAGATGCCCTGCTGCTGATGCATCGATTATCAACGATGTCTTGCAGCTATCTTCGTCTTGGTATTCCTCTCTTTCTTTTTCATATTATATATTCTGCCACGACGGCTTTCTCTAAATTCTCATGACGGTTAATGTGTCCGAAATATTTAAGTTTTCTCTCTTTAATCATCTTTATTAGCCAATCTTCTTCAATATTAAGTACTTGTAGTATGGATATATATTTTGTTTTTTTTTTGTGTCCATGATATTTGAAGAACTCTTCTGTAGCATTTACATTCAAAGGCATTTATGTGTTTCTCAGCTGTTTTGTTAAATGTCCATGTCTCACATGCATATGTTGCGATCGAAAAGATGCATGCCCTTAAAAATCTTATTTTTGTAGTTATGTCTGTTCCTCTCCACAGCTGTATTACTTTCTGAAGAGCGATAGATGTCCTCCTTTTGATTTCCCTCATTGTATCTCCATTAGTTAGTTAGTTATGATCCAATATATTCAAACCTCTCCATTTCTTTCAATTTTTCATCAAAGACATATATTTAAGCTGCCTTATTGTTTTGTCATATGTGATCACTTTAGTTTTCTTCGTATTAAGATAGAGGTTTTGCTCTTCGCTGTTATTACGCACTGACATAATTAGTTTTTCCATTCCTTTTTGTGTTGTGGACAGTAATACTGTGTCATCAGCATATCTAATCTCTGGCATTTTATAACCTCCAATTTTTATGGCATCGTAATATTCTTTGTCTACATCTTCTCTAACATTCTTCATTATATTTTCAATATATATAAGTTAAACTAGTAAAGCGACAGTATGCGCCCCTGACGGACCCCTTGTTTTATGTCAAACCAAGTTGTTGTTTCATCGTTGCTGCCTGTTGGTCTAGATATATACCGTTTCAAAAACAAACCAAAAAAAAAAAAAACGCAACAAATACGATGTTGCGACTTAAACTAAAGTTTGCTGATCAGACAAGGGGAGATTGCCTGGAACATTCACTTGGACATCAGCTTCACGTGGTGACCTGAATTGTACTCAGCAGATGATTCATGAGCACAGAGAAGCGACACTAGTCAAAACAGCATTTTTGACAATAGCTCATGACAGGTTCACGAGAATCCCATGAAACTTACCAAACACAAAACTCACTGACCATGTTATTGAATCAATTCATTTGAAAATTCAATGCGCAAGTATGGCTCATCTCACTACAGAACGACTCATCATCATTGAACGTTTACAGACTGGACAGTCACAAAGAGTAGTGGCCAGACTATTTATTGTGGTTAGAAGCACCATTAGTCACCTTTGGAGACTATTTCAAGAAACTGGGTCAGTTGCAGACCGGCGCGCAGTGGAAGACCCATGGTCACAACTCCTACCGAAGACCGCTTCATACGCCTGCGTCACCTCATGAATCGATGTGCATCTGCGTTCTCAATAGTCCAGCCAATGACAGCAGCTCATCAAATTTCAGATCAAATGATCAGGAACCGTCTGCACGACGCTGGTCTTTGGGGTAGAAGACCCTACAGAGGTCCTGTTCTTACGGACCGGAATCGCCAAAACCGACTGCAGTGGGTGAACCAGAATCGTCAGTGGACGAATGATTGGAGAATGATTCGGTTTAGTGATAGGTCATTCTTTCTGCTCCAGCGACACGACAGACGGAGAAGAGTTCACCGCAGAGTCCATGAGCGCATGGGGTGGGGGGGGGGGTGAGGCTCCTCCACATGGTGGTAGAGGTGTACTGGTGTGGGGGACGATCAACTTCATGGGAAGAAGTGACCTGGTGAAAATTGAAGGACGCCTGAATGCCCAACGATACGTTGCTGAAATCCTTTGTCCTCACGTCCTTCCACTTCTGGTCTCACCAGGATCGGTTTTTCAGCAGGACAACGCTCGACCTCATTTGGCACAACTCACCACCCAATTCCTCGCTGACAACGTCCAGACCATTCCGTGGCCATCCATGTCATCGGACATGAACCCAATAGAACACTTATGGGATGAACTCAACAGACAAGTCCGCCAACGAGACACGGCGCCAACCAATCTCCGACAGTTGTCTCTTGCACTGCGGAAAGAGTAGGCAGCCATCCCACAACGACATATCCAATGACTAATCGGATTCACGTCAAAGAGATGTCGTTTTCTAATATATGCCAGCGGAGGCCATACACCTTACTGAAACGGAGGCCTCAATCGCAAAGAATAAAAGTCCAAGCCAAATTTAATGAACATCGTTTCATTGTTAAAGTCTTAAAGTTTCTTCATGCAAGATTGAAACATTAATTCCGTAAAATAAAATTTTGATAGAAGTTTGAAATTTGGTGTACATTACGACTATATTAGTGTTGCTTTTCTTTTTTTTTTGAACAGTATATAGTATATATATCAATGAGGGAAAATTGGAAGAGTTTTGAATATCTTGGATCACTACTAACTAATAATGGAAATACAATGAGGGAAATTAAAAGGAGGACATCTATCGCTCTTCAGAAAGTAAAACAAATAAAGAATCTGTGGAGAGGAGCAGACAGAACTACAAAAATAAGATTTTTAAGGGCATGCATCTTTCCCATCGCAACATATGCCTGTGAGACCTGGACACTTAACAAAACAGCTGAGAAACACATAAATGCCTTTGAATGTAAATGCTACAGAAGAGTTCTCCAAATATCGTGGACACAAAAAAGAACAAATATATCTATACTACAAGAGCTTAATATTGAAGAAGGCTGGCTAGTAAAGAGGACTAAAGAGAGAAAACTTAAATATTCTGGACACATTAAACGTCATGATAATTTAGAGAAGACCCTATTGGAAGGATACATAATGGGAAAAAGAAAAAGAGGAAGACCAAAACGAAGATGGCTGCAAGACATCGTTGACGATCTGCAAATGGATGCCGCAGCAGCAGGCCATCTTGCTCACAACCGAGAGGCCTACAGGAGTGCTGTTAGGGAGGCAAAGCTCCGCAAGGGACATGCAAATGAATGAATGAATGAATTTAGTAGACACTGGGTCCGTCGGGAGTGCATATTGTCGCCTTGCTTGTTTAGCTTGTGTACTGAAAATATTATGGGGAGTGTGGGAGAGTATGTGGACAAAGAATAATGCGATGCCATGGCAGTTGGAGGTTATGAAATGCCTGAGATTGGATGTGCTAATGACGCAGTTGCTGTCTACAACACAAAAATGAATGGAGAAACTGATTATGTCAGTCCGTGGGGACAGCGAAAAGCGAGACCTCTATCTTAGTGAGAAGAGAACTAGATTAGTGACAGCAGACAAAACAGCTGGGATGTGTGTCAGTGGGGAAAGGCTGGAAGAAGTGGAGAGTTTTGAATGTCTTTGATCACTGCTGACTGATGGTGGAAATACAATGAGGGAAATTGGGAGGAGGATATCTATCACTTTTCAGAAGATAGGACAACTGGGGAATCTGCTGAGAGGAACAGACAGCACTGCAGAAATAGGATTTTTGGAGGCATGCATCTTTCCCATCGCGACATGTGCCTGTGGGACGTGGACACTTGACAAGGCGGCTGGGATGCACATATATGCTTGTGGGCGTGGATGCTACAGAAGAGTTCTACGGATATTATGGACACGGACAAGAGCAGGTGTGTCCATGCTGAAGGAACTTAGTGTTGAAGAGGACTGGCTAGTGGAGAGGATTGGACAGGAAAAACTTGAATGTTTTGGACATATTGAAGGTCATGATAGTCTAGATGGGACCGTCTTGGAAGAGTACATAATTGGAAAAAGAAAGAGAGGACGACCAGGGCGAAGGTGGCTGCAGGACATCGTTGATGATCTGCAAATGGATGCATCAGCGGCAGACCATCTTGCTCGCAGCCGAGAGGCCAATGGGAGTGCTGTTGGGGAGGCAGGGTTCCACATAGGACATGCAAATGACTGAATGAATGAATAGCAGTGATATTAATTGTATACATATGTTGGAAATCCCATTTTTTCCATTGTTTCTCAATGTTTCTGGTGGTTTACACGATCAAATGCCTTTGAATAATCTATAAAAGATAAATATAGATTCACATTAAATTCTGTGCATTTCTCTATTATTAATCTTATATCTCATGATCTCATGATCTTCTTCCTTGTCTTTAACCAGCTTGGACCATGTTGACGTCTTCTTCTATTTTCTTACCAAGTCTACCCATTATGATTTTTAACAGAATTTTACTGGCATGACTAATCAGGGCAACAATTCTGTAGTTTGTGCATAGTTTCAGGTTACCCTTTTTGGCAGTGGTATGAACACAGTTCTTTTCCATTCTTTTGGCCATATACCTGAATGTCATATCTTTTTACATAGTGCATGATAGATTGTTGCACATTCCTTTCCTCCTGCTTTAATAAATTCAGCTGTTATCTCATCACGTCCTGGTGATTTACCATTTTTCAGATTCTTTATTGCCCATAAAACTTCTTCTACTGTCGGTTCGGGTTCTTTCTACTCTTAATAATAAAATAATAATTCACGCTGTTGATTTCTGCTTTCACAGTCAATTGTGTCATACATTCCTCTGCAATAATCCTTCCACTTTTCTAGAATTTCCTCTGTCTCTGTCAGAGTATTCCCCATCTCATCACAAATTACATTTAGCTTAGGTGTGGCATTTCTCGTCAATGTCTTCATTTCTTTAACATTTTACTATCTCTTCCATACTTCTATATCCTTCTATTCTTTCGCAACAGTCTTGTATGTAATTTTTTGGTCTTTTCTTACTTCTTTTGTTAAAGATGTATATTCCTCCCTGTTGTTATTTGTCACTTTCTATTTCGCTTTCATTTCTCTAAGTTGGCTTTGATTTATCTATTTCAAAAAGGTTAAGAATTGGGCACTCAGGCCCGTCTGACATTCTGCCCTTTATCATACATCTTTCACTCTATTCCAGACATTCTACAAATATGCTGTTCATGTAACAAACAGAATTAACATTGAAGCAGAGAGACATAAAATAAAATATATTATTTACGTTTCGCTCTTATCCATTCACTCAGTACAGAAGTAACTACATACATATATAAATGACTATCTGCTGAACAAAAATTTATGGACTATTCAGAATAAACAGTTAACTGTATTGGGTGTCTATAAGAGCAGTCTAAGATAACTTTTAAGCTTTATGATTCATGGAGGCATGTAGTCGACATCAAATAGATACTGGGAAAGTTTGTAGTTGTAGGAAGGAGTATAATTTATATTTTTCTACAGGGTGGAAGGGTATTCCAAAGATGAGTAGCAGAATAACTTAAGCTTTTCTTGTAAAGATCAAGTCTAGATTTTGGAAGATATATGCTGTTCAAGCGTTGGCTGCACTTTGGGCTAAATTTAAACAGGTTCCATAGAAAGAATTTGATGTACTAACTTGGCTTTGTTGAAGAGGAACTTGTTCTTAAGAGGCAGTATTTTGATACGTTTGTGCTAGTTAATTGTTTGTGCTTGATCTTTGTTACTAATAAGCTTTACTGCTCGCCTTTGGAGTGAGCAAATTTCTAGTGTGCCTCTTGTAAATCCATCCATTCTTTTGTGTGTGTGTGTGTGTGTGTGTGTGTGTGTGTGTGTGTGTGTGTGTGTGTGTGTGTGTGTGTGTGTGTGTGTGTGTGTGTGTGTGTGTGTGTGTGTGTGTGTGTGTGTGTGTGTGTGTGTGTGTGTGTGTGTGTGTGTGTGTGTGTGTGTGTGTTGTGTGTGTGTGTGTGTGTGTGTGTGTGTGTGTGTGTGGTGTGTGTGTGTGTGTGTGTGTGGTGTGTGTGTGTGTGTGTGGTGTGTGTGTGTGTGTGTGTGTGTGTGTGTGTGTGTGTGTGTGGTGTGTGTGTGTGTGTGTGTGTGTGTGTGTGTGTGTGTTTGTTTCTTTGTTTGTTTGTTGTTTGTTTTTTTTGGTTTTTTTTCCTGGAACCATATCTTTAGCTGCAGTTATTAAAATGTCCGTGGCCTGCGTAACCAATTAATCTAGTGTCACCTCCTCCTGTACAGCCACCAGATTCTCAAAACGGTTCCTATACCGTACTGTTCTGGTACTTTTGTAAGATCAAAGCAGAGTGGTCTTGATCCTCTAACTGTCTTTTTTATCTTTATCTTCATGTCTGCTATTAATAACTCATGTTCCGTGTCACAATCAGCATCTGATAGAGTATAGAGATTTTGCTGAAGTTATACTTGATCTCCACCTTCATTACACTAAAATGTAATCTGTTTGATTCTTGGTTTTCCCATCAGGTGATGTCCATGTGTAAAGCCTTCTTGGATGTTGTCTAAAAAGTGTGTTAGCGATCATTAGCTCATTTTCTATGCAAAACGCCATTAGGATGGACAGCAAAGATAATTAATGAGCAGTGTTTGACACAGGCTAATGAAAAACGTGATATAATAACAAAGAAAGGGGGGAAAAGGCAAACATAATTCTTGGGGCTTGGGATAAGAGGACAGAAACTGGAGAACATCATAACAGTTGGCAAAACTGAAGCAGGAGAAACACAGTTCGACCGAGAGAACAGATGTTAAGAGACCTGACATTCTGGCATAGATTATAGAGATACTCAGAATTATCAAGAACCGAGAGTTGTGGAGGAGTATGGCACTATATATATATATATATATATATATATATATATAACTTCTTTTACATTACAGATATGAAATATAGATATATATTTCATACGTATATACACATATGAAATTGCTGCAGAGATCATTCACTGGTATTGTTTCTCTTTCTCTTCCATAGGTATAATTCTCAACGATTTTGCCGATGAGATCATCCTGGATCCTAAACTTATCGCCAAACATTACCTGAAGACCTGGTTCTTTCTAGACCTCTTGAGCTCCGTCCCCATGGACTACATCTTCCTCATGTGGGACGCAGAGGCCGACTTCAACCAGCTTTTCCATGCAGGTACGACCGACAAGTCGGACACCCCCGCGTACTGGCAAGGTGAACTTTCTGGTTTCTTAGACTGTTTTTTTTTTCTCTGGGCTGTGTTGTCGCGAGCTATTCAGCTTGGTTGCTCTACGCGTTATTCTGCTCTTCTAACCTTAGTTTGACAAGTGCAAAATTACCTGCGTGTTATTTTAGCATTTAGTTGAACGGAAACATTGAAAGTGAAGGAGACAGTTTCTTCATATTTAAGACTTTCAGATTTCTGTTCTTAGTTGTAGCAAGCTTTTTTTTATGTGAGAATATTCAAAATTTTAAGACATAAAATTTCAGAGCAATGCAGAATATATCTTACACTTTGACTGAATTTTTCAGAGAGCAAACTAAAAAAAAACAGATTTGTTATATGTATTAATATAATACTACTAATAATATTCATAATAATTTTGTATCCACTCCAAAAACTCAGAATGCTGTTTCAGAAGTCACTAATGTCTTTAACTCTTTACAAACTTCAGTTCAGATGTGTTATTAATCAGCACGAAACTAACTATTGTTATTCTGTAGCTTAGCGTGGCCTTAGGCTTTTGGTTTTGTTTTGTTTTCGCAAAATGTTCTAAGTTACTGGTGTAGAACCAAAGATGGTACATCTTGATATGAAGCTGAGCTAGTAATGGATGTCTCTGCTTCTATTGCTTTTTCCTGCTTGCGCAGTGTGCATAATTACGGACTCTATGCATGCTGGGTTTGCATTGCTATTCTTCCAGATCGCTTGGCTTACATTAGACTTTTGCATATCATTTACATTACTAAATTATGGACTAAGTTACTCAAGTCTTATTTTTTTTATACCGCCATCAACTTTGAACCTAGTTACTGGCTCTATCTTCTTGAAAAATGGCCTGAAAAAGTTTGCAAATTTCGAAAAAGAAAAAAAAAAGGTAGGATAAAACCTCTTTAAAATATATTTTTGCAACTTGCAAATAGTTTTCTGGCATAAGTGCATAGAATTAAATCCGAAAATGTACACAAATTCACTGCAATACAGCTGTTACAACAATTGTTTATACTGCAAGAAAAAAAAGAAAGGTAGAAACAGCTTTATTCGGTAATGAAGCCCACACTTGTGATATTTCAGCCTGCACCTTATTCATACAAGAAGATACGGGACGAAGAAGTAAGAAAAGAACAGAAACTGTAAATGAAATAATGTATTTAATAAGCACGTAAGAAAGGGGAGTGGATAAAAGAGGTTTACTTATCTCGCAACTTGTCCGCACATTTTTAAATGTTTAAGTATTTTTCTTATTGTATTTTCTTTATGAAAGGATATACTCTGTTTTAGAGCTTGGAACGAGAATATTACATGCCAGTCGATCCTTCGAAAGGCCACATCATATTTCTTATTGTTGGGTTGCTTGCCCTTATCCTTTGGTTGGGTTGCTTGTCCTTAGCCTTTGGTTGGGTTGCTTGTCCTTAGCCTTTGGTTGGGTTGCTTGTCCTTATCCTTTGGTTGGGTTGCTTGTCTTTAGCCTTTGGTTGGGTTGTTTGTCCTTATCATTTGGTTGGGTTGCTTCTCCTTAGCCTTTGTTTGGGTTGCTTCTCCTTAGTCTTTGGTTGGGTTGCTTGTCCTTAGCCTTTGGTTGGGTTGCTTGTCCTTATCCTTTGGTTGGGTTGCTTGTCTTTAGCCTTTGGTTGGGTTGTTTGTCCTTATCATTTGGTTGGGTTGCTTCTCCTTAGCCTTTGTTTGGGTTGCTTCTCCTTAGTCTTTGGTTGGGTTGCTTTTCCTTAGCCTTTGTTTGGGTTGCTTCTCCTTAACCTTTGGTTGGGTTCCTTCTCCTTAGCCTTTGTTTGGGTTGCTTTCCTTAGCCTTTTGTTGGGTTGTTCTCCTTACCTTTGGTTGGGTTGCTTCTCCTTAGCCTTTTGTTGGGTTGCTCTCCTTAGCCTTTGGTTGAGTTGTTCTCCTTAGCCTTTGGTTGAGTTGCTTTCCTTAGCCTTTGATTGAGTTGTTATCCTTAGCCTTTGTTTGGGTTGCTCTCCTTAGCCTTTGGTTGAGTTGTTCTCCTTAGCCTTTGGTTGAGTTGCTTTTCCTTAGGCTTTGGTTGGGTTGCTCTCCTTAGCCTTTGACTGTCCTCAGCCAATTTAAAAGACATTAGGCTGGAGTCCCGCCTAGTCTGAACCCGTCCCGTCAACCTTCCCTGCTTGGAAGATCCTGTCCGTCGCCGGCAAGGCTCTTGGGATCATTGGGATACGCAAGCCCCCACCCCTCCCCCCAGCTACGACGACAAGGTGGGGGGGGGGGGGGGTGACGGGCGTCGGCTGGGTGAAATACATTCTAGTTATGGCATGACAACGCCAAAATGATACTCAATCCATTGATGGAGAATTTCAGAATAAGCTTACTTTGTTACCGGAGGGAAAAACAAATTTCATTTCAGTGAAAGTTTTAAAAAAAAAATAAATTGTATGATAACATCTGACGTGTCCGTAGCAGAATTAATTCTTCTCATACTTTTATTTTACCATCAAAAGACACGGAACATCTTAAAACCTGACAACGCAAAAACTAACAATGGAGCTTTGAGGGAAATCTGCTGGAAAAAAAATGTGCTAGGACAAGGAGCAACTAATTACTGAGCCATTGTGTGGAGATTAGATCTGCTCTACGGGTGATAAACCAGCAGAACTGATATGAGAGACAGCAGAAAGGCATAAGTGATAGGGGAGACAGAATGACAGAATTGATAATGAAGATACACAGAACTGATACGAGAGATAGAATGACAGAACTGATATTGGAGATTGACTAATGGAACTGATATGGGAGATTGATTGACAGAACTGATATGGAAGATAGACTGACAGAAATGATATGTGACAGCATATGGTATTTGTATAATGTAACTGAGACGTCTTTTTGGAAAAGAGCAGAATACATTATCACAGAGAGTAGAACAAGTACATGATGCTACAGGCTATCACTCAGTCATTAACAGCACAAGAAATATGAACCGAAGGAGAAAAAGATATATCATCTCAGAAGGTTAGTGTAGTTCCGATGGCCCAATTAAAGACTTCCTGAAAAGACATCAGTGATGAAAGAAAATGGTGCATTATTTTCTATGGACTTCTTTTCAAACATGACAGGCAGGCATTCACTGAGACATGCTTCAACATGAATGGAAGGTGTTAGAATCGCATAGAAGAACCAGTCTTACAGGATACCAGGCAAAAGATTAACAACGCCGAAGATTCTTAATAGCAAAGGATAAAAACGTAGATCTTTGCCGATGTCAGGGCTAATGGAAATTGTAGTTCATTATGCAGTCCTCGTGGAATGATATTTTCCTATGGCAATTTACTTCCATCATTCTTTTTGCTTTTCTTCACGATTACGCCATCATTATCCCTTTCACTTCCAGCACCTTGTTAGAGACAGCTCTGGTATAATGTGTACTGTGTCCATTATACGAACTTCTTACTTGTCTAAAATTTATCAAACCCTGTTCTGAAACCCTAAAATTTTATGTGTATTATCAAACCTTGTTCTGAAACCCCCGGCTTGTCGAACCTCTTGGCCACCGCCTCCACAAACACGTGACTGATTGATTGATTTTTATGTCTAATGGGTTAAGAATTGGGCAGACAAGACCGTCTAACATTCTGCCCCTTTATCATACAACTTTCTTTCTGTTCCAGACGTTCTGCAAACATGCCACGCATGTAACAAACATAATCAGCATTGACAAAACTGATAAAAAATAAAATAAAAATAAAGCATATACATTCCACTCTTATCCATGAACTCGGTACAGGAAACTACCTGTATGTAAAAAAAAAAGTTTTTTCCCGCAGTCTCACACTAATGAATATCTACCAAACAACTATTCAGAAAAAAAAATCAAATTCTGTGCCTGTAAAAAAAAAGAGTATAAGATCAAATGTAAATCTATCAATCATACAGGCTTGTAGTCGACATAAAAACCTGAAAAGTTTGTAGTTGTAGGAAGGAGCATAGCTTATTATTTTTTTATAAAGAATGGGAGGGTATTCCATGTATTAGCAGCAGTGTAAGCAAGGGGTTTATTAAACAGACCAACTCTAGATTTTGGGAGACAAACGTTTAACGGTTGACAACACTTTAGGTTAGATTTGAACAGCTTTCATAGATAAGACGGAGCATTCTGTGATAGTATTCGATGTACTAACTTTGTTTTCTTGAATATGAACCTGTTCTTGAGAGGTAGTTTACTGATTTGTTTATGTTGATTGTTTGTGATTTTGGTCATTAACAGGCTTTACCACTCGCTTTTGAAGTGACTAAAGCCTTTTTGTATTAGACCCTGAGCAACCATCTCAGATTGTTAAGCAGTAGTCTAAATGTGTTTGAGTATGTGATATTTGTATGTCTTCCTTGTGTCTTGATCAACGAAGGGCGTAATTCTGGCTAAATGGTAAACTCGTGCAATGAGTTTCGTTAGACTGTGCACTAGAGAATTCCAGTTCAGATGTTGGTCAATGGTGAAACCTATCGTTTTGTGTTCGTTAATGTTTTCCATCAGTGATGTTTCAGTACAGAGTTGTAGTGTTGCTTTTGTCGCGTTGAGCAGTTTCTGTCTTGTTGTTTTAAGCACTGATTTTGTTCTGTCAGTGTTTATGATCGTGCCATTATTGTTGCTCCATTTAATTAGATTATTTATCTCGAACTGAAGAGTTGATTTTAGGTTAATATAGTCGTAGTCACTGGGGTACTTTGTGCAATCATTGGCAAAACAAATCGCAAGAATAGTGTTTAAATGAAGTGCAAGATGATTGATATAGATAGCAAAGAGCAAGCGGGCTAGAATAGAATCTTGTGGATTACCAGTATAAACTACAAGTGAATTTGATAAAAATTTTGATAGAATGCTACCTGTTGTATGTCTGAAAGAAATGATGCAATTAATTTTACTAGGTCAAAGTTTTATTATATCCTTCCCGTGCCGTTAAACGTCACATAGGGCTCGCAAAGTAGTTCGCCAATTTTTCCTGTCTTCGGCGAGTCTTTCAACCTCATCAAGAGATTTTATGCCTGTTAATATGGCCTCTCTTAACAATGTCCTCTTCAGAGTTTCACGCGGTCTGCCTCTTTTTCTTTGGCTTGCTGTGTTCCACTTGATAGCTTGTTTTGTGATTCTCTGATCATTTCTTCTCATCAAGTGACCAACATATGTCCATCTCCTTTTCCTGATCACCTATGAGACCGGTTGTTGTCCAGTCATCTGTCTTATCTCTACATTGTTCTTGAATTTGTTCCACTTGATACCGAGTATTTTCCTTAGGCATTTTTTTTCAAAAGAGTCTAATTTCTTGTCTATTTCTTTAGTTGTTTTCCAGCTTTGGCATGCATAAATGAGGGTGGATATTACATTTAAATTGAATAGTCTTAATTTGGTTTTGTGCTTATAACTTTTGAAATCCATATGTTCTCAAGATTTTTGAAGATCGATGCTGCTTTTGCAATTCTAATTCTAACTTCCTTTCTGGTGTCACCATCCTGGCCTATGTAGCTGCCAAGGTATGCAAATTGATTGACTTCTTCAATATCTGTCCCTTCTATGTGTATTTTTCCATTTTGATTAATGGGAATTTTCATTATTTTTGTTTTCTCCTTGTTAATTTCAAGTCCTATTTTGCTAGCCAGTGAAGACAGGCTATCTGTTTTTTCTTGCATGAAATTCACATTGTTACTGATAAGAGTTATATCATCAGCAAAATCAAGATCTTCTAGTTGGGTCCCCTATACCCAGTCAATACCTGTGTTACCTGTGCAGCATTTTTTTTCATTATGAAGTCTATTGTAATTCCAAAAAAGTAAAAGTCAGAGTGCAGTCTAAAATTTTTTAACTTTTTAAGAAGAATTTCATAGTCAGTCATACAAAATGTCGTATCTAAGTGGACAAAGATGACACCATTACATGGCAGATCCTAGATTAGCAATGGATTTCCGTATCTGATTTCTCCAACTTATACCTCAAATCTTCTCATTTATTCTCAGCTTTCCTTAGCTCTCTCTCTCTCTCTCTCTCTCTTTGATTTTCATCAAAATTTTATATGGTTTCTTGTCGTGTATGTGTTTCTGCCATTAAGCCACGGTCTGTGGGCTAGTAGCAAGGTCAGTTTGGCGTAAAGTAAATAAAATATTTGAAGTCTTCAGAGACGCAAAGCCCCGTGCTTTTTTTTTTTGTAGCAAAGAATTTTCCCTTTGCAGCGCGAATTCAACATTCATTAGAAAACTGTCTCTTCTCTAGAATACTGTGAAATGTAAAAATATAGAATACTGAGTATTATCAGATAGTGTACCTTTTGTTAAACGTATGGCGTTATGTCTGTTTTATATACTTGTAGTATTTCTCTATAACTACAAGCTGGTGTTCTTTGTAGCCGATGCTGTGGAAGTGTTGAGGCACAGCATTGTATCGGCGTGGGGGCGGGTTATGGCAGTTATTTTTTTTTTCAGTCCCGGAGTACAGCTAAAAAGCAGGGGCTGTGCATTGCTTCTTTAGCGGATTCCACCACCATGGGGACTATGGCGATCCCTGTCCCGTTAGCCAGGCTAGACCTGTTCCTAGGGGTACCAACGGAGAGGTGGAGGCAGGGTCTTGATCAGCTGTGGTTCGCTAACTCTGAAGCTAGCACATCAGCTATGGGTAGCTGATTGCTTCATCGGACAGGCGTCTTCACTCCCCGTATGTTTTACACAAATGTGTGTATACTTCCAGTGCCTTGTAGTAATTAATGGGAAGGTGTGGGGCGCAGATATACTTCTTGAAAGGGCTCTGTGATTTGCTTCAAATAACGGGACGTTTAAGGTCACGGGGCAGTGTGTTCCTTCCATCAACTTCCAGGGTCGAGGGCCTCTCCTTCTGTTTACATCCGTTCTCGGCGCAGATTCTTCCTGTGATAAACTGCCTGGTAGTAGCCGTGCAACGGTGACCAAACCATGTGACTTGTTGTTTCTGGATGTAGCACAGTTCAGGTGTTATTCCAACTCTTTGCTCTGTTGATGCTTTTTTTCTGATTCGGCCTCTTACTTCTGGTATTCTCCTCAAGCATGTCATTTCTATCGTGATGATTTTCCTTCTAATGATAATGTTTTTGACAGTGACTGCACAGAATTGAGGAGAAGACTGTATTGGGGAGTGTTCTTGATTGTATCACAAGAGTGCGTTCTGTTTTCAGTAAATCAGTCATGTGTCCAACAGTCTGATTTGCTTTATTGCCTCTCTTCTCCATTACAGAATCAGTTTCTATGGAAGATTATGTTGTACTGTCTAAGTATTTGAAATGATTAGTTACGAAGTGATTACACGAAGTTATGTAACTATGAAACAAGATGTAGGAAAGTACGAAGTGATTACACGAAGTTATGTAACTATGAAACAAGATGTAGGAAAGCGAAACACTAAAACTAAAAGAACAAAATTATTGAACGGATATGAGACAGTCCTGAGCAAAAATTTTTTTTAATCAGAATTTAGAGAAAATTTAAATGTTTCACCTTAATATGAATCCTTTTCGTCACTTTCCAACATAATCTCCATTTCTCTGCACACATTTTTCCCATCGCTCTGCTAGTTTGAAAATACCCTCCCGGTAGAATTCCGTTTCAGCTGACCGACGGCACAGACGCACTGCTTTCTGGACGTTCTCTCCTGTGGCACCCAGCGGGCACAAACTTTTCTATAGCCTAGGGTTTCAATCATTTCCTGTACTGCATTGTGTCATATTCCAAGATTTACAGCGATTTCAGATACTCTAACACGTCTGTCTTGTTTAATGATGTCGTCAACCCTTTCCACATTTCGTTTAGTGGAAGCAGTTCGAGGGCGACCGTTGCAAGGGATATCTTGGATGCTCGTGTTTCTGTCTTTGAAATGTTTCACCCACCTCCTAACACTGTTACCACCCGTACACACATTTCCTTAAGCAAGTTGAAGTCTTTGGTGAATTTCAGTAGCGGGGATTTCCTCTTTAACGAGGAACTCAATAACAGCACGTTGACGAAACGAAACTTCAGCACCCGCCATTTTTTTATGCTCCTTGTCGTCACGTAACACATGGTGGTGACGTCACATGACCTCTACAAAGTGCAAAGGGTGCAGTTGAAGGTAATACATTTATATTTTATCTATCTATAAATTTTGATTTTTTAAAAACATTTTGCTCACAACTTTCGGTATTACCCTCGTAGAATCACACAAGACAGGCGCAGATGACAATAGATAGTGAATTATGCGTACGCTGTTAAATTTGATGATGATGATGATGATGATGATGATGATAATAATGATGATGATGATGGTGATGATGATGATGATGATGATGACGGACAGTAGCGGTTATGATAAGGTTATTGTGTCAGACTCTGACTTCAAAGTATCGCGATATCTCTTTTAAATAATTGAGCTCACAAAAGTATTAAAACACAAGAAGACCCTTCTACCGCAAGCAGATTTTTTAAATGTTAGGAAAATGTTTCCAATCTTTCGGCTTTGTTTGACAAAAGACAACAGTGCACGGTTATATCGACCTGGTCAAACTGCAGACACGGGCATTAACCTTTTCACTTTAAAAACAGCCCTGGCAGGGCTGGTAGATCTTGCATATCAAAGTGAAGAGCTATATTTAAGTCAAGTCTAAATAAAAATGAAAAGTAGAGCATTCCTAAACCAACCCACGTGTTTTAAATGATAGAGTAACTTTCTTCCAGTTTCTTTCTACCAAAATTTCTCATCAAAATTTATTCTGGCAGAGCACGGGAATTAATTTAAGAGTGGAAGAGATAAAGAGTTAATGGGAATCTCGATCGGAGAAAAACAATTCAAGTTTTTAAAATTCTGTTTTCTTTGAAAACTTTCTTTTCTTGCACACATTCTCACTGTCAGCGAACTACTTTCAAGATTTCACACTTAGTCCATGTGGCTTAAGATTACTCATCCAATTCGTGCCGCGACAGGTACCACTGGCGCTTCCTCATCTTGTACGATCCTTGGTGTTTCCTCCAATAATTTCAGTTGCTTTCTCTTTCTGTGCCACTTGGTCAGTCTGCTGAGATATTTTTCTCTTAGCCTCATCCTCCTCCTTTTTTTTTTCCTTTGAATTTTCCAACCATTACTAAGTTATCCGAATTTCTGTCTTCTCATAACGTGTCCAGGAAATTTTGACCCCATTTCTTATCACTTTGACAAGTTTTTAAATATGAAGGCACATAATCCTGATCCTTAAGAGCAGGAGAATGCCAGACGATGCTTTTTTTGTCTATTTCTGACATATACATGACAAAATATAATAAGAGACACTCATGACATATTCCTGGGAAAAAAAGATTAAAGTTACTATTTCATCGAAGATCGTATCTCACAGTTATAATTTCATATGTTATTTGTTAATAACATCTGGAGGATTTTTAGTATTGAAGGTGGTTAGCGGGATAAGGGTATCCCCTATCAAAGGAGAAGTAAGACGCCTCCTTACCTCCGTCAGACTACGGGACACCCTTGGGCAAGGTGGAGTACCCGTATGGCTCCCCTATCAGGGTTGGGAGAAGCCATGGCAGCAGGTGGTGGATGGAATGGGAGAGCAACCGAGGGTAATGTTGGATATGGTCACCATTCTATGATGGTAGGCAGATGATCTCAATGTAGGGACAATGGCTACGATCAATGACTAGTACAGTCACTGCCCGGAAGGAAAGCAATGGTAAACTATCTTCTGGAAATAAACCACTAAACTCAAACAGCAGCATGGAAAGTCAGGTAGGAAAAAAGATCTGGTGGTGAGTCTCCCAGGCCAGATAGATGTAATTTTAACACTGGGGAAGAGCATGAGACAGAGGTCAGTACTAATAATTGTGATGACGGACAAAATCCTGACGGTGTTACCAAGGAAAACCCTTGAATCAAACTAAAAAGAAAAATAAGAGTAAGAACATGGAATGTGAGACGTATGTATGAGGGAAAGTATCAAATAATAAGTGACAAGATGAAAAGAACGGGGATACACATTTTGGGAATCTGCGAACTTCGATGGAAAGGATCAGGACACTTCAAGAGCGAGAATGATAATATATTTATATACTCTGGTGGAGAATTAGGAGGAAAGAATGGAGTGGCTTTTTACTTGGACAAATCGACGTCAAAAGCATTACTAGGTTACAATCCAGTAAGTGACAGAATCCTCACAATCATACTTAATGGCACTCCTAGAAATTTAACAATCATCCAGATATGTGCACCTACATCAGCAGCAGAGGAAGAGGAAGTAGAAGACTTTTATAACACACTGCAAACAAACTACGATAGACCAGGTATGGAAAAATGATATTGTATTAATAATGGGGGATTTTAATGCAAAGGTTGGTACAAAAAGAGCAGACGATGGACATATTTTAGGGAAATTTAGCATAGGACATAGAAATGAGGCAAGTGACAATCTAATAGCTTTTTGCATGGAAAATGTGTTAATGATTACTAACACACTTTTTAGACAACATCCAAGAAGACTTTCCACATGGACAGCACCTGATAGGAAAACCAAGAATCAAATAGATTACATTTTAGTGCAAAGAAGATGGAGATCAAGTATAACATCACCAAAAACTTTATCAGATGCTGATTGTGACACGGACCATGAGTTATTAGTACTAGACAAGAAGATAAAGATAAAAAAGACAGTTACGGGATCAAGACCACTCCGCTTTGATTTTACAAAAATACCAAAACAATATGGTACAGAAGTGAAGAACCGTTTCGAAATCCTGATGGCTGTACATGAAGAGATGACACCAGATGATTTGGTTACGCAGGCCAGAGATATCTTAATAACAACAGCTAAAGACATGGTTCCAGTACAGAAAACAAAAGAATGGATGGATTAAAGCAGCCACACTAGAACTGATAAAACAACGTAGAGAAATGAAGACGCAATGGAAAGAGACAAACAACAAAGAGGAATATAAATCTTTAACAAAAGAAGTACGAAGAAACATAAGAAAAGACAAAAACAATACATACAAGATTGTTGTGAAAGAACAGAAGGACATCAGAAGTGTGGAAGAGATAGTGAAATGTTTAAAGAAATGAAGACATTGACGAGAAATGTCACACCTAAGCTAAATGTAATTTGTGACGAGATGGGGAATATCTTGACAGAGAGGCCTACAGGAAATTCTAGAAAGATGGAAGGAATATTGCAGAATTATATGAAATATATGAAACAACCGAATGTGAAAGCAGAAATCAACAGTGTGAATTATTATTGGAGAAGAAGGAACCCGAACCGACAATAGAAGACGTTTTATGGGCAATAAAGAATCTGAAAAATGGTAAATCACCAGCATGTGATGAGATAACAGCTGAACTTATCAAAGTGGAAGGAAAGAATGTGCAACAATCTATCATGCACTACGTAAAAAGATATGGCATTCAGGTATTTGGCCAAAAGAATGGAAAAGAACTGTATTCATACCACTGCCAAAAAAGGGTAACCTGAAATTATGCACAAACTACAGAACTGTTGATCTGATTAGTCATGCCAGTAAGATTCTGTTAAAAATCATAATTTTCTTAAGAAAATAGAACAATAAGTGAATATGGTCCAATCTGGTTTCAGGCACGGAAGAGGATCAAGAGATCATATATTCAATCTAAGATTAATAATAGAGAAATGCAGAGAGTTTAATGTGAATTTATCTTTTATAGACTACTCAAAGGCATTTGATTGTGTACAACACCAGAAACTTCGGGAAGTAATGGGAAAAATTGGATTTCCAACACATTTGATACAATTAACATCACTGCTGTATCTAGATCAACAAGCAGCAGTAAGAATAAATGGTGAAACAACAACTTGGTTTGACATAAAACAAGGGGTCCGTCAGGGGTGTATATTGTTGCCTTACTTATTTAACATGTATACTGAAAATATAATGAGGAATGTTAGAGAAGATGTAGACAAAGAATATTACGATGCCATAACAATTGGAGGTTATGAAATACCAGAGGTCAGATATGCTGATGACACAGTATTAATGTCCACAACACAAAAACGAAGAGAAAAACTAAGTCAGTCCGTAAGAACAGCGAAGAGCAAAACTTCTATCTCAATGCGAAGAACACTAAATTGATGACAACTGACAAAACAAAACAAGGCAGCTGATATATGTATCAATGAGGAAAAATTGGAAGAAGTGGAGAGTTTTGAATATTTTGGATCACTACTAACTAATAATGGAGATACAAAGAGGGAAATTAAAAGTAGGACATCTATCGCTCTTCAGAAGGTAAAACAACTAAAGAATCTGTGGAGAAGAACAGCCAGAACTTCAGAAATATGATTTTTAAGGGCATGCATCTTTCCCATCGCAACATATGCCTGTGAGACCTGTGCACTTAACAAAACAGCTGAGAAACACATAAACGCATTTGAATGTAAATGCTGCAGAAGAGTTCTTCAAATATTATGGACACAAAATAAAGAACAAATATATCCATACCACAAGAACTTAATTCTGAAAAAGGCTGGCTAGTAAAGAGGATTAAAGAGAGAAAACTTAAATATTTTTGACTTATTAAACGTCTTGATAATCTAGAGAAGACTGTCTTGGAAGGGTACATAATGGGAAAAAAAAAGATAGGAAGACCAAGGTGAAGATGGCTGCAGGACATCGTTGATGATCTGCAAATGGATGCAACAGCAGCAGGCCATCTTGCTCACCCGAGAAGCCTACAGGAGTGCTGTTAGGGAGGCAAAGTTCCGCAAGGGACATGCAATGAATGGTGGATAGAGGAAAGTAGGCCAAAAAAAAAAGGAAGAATGGCAGAAAGTGAGATGGGATGAGCACTGTAAATGAAGAACATATATAACAGTCCAATATTTCGGCAAAAGCCTTTTTCAAGGATCACATACAAAAGAACAGATAAAAACACGAAAAATAGATCAAAAATTAAAAACTTATCTTTTCCTTTTCCTCCTTGTAAGAAAGAGAAGCATAAAATGCGTCCAGATAGACGTAGGTAAGAAAAAAGTAGGAGCAAGCGATTGGCTGAGAAATGAGGTAAAGGGAGGATTTTTATAACCATGTAATAGTTCACATTTTTCAGACGTATTTTCTTGGTGCTAATAATTTTGTTCAACGGCAAAAATGAAAACACTTAGAGCTTTGCTTCCATTGATTGCGTAGTATAATATTTTTCTACTACATGTAATTGGTAAAACTATACAAAACATGCAATAATACCTTGTCTCAGATTGTTGACCAAGTGGTAGAGAAAAGACGATATCTTGTAATTTGCTTTATATTTGATATCTCGTCTTGTTGCACGACTTTCGTGTATGATTGACGACATGACGGGTCTCATTCAAAGACGATTTGTCTCCTGTCAGCAGAGGGTCATGTTGAGAAAGATGGATCCGAAGACAATATTCGTCTCTGTTGACATGATTTCCATGCATCGAACCAAGGAGTCTGCCTTCTGGTTTTTTTCTTGTTGTTGTTGTTTTTGTTTGAAACTCCAATGAGGTAGCGTTTACCATGCGAAAACAAGGGTAGCATTTACAGAGAGATTGATTTTTGTATGTGTACTTCTTCTGTGTCCACGTGCCGTTCCGCCAGGTTGACATTGACAGTTCTCTCCAGCCCCACGTCTTCTGCCTTAGGTCCATCCTCTGTGACCAGATCTGGGTTCCTAGGTCGGTGAACGTTGGGCGCTCTTTTCTGTAGAAAATATAATATTATGATTTCCAGCTATCTTCTGAAGGTTATGTGCAGGTTATGTGCAGGTTATGTGCAGGTTATGTGCAGGTTATGTGCAGGTTATGTGCAGTTTAGCAAAGAAAATACCACATTAACATGTTTTGGAGATTTTGTTTGTTAAAAGCAGTGAGATCTTTCTTGTTATAGGCAGTGAGATCTTTCTTGTTATAGACAGTGAGATCTTTCTTGTTATAGGCAGTGAGATCTTTCTTGTTATAGGCAGTGAGATCTTTCTTGTTATAGGCAGTGAGATCTTTCTTCTTATAGACAGTGAGATTTTTGTTTCTCCTTTCTTAATCTTTTAGATACAAGTTTTTCGAATGAGACAAAGTTTTCGCAGAATATAGTGATTTTGCACAGTGTGCATGGCTAATATTCGAAAGATAGTAGACAAAGCACTTCAGACGTGAGAGAAAGAGAAATGACAAGAGAATTACATGGAACTCGAACCACGGACTCCAGCAGGGCCAGCAACCGCCAAACCACGAGAAACAGCGCTCTTTCTACTCGGCCATCATAAACTTTCTAAAAATGATGCTTGAATAACCGAGTCTTTTAATCTTTTAGACCATTCTCCACAAACACACTCTTTTATGTCTTTTGTTTTAAATTACCAGCTAACAGAACTGTCCTAGATCTGTACATGTCTCTATGATCACTTGGACTAAATTTCAGTTTCTGTCAGAAATTCTCCACAATAAAATGGAAAGGTCCTCTCTCACAATGGTAGCCATTTGCTGGCAGATATAGTACTCTAAAAGCAATAATTCCGATCCCTTTTAAAGTGGCAGACCCTTTGAAGCCATTGATAATCCAACACTGTAGCCATATATTCCTCCGCTATTTGAGATTAAATTAAAACCTTTGGGATATTCCTATTTTGAGAGTTTGTGAATTTTGTCTCTTCGTGATATACAGGCACGAGAATCCCCGTATCCGTTTCATTCAGGCATACTGGGGATACAGTGTTAGGCCCATATTTCCACGACCTTCGGTACATGAAAGTGTGATGTGGTCAGTATCACGCCTGGCTGCATTTACCTTCCCAGATTTTTTTTCTGGTACCAATTTTTAGAGGTGGTTGGAGCCCAGAGCTTTTTTCATGTTGTGGTACCAGCAAAATAAAAAAAAATTTTTAATCCCCATTACTGAAACTTGAGCCCGATACCACCTGAGTAATAGATAGAACTTCTAACCACTCAACAAGACAGGCCGCTTCTTCGTGATTATGTTAAAACAAAAGGTAAAATAATTTAAAATCTGTTCTCGGTGGCTGGAACCCCACTTGACCATTTGCGGCGGTCAGGATTCATTTCACGTTGGGAACCGATGCTTCACAATGTGGATTAGATGAGGAGTAAGTTTGATTACAGCCGGTACCATGTGACTGAACATCATGACGGCCAGGTATCGAGTCGAAAAGTGCTTTGGTTCTGCCAGCTCTCTTTAACTCCGGAATGGATTTAAGAAATTGGTTTGTCGTCAGGCTCCACCACCGTGAGGAGCACATTTTGCCACACAGAAAATTTTTACTACTGACAGATTTGGGTATTGTATTGGGTATGGATTGAAATGCTGTGGTTTGCCATTCTTTTCCTGCTAGCCTTTATCATGGACGCATCTGCAGTGAAGTAAACATATATGTGAGAAAATAAGAGCTGAGATGTTAGTAAAGAAAGGTGTTTATTACATTAACCTAAAAGTACTTGATGGAAGATTTTTCCCCCTTCCCCTCCCCAAAAACAAAGAAAAAATCTCAACAAAATATTTTATTATTGCTGTACCTACAGAAATAACGGGGTACGTTGAATTCATTATTCTCTTCACAAATAAGACCCCAAAGATGTCGTACGTTCTATGTCTGTAACCTTTTTTCGGCATGAACTAAAGACTAAAAATTCACAAGAAAACAGTCAGCATGTGAGTCACCCAACAGAAGGAAAAATAGTCCTGATTAGCATGGCCATTTTTGAGTACAGATTTTCTATCTATCTATCTATCTATCTATCTATCTATCTATCTATCTATCTATCTATCTATCTATCTATCTATCTATCTATCTATCTATCTATCTATCTATCTATCTATCTATCTGTCTATCTGTCTGTCTGTCTTGCCCGTCACTCGATTCATCCATTCAACATTGATCTATCGAATACAACTAAAAATTATAATAAAATGTGACAGAGGAATAACTGGGAGAGACCGATGCCAGGTAAAATGAAATAAAATGAAAGAAAAAGTTCATGAACTGAGTACAAGTAGAATCCAGGTCTCTCTCTCTCTCTCTCTCTCTCTCTCTCTCTCTCTCTCTCTGTGTGGCTAACGTTTACAACAGCTTCACTTACTTAGAAGTCAAGCTATTGTTATTATCTTCTCCCGATAGCTCCACTGACAACCCACAAAATGTCGGCGTTGTGCCTTTGAAAGCGCAATATTTATTTGTTTTGTACTTGAGTGTACGAAATATTGTACCAAAAACTGTGTGATTTTTCTGAGAAATCTTTCGGCGCCAAGATTCTATAGGTTATCTGTGAATGATATGTTAGCTAGTTATCATATCCGGTATAATCTGGAGAAAACCAGATGGGAAAATCGAATTTTCTCCAACAAAAAAAAAGTGCAAATTTTATAATTATCATAATTGTCTAAGCTCGGTTTAAAAAAAAATAAGTTGAGCGATTTTAAAATTTTCTTTCTTCAATGCATGTGCAGTAACGTGTGTACAATATCAAGTTTTAAAACCCCCCTTTTTTATATAAATATTGATTTAATGAGATCAAGACGATGTCGAAGGTCATTTACACGACCTTAAAAAGAATGGAAGTGCCAAATTAGCAGGCAACCTTTTTCTTTTTTGTGGGAGGCGTTTATTATGTGAATATTCCTGGAGGGTTGTCTTTCAGCGGTTGGAATCAAGTTCCTGGCATAGCAGCACAAAATATGATGACGTCATAAACCTGCTCATTGAGAGCCGAGAATATCAGCCGCTATCTCTCTCTCTCTCTTTCTCTCTCTCTCTCTCTCTGTCTCTCCCAGATGCATGCATAACAAAACTTGTAAAACATGATCGTTTCTGCTGACATATTGCATGTCCTTGTGGAATTGTCTAGCTGGTTGTTAATCCGTATCTCACAGCTTTTGCTTGTCTATGTTGCTTCGGCTTTTCCTTGTGGTGTGCTCTTTGTAGACTTCCAAAAATATAGCTAACTCTCTGTGTGGCCTATCATGTTACTTGTATCTCGTCTTGTCAAACTCTCTTTGATTATTCAAAACTTATTGCTTCTGTTCTTCGTATGCTGTAGTTTTGTTTATGTTTTTTTGCGCTGTTTTGTTTTGCTTATGTTGGCTTTTGTATATCTTACTCATAACATATATTCCCTGATGATTTTAATTAAAAATATAAATATAGGAAACAGATAAGAGGGGTGAAAAATCGAAGTACAAAGAACAGGTAGGAGTTAATGAAGTGTTTGTTCTCAAAGGTTGAAGAATTTGGCACGCAGGTTCATCTGACGTTCTGTACTTGTATCTTTCAACACACAGACAAACACACACAAACACACTCGCAGAGATTCCACGTCAGTTTAGCATCAATGCCCTGAACACATAACAAGCGTGAATCAAAATTCAAATTACAAAACCTTTACTTTCCACTCCTTTCCACACATACACTCAACGAGAAAACTTTTTACTTTCATTTTTTATTTTGTACACACACAGACACACGTGCGCTCGACATTGCGAATTAAGAAGTACACACACCAATTCCATATTTCCACACACTCAGTAGAGTGTGACGATAATTAAGAAGTACACACAACAATCTCAAATTTCCACACACTCCGTAGAATGTGACGATGCAGCAAGTTACTGCCATTGCTGAGGAATTCTATCAGCTTACAGCACGAGCATACCTCAGGATGATCGCAGATACGGAGCTACCTTCACATAGAAAGCTCATCGAAAAAAAGGGGGCGGTTGGTTTGACAGGCTGAAGAGAGGCAAGTCTTGGATGGGTCAGAAAAAAAGACGTCGTCCAGCAGGTCTGTGGACTGAGTAGCATCAGTCCTGATGTGGAATAGACACCTGAACCTGGAGATTTCAGAGGCAACTTCTCTGTCATCGTCAAACTAGACAGAAGCTGTGTGGAGCAGAACCCGGTTTTTCATCGATGCGGAGGTCAGTGCTCTCATTGTTGAGAACTCCAACGACGTGGATGCTGTGATCTACAGAGATGGTCTAATGTACGTCGTCAGCGGAGCAACAGTGCACTTATCGCAGGCCCTGGTGGTAGAACAGTCCAAGAAGCCAGCGGCGCCTATGCAATGACGACCGGTAGCATTACAATGGAGATTATGGCAATACGGAAGGCATTTATCTGGCCGGAATCACAGAAATACATTCGTGTCTGTGTACTGAGCGACTCAACGAGCAATGTCCGAAATGTTCAGCCGGGATCGGTGTGCAAGGCAGTGGCTGGAGTCCTTGCAGAGATCAAAGATTCGCAGCGTCACCTTCATTTTTGTGCCAGATCATGGTGGCGTTTAGGGCACTGAGAGAGGTGATAGACTGGTTGGTTTTGGCCACCATGGCCAACCGATGGATCCTGCTGACATTGTTAATGCCCTCAGAGAGTTTGAAAGCGCGGAGATCTTTCATCTGACATCGCTGTCGTGAATGTACGAGTTGAGGGTGAAGAATTGCATCGCAGAGACTACGTGAGAGAGGAATCATCAGTCAACACCGAACTGGCTTACTTAGTCGCTGTACTCTGATATAATGAGGAGTAGATCGGATGATATAATGAGGGGTAGATCGGATGATATAATGAGGAGTAGATCGGATGATATAATGAGGAGTAGATCGGATGATATAATGAGGAGTAGATCGGAGCTCCAGTGGACGTGTCCGGAATGCAGTGATGATGACCCATCTGTAACATAACATAACGTAATGTAACATAACATAACATAACATAACGTAACATAACATAACATATGAGGAAAGCAGATACAGTACGTCGAGGCTGTTCAATGTTCTAAATTCACCCAAGTTTTAATTCAGTGCTTACAGCTAAAACAGAATACGAGTATATCAAAAAGGTCAGTTTTAAAACATAGGAACTTCTCACAAGGACTGACAAAATGCAGCGGAAGACGATGCGGAGTGGTAGAACAATTTATGAATTCATCTTATTCGTTTTTCTCTGTAACTTTCCCAGTAACTCGTTCCTCCTTAGTATGGAGTCCGCAATATACTACCTGCCTCTCCTCCCCTTCAAAAGACCACAAGAAGTTGGCAGAGATAATGACTCAGCAGGTGAATGAGGAACGGACAATTTTTGTTTTGATATATTTTTTAGTTTCAGAAATCGATGTTTGGTGTTTCTTTTTGACTTCGAATTCGTGACAACGGGAATTGTAATTTATACTAAAAATTTAACGTAAGGACAAACTAAAGAGAGACTACACTTAACGTGAGAACATGTTAGAGACTTAACGTTAGGGGAAAACTAGAAAATAAACTTAACATGAGCATAACCTAGAGGTTAATGTTAAAAATCCTGGCTGGCTAAACTTAACATAAGGAGGAATCTGACACTTACATTGTATGTGAGTTTTAACAAGCGTTTTCCACAGTTTTCAATTCTCCAAAAGTATTTAAGACAACAATCGAACAACACTTTTAAAAAAGAACGTGATAATCAAAAAGTAAGTGCTAAGATCAATTTACTAACTTGATATGCAATAGCTAAAACAGGTATAGAGCATGTCCGGACGAAGAGACTGCTCGGTATATTGATCCCACCCGCCGGCTTTGAGCACGGCCTTTAAGTCACCGGGAATAAGTGACCCTACACCCTAGATCAGTAATAGTAGGCGACCCGCTATCTAAAACAAAATGTTAGGTTACTCACGACCTATGAGTAAAATTTTTAAAAGTATTGAAATTATACTTTCGCCCTCACACACACACACACACACACACACACACACAAATAATAAGTAAAAAAATTAACAAATGCTATCTCAGTGTCTTTAACATGACGTTAATTTGCTACTAATCACTAAATTTTTCGTATAAATGTCAACAACTTTTAACACAATATCATCTCGCGACCTTACTTCATACCTCCCGCGACGGTAATTTTGGCCGCGACCTGAGGTTGGGGTAGAGCCTAAATGATCCACAAAACACCAAATGGAACACATTACTATGATGAGCAGTTCCATTTTCCTCTGTCCATACTGTGCACAGAAAATAGTTCCCTTTCCTTTTGTCTAAATATACACAGTTAACAGCTTTCCCTTTGTTTATAATGCACACAGTAAACAGTTTCCTTTCCCTTTGTCTATAATGTACACAGAAAACAGTTCCCTTTCCTTTTGTCTAAATAGTGTACACAGTAAACACTTCCCCTTTCTTTGCCTACAATTTACACAGTAAACAGTTCCTTTTTTTTCTTTATCTGTGAGGTACACAGTAAACAGTTCCCTTTTTCTTTGTATAAAATGTACACATCCAGCAGTTATATTTCCCTTTGTCTATAATGTTTGCAGTAAACAGTTCCCGTTTTCTTTGTCCACGGATGCAGACAGAGGAGTATGGTTCAGTTTTACAAAAGGATAGAAAGAGTGAGGAAAGTAAGCAGAAACAAGAATGGCAGAAAGTAAGATGAGTAAAACAAACAAGAATGGCAGGAAGTAAGATGAGTAAGAGAAACAAGAATGGCAGAAAGTAAGATGAGTAACAGAAACAAGAATGGCAGAAAGTAAGATGAGTAACAGAAACAAGAATGGCATAAATTAAGTTGAGTACGTATACATCAAGAAATAAACAATCCTATATTTCGACAAAACCATTTTTTTCAAGGGCCACACACAAAAACATCTTCATCTTACATCTTATATCCTTCCCTTGCCGTTAAACGTCTCATAAGTCTCGCATGGTTGTTCTGTTTTCGGCGAGCTTTTCAACCTCGTCAAGGGATTTTATGCCTACTAATTTTATGCCTACTACAAAAAAGAACACAACAGATAAAAAACAAGAAAATTAAACACTTAATTTGTTTGATATCCTAATGGTAAGAAAGACAAGGACACAATGCGCCCGGATGAGATAGGTAAGAACAAAGTGGTAGCATGTGATTGGCTGAGAAATGAGGTAAAGGGAGTACGACAAAGGTGTACTAAATGGTAAACAACATGGCGTAATGTCCCAGGTAGCCCCAGCTTGCTTCCATTGGATACCTTTGACATAATGCGCTTTATTTCTCCTCTTTCTTTGCCTACAATGTACACAGTAAACAATTCCTTTTCCTTTGCCTACCATGTATACGTAAACAGTTCTTATATATATATATATATATATATATATATATATACACAATGTACACAGTAAGCATTGTATTTTTCCTTGTCTATAAAATACACAGTAAACATTTCTTTTTGCTATGTCTGCAACGTACATAGTAAACATTTCCCTTTGTCCTTGTCTATAATGCACACACACTGAACGGTCTTTAAGAAAATTCTCTTATGTTCAAAAGACATGAAAGATACGATTATACGAGTACATCTTTCTCTTGAACAAAGTAGCATGGGCTTCATTGTCAGTGTTGCTTTCCTTATCACTCAAATATCACTCATTATTCCGTCTCCCCGTCTGTTTATCAAAAGATAGATAGATTTTCCAACACCAAACAAAAAACTCTATAACAAATAGCCAATAAAGTTTTCATAAGATAAATGTTACGTAACTTGTTTTGAGAAAAGGGGGGGGGGGGAATGCTCTATTTTTTATCTCATTGACTCGTATTTCATCTTCTTTTAACATTCCCCTGTTTAAATGTAGCTCGTACAACTGCGTCTCTTGTTAAATGAATAATAAAAAAAACGTACTTGTTTCTTGAACAAATCGAATTTTATGGAATCAGTCTCATCACTTACAGTAAAGTCTTGTATGCCTCAGTATCTGAATATTCAAGCGTAGGCTAGCTTTCATTATGTATTTTTCCGTTAAGAATATAAAGGTGTGGCACTGAATAATTATGTTAAAGAACTTAGTCATTAAAATATACTTCTGAGAAGCATCCTTAACATTATATGGTTTCTTTTTTTTTTTTTAGTAAAACTATTATTATATACCCAAAATAGTGCCATTTATTAAAGTTACGAAAATAAACTTATCTGTAGTATATATATAGTAATTTGGTGCTGTTATTTAGTCACAGTATAATAACTGAAAGCGTATACTCTTTCTTCTATATGTTCTACAGCATTTAGCAGTAAACGTTTCACGAACAAACAAGCAAAAATTAACTCAGATTCTATTTTCTCAACAAGAAATTTAACAACTGTTCTGATGTTTCTATATTCTGTTACAACAGGAGGTTTTAAAACCTGTTTTGCTGTTTCTATTCCCATAATGAAAAAATTTTAACAGCTGTTCTGATGTTTCTGTTGTCATGACAAGACGTTTAACAGCAATTCTGGTGTTTCTATTCTCAAAAAGGAGAAGTCCACCTGGTGCTTTTATTCTCAGAAGAAGTCTGAAGGCCGTTCTGATGTTTCTTTTCTCAGAAGACGTCTGATTGATGTTCTGGTGGTTTATATTCTCACAACGAAATGTCTAACAGCATCTCTAATATTTCTGTTCTCACAGCAAATCTAACAGCATCTCTAATATTTCTGTTCTCACAGCAAATCTAACAGCATACCTAATATTTCTATTCTCGCAACAAGTCTAACAGCATCTCTAATATTTCTATTCTCACAACAAGTCTAACAGCATATCTAATATTTCTATTCTCACAACGATAAGTCTAACAACAGCTCTAATGTTTCTATTTCCACAACGAGAAGTCTAACAGCAACTCTAATATTTCTAATTTCACAACGAGAAGTCTTAGCAGCAACTCTAATATGAATCCTCACCACGCGGAGTCTCACAGCAACTCTAATATTTCTATTCTCACAACGAGAAGTTTACCAGCAGCTCTGATGTTTCTGTTCTTACAGCGAGAAGTCTAACAGCAACTCTCGTGTTTGTTCTTTCCAGGGAGAGCACTCCGGATGCTGCGGTTGGCAAAATTGCTGAGCTTACTAAGATTACTCCGCCTGTCCAGGCTGGTCAGATACGTCCAACAGTGGGAAGAGGTCAGTGATATTTCAAGGTCATGTCAGTGGCACAGAAGCATGCAGATGGTGTCTCATTTCAGTCTGTGAAATTGATCTTCGTTGTAATAATGACAATGCCAAAAGCTATAGTTTTTCCAGACCTTACGTTGTCAAATGTATATGACAAGTCAGTATTTGTGTAATCTGTATGCACTGTAAATCTAATGGCACATTAAATATGCAGACAAGTGTATGAATCTATGATTTGCTCATTTCACACACAAAAAGGTGAGGTTTAAATCATTTAGGATGGGGTAGGATTTGAAGTGACATTTGTTATTCAATCTGGATAAATAATGAAAAAAAAAAAAACAGCGAAATTTGCAATAAACCCAGTCAATCAAGAAGTTATGTCCCCTTGTATTTGCACGCCATAGGGCAGTGCAAAGTGTTAGTGCCTTCACATTTATAGGCCACTACAGCATTTGAATCAATCACGGGATGGCAGCACCTGTTCTTGCTACCTTTGTTTTCTTAGTGGTGCCTTAGGTACCAGTTTCGTGAAGCCGGGTTCACTGCGCTGCCGGTCGGTCCCAAAAAAAAAAAAAAAACCGTCCCCAGCGCGAAATCAAACCAGGGACCTTCTGGTCGGGGGGCAAGTGCGCTAACCGCTACATCACCGCCGCGACTGAAGTCGGTCATGTAGTTTTGAGTATTTCGTAATAGGTTACCAACGACTGTTTGTAGAGAGTAGACGAGAGAAATCGGTTGAAAGAAAAAAATATTTTAAAATGATATAATTTCATTTTGTGTCTGATTGGAAGCTTGCATGCAGCTTGCTTGCAACTACCTGTAATATCAGATTAAAGCACGTGTTTTATAAGGCTGAAATATAAACTTGAAGGTAAAAATGAAGGTGCAATGGTATTTTAAAGCGTCCGTGGAAGGACTGTTTGCCTCCTCTATCCGTGGAAGGAATGTTTGCCTCCTCTATCCGTGGAAGGACTGTTTGCCTCCTCTATCCGTGGAAGGACTGTTTGCCTCCTCTATCCGTGGAAGGACTGTTTGCCTCCTCTATCCGTGGAAGGACTGTTTGCCTCCTCTATCCGTGGAAGGACTGTTTGCCTCCTCTATCCGTGGAAGGACTGTTTGCCTCCTATATCCGTGGAAGGACTGTTTGCCTCCTATATCCGTGGAAGGACTGTTTACCTCCTCTATCCGTGGAAGGACTGTTTGCCTTCTATATCCATGGAAGGACTATTTGCCTCCTTTATCCGTGGAAGAACTGTTTGCCTCATTTATCCGTGAAAGGACCGTTGACCTCCTCTATCCGTGGCAGGACTATTTGCCTCCTCTAGTCTTCATCAGGAACAAGTCTCGGAGCTCAGTTTCCAGCATAGTATGAAATATTTAGTGCAATGAGGTCAGCGACTCGTGAGATGCTCTCGCTACAGTTGTCTCATGTACGAGAAATTCAATCAAACTTCTCCGTGTAGCATCTCGCCTCTGAAACTTTTAATGCAGGAAATTGTGATAAGAAAATCTTCAGGATACGGGTCCTAGTGAAGCAGTAGTACCATTACAATGTCATGTCTCTTTTTTTTTCTCATTGTCGGAACAACATTTATAGGATGGCGCTTTATAATGGTGAGAATCCCAGGTCCCACCCCCACCCTATTCAGGCCAGGCTGCCCCCCGAATTCTCCCCTATATATTAAATCATCATCATCCAGAGGGGATTCTCGCCATTATGCATTCTTTATTTGTGGTAATTAATGAAACGTAGACAATTATCTTTGAAAAATGCATCCCTGTAAACTTGAAATTCTTCCCCGTGAACTTGAAATTCTTCATCGAAAAATAAAAGGAGGGGGGCAACTGCCTCCACTCAGAGAATCACTGATAATGAAGCATCTTCCAAAGACAATGCAGAGAGTATGGCTGGTAATGTTTCATATCTAACCATTGAGCTAACACATAAGAGCTGTGACATTGATACTTGTCTGCATGCAGCTCATTGAAAATTTATTAGAGCTGTGACAATTTGTTCGTGTAAAGGTCAGCAATACTTTAATTTTGTGTTCAGCAGAAACAGAATACATTGTAAAGTAAATATTACGCTCCACGACTTGTTTATAAACCCTCGGACTATATTTTTGGTAAGATTCGGCGAACTCAGCTGCCGGGGTGTAATTTGCCCTGCCTCGTATGTACATTGTTGCTGGCGCACGTGAAAAGACCACGTAATTGGTTTTAGAATTTCGACAGAGAGCTATAAATTACTTATCACATGAGCGCAGCAGCGATGTAGTGTAGAGCGTCAATAAATTTTAAGCTGAGTGAAGTGAAAGTGAATAGAGTGTACCGCGCTTTAATATCGCACATTGTTGATGAGTTTTCCAGTTCAGATGAAGTGTTTGTACACCGTATTGATCACTGAGTGCACGTCTCCACGCGGCTACAAGCAGGTATTGTTGCTGCTAATATGAGAATATCAAGAATTAAATGAACTGTGACCCTTGAAAGACTCTCACACACACACAGACACACACACACACACACAAAAGACCCAGCAAATCAGATCATTGAACATAGAAGAAAATTGTTAGAAATGACTGGAAATCACGATACTGTAGCCTTCACAGAATGTGGCCGGAACACATACACAAGCACATGGCAGGCACTGACCCGCCTTCTCCGACAAGTGAAAACAATGTTGTACATGTACATTGGTATATCAAGATATAATGTACAGAGACGTGACAGTGACCAAAAAAAAGTCATAAAGGTGTGATAGGCACATATGTGATATACATATACATATACCTGATAGTGACAGGACGTATCATTAAGACGTAACGAACAGAAACCTTATAGTAGCGGAACGTATCATTAAGACGTAACAGACTTAAACCTGACAGTGACAAGACGTATCATTAAGACGTAGCGGACAGAAACGTGACAGTGATAGGACGTATCATTAAGACGTAACGAACAGAAACCTGATAGTGACAGGACGTATCATTAAGACGTAGCGGACAGAAACCTTATAGTAGCGAAACGTATCATTAAGACGTAACGAACAGAAACCTGATAGTGACAGGACGTATCATTAAGACGTAGCGGACAGAAACCTGACAGTGACAGGACGTGTCATTAAGACGTAGCGGACATAAACGTGACAGTGACAGGACGTATCATTAAGACGTAACGGACAGAAACCTGACAGTGACAGGACGTATCATTAAGACGTAACAGACATAAACCTGACAGTGACAGGACCTATCGTTAAGACGTAACGGACAGAAACCTGATAGTGACAGGACATATCATTAAGATGTAACGAACAGAAACCTGACAGTGACAGGACGTATCGTTAAGATGTTACGTACGTGACAGTGACCGGACGTATCATTAATATGTAATATGTAGAGACCTTACAATGAAAGGGCGTATCAGTAAGTCGTAATACACTGAGACGTGACCACGGCAGGATGTATCCTCAAAATGTAATATACAGAGATACGACCAAAGCAGGAAGTATCATCAAAATGCAATATACAGAGACCTGGGATTAGCAGGACTGTTATTAAGATGCATGAAAGTGCTGCAAAAATAACATAGCGTGTCTGCTGCCCAGGCCTGTAGTAAATCAATATTAGGAACGCTGTACTCAGTGCCGGCGTCAGGCTGTGTTCTGCCCCAGGTTGATTACAAGATTAACTAATTTTTATAAAGTTGTTGCTCCTCAAAGGTCAGTATTGCACAACTCTGGAGTCTGCGAATTGTGAGGTGCCTCTCACTACAGTTGTCTTCTGATGTACAAGAAATTCAATCAGATGTATAGCACCTCGCTTCTGAAGTTGTTAAATGCTGGAAAGTAGAGAAGCTTCAAGATATGGGTCCTAGTGAAGCAGCAGTACGAATATAATGTGATGTCTCCTTTTTTTTCATCATTGTCGGAACAACATTTATAATATGGCGCTTTAGTATTGTTTCTTTTCATGACATAGATCTTTCCTTGCGGTTCTCTTTCACTATTAAGAACTGCCAGAATTGCTGGGCGTAGCAGTAAAAGAAAGTGAAAACAAGAGCCTTACTTTGAACACGAAGAAAACAGAAATTATGGTCATCTCAAAGAAAAAAATATTATTCCTGAATGTAAAATAACAGTAAGCTGGACAGTACTGAAACAGGTGGACAGGTTTAGATACCTGGGTGGGGGGGGGGGGGGGGGGACACTACTTACCTCAGATAGAAGATGCCCTAACCGAGATAAAGAGCAGAATAATCCAAGCCGGAATAATGTTTCAGAAAATGAAAAGTATTCTGTGTAATAAAGCACTGTTATTGGGAGCGAGGAAAAGAGTACTCCAGTGCTACATCGAGCCAGTTTTATTTTACTGACGCGAGGCATGGTCAGTCAACAATGAAGTACAATGCCGTTTTGGAAGCCACTGAAATATTGTTCCTTAGAAGATTGCTAAGAATGCCATGGGCAGCAAAGAAATCAAACGAGGAGGTTCTTAGAGAGGCTGGAGAGACAAGACAAACATAACAAAAGTCAGAAAAAAAGGACAATCCAGATTCTTATGACACGTTCTACGGCGAGGCAAGCTAGAATACACTACGACAACGAGAAAGATAGAAGGCAAAAGAGATCGAGAGAGACAGAGAGACAAAAATGCTGGATGGATCAACAAAATGACACGGATAGAGAACGCCAGGATAGCTTGTAGATCAGTGCTCGGTACAGGGAATTGTGGGAAAGCTTGATCGCTAACGCCAATCTGCAGAGCAATATACAATATACATAGATAGATCTTTTGTTTGAGCACATCTCATATATCTAAAGATTTCTGTGGTAGGCCTTGACCTGGTGAATCTGAGCAGAGTGAAAACGTGGTTATCTTATTGCCTTGAAGATGCTCAGTCTATTTCCATGAATATGGCTTTTTATTCTTCTTAAGTTCTTCTAAAGCAGTAACTGTTAACCTTCTTTTGGGCAGTAGACCCCCCAATCCGTCCTGAAAACAGTTGTGGGCCCCATATTAAAAAAAAAAACAACTAAAACATTAAACAGAACTCAGATGATGCCAAGATAGATTTTTTTTCTTTAATCGAGTCAGTCCATTTGCCAATCCGTGGACCCCCCCCCCCCCGCCCCCAAATCCCTCCGTTGACTCATTTGGCATCCTTCGACCCCAGATTAAGAACCGCTGTTCTAAAGCAATTATGTTACTTATGTAAAACAGAAAGATGCCTTTCTTTTTTCTTCATTAAAAATAATTATGTCCAGTGTTTTTTTTTCCTTCGTAAATATTTCTTTTTGTTTAAAAAAAATCATTTTATGTTTCTGAATAATCAATTTCCGTCTTGATGTTTGTTTAACTGTGAAGTTTTTCTATGAGGACAGAACCGTTCTCCCTTTGCCATATGCAGTGTCTCTTTTATTTGCTACAAATTTAGTTTCTACGCGATTTCCTTTAGAATTTAAAAATATTTTCGTTGTTGCAAGTTCATTATTGTTAAATTACTATCCATCTTTCGTAATTGCTCAGATTTATATCCAGCTTTCGTAATTCATTATGATCTTTGCCCCTCACTCCCTTAGGAGTAGATTCAGTATTAGGTTCTGGGTATCATCGCAAACGACATACTCCCATAATCGCTTCACCGTCTGAGCCACTGAATATCGCACAGAATGTTCATCAGTGGTCCTTTCCATCAGTCTTAGATGATGAACCACCTAGTGAGGACGCCATTTTAGGAACTACCAAAAGTTCAAATGGGAAACTGGTCAGCGTCGCTCTTGGCACGACTTCCGTAGCTGTGGCGCCAGGGCAGATCACACAAAGACCATCACAATTAACCACTGGCCGAGCAGACATAACGATGAACCACCAATGCTGTCTATGCGAAGTTCACAGCTCTGGTGCCATAGAACTAAGCTCAGTAGCTCAGCACATAGAACCTATTAAGAGTATAGACCACGGATAAAGTCTTTGTAGTCCTTCCTGTTCTTGGATTTGTTCTCTGTTTTTCCTTCCATGTGCATCTCTTGTCTCTGAACACTGTCATATTTTCCTTTCTCCAAATAGTTCTGGCACCTTCCCTGATTACTGTTTCCCTGAGGGCTCCATGTCAGTGCCTGCCTTGTTATGTTGGTGTCTGGTCTCCTTAGTATGTGACCAATCCACCTCCATTTTCTAGACACGATTTGTAGGTTCATAGGCTCTCGTTCTGCCCTTTCCCAGACCTCCTCATTCCTGGTCTTGTCCTACCATTTTGATGTTTAGAATCTTTCTCAGGCAGTTGTTCATGAATGTTTGTATGCTCCGTTGTATTATCTTAGTCAAACTTTCATAATTACTCTATTCTTTATTTCTAGAGATCTGTGCTTTCTGTATTCACGATGTGTATAAATTGTGTTTTAATCTGTATCAATAATTTGTTCATTATCATTTCCTAATGAAGCGATTACTTGTACTGTCTCCCTGTAACTGCTAGCTGGTGTTCTTTGCAGCCGATGCTGTAGAGATGTTGAGGTACAGCATCGTATCGGAATGGAAGCGGGTTATGGCAGCTACTTTTTCAGTACCGAAATACAGCTAAAGTGCAAAGGGGTGTACAATGCTTCTTTAGCAGACTCCACCACCATGGGGACTATGGCGATCCCTGGCCCGTTAGTCAGGTTAGGCCTGTTACTGGAGGTACCAACGGAGAGATGGGGCAGGGTCTTGGTCAGCTATGGTTCGCTAACCTTGACGCTGGCATATCAGCTATGAGTGGCTGAATACCTTATCGGACAGCAGCTTCACCTGAGAGTGAAGCGATAAATCGTATACCTTGACTAACGTATACAACAGTTCACTATTCACATTTCCCAGCACTGGCATTGCCATGCTCGACATTATTGCGTGACTTTGGACATCACAAGGCATCCGATCCGAGCCCAGTGAGATTAGAATCTGATGCTGTAATTTCATAGAAAGACAATAGCAGACAGGAAGAGACCTGAAAAAAAAAGACGAATCGGGGAAAATTGATTATGAGGGACAGCACAGTAATGTAAGCATGCAAAGCCATCACTCCACCATCTTAATTGGAAGCCGATAGTCTACAGCCATTACAACAGGCCTCAAACCGTTTGCAAAATAATAATAATAATAATAGCAGCAATAATAATTAAACAAATAAATAAATGTTAATTATTAACAGCCAATCGTACAAAGGAAATTAATAATACGTGTTTAGATGCCCTCTGGCATTTACATATTTTCAGATGCACACTGCACCTTTCAGATGGCTAGAGAGAAAGCGAATGTGAAAGTTGAACTGTATTAATAGAAATGGAAGTCACTATTTATCTCAAAATGAACTCAGGAGAGCTGAAAGAACATATCTGAATAGTGAAAAGAAAACTGAGAATAGTCCGCTAGGTTTAGAACATCAGAGCTTGAAACTGATATACTGGGGGAGGGGGAGGGAGATCCTGTTATCTAGGCCTGATCTTTGGGGGGGGGGGGAGGGGGAGGGGTATAGATCCATTGTGTTACTAGAGGAAAGGGATTAGTCTGTTAAGAAATCGTGTGGTGGCTCGTGCAGCCTGTATTTTGAGCTCCCTTGGAAGTAAAAGTCACAGAAGATGTCCAGATTTAGCAGAACATCTCTTGGCAGAGACACAGCCAGAGCCTTGATCATGTCCAGAGTCACCATAGTGATGAAGTCAGTACGAGGATACTGAAGTCAGTATTTGCGCTACAAACCTATCTAATCACGCTTCCGGGGATTATGGAAAGAAAAAACTTGGGATTTTGTCAGTTTTTTTTCTGTAACCTCAGTGAGATAGGCAAGATTACCATTGTCAAGCCAGTGAGATTTATAGGGAATAATGATATTAGATATTAGTGACCATAATTTTCTTCACATATGCCAGTCACTGTACTCTCTATAACTTCTCAAAACTCACATAGGAAGCCTGCAGAAGGATCTGTGATACTATCAACGTAAAATAATAGATAACTATTTCAGTCTTACTTAGCTTACATAATGGCGGTCCGAGTAGCCACATGGTTAGTAGACGGCATCTATTACGACAAAGGCCAGTGACCCTATTCCCGATCACTAAAATGCGCTATGATCACTATCATGCTTGGCTGAATTTCCTTCCAGTGGGAATCTATAAGTGGGTTAACTGGGACACCTCCATCGGTGTCTGCACTAGCTGCGGTGGGAAGCCACTTTTGGAAGCCAGTGCAAAACAGTTTCTTCCCCTCTACTTCGTCGCTTTCTCTGTCTACTGATTAGCAATTCTAGTTTCATCCACTATACGCATAACGAAAGCCCTCTGCAGCCTCCCTTAAAACAAGAGACGCCCTCTGGACCTCGAAACATGAACTGGCTGGACTCCCTTTCATTGGGCTGACATGCTGGCATCAGTGTTACTGAACCATAGCTGACCAAGACCCTGTCCCACTCTCCGTTGGTACCATTAGTACCAGGCCTAGCCTGACTAGTGGGGGCAGGGGTCGCCACAATCGCCATGGTGGTGGCATCTGCTAAAGAGGTATTGCACGCCCCGTGTTTTTTTAGCTGCCCTTGGGGACTGAAAAACCCGCCATAACCCGCTCCCTATCCGACACGATGCTGTGCCTCAACTTTTTCACTGCATCGGTTGCAAAGAACACCAGCTCGCAGCTTCAGTAAGATAGAAGAACTAGAACATATAGAGAAGCTCACATGCACAGAATGTTTAGAACGAGAGTAAAAGCATGTGTACATGTAGAGAAGTTCACATGCGCAGAATGTTTAGAACGAGAGAAAAAACATGTGACACGTAGATAAGCTCACATGAACAGAATGTTTAGAACGAGAGTAAAAGCATGTGTACATGTAGAGAAGCTCACATGCACAGAATGTTTAGAACGACAGTTAAAACATTTGTACACGTAGAGAAGTTCACATGAGCAGAATATTTACATTTTTAGGACTTGCGAAGTTGAGACAAAAACACTGCATCCAGCAAACAAAATACAACGGTAATATTGGTAATATTTGACTGCTTGTAACAACCTGCACCATGCTGATATAATCATAGCAGCTGTGCTGATGTCAACACAAGAAATGTAACAATAATTATTGTTGTTATTATTATAATTTTTTAACACGTCAATAGAATTCTTAAATCAGAGATATGTTTTTGTAGTTTTTGCAGTTGTTGTTTGTTTCCCACCCCTCACCCCCCCCCCCCCCATCCACTGTAACAGTAAAGTTTAAGATGATGGTAGCTGATGTTTTAGTTAACAACATGTAATGTCGGCAGTATATTGGATCAATGTTTCAGATAAAGTGATGACGACTGCAGTAAAACTGGTTTGAATAATAAAGGTAGATATATGGTGTAGTTTTACAAAGTGGCAGAGGGAGTGAGTAAAGTGAGAGAAAACGTATAGGAAGTATGAGAATGTATAAATGAAAAAAACATACAAATTCGATATTTCGCCATGAGCCTTTTTTCGAGGATTACATGCACAAACGAGACAAACACAAATGACTAAACGAAGAATTTATCCTAATATGGCCTCCTCCAGAAGTAGGAAACAGAGAAATGCGTATCCACTAGAAGATGCATAGAAACCACACGGGCCACACAAAGGATAAGCCGATACAGCCAACCGTAAAAGAAGAGTTAAATATCGGATGTTGTATGTTTTTCATTTATACATTTTCATACTTTCTATTCGTTTTTTTTCCTCACTTTACTCACTCCCTCTGCCACTTTGTATACTGGATCAAGAGTGAGATGTTATAAATTTCTTTGAATTCTCAGAGCTCATCAATGACGGCGCCTGCACTACCAGATGGAATATGCTAAATCCCCACCCAGTATGGTTATACTATAGTAGTCTAGTTATCTAGAAAAATTCCAAGAAGAAATAGAAGGCTGACTGGTTCAGAATTTAGTATCGCATCTCTAACATATTCAGTTCAATTCAAACATATAAAAACCCTCTTTTTTTTTGGGGGGGGGGGGGAACTACAGTATCAATCAGTACTGAAAGTCCACGTTAAACGGACTCCTTTGTCAGTGCTTGTATGCATTCAAGGCGAAGTCAAACATTCGGGTTTAGCTGATTTTAATCTGTGGCAATTTTGGTGTTCTCGTATGCTATATCCCATCTAGTTCCTATCATTCGCGGGCAAGGTCATGCGCTTCTTCAACCTGATATGCCTCATGTTCCTGCTCGGCCACTGGAACGGATGCCTGCAGTTTCTGGTACCCATGATCCAGGATTATCCTAAAGACTGTTGGGTGTCCATGGAAGAACTCAAGGTGAGAGTTGCCCCCGCCTCCTATTTGATCCTGTTGGATGCTGCGTGCATTACTTCCCCTTTTTTAGCTTATTTTACTGAATTTCTCTGTAGCCACTTTTCACTTTCCTGTGATTTTTTGCTGCTTGCTTGTACTCTCGCAGTTTCTAGCCATAGCAGGAAAGTTTATGAGGATCTTCAAACTGATATGTCTCATGTTGCTTCTGGGTCACTGGAACGGATGTCTTCAGTTCCTGGTGCCCCTGATACAGGAGTTCCCGAAAGACTGCTGGGTCTCTGCTGAGGGGCTTAAGGTATGTACGAGTACTTAGACACTGGCATACATTATCACACAGAAATACGTCTAGATCTGTATTTCCTTAGTTTATTTTTTTCGTTAGTTAGATGGTTCAGCGACGATTGACGTTAAAAGCCAAAATCAGGTAAATGTCGTAGAAATGAGACCGTGTTCAGTGCTGCATATCATATTGAGTTCGATATTTTAGTATTAGTAATGAATACACGAGACTGTTTATATAAAAATATAAGAAGCCTAGATTGTTCGTTTATGCCAAATGGTAAGTTTTCCCACGAGAAAAGTAGTTCAGGCACAGAGAAACTAATCATTCTTATAAGTCAGTGGCTAATATTAGTTCCATAAATAAGTATGTTAAGTCCATAGACAAATCGAAGGTGGCTGCAAGACATCGTTGATAATCTGCATTTGGATGCATCAGCAGCAGGGCATCTTGCTTACAACCGAGAGGCCTACAGGAGAGCTGTTAAGGAGGCAAAGTTACGCAAGGGACATACAAATGACTGACTGACTGAGAAAAGCTTACTGCCGTATATACTGCATGTTGCAGTGCGTCTGTTTGTGAAACTGGAACAAAGGAAGTTGCGAGGAAACAAGTATATAAGAAAGTATATGTCAGTCTAATTTTTACACTTTCCCTGTAAGTAGATAATACAGCAATCAATGCAAATGAGAGTGACGCCCACTGAACCAGCCAATAAGATAAATGACGTTTATCAAATTGGAGTTCCCATAAAGTTAATGAGGTTTATTGCTTGGATTAGCAAAAGAAGATTTTAATGTTCTTTGGTGCTAGAATAATTACTGGAATTAGAAATAAAATGCGACACAAAGAGTTCTAATAAGAAGCAACCGACTACAGTGGCTTAAACAGTCTACGATAAAAAAAAAACAACTGAAAAGCTACATATAGGGCCGCTGCTTCTGACTAGTGCACGTATCGTGAAGACCTCCAGTACTGTTAATCTTACACACATTTGTTAGTCTTCATTCAATCTTTCCTAACGCGTAATAACCTGCAATGTTTCTTAATGGTTATAAAAGAGATCTTTCTTCGGCAAAAATAAAACGAGTTTCATAACCCCAGTGAAAGTTTTAGAATCCCCGTGGAAGGAAAGGAATCCCAGTGAAAGAATAAGAATCCCAATGGAAGAATAAGAATCCCAGTGGAAGATAAGAATACCAATGGAAGAATAAGAATCCCAATGGAAGAAAAAGTATCTCAGTATAAGAAAAAAAAAAAGAAACCAAGAGGTTGTTTAAAAAATTGCTATATTTTCTTTCCGAAGTCAATTCGAGGAGAAAAGTATCAGAAGAAGCACAGAAATTCTCACAAGCAGATACCTGGATGAACTTCCGCTTCGGGCAATAAAGAGTCTATAACGGAGGAAATGCGGGGAACACTGCTAACCACGAGAATCTATAAGTATAAAATGACACCAGATTCAATGCCAAATAATTGAGCCAGTCAACAATGGTTTGACATTCATCCATTTTTTCTAGTCACGAATATATTGGCTTTTTTCTTAGCTAGGACATCAAGGGTTTTCAGGAACACATACACTGAATTCAGAGATTCAGTTCATTTATGTTTCGTACAAGTAAATATGAGTTTTGAATGTTCATGTCTTAGCATCCCTTTCAAGGTAAGTATCCAAACATTTTTTTTTACTTCTAAATCCCTAAACTAATTCATGAAATTTAGACCGTGTTTATATAATTCCTTTACGGAAAAATATAAAGTGCACTTAATGTCTTGTTCTGCCTTGTCTTTTTTTCGTCATAGATATTTCTTTGTTGAGGGGACAACTAAACTCTTTGATATGGCTCGGCGAATTTCTTCATATAGTGGAATGTTCAAGGTTTCTGGGTTTCTGAGAGTTACTCCTTCCAGCTCTTGCGTGAGTGACCCCACTCTGGGCTTCATACCACTCTTATCATAAATATTTTCTGTAGCTTACTGTCTGGTGGTAGTCTTGTAATATGATAACCATTTGACTTGTTTCTGGAAATAGTGTGAAAATGGTGTGACTCCAGCCCTTACCCTGATGGTGTCATTTCTGATTTTGTCTTTTCTCGTTGCATTTAGTGTTCTCCTCAAACATCTCATTTCTTTCCTGATGATTTTTCTTTTGTTTTTAAATGTTAGTGTCCGTGTCCAACATTGGTAGCACAGAGCAGCTGGGAGGAAGATGGAGTTGTACAGTGCTCGTCGTATTTGCTTTTCATTAGAGGTGTCATTTGTCCAGTGACCTGATATGCTTTATCGTATCTCTTCTCAATTTCAGCATCGATCTTTGCAGAGGATGAAATTGTGTTCCCTAGATATATGAAATGCTTCATTTGCTTGAAAACTGATTTGTCCAGGTAGGGCTTTGCTGGAATTTCTTCTTTGGCATTTATCATGACTCCCGTCTTTTCACCAGTGATTTTCATGCTGTGCTTTTTATATGCCATTGCTATGTTCTCCGTGTTCTGATGCATGGCTGTAAGTGCTTGGTTATGAAAAAAATTAGGACTTCATTTATGGTCCACCTGTTGGGGGTTTTTTTTCTGAAGGGAGTTGTGACTTTAACGGCATTTTCCCTAGAGCTTGACTATCTGAAGATACGTGGTGGATTTCTTATTCAAGTTAGCTTTTTTTTGCAGATCTTGTAAACATTTACTATCTTGAAGATCCACGGTGAATTTCTTACTGTTCAAGTTAGCTTTTTGGCAGATCTTGTAAACGTTGACTATCTGAAGATCCATGGTGAATTTCTTACTGTTCAAGTTAGCTTTTTGCAGATCTTGTAAACGTTGACTATCTGAAGATCCATGGTGAATTTCTTACTGTTCAAGTTAGCTTTTTGCAGATCTTATAAACGTTAACTATCTGAAGATCCATGGTGAATTTCTTACTGTTCAAGTTAGCTTTTTGCAGATCTTGTAAACGTTAACTATCTGAAGATCCATGGTGAATTTCTTACTGTTCAAGTTAGCTTTTTGCAGATCTTGAAAACGTTAACTATCTGAAGATCCATGGTGAATTTCTTTCTGCTCAAGTTAGCTTTTTTGCAGATCTCGTAAACGTAATGTAAACTTAACGTTTAAAAAAAAAACTAAATAAGAGAAGATAACGTTAACGAAACAAAAACTATTAATGCTTTCCCATACTCCAATTCGCCGACGATATCCTCTGAATCATTCCGCTGAGAGGTACGTATGTTTTGTGCTTTCAGTTTGAATAACTGCATTTTATTCCTAGACGAAATACAGTTTAACTTTTTGCTTTTTTACGCTTATTTGGGTTTGACATTTCTGCATCGTGTATCTTTAATGGTTCTTCAGTATCTTCTTGTCATGTTCAGTAATGAGAATGTTGCATAACTTTTTTATCCCGCATGTGTCATAATATAAAATTATTTCTCTGCATTGCATTGAACCATTTACTTACTGTATTAAATTATATATATATATATATATATATATATATATATATATATATATAATGTATGTAAATATACACTGCGTTCGGAAAATAACTGTGGCAGTATCGATTCCGGTATCAAAATGATATCTTAATAACTGCAGCAGGTAGATGTGGCTAGATACCGCAGACACATTAAGATATCAATATGATACCGGCATCGATACTGGGTTAGTGCACAGTTGCTTATGGAACACCCTACATATATATCAATGTAACAAAGTTCATGCTGGGTTAGTGCACAGTTGCTTATGGAACACCCTACATATATATCAATGTAACAAAGTTCATGAAGCACTCATGGAGAAAATGCCATGCTAAAAGTGTTTTTTTTTCTTTATAAAAATAACACAGAAATTAAGATCTTAAATAAGTAACAATAATTACCCACATTTTTTTGGAACTGATTTTTAAAAAAAAAGGACTTTAAATATTAAAAGTTTGTCATTATTTCGCTCTGGACACCTGTTATGTTTCTTCAGATCTTCCTTCAAATGAAGATCTCACTGCGCTGCGCGGCCTCCGTAGCACCGATGAGTAGCCTAGCTAATGAAAGCATGGGCGGCAGCGGGTTTAGAACTTTCAGTGTTTTCTTACCGAGGAAAATAAAAGCATCACCGCTTAACTTTTATCTCTGAAAATAATTGAGGCAAACAAAAATAACAATAATTTCGATTGTACGTCATAAAATTGCGCGCACACACACACCACACACACAAACACACACACACACACAAATGTTCCGTGGTAAGTGTGGATGCCATTTATGGTTGTGAGGTATGATTACCTTCACATTTCTAGGTCATAGAAACCTGCACCTGTTCTCTGTACCTTTACTTTTTTTTTTTGGCCAACGATACCCCTGGCACCTTGAGGCTGGGTAGACAACTGTTCCAGTTCGGACAAAATAAATCATCCCAAATGGGCAGTTGAACTCTGAACCCTTTGACTGGCAAGGGCGTGCACTAGCACCGAGGCGAGAAACTTGAAAACATTGCTATACTTATTTTCTGGCAATGTTTGACACAGTCTTTTCCTGTCAGTTTGTTTAGAAAGAAACTAATATAAACTTTCAAATCCCAGCAATCAACAGTTTGTCACCTTTCTGTCACCGTAGTCGGGTATGTAAATTTTATAACAAATAATTTATTAAAAACTAACACAAAAATGATTTCATTTTCTATTGTACATGAACGACATACGAAAATGAACCACTTATCTAACAGAACTTAAAATTATATAGTCTCCAAGAACTTGTTTGTCTAAGAAAATATTCCCAAATAACAGTAAAAGATGTTAGCCCCGCATAGAGTGTAGTATTCAAAAATATACTCAACTGAACAAAAGTTGGAATCTTTTCTTTTCAATATGCTTAAAGAAAAAGGAAAATGTATACAAAAACAAGCTCAGCAAAGATTATTCCCCTTTCCTACATATGTGTAACTGATGGAAAAGGAAATAACACTGGAAGCTACTTTAACTCTTTTTGCTCCAAAATAGCCCTTGACAGGATTGGTAGATCTTGCACGTCTATGTAGATCAATAATCTGAGTGTTGGTCTAAATAAACTTATTTATATTATGTTTCTAATCCAACCCACGTTTTTAAATTATTGAGTAACTTCCCTTCTAGTTTCTTTCTGTCGAAAATTCTCATCAAAGTTTATTCTCCAACAGAATTGAGAATAGTCCAGGAGTGAAAGAGTTAACGCCCTTGGAAAATAATGAAACAAATAAACGCCACATTATTTCAAATTTGTATGCTATCAGCCACACCTGCAACCCAGCTTATTTTATATTTCCTTGTATAAGGAACTGTATAAACTGTATCATTTTCTTATGCAGATAAATGTGACGAAGAAAGATTGTGAAAGGTAATCAGGAATCTCACACTTTAGGCATTAGAAATTGTCATCACAGTTTTAGAGAGCATGTGACACTCAAGCGAATATGGAATATTGAAAATACAAATAAAATAGTGACCTTTTACAAATGTATGAATAAGAGAGTACAACGAGAAATGGAGGCCACGGAAATGCGGTTCATAAGAAGGATGGTGAAGGTACCAAGGACAGCTAAGAAAACCAACGAAGAAGTCTTAAGAGAGACTGGAGTTAAAAGGCAAATTACAATAAAGATCAGAGGCAGACAAGCGACATTTGTAGGACATTTTCTGAGAAGAGGAAAATTGGAACACATTGTGGCAACTGGAGAAATTCAGAGAAGAAGAGACAGAGGAAGACAGAGAGAGAAGTTACTGTGTGGTTAGGAAGAAAGTCGCCGGCGGATCTCATAATCAAGTCTAGAAACAGGGAATTGTGGAGAGAAATGATAGCCTACGTCACATGGCATGGCACTTGATTGATTGATTGATTGATTGATTGGTTGATTTACAAATGTATTTCAATACAACTGTACAAAATGTGTAAATCATTGGAGGCAACAGAGTTGTGGTTCCCGAGAAGAATGAGGAGGATCCCATGGACAGCCAAGGTAGACCAATGAACAGTGTTTGAGACAAGCTAACTAAAAACGTAGTACGATAACAAAGATAAGGAAAAGGCAGTCATCAATCTTGGGGCATGTGATGAGAAGAGAGAAACTGGAACACGTCATAAAGTGGGTAAAACTGAAGGCAAAGGAGGCAGAGGGTGAGCAAGGGAACAGATGTTAGAAGGCCCGACATTGTGGCATTGAAATAAATCAACAAAAGAGTTACTCGGAAATGTAAAGGACCGAGAGGTGTGGAGGACTATGACCGCCGACATCGCCCTGCATGGCGCATGATGATGATGATGATGATGATGACAGAATATGAGAAGAAACATAGACCGTATCGAACAGAAATAAACTGTGAGCCACTCTATTCTGACAGAAATTGTCTAATGTTCGATCAGTCGTAATTTTCTGAAGGATAATATCTTTAGATTGACTGGTAGCCAGTACCAAGAAACAAATATCATGCAGATATTCCTGAACAACAACCCAAATATTGCTCTTGATTTCAGAGTCCAAAAGTAGAATCAGTGAACAAATAAATTCATTCATTCATTCATTTGCATGTCCCCTGCGGAACTTTGCCTCCCTAACAGCACTCATATAGGCCTCTCGGTTGTGAGCAAGATGGCCTGCCGCTGATGCATCCATTTGCAGATCCTCAACGATGTCTTGCAGCCATCTTCGCCTTGGTCTTCCTCTCTTTCTTTTTCCCATTATGTAACCTTCCAAGACGGTCTTCTCTACATTATCATGACGTTTAATGTGTCCAAAATATTTCAGTTTTATCTCTTTAATCCTCTTTACTAGCCAGCCTTCTTCAGTATTAAGCTCTTGTAGTATAGATATATTTGTTCTTTTCTGTGTCCACGATATTTGAAGAACTCTTCTGTAGCATTTACATTCAAAGGCATTTATGTGTTTCTTAGCTGTTTTGTTAAGTGTCCAGGTCTCACAGGCATATGTTGCTATGGGAAAGATGCATGCCCTTAAAAATCTTATTTTTGTGGTTCTGTCTGTTCCTCTCCACAGATTCTTTAGTTGTTTTACTTTCTAAAGAGTGATAGATGTCCTCAACAAAGAAATATGTAGTAAATATTGTCATACAATTCTCGTATTTATTATTATTTTTTGGCAGTGTTTTACTGTTAGAAAATAAATTTTTAAAAAATTAGACGGCGCTATACAGCTCAAGTTTAGACTCGTAAAAACACAAAGAATTTAGATGGCTCTACATAGCTTCAGTTTAGACTCTCGTAAAAGCAAAAAAAATTAAGACGGCGCTACACAGCTCAGGTTCAGACTCGTAAAAAACAAAAAGAATTTATATGGCGCTACATAGCTTAAGTTTAGACTCTTGTGAAAAAAAACAGTTAGACAGCGCTACACAGCTTACGTTTAGACTTTTATAAACAAAAGAAAAAGAATTTAGACGACGCTACACAGCTTAAGTTTGGAATCTCGTAAAGAAATAAAAAAGAAACATGAATATATTGTGGATTTGTGTGCGTCCTGACTTCCTTGGGTAGCTCAGTAGTAGTTGGCCCAGTCCATCTTTGGCAAACCAGTTCAGAGATTTCTGAACTTCATAAGCAGCAAACATCCTTGAAGTCCAGGTAGATCCCTCGTTATCTGCTCACCTCAGGCTTGAGGCCAGACATCGTGCAAAGATAATAGAATGGATGATAAAAAAAAATTTATTAAAAAAAAATAAACACATTATTATTGATACTAAGCCCGCTCCCCCCCCCCCCCCCGGAGTAGGCCATCTTGCTCACAAACGAGAGGCCTACAGGAGAGCTGTTAGTGAGGCAAAGTTCCGCAAGGGATATGCAAATGAGCGAATGAGTGAAGGCCCCTCCCCTCTTCTTCTTGTGGCACGTCCTTTTATAGCCACTCCGCGTGTTTTTCATTGTGCGTCCATGAAGCCTGCTTCAGTGAGCGTGGTGTTTACGGTTTTAATGATACCTAGGGCACACGTCTCATGGCCTGCCCCTAGAACCTATTCTCCGTTACTGCTCTCTCCAGACCACCGTGTTGTTTAATAGCAGTAACACGACCAAAGAAGGATAATTTTCTCGTCTTGAAGGGTATTACTTTGCTTCTCTCCCCTTACTGACCCAAAAAAAAATTCCATTTATCTAGCACAAATAATTCTTTATACAAAAGGTACAACTTGACCTTGCAGATACAGCGTCCTGTAAGAATATTTTCTTTTAATTTACACAATTTTCCTGTACTATTTTTAGAAAAATATACTATAAATATTGTTAAAATTAAATATAATTTGCTAAGAACAATTTATCGTGTACAGGAGTAATTTTCAAAAAAATCATCACAGCAGAAAATGTCTAAACTATTTGTAGCTATTGTCAAATGTATTTTCTTCTTCTTCTTCTGCGCTTAATTTTTGTGAAAGTAAATACTATTCCGGTAAAACTGTTTGTGTTTTAAAGTTTTTTTTTTCTCATTTCTAAACTTCATGGTTTACCTTACCAATATACAATCCATGATTGTAGTCTGTGCGTTGATGGAAAAGGTGAGATCACGCAATCATAAACTCATCATAAAATGTAGTGCAGTCATAAAAGGGTGTTATCAAAGGCGTAACATAACGAAGGAGTGGCATAACAAAAGGATTGAAATAACGAAGGAGTAACATAACGAAAGGAGTGAAATAACGAAAGAATGACGTAACGTAGGAATGACGTAAATAAGCAATGGCGAGACGAAAGAATGACAAAATAAACGAATGACGTGGCGAAGAAAATGAAACAAGGAAAGAATGACATAATGAAGAAGTGACGTGTTGTAAAATAAAAAAAAAAACCAATCACATAAGTAGTCTTACATCTTGATCTGTGGGGTGTTCTACCTGCAGAAACTCTTTCATCGCTGTCTTACACCATGATCTGTATTGTGGTCTACTTGTATAAACTCTTACATCTTGATTTATACTGTGGTCTATTTGTAGAAACTCTTTCATCATTGTCTTACATCTCTGTACTGTAGTCTGCTTGTAGAAACTCCTACATCTTGATCTGTACTGTGGTCTACTTATAGAATCTCTTACATTTTGATCTGTACTGTGGTCTACTTGTAGAAACTCTCACATCTTGATCTGTACTGTCATCTACTTGTAGAAACTCTTACATCTTGATCTATGGGGTGGTCTCTTTGTAAAAACTCTTTCATCATTGATACCCCAAACGTAAGTTTTAATCCACTGGCGAAGCCTGACACTGCTGATATAATCAAACAGACCACGTGGTTTATGTATTTAATCATCTACTCTGAAGATTGTCACAAGAAATAATCACTTGCTCGTTGCGACAATATCCACGTCACTTCATAGAAATTCAGTTCTGATTTTTTGCTCCTTCGAGATGTCACTTCTTTGATATGTCACTTCTTTGGACTGTTCCCAGATAAAAAAAAAGATTCACCTTCTTGATATAAAAAGATTCAGTTGTTGATAAATCATCAAATTGTATGCTGTTGTAGCAACCACCTCTGATCTTATTTATATTTTCAAGGTCAACTCATGAAATTGTGTGAAGCAATTTTTTTTTTCAAGACAACGTGCTCATTTGGGATGTTTCAACGCAAGAAAATGGCACGACCTATAACATAAATAGATTTGTTTGGGGGTATTTTATTAACGGATTTGTGGAACACAAAAGGCCGAAGAAAAAAAAAGGGTCGAACACGTGAAACTCTAAAGAGGACATTGTTAAGAGAGGCCAATTTAGTGGGAATAACATCCCTTTATTAGACCGAAAAGCTCGCCGAAAACAGGAAATCTTGGCAAACTACCATGCGAGCCCTATGTGACGTTTAACGGCGCGGGAAGGATGTGACATAAGAGAAATGTAGTTGTAGATAATTATAAAAAAAGTCTATCAATAAGTAAATAATCTTCATTAGAATTGTTTCAATTGGCTTCAATAAAGTAAAGGAGAAAGTTTAAGCCAGAAAAATACGCAGAAATAAAACCACCATTAATATAATAAGACCAGCATTTCTGCATGGCTTTGAAACATGGAGTTACAACAAAGGCAGATGAAAAAACAGATACAATAGTTTGAGAGAAGAATGTGAAAAGGAATTTTTGGTCCCATCAGAGAATATAACAATGGAGTCTGGAGAGGCAGAACCAACAGAGAAATCCATATTTTTTACAATAAGCTCTAATGAGATCCACTGCGAGAGCTAACAGACTACAATGTCTGGTATACGTGGGGAGAATCGAGAATAATCGGTAGACCCGACTTGCATGTGTGTAGGAGAGGGACTGGGTGCGACCGAGCAGCTGATCAAGGCAAGGGAGGAAAGACACGTGGAATAAGAGCTAAGAGAGTAAACGTGTAGAAAGAGGAATCCAGTAACGGAGATGAATGGAGGCACACTGCCTTTGACGTGCTGAAGAGAGCGAGAGAGAGGGGGGAGAGAGAGAGAGAGAGATTGCAATGATGAACAGAAGAGCACGATCTAAACACAAGACCGAATTTTTCTTCTTAAGCGCAAGCTAATGACAGAGCTAACTAATCTGAATTAAAACTCAGTCCCACAAAGGACAGTACCGCGTCCCTCTGAGGTCAGCGCCTCAGACGCTGTTTAGTTGGTAAAACTGCGCAATCAGTCCTGCCTAGATGCTTCTGCATGGATTTCTTGCTCAACAAAATCTTCCGGGAATTAAGCCAATGCAAATAAATGGCTGCAGTGAATCTGGAAACGTTCTTTCTAGTGATTTTTAAAAAAAAATCATCCTAAGACTGTAGTAAGATTTTTCTTTAACTCTTTCACACCAAGACAGCATTAGCAGTGTTGGTAGAGCTTGCACACACATGAGAATCTATGCTCAGAGCGGTATTTAGACAAAGTCTAAATAAAATGAAACGGAGCACATTTCTAACCCAAGCCATTTTGTTTCAGTTATATGGTAATTTCCTTCCAGTTTCTTTCTACCAAAGCTTTTTCATCGAAAGTTATTGTGGCAGAGCATGGAAATTAACTCCAGTACGAAAGAGTTAACCTTCGGAACAAGCAGCAGCATGGTGATACCGACGTTTGAAGCCGTCAAAGTTCTTTACTGTTAATGATTTCATTCCTCACTTGCTACAGATTTTTGTAGTAGATGGAGGTGTAAGGTTCACTTTTACAAAACTATAGAAAGAATGAGGAACATGGGCAGAAATAAGAATGACAGAAAGTAAGATGAAAACGTATAAATGAAAAACATTTTATTTCAGAAATTTGCCTCTCTAACAGCTCTCCGGTTGTAAGCAAGATGCCCCGCTGCTGTTGCGTCCATTCCCAGATCATCAACCATGTCTTGCAGCCATCTTCGGCTTGGTCTTCTTATCTTTCTTTTTCCTGTTATGCACCCTTCCAAGACAGTTTTCTCTAAATTCTCATGACGTTTAATGTGTCCAAAATATTTAAATTTTCTCTGTTTAATCTTCATACAAAAACTTACAACAATCCCATATTTCGACAGAAGCTTTTTTTTCAAGAATCACATACAAAAAACAATCGCAACAGATAAAAAGACGAAAACTAAATGAAAAGTTAAACAGTCTTATCTATAGATTTTCGCCAGAGGTGGTATTATTTTCTTCTGCCAGACAACAGTTTTTGGCTTTCAACACTCCTATTTATCTGACACATTTTGTGTATGAAGCCCTGGTAACACAATAATTGAAGACACTTTTATGTTTTGTTAAAACAAAAAAAACAAAATGTTTCTGGTCTTTTTTAAAAACAAATGTTGGATTTATAAATGTCGAATATGTTTTGCAATGAGCCAGTTATACTTATCTGTGACGTTTCTCAACGATCATGATGTTATATTTTCTACTTCTCTATGAACTCTGATATTACATTAGTTTAAATTACTTATAACATATCTGTTTAAAATAGAAGGTTGTTATATCGCCACGTTCATATTGCGCCAAGTTCCAGTGCAGTATGGAAACCCAAATGATCATCTTCTGTTTAAACTTGTAAATTTGCCATTTTGCAGCATCTACAATTTAAGATGCGTTGGTACTTATTGATAGGTTTATGCTTTCAAGACTCTTCTTAGCTTTTCTTAAAATTCAGTTAAAACATAATTCAGAATAAGTTCACTAATTCCCCCCTTTCCCCTTTTTCAAAATTTTTAAAATGTAAAAATCGCAAAGTACACATTATAATAGTTTTGGAAGTAACGCGAGTGCAAAGGTTAATGCTATTTCACATTTATGTCTTCTCTGTTCCGGGTTCTCAGGTGCCTCCGGATTTTTTTTTTCAATTTTTTTTCCCTTTTAATTAAATGTCCTAATATAATATCTACCTCATCTCAGAAAGATAAGTCAAAGCACACTTTTTTTATAATCGGCGAAATATTTTATCTTAGCATTTATTGCTGAGCTTACAATGTGAAATATTGGAGGAAAGCTTTCATGTGATTTTTCTATGAATGTTTTGCTGTACGCGTTTGTGATTTTTAAAAAAAAATTGATTATAGAGGATTTACATCGGCTGCAAAATGCGCTCACTTTTATAACATTTTATTGTTGTAATAATGAAAAAGAAAAGTAAAAAAGTTGAAAAGAAAAGAGACAGAAGAAGGCAGATTATGTGCTATTTTGACCACAAGTCGAAATGTGTAGAAGTATATTTTGTTTATAATGTAATCTGCATGTACCTTGACCGGAGTTTGATGTAAAGCTGTATGTATCTTGATCAAAGTTTGGTTTCCATTCAGTTATTGCACATAAACGTTTCTGTATATTTCTGCACTAATTTATGAACGGTCGAATCCCTTATTATCAAGGTTTTGCAGAGATTTGTGTGTTGTCCGCAGGAAGCTCACTGGGCGGAACAGTACACATTTGCCCTGTTCAAGGCACTGTCCCACATGCTGTGCATTGGTTATGGAAGATTCCCGCCACAGAACATGTCCGACACGTGGTTGACCATCTTGAGCATGCTCAGTGGAGCGACTTGTTACGCGCTTTTCCTTGCGCACACGACTACGCTCATCCAGTCGTTTGATACTTCGCGCAGACTTTACAATGAGAAGGTAAGTTCAGTATTATCAAACTTTACAATGAGAAGGTAAGCTCAGTATTATCAAACTTTACAATGAGAAGGTAAGCTCAGTATTATCAAACTTTACAATGAGAAGGTAAGCTCACTAGTATCAGACTTTACAATGAGAAGGTAAGCTCACTATTATGAAAGGCCGTTCCAGGGTGAAATTTATAAATTCATTCATTTGCATGTCCCTTGCAGAGCTTTGCCTCCTTAACAGCTCTCCTGTAGGTCTGTCGGTTGTAAGCAAGATGTCTTGCTGCTGATGCATCCATTTGCAGATTATCAACGATGTCTTGCAGCCATCTTCGCCTTGGTCTTCCTCTCTTTCTTTTTTTTCTATTATGTATCCTTCCAAAACGATCTGCTCTAAATTATCATGACGTTTAATGTGTCTAAAATATTTAAATGTTCTCTGTTTAATCATTTTTACTAGCCAACCTTCTTCAATATTAAGTTCTTGTAGTATGGATATATTTGTTCTTTTTTTGTGTCCATTATATTTGAAGAAATTTTCTGTAGCATTTACATTCAGAGGCATTTATATGTTTCTCAGCTGTTTTGTTATGTGTCCAGGTCTCACAGACATATGTTGCGATGGGAAAGACGTATGCCCTTAAAAATCTTATTTTTGTAGTTCTATCTGTTCCTCTCCACAGATTCTTTAGTTATTTTACTTTTTGAAAAGCGATAGATGTCCTCCTTTTAATTTCCCTCATTGTATCTCCATTATCAGTTAGTGATGATTCAAGATATTCAAAACTCTCCACCTCTTCTAATATTTATTAATTACACTGTGAAATAATTACTCTCTTCTACCAATATTTTGGTGTTAATTATACGTATCTGTGTATTACTGCTACATATACCATTCTAAGAAGGGGGCCAATCACAGGTGAAGATCTTTGATCTCTTCTGTAAACTGTTTCATTAACTCTGATTGGTTCGGTTGTTGTCCAAGGATTTGTACCAGTCATTAATTTCTTATTTTTCTATCTCTCTGTTGGCACGTGTGTGTGTGTGCGCGCGTGCTCTCAGAAAGCTGGTAAGTGCTCACATAAATGGGATTTTGCTTCAAAAAGAAAATCACCAGTACAACAATTCAGAAGACACTATTGTAAGGCTTTAGCGAAGGGGATGTAGTTATGTGCCCCAGCTTGATATCTGACCATGATAACGCACATTATGATAGTAGTTATGTACCCTTGTGTTATATCTTTCCATGATACGCACATTATGATAGTAGTAATGTACCCTGGCGTTATATCTGTCCATGATACGCACATTATGATAGTAGTTATGTACCCTGGCTTGATAGCTACCCATGATACGCACATTATGACAATAGTTATGTACACTGGTTTGATATATGTCCATGATACGCACATTATGACAGTAGTTATGTACACTGGTTTGATATATGTCCATGATACGCACATTATGACAGTAGTTATGTACACTGGTTTGATATATGTCCATGATACGCACATTATGACAATAGTTATGTACACTGGTTTGATATATGTCCATGATACGCACATTATGACAGTAGTTGTGTACCCTGGCTTGATATCTGCCCATGATACGCACATTATGACAATAGTTATGTACACTGGTTTGATATCTGCCCATGATACGCACATTATGACAGTAGTGTGTACCCTGGCTTGATAGCTACCTATGATACGCACATTATGACAGTAGTTATGTACCCTGGCTTGATATCTGCCCATGATACGCACATTATGACAGTAGTTATGTACACTGGTTTGATATCTGCCCATGATACGCACATTATGACAGTAGTTGTGTACCCTGGCTTGATATCTGCCCATGATACGCACATTATGACAATAGTTATGTACCCTGGCTTGATATCTGTCCATGATACGCACATTATGACAGCGTAGAAAACAATTTGTATATTTATGACTCCGGATTCATATCTCACTTACCTTGGACGATTGATACTTACGGGCGTAATTCTCCAGATACACACTACAACAACTCAACACAACGTGGTGGGTTACAGCCCAACAAAAGTTCTTTCATTCTTTTTTTTTTCTTTCTTTATACAACAACCAAGAAGATGACGGAACGATACGTATAAAAACAGTCAGAATTTTAACATACACAAAGTAAAACTAATAGGCGTAACACATAATCAAACTCATCTGAACAAAGATAGAATACATTGTCGACTGCAGTTGTTTATATATATATATATATATATATATATATATATATATAATACCTACAGTTTCTGTAAGGTAAACGCATGGCCGGTCATTCAAGACATTCAGTATACCAGCACATCTCTTACCTTGGAATGTCTTCTAGGAAAATAACATAGAAAAATGTATGTGGCAAACGTTTTTGTTGTTCAAGGTCTCCGTTCCCGTATTTTACTCTCTTCTATCTGTTGCCATCTCCCCCCCCCCCCCATTTTCTCCTCCCCGTGGCCACGTTTCATTTTATTTTTGCTGACTTCTCCAATATGGCGTCGCCTAAGATGAGAAAAGTAACAACTCAGAAATTCTTTTTTTTATATTCTGTAATTTCCTACATCAGAAACATGAAGTACAACAAAGAAAGATGAACAACAATTGCGGGTCTTTGAGAACAAGATCCTAAGAAGAATCTTTGGGCCGATAAAGGATACCAACAGTGGGGAATGGAGAGCTGGAAAGAACACTGAACTGAACAGCTTATTTAAATTCCAACGAATTATCAATGTCTTGAAACTGAACAAGCCACGCCAGTTGGGCCATGCAGAAAGAATGGAAGAGAACAGACAAACGAAAATGATGTATGCACAAGGGATGAGGGAAACAAGACCAAGGAGTAGACCAAGACAGAGAAGAAAAGACAACATAGAAGAGGATACAAAAGAAATTATTGTCACCAACTGGAGAGAGAAGATTGTGAGTAAAAAGGAATGGAGGCGAACTTTATCTGTAGCGATGAGCCTTAATGGCTCGGAAAGCTGAAGAAGAAGAGAATGATGATGATGAATTATTCCTATATTTCATTCACTCCACCCCCACCAATCCACTCACGCTTTCTCTACTGTCTCTACACAAGTTTGCTGCCATTTTTTTATGACTTCCTCCTATTTACCCAGTCCCGATTGCTTAGACTTGAGGCGCAAATTATCTCTGTTCTACAGTAACAGTTATGTTCCCTGTCTTGATATCTGTCCATGATAAACGCACACTATGGCAACACATCTGTCTTCACATCTGAGTATGATGAAGAACAAGGACATGTAAAATCTGCCCCCTACTTTTATACGACATGAGCCCAAACAATCCCCTTCCAGACACAAACAACACACGCAACCTCCTTCTGTCAAACCGAAATTCATTTTGTGGAACAATTTTCCACCAGTCGCGTCCCTTTGTACCAATTTGGAAAGCTTAGACAGGCAGTTATGGCCCGCTTGTCTGGACGGAGGACCTTCGTTTCTATACCACACGAAGAAATGTAATTTTCCAAGCAATGAGCCTGCCTCATTGATTTTAGTCATGATGTAAAAATGAGAAAGCTGTGTATGGGTTTCTTGAAGTCTGGTAGCTTTGCTTGAAGTTGCTCGTTATCCAGATCATCAAGGCGTAATGCTGGAACAGTGAGAGAATAGGGAGGAAAGGAGTGGAGAGGGAGGGAAGACTGGGAGGGGGAGGGACGGTTTTCTTTTACCACCGAGATAATAATATACTTTGGAGAAGTCAAATTTAGAGTCTTGTGCATGCATTTACCTAACATTGTTAGGTCGTTTATCCTATTTGTACTTGTATTAATTTCAGAACTTAGCTCTCAGAACATCTGCCCCAAGTGGATTCGTGTATCATTTCCAATGACTTTTTTTTCTTATCTTCACAGTTTTATTTTATCATTTCTTGTGATTTTCTTCTTACCATCACAGTTTTATTCTATGATTTCCTATGATTTTCTCCTTACCTTCACAGTTTTATTCTCTGATTTCCTATGATTTTCTCCTTACCCTCACAGTTTTATTCTCTGATTTCCTATGATTTTCCCTTACCTTCACAGTTTTATTCTCTGATTTCCTATGATTTTCTCCTTACCTTCACAGTTTTATTCTCTGATTTCCTATGATTTTCTCCTTACCTTCACAGTTTTATTCTCTGATTTCCTATGATTTTCTCCTTACCTTCACAGTTTTATTCTCTGATTTCCTATGATTTTCTCCTTACCTTCACAGTTTTATTCTCTGATTTCCTATGATTTTCTTCCTTTCATATTTTTTAAACCCGTTCTAGTGACGCTCTTCATGTCATATTATTCTGTCATTGTTAACATGCCTTTCTTACATTCAAACAGGAGGGAGAATAAAAAGGTAAAGAGAAAAAACAAAGCCTTTTAAAACTGATAAACGGTGAACAAAACGGGAATATCACTTCTTCTCTGCGGAACGATGCACTTCCTGTATCGCTCATTCATCATCGTTTCTTTGGAAAATGAAGTTTGTTTTGTTTTCCGACTGCTCCCGATTCCAGTTCTTGGTCACTTCCTTCACCTCAGATCAGTAAGTTCTTTGGGTGCCCATCCTACGCACACTTCACAGTACCCCCATACCATCATGTACTGTGACATGTAGAGGTTTCGTAACTGATATCCAATTAGTGCAGCATCAGCGAAGAATATAACCCGTCGGGTTCTGTGATCAAGATTTGCCCCTCCCCCACCCCCACTGGTGACGCTGATGGCCCGACCAGCTCGAGCTCTGTAGGTTGCACTTGTTTTTTTCCCCGCTTTAAAAATGTTTATCAATTCTTGACATTTTCATTGAGTCACGCTCTCTTCACTTCCATACTAGCCCTGCCTCCTACAGTGAATATCAGCAGCTTTCACTCCTACGCAAAGAAATCTCATTAACGTGCGTTATTCAACAGTGGTGTAATCTTGCAGCGGAGCGCCCATGTTTATTTCACCCTGGCTTCAAACTAGATTATGGGCAGAGCGCAGCACTCTGCGTGTTCGAAGTAACCATCAGCCATTGTAAACGTGTTGTATTGCGTCAGCAACTAACCGTTGTTGATAACTCTTACTTTTCAAATTGCTTTTACTCTTTTTTTTCATCTCCCTCGTATTTTAAAAAAAAATTTCATTGACGTTCTTCTCGTCATAGTTTTATAATATCATTTTTAATGACATTCTTCTTGTCACAGTGTTGTAATAATATTTCTAATGACGTTCTTCTTGCCACAGTGTTATAATGTCTGATGAGGTTCTTCTCGACACTGTGCTATAATATTATTCCTAAGACGTACCTCTCGTCATAATGTTATAACATTATTTCTAACGACTTTCTTCTTGTCACAGTGTTATAATATCATTTCTAATGATGATCTTCGTGTCAGTTTTATAATATTGTTAGCAAAATCCCTCTCAGCACAGTTTTTCTACCACCTCTTAGGACTTTTCCCTGTTACAAGTCTGTTGAGATGAACAAGGAATCGATTGTTATAGAAGGGCATTATATCCTACGCCTATAATCAAGAGACCTTGAGAAAGAGAGATAGAGAGAGAGACAGAGAAAGCGAAAGAGGGAGAGGTATATATATATATATATATATATATATATATATAGAGAGAGAGAGAGAGACTTTCTTCTCCTCACATTTTATCTCACTTCTAATAATGCTCTTCCCTTCATGCTCTTATTTAACAATTCCTTTCAGCCTCTGAAATAATTTTCATTGTTGTAGAGATCTTTTCTTTAATCTCGCCACGCGTTCTTTATGCTCTATACAGCAATGATTGTCAGCATGTAACTGTTTACAGATGTTAATGAAGATGTCTTCTTGTTATAAGTGTTAGAAAACTATATCTGTTACTTGGTCAACATGTTCATAAGTTTTGAGTGCTATCTATTGTACTCATCACGTTGTAGCCATGGGAAGGGGAATAACTGGCTAGTTGTTATTTTTTTTAACTAGTTGTAGCCCTTTACTCTTTCATTTAATCTGACATGGCATCATCAGCCAGTATAAAAAGCCACGAGATATATCGGGGCCCAGTAGCATCCCATCTGTCAGTTGGATCCATATCGGGCATATATTCCCGTCTATTAACTTCAGAGTGTACGTCGGATTCAGTAGCAGTAACAATTTTCGTCCGCGTATAATAGTGCCAAAACTTCAAACTTCACAACCCCGGACCAAGAAGTAGAGTATGACTTGGAAATGATGGAGCGGGCATGAAGAACTCTTGATGACGGTTAGATCATGAATACAACCCTAGTTGGTTGGTTTGTTGGTTGGTTGGTTGGTTGGTTGGTTGGTTGGTTGGTTGGTTGGTTGGTTGGTTGGTTGGTTGGTTGGTTGGTTGGTTGGTTGGTTGGGTGAAGTGATTGGGTGATTGGGTGGTTGGTTGGTTGGTTGGTTGGTTGGTTCCATGCCATTATTCATGCACTCTGGACAAATGCATGCATGCTCCAATCTCCTCTTCACCATCTCCTTTAGTGCACATTAACTGATTACCTTCGCTTTATGTTGGCAGATAATCCGCTCGAACTTCTTAATAAGTTGTTCATTTTTCGCCACCCCAAATGAATGCATCCGTAGATGGCGGAAGATTATGAAAGTGAAGCAGAAAAATTATCAAAGTGAAATCACATCTTCTGTGTTTCTACTGAAACTTATCCTTAATAATCATCAGAAAAACACTTGCAAAAAAAAAAACAAAAAACTAGCAATAATTTCATTAAAAGAAAAGTCCTTATTCTGGCAGCACACAAAGGGATATGCGACTAAAACTATATGCTACTAAAACTGTATGCGACTAAAACTACACGCGATATTGTCTAAACCCAAGTTTAGACGGATAAAAGATATTTTGAAGGCTGTGTAAATCAGAAAACATAAACGGCTTGAAGATAAGTTTAGCTTGAACAGCCTTTCTTCTCGAATCTTCGTAGCTCACTGGCGCCTTCGGTTTACCATCGACAATCAATCAGCCACATCGGACATTTTTATGGCTCATCTCATGCTCATTTAGCGCAGCCTGCAATCTCCAGATGCAGCCCATGGCTAGCGAGGGACTTTTATTTTTATTAAAAATCTAATCAAGATAATTTTATTCCTGTACGACCAGGTAAGATCGAGTTGTTCGAAAGATTTGACCTTTAAGGAAAAACAAAACCAAAAAAAAAAACAAACCTCACGTTCATTTCATTAACTTTCCGGCAATAAAAAAGTTGCAATACTTAATTATGTAATCAGATGCACGCACTAGAAGATCTGAATATAAACTACGTTTGAGTAAAGCATAAATCGAAGGCGAAAGACCAAACCATTATGAATTTTACAAATCTGGTAAGTAGTCACAGCATAGACCAGGATGGTGATACCAGAAAGGAAGTTAGAATTAGAATTGCAAAAGCAGCATCGATCTTCAAGAATCTTGAGAACATATGGAATTCAAAAGCACTAAAACTAAGTTTAGACTATTCAATTCAAATGTAATATCCACCCTCATTTATGCAGGCGAAAGCTGGAAAACAACTAAAGAAATAGATAAGAAATTAGACTCTTTTGAAAACAAATGCCTAAGGAAAATACACGGTGTCAAATGAAACGAATTCAAGAACAATGCACAGATAAGATAGATGACTGAACAACAACCAGTCTTATGGGTGATCAGGAAAAGGAGATTGACATGCTGGTCACGTGCTGAGAAGAAACGATCAAAGAATCCCACAACAAACTGTCAAGTAGAAAACAACAGGCCGAAGAAAAAGAGCAGACCGCGTGAAACTCTAAAGAGGACATTTTTAAGAGAAGCCAAATTAATGATGAGGTTGAAAGGCTAGCAGAAACCAGGAAAAATTGGCGAACCACCTTGCGAGCTCTATGTGACTTTTAACAGCAACAATGCTAGGACAGTTAGAACTATGTAACATTTGCATCGGAAGAGAGTCAATAGGATGTCGTTATGAAAATGACAGTTGTTTCCGTAATGAAATCTACTGTTTTACCTTCCCTGCTACATTTATCGTCCACGAAGAATTCATAGGAAAGGGAGGTAAAAAATAAAAATATTTGGAGAGAAAAGAAACGCTCATGAAAACGAAAGATGAAGTGAGACGAGTTAGAAGGACAGCAATGTTAGCACTTATGTGTTAAGTTATCGAAGGCTGCACGGTCTGAATTAAGTCAACAAACACAGACCGGGGGTGGAGGTGGGGGGGGCGGGTTCTATTCAATTAACCTGGGGTGAAAATGGGGTGGGGGGGAGGTTCACAATAATGGATAAACTGATCTCTTTTATCTTACTAAGAGAACCACAGCAGCTGGAAAAATGATCGTGAAAACAGCCAAAGCAGAAATATTCACAAAGCATTTGTTCCACTAATTTTCTTTTTCTAATTAAAGCAACTCTTTTTCGCAGCTTTGATCTTTATAGTCCTCAGTCTGGACCTAGTGTCTTACACGTGACCTGTTTCTCATGGGATTCTCTGAGATAACGTATCTTTTTCATCTCATGACCATTTGAATGTAAAACGCAGTTGTTGTTTGCCGAAGCCTTAGTGTAAGTCTCATATGAACAGTAGAAATCAATATATTCTCTCTACGCAACCGCCTGCTCCCGCTAGTTGCCATTTTATATTTCTCTTTTCAGATTCTTGTGTGTATGTAACACGCACGTTTCTAACTTCCATCTCGAGAATCGAGTGAATTTTCAAAATGAAAGTCACGAGGCTCAGTGTGACGTTAATTATCATGTATTCCATATATAGACTGGTTTTAACAACAAAATTCATGTCACATTTTCGAAAAACAAAAACAAAAAATTAAGACGCAGAAAATACTTAGCGGAAAACGTCCTAACTAGAAATCAAGGCGTTGTCTATATTTTTTTAAAACTTTACACGTATATGCTGGCAGCCTGGTTGGCTGAGTGGTTAGGCGCTCGGTTTACTAATCCGGTGGTACCGGTTTCAGTCCCAGCAGTGGGGTTTTTTTTTTCTGGTATACACCGATAAAAGGCCTCTTGGGTTCACCCAGCCGCAAAAAACTGGGTACCAGAGAAATCTGGGAAGGTAAAGCGGGCTGGCGTGATACTGACCACATCATACTTTCATATACTGGAAGGTGATGGAAAATACGGGCTTAACACCGTATTCCCCAATTTGCCTTAATGGCATGGAAACAGGAAGTTTACCTTTACCTTACAGGTATATGCTGCTGTACTTTGTGGCATAGTCTTTTGTTGCTAGAACTTACTTACTTTACCTTATCCTTTCTCGTGTACTGTGAAGTGTCGAGGGGAGATGGAGTTGGCGTTTATGGGCCGAATGGGTGACCGTTGTGGCGGCTGTAACGGTCATGCCATAATTAGCGAGTGTCTCTCTGATACCATCTGTCCAATCACTTTCTGTGTCTTCCTCTTGATATGCGTCCTATAGTTCTTTAGTTGAAGGTTCTCGCGGCTGTCTGTGAGTGTGTTATTCTCATTAAGTGGCCGAACCACTTGATTCTTTACTTCTCCGTGTGTCGTAGACGTGACGTAGTTACTACCATCTGTCTTATGATGTCATTTCTTAGCTTGTCAAACCTGGTGAGGTTTGCTGCTCTCCTAAGACATTGTCATTTCTCATGTGGTTATTTTATTCTGTTGTTTCTTAGTTATGTACCCACATCTGGCATTGGTAGCAGAGTGTTGGTAGGAGTGTGCTATTAATTAGTTTTAGAAAGAGTTGCTGGAAAGAATAAGGTTATTTCTTTAACCGAAATTACTCATTTTGTTGGACTGCTGGTTTTTGCGGGTGGTTTTCTGATGGTACTAATGTTAAGTAGCCCTCAGCAGAAACACGGAAGATATCATTTCAGTTTGATAATTTGTCTGCCTTCTTCTTCTTCTTCGTTCGGTTCTACCACCAAGATCGACCCGCGATCCTACTGAATTTACTCTTGCGGTCCTCGATAGGTCCCGCGGTCCTCCTGTGGTCCCCGAGAGGACCACAAAGGTTCAGAGTAACGCAGGGATTGGGCCTGTATTCTTGGTGGGTCGCAGAAGCGGGATTGCGTGACACCATGATTTTCGTTGCACCAGTTTAATCTAGAGTTGGACTTTCTCACCGGAAAACCTCGCCCTGTTTTGGATATCAGTATATCCCCGCCGGGTGAGAGGTGGTTGCCCATCCACCCTAGAGTTGGACTTTCTCACCGGAAAACCTCAACGTGATTAGGATATGTATACACCCCCGTCGGGTGAGAGATTACACTGGTCCAGTGTCTCCGACTTCAGCATTTTGTGCTCGTGGCCGCTACCCCTCCTAGTTGTGATCAGGATGGAACTTTTGTCCAGGAGGACGAATCCTCGCCACTAGTAAGTTTTTACCCCTGGGTTAAGCCGGTTTAGGCATATTTCACCAGTATGGGTGTATATCGGACGTGACCGGCCTCTAGAGCAGAGGTGCCGTGGTATGAGTACCTCTCGCTGCGAGACTACTGGACATACCGATTAAACTTCACTTTATCCTTTCCGTTACCTTTTCACAGCGGCGGCGCCCGGCAACCCTAATCGCATTTTCTTCATTGGCCGGGAGGAGTTTCACTCCACGCGCGGCATCCGAAGAATCTCGCCAGCAGTGTTTTTTCCTTCAGTTTCATAGTCTTTGGCCATCTAGCGTTGAGTGGCAAAAAAAAAGAAGAAAAACAAGAAGGTCTTGCCAGCAAAGATGCTGGAAACAGAGCGGTCAACAACTTGAAATGACTTGTCCTTCATACGGTAATTAATTGTCTTACAGAAAAGGAGCTACTTTCTTTATATACAAACTTCTGTATCCATCCTTTGTTTGAACTCTCATGGATCATAAAACTTTCACTGCATGTCATCGACTGCCAACAACACAGGGAAGATAATCTAGTCATAGAGTCACTCGGGTTAGGCATTTCTATCATCCTCATCATCATCATCGCCTTTCACTCCCTTGAGATCGTAGGCCACGGATAAAGGCTCTCCAGTCGTCCCTGTTCTTGAATTTATTTTCTGCGTCCTTCCATGTGTATCCCTTGTCTCCGAGCACTGTTGTAATTTCTCTTCTCCAAGTAAGTCTAGGTCTTCCTCGTGTTCTATTTCCTTGAAGATTCTATGTCAGTGCCTGTCTTGCTATGTTGGTGTCGGATTTCCTCAGAGTGTGGCCAATCCTCCTCTTCAAAGACATGATTTGTGGGTTCATAGGTTCTTGTCCTGCCCTTTCCCAGACCTCCTTGTTCCTGATCTTGTCCTGTCATTTAATGTTTAAATTCATCCTCAGGCAGTAGTTCATGAATGTTCGTATCCTGTGTTGCATTGTCTTGGTCATAACCCATGTCTCTGAACCATATAGTAGGACAGTCTTCACGTTTGTACTGAAAAGCTTAAGTTTGGGTCTTGATTTATGGGCATTTATATATTGTCCGTTATATTCTCCAGTGTGGAATGACACGGGACTTGACAAATAAGAGAAGGATTATGTTGTTTGACGCCGAATTCATCTTTATTTGCCATCTCTTACGAAATACGTGCTGGTTAGAGCCATGGTTAACTAATGCTAGAGATCTGCGCTACTGACAGCTTTTTTTTTCAAAGCGACAGGGGAGAGAAGAGTAGAAAGACTTTCTGTTGGTCAAAACATTTAGAGTAATCCACACAGAGACTCTAAACTTTAAAACTTTAGAGTTATCTATACATAGGTTCTAAACTTTAAAACTTTAGAAGCGTGCCAAGAAGAACGTCTATTCTCTGTAATTTTAAAGGGATTCAGGCACTGACTCTAATCTTAAAACATTAAACAGGACATAACAATGACTCAATTCTTTCTATTTCTGAAGAGAGCTTCAAGATCAGAGTGACAGATATTAAAATTCTGCTTCAGCAGTTTCCGAAAGATGCTTCTATTTTTTTTTTTTTTGCATTTTGAAGCCATAAATTAGAACACTGTTTGTTTCAGGAAAAAAAACTAATCCTATTTTATATCAGTTTTCAGTTTTGTTCTGAGTTCGCTTATTTTCCGAGAACATTTTTTACTCTTAGCTTATAAAGAACTTTTTTTTTGTCTCCCTGCCATTTTCCTGTCTTTGTCTATTAGGCAACAATTTTTATATTTGTCGTTTTATACTTCACTAAACATTTTTACATTGCTGTATCTGACAGTTCAAACAAGTTGAAGAGTATATGGTGTACCGGAAACTGCCACGGAGTCTGCGCCAAAGGATAACCGATTACTACGAGCATCGATACCAAGGAAAAATGTTTGATGAAGAAACGATACTGTCAGAGCTGAACGAGTGTCTCAAACACGTAAGTTTCGTAACTGATACGAGTACATAGAGGCAGAATCAAGGGCCATAATTGTCATAAAGCACACAAGATTTGACCATAATAATAGCGAGAATGTGGAACACTGGTACGGTATCTTTATGCTGGTGTGGATTAAATTATTATGTGACGCGATTGAGTTTTATATATTTCTTTTCTGTCTGTCTGTCTGTCTTTTGAACTAACTGATGTAGTATTCTGAAACAGAAAGCATCCAATACACCATCTACAAAGACATCAGGAAACCATACTCTTTCGCTCAAGGACAGGCCACTGCAGACTATTAAGCCACCTCCATAGACTTAAAATATCTCACACAGACGAGTGTCCATGTGGCAGTGGAGTCCAGACTCCAGAACATATCCTCCAAGATTGCCCAAACCATACAGACCTGATGCTTGAGACATGGCCAGAAGACACAAGCTTGTAGCTCTGGGGCTTCTATCAGGATCTAGAGAGTACTGCGGGCTTTGCCATGTCGACAGGGATCAAGATCTGATGTGACCAACAACCTCGAACGCAAAAGAAGAAGAAGAAGAAGAATGAAATAGAAAGAAATTTGTGTGATAAAAAGCAGAATGTCAGCTTCTCGCCCCTTCGTAAATAGTTCAGTAAAATCATTCTGTCTGTCTCTCTGTCTCTGTCTGTCTCTCTATCTGTCTCTCTGACTGTCTTTCTGTCTCTCTGACTGTCTCTCTGTCTGTCTCTCTGTGTCTGTCTGTCTGTCTTTCTGTGTCTGTCTCTCTGACTCTGTCGGTTAGTCTAATCGCTTATCTACACAACTTTCTGTTTATCTGTTTTTATTACCCTGTTAGTCTGTCAGAATTTCCATATATATATATATATATGAATGCTGGTCTTAAATGTCTCACACATACATCATCGTCGTCATCATCATTATTATTATTATTACTATCTAGGAGGTTGTGAACCACAACTGCAGATCTCTGGTTGCTTCTGTGCCTTTCTTCACAAACGCCGATCATTCCTTTGTCTCAGAGGTTGTCAGTAAACTCAAATTTGAGGTTTGTATCCTCTAGACTATGCTGAAGAAAGAAAGAAAGAAAGAAAGAAAGTTAACAAGACATGAATAACATTTAGATACCAAAAAAAAAAAAAAGACTGAAAAATGGCAAGGAAGATGGAAACAGAGATGAAGGTAAAAACAAGAAGAGTTCATTTTTGTAAACATGCAAATTTTACGGTTAAAGAGTCGTGTACAGTATTTTTTTTCTTTTGTGGTAAAATTACAACGCCATCCATTTACCTGTGTCAGGTGTACCAGCCTGGGGACTACATCATCCGAGAGGGGACAATGGGAACGAAAATGTACTTCATCCAAGAGGGCATCGTGGACATTGTCACTTCGGATGGAGAGGTCGCCACTAGTCTTTCAGATGGCTCGTATTTCGGAGGTTGGTACAAGCAGTGAAGGATTATGGATATTATACATAGTGTTATTCTCTTAACAGTTAAAGAGTTTCAGAAAACTGACTGGGTCTTGATTAACATGTTTACCAAAAAAAATGTGTTTTCCAATATTACAGACGTTTTAGTCTTCTGTAAGGCATGTCGATGAACAGCGTCAGCCAAATGTACCACGAGGCGCAGACTTTTCTTAACACTTACCTAAGGAAGATCCTTCAGATTAGATAGTCAGATGCCGTCAGTAATGAAGAGCAATGGAGGAAAATGAACCAACCCACAGTGGAGGAAATTATAAGGAAAAGACGTTGGAGATGAGTAGGACATACAGTTCAAAAGCCCACCACAAACATAACCAGACAAGCTCTCACCTGGAAATCCCAGGGAAAGAGGACACAAGGAAGACCTAGAAACACCTGGTGAAGGAGTCTTGAAGCAGAGATCAAAACGATGGACTAAACTCGAAGATGGATGGAAGAAACAGCCCAGGATAGAACTAAATGGAGAGCCCTTAATGATGGACCTTTGCCCCAGATAGAGGTAGAGAAGGCTAGCAAGGGAAGAAAGCATGTCGACTTAAAATTACTAATCCTCATGTAATGCCACCTGTTTTAGTAGATATCAAACACGTCCTCTGTTTTTAAGCTTCACAGATAAAGTGTGTTATAGGTTAATATCCAGTGAACAGTGGGAGATAAAGTGTGCTATAGGTTAATATCCAGTGAAAAGTGAGAGATAAATTGGGTTATAGGCTAATATCCAGTGAAAAAAAAGAGAGCACGATTTCAATTTCGTCTTGCACTTCTGGGCCGATTCTGAAGTGTTATTTTTTTTCTTTTGGCTTTTGTAGACTAAGACTTACATTGTTTTATTCAACAGCTTGTACTGCCTTATTAAAACACTCTTTTGTTCACTGCAGAAATATGTCTGCTGACAAACGCTCGGCGAGTGGCCAGTGTCCGGGCTGAAACTTATGCCTGCTTGTACTCCCTGGCAGTGGAGCACTTCAACAGTGTTCTGGACAGGTACCCCGTGATGCGACGTACAATGGAAAGCGTCGCTGCAGAACGTCTCACCAAGATAGGGAAGAACCCAAGCATCGTAAGCAGCAGAGCCGACTTAGAGGAGGATCAGAAACTAGTCAACGAGATAGTTATGGAGTCCACGCCTATTCCTACGAGCGCTAGCGAGGACGAGGATAGAGACTCCGACGATAGTTCAGACGGAAGCAAGCACAAGAAGAAATCGTCTTTCAAATTCGATTTCGCCACAAAGTTACACAAAATCTCGGAGGAGAGAAAGCATAAACCGAAGGAGTCTATGAGGGACAGAGGAGCCGAAGAATTTGATGAAACTAAACATCCGCACGGGCATTCTTGGACAAAACTGCCAAAGGTCTATTCGGGGTCAAATTTGTTCGGCCTGAAGGTGCCAAGTCTCCCAGAGAGGAAGCGCTCTGGTAGCGTCGGGGATACTTTCAGCCTGGCCAGCACTCGACTCACACAGAGCCTCGACGAGGCTGACGAAGATGAGTCCCACGACCACGATAACAAGCGCCGTGGAAGTTTTCTCAGCGGACGCATACTGAAGGCGTTTGAAATGAAAGACATCAAACCTAAACATCTGAAGGACAACAGAAGGTCACATTTAATGTCGTCGAGGGAGAGGAAGAAATCCAGCACAAGCGACAGTAAACACCATCCTGATACCGCTCAGATATTAGAAGAAAGTGCTAGCTTACTAACACCTTGTCATTCAAAAGACTCCAAAGACACAGCTAATAATGATGGCGACGTCAAAAAAGATCTCAGTTCTCATGAGCCCCAGTCCAAACTTCTCGCAAAGACAGATGGTTCTGGTAAAGACACCAAGCCTCCTAGTGGCCACGGACCACTGAAATCTTCCTTAAAATCATCTAATGCAGCCAGCGCCGACGAGCCCGCCAAGATCCCTGCGGTGGAATGCTCAGAAGTAGGCAGCACCCTCGCCTCCACGGGAAGTGATAGCAAGGATGAAACATCCCCAAAGGGTGACGAGATTGAAACAAAATCTAAGGAGGTCAAACAGAAGGATCTGGCGCCGAAAGTTGTTTTCTTCACTGACCCAATTGTCCAAGCTTACGGCAAAAGTAAAAGCAATACGAGCTGACATTTTGTGGAGCTCTTGACGTTGATGAAATTCTCACGTTAAGTACGCTCGTATATTTCTTGTGATAATGTTAAATATACTGTATATTTATCATAATAATGAACAGCAGAGGGCTGATTGATAACCCAACTGTTAAAATATGCATAATATGTTTGATACTGGAAAGTGAAAATGCAAAACCCTTCGAATGCAAAAAAAAAAAAAAAATTACTTCTTCGTATCAAACTATCATCATACTATTATATGGGATAGCGTGAAATAGTACGGACTCTGGATAAGATATTTTGCTGCTTGAGTGAACCTTAGCCAGTTAATTGTTCTGCAGAATATATCACATAGTAAACTGTCACAGATGAATCAGTTGTGTTAGGATTCACTATTTGATGTTTTTTTTATCTATTCATCATTTTTTAAAAGCTTCTGTGTGTTACAGAGCATTATGCCAAATCAGACATACTATATAGCGTACTAAAACTAGTTTGAATAGCAGCTTCTAAAAATGCTTTTTTAGACTGAGATGAGAATTCGACTTATCACCTTACATACTGAAAAGCGAATACTGGAAAAGCAGGCTTCGACACTCTAGGAATAAGAAACATAACGGAGGAAAAAGATATTTCACAGACAATATCCGAGTCAGTGGAAGAAATGTCTAGAATATCTGAAAGACTTGAAAACATTTAAGATGTCTCATGATTCTTATATCTTTAGTTGTTTTCTAGCCTCTTTTTCTCTATCACTCTCTTTTTTCTCTATTATTCTCTTATCTTTTCTCTATCATAATCTTATCTTTTCTCTATCACTCTCTTATCTTTTCTATATCACTCTCTTATCTTTTCTCTATCACTCTCTTATCTTTTTTCTATCACTCTCTTATCTTTTCTCTATCACTCTCTTATCTTTTCTCTATCACTCTCTTAAATTTTCTCTATCATTCTCTTATCTATTTTCTATCACTCTCTTATCTTTTCTCTATCATTCTCTTATCTATTTTCTATCACTCTCTTATCTAATTCAAGTTCAGATGAACTGTTAAATAACTGTTATAAAGCTCTGGGTACCCGACAAGCGTATTTATTCATTCGTGGAAAAGAGGATCCCCAAACAAGCTATCAAGTGGAACACACCAGTCCGAAGAAAAAGAGCCCAACCACGTGAAACTCTAAAGAGGACATTGTTAAGAGAGGCCAGTTCAGTGGGCATAACATCCCTTGATGAGATTGAAAAACTCGCCGAAGACAGGAAATCTTGGCGAACTACCATGCGGAACCTACATGACGTTTAGCAGCACGGGAAGGATGTAAAATGTAAGGAAGAGAGAATTTTACAACACAGTTGGTCGTAAAGCAAATTTTAAATTAGTACTGGCGACATTTTGACCTACATTCTGGGATCTTCTTTACCTTGATCTTTCTACTATCAAACTACCCTCCTTTTTTTCCTTTACACTCTCCCCTCACCCCTTCCTCCTCTAACTCCACATAGCCTCTACCTCTTCTCTACCTCATAATCCTTTCAGTATCAAGTAACTGAGTATGCAGAACTGACTTTGACTTTGATGAGATTCATTACGCTTTGTTCTGAAAAAATGATTTCATTGATATTCTGCTGTGATAAGGACATGGCATGAGCAGTTTCTGAACTGTCCATTTAATCAGACTTTTCTTGTTTCCAAATAATGAAAAATCAGAACCCTCATCATATTCCACTTGAAAAATGCACATCAAAATTTGCCAGAAAACCTGTTTCACTTCCCGGTAATGTCATGACATCTGGCAAATGTGCAGTCTCTCTTTCTTTTTTTTCTGCGAAGTCTTGCTATCATAAGGTCATAAGGTCTTATTTTCTGTATTATGTTTCCATGTAGTTCTTTTGTTTTTAAATTTCGTTATATTTATATTATATGACCATATAAATGTAAATAAATGTCATGCATACATATATTCTGTGTAATAAAGTGATACATTGTTGACTGTGGCAATAAATAGCTGTTATAGCAAGCTCCTTAGTGACAGCCTTCCAGTTGGTTAGATCTCAGATGTTCAGCATACTTTCACGTGGAGTCAATGGATAAAGTGGATAACAGTCATGACTACTCAGACAGCTTCGGTGATGTCAGCCACCTCAGTATTCCTAAAAATAAAGATGCGCCAGATACGTCTGCAGATTGTCGATACTGGGAGAACTGAAAAAAAAGGGGGGGGGGGGTTCCGGTAAAGATGAAGATGTCACCGGGAGGTAGTGTTCACTGGTGCAGGAGCAAGTGTTTTAATTGTCATTTGAGGCTTGAAAAAATTGTTTCGCGTTTTTATTGCAAATGTTCATCAGGGCTTCCAGCCTGTGTAAGAAGTAAGTCCACTTAGAATTTTTGTTCCGCTGGAAACAAAACTAAAAAGCAAAACCAACAGAGGGAAAAAAAGGCGAGGAGATAACAAACTGTTGAAGGATGAATTCATCAAAACACACAATATTTTTTTTATATAAATGTTTTGAAAATTTTCATAAAATCATTCTCTATCTTATAGAAAACTTTATGTGAATCTAACAAAAATATAAAAAAAAAATCACATAAAATGTCCAGAAATAAATGTTAATATATAACAATAATAATATATAACAATAATAACCCGAAAGTTGTAACTGTGAAGAAATAAATGTTAATATACAACCCAAAAGTTGAAATAAATGTTAATATATAACCCGAAAGTTGCAACTTTGAAGATATAAATGTTAATATAAAACACGAAAGTTGTAACTTTGAAGAAATAAATGTTAATATATAACCTGAAAGTTACAACTTTGAAGAAATAAATGTTAATATATAACCCGAAAGTTGTAGCTTTGAAGAAATAAATGTTAATATATAACCTGAAAGTTGTAGCTTTGAAGAAATAAATGTTAATATATAACCCGAAAGTTGTAGCTTTGAAGAAATAAATGTTAATATATAACCCGAATGTTGTAGCTTTGAAGAAATAAATGTTAATATATAACCTGAAAGTTGTAACTTTGAAGAAATAAATGTTAATATATAACCTGAAAGTTGTAGCTTTGAAGAAATAAATGTTAATATATAACCCGAAAGTTGTAGCTTTGAAGAAATAAATGTTAATATATAACCCGAAAGTTGTAACTTTGAAGATTAATCTGATTATCAGATCCCTGGCCTGCAAAGAATCCGTAGCGAGTAACTTAAAGAGAACTAAGGTCAACTGAGCTCAAGAAGTAGCTTAAAACCTTAAACTTGTATCAGTCAATCAAGTGCCGTGCACGCCTGTTGTAGGCGATCATTTCTCTCCACAATTCCCTGTCTTTAGACTTGATTATGAGGTCCGCTGGTGACTTTCTTCCTAGCCATGCTGACAGCCCATCTAGTAACATCTATCTATCTATCTCTCTCTCTCTCTCTCTCTCTCTCTCTCTCTCTCTCTCTCTCTGTTTTCCTCAATTTTTCCAGTTAGCCACAGTGTTGTTCCAATTTTCCTCTTCTCAGAAAATGTTATACAAATCTCGCTTGTCTGCCTCTGATCTGTGCTATAATTTGCCTTTTAACTACAGCCTCTCTTAAGACTATCTTTGGTGGTTTTCGCAGCTGTCCATGGTAACATGGCAAACTTGTATACAGAAGAAAAAAACATTCTGCTACCGGTTTATTTCTTCTTCTTCTTGTTCTTCTTCTTTGAGCAGCTGCTGAATTCAACAGCTATCCGAGCCACTGAGGCTTATTTGATGCAGACAAAACACGTCTTCATTCCTCTCTGTTCTTGATCTTTTCTTGCCAGTTGTCGGTCCCAAGAGCGCGTATATCTTCCTCTAGGCTGTCTCGCCGTCGTTGTCTAGATCTACCTCTTGGTCTTTCGTCACTTCTGTACAGACCATCTTTGTTTATCCTCAACCATTCTCTCTAATGTTCCGAGCCACCTCAGTCTGTTGTTGTTCATAATGGCTGTTATAAGCGGAGAGTTCAGCAATGTTTATTTATTAATGTGGACATGAATTTAAGCCCTACGGTTAGATCTTCTGATGTTCTGAGTGGTCACTGATAGAGCTGCTTTGTTTGTTGCTGATAAATTTGTCAGGTATACTTTCAGTGACTGTAAAGATAAAGCGGATGAGGAATCCTCGGGAAAATAATGACAACAAAACTTCATGAGGATACAAGGATAATTACTGAGATTTGAGGATACTTCCTGAGAATCGAACTGACACTTGGCATGCACAACCCTCTAATCAACCCGTCCGTCGCTTTAGAAGTTGATCAAAGAAAATATCGATTTTTGCACCTTGGACCTATTTTGAGATCCCTCAGGCAACACAGTATTGTGGCAGTTTATGATACCCCACATTTATCATTCATTGAAAATGGTTGGTGCATCTTAGTGCTTAAACTAGATATCCACTGATGAAGTAATTTGTTGTTCTGTTAGACCTAAGGATGTACCACACGTAACACCTCTGTATTTCACGGGAGTTCCTGACAGTGAAATAGTTTTAACAGAAAATAATTATATAAAAAAGTACTGTTATGATAATCTTATAATTTCGATATAAATATAGCTGATGTAACCAACCTTTGACCCTGGAGATACATGCCCTCTGACCTATCAAGAAGAATCTGACTAGATACAGAAAGAGTGAATCCGCGCAAAGTTTTGGAGAAAACTCAGGCAACAGAGCTCCAGAAATAGCACAGCCTTGACCTTGTAGACTGAAAAACAAAAATAAGAAATTCTTACTATAAAAAACCCTCCTCGGTGCTAAAAAAATATTTCTGTGCAGAGTTCCACAAGCGCTCATGAAGAAAATAAACGTTTAGAATCTGTGCAACTCTACCTCAAGTTGCAGATCCACATTTTTCAGTTGTTTACTTCTGAAGGGCGAGGCGTCATCAGAAACAACAAGAAGCATCTTCAGAAACATTGTTAACACAGCTCCTCGAAGAAATGAATCAAAAGATTCAAGAAATATGACCTGTTTTTCTATCGCATGAGTTCTGCTGTAAATAAAAGATAAAGAGTCGGTTACGCAGAAGTAAATTATATTTGGAATTCCTTAATACTCGTAACTCAGTGGCTGACATTATTGACACTTCAGAATTTGATAAAGTATAGTTCTTTACAATTAGTATACATTTTCTAGTGTACCCACTATAAGAAACTGTTCTTTACCAGCATTTATGTTCTCTTTACCAGTATTTACGTTCTCTTTACCGGCATTCACGTTCTATGTACCAGCATTCACGTTCCCTTTGCCAGCATTCACGTTCTATGTACCAGCATTCAAGTTCTCTGTACCAGCATTCACGTTCTCATTATAAGCATTCATGTTCTCTGCACCAACATTCACGTTCTCTGTACCAGCATTAACGTTCTCTTTGTCAGCATTCATGTTCTATGTACCAGCATTAATGTTCTCTGTATCAGCATTCACGTTCTATGTACCAGCATTCGCGTTCTCTGTACCAGCATTCACATTCTCTTTGCCAGCATTCACGTTCTATGTACCAGCATTCAAGTTCTCTGTACCAGCATTCACGTTCTCTTTACCAGCATTCATGTTCTCTGCACCAACATTCACGTTCTCTGCACCAACATTCACGTTCTCTGCACCAACATTCACGTTCTCTGTACCAGCATTAACGTTCTCTTTGTCAGCATTCATGTTCTCTTTACCAGCATTCACATTCTCTTTGCCAGCATTCACGTTCTATTTACCAGCATTCACGTTCTCTTTACCAGCATTCACGTTCTCTGTACCAGCATTCACGTTCTATGTACCAGCATTCATGTTCTCTGTATCAGCATTCACGTTCTATGTACCAGCATTCGCGTTCTCTGTACCAGCATTCACATTATCTTTACCAGCATTCATGTTCTCTGTACCAGCATTCACGTTCCCTTTGCCAGCATTAAGGTTCTCTGTACCAGCATTCATGTTCTATGTACCAGCATTCACGTTCTCTGTATCAAGATTCACGTTCTCTGTACCAGCATTCACGTTCTATGTACCAGCATTCACATTCTCTTTGTCAGCATTCACGTTCTTTTTGTCAGCATTCACGTTCTATTTACAAGCGTTCAAGTTATATTTACCAGCATTCACGTTCTCTTTGCCAGCATTCATGTTCTCTGTAACAGCATTCACGTTCTCTGTACCAGCAGTCACGTTTTATGTACCAGCATTCACGTTCTATATACCAGCATTCATGTTCTCTTTAACAGCATTCACGTTCTCTGTACCAGAATTCAAGTTCTCTTTACCATCATTCACGTTCTCTTTCTCAGCATTCACGTTCTCTGTACCAGCATTCACGTTCTCTTTACCAGCATTCACGTTCTCTTTATCAGCATTCACGTTCTCTTTGTCAGCATTCACGTTCTATGTACCAGCATTCACGTTCTATGCACCAGCATTCACATTCTACGTACCAGCATTCATGTTCTCGTTACCAGCATTAACGTTCTCTTTACCAGCATTCACGTTCTCTTTGCAGGATTCACGTTCTCTGTACCAGCATTCACATTCTCTTTACCAGCATTCACGTTCTGTGTAACAGAATTCACGTTCTCTTTACCAGCATTCACGTTCTATTTACCAGCATTCACATTCTCTGTACCAGCATTCACATTCACTTTACCAACATTCACGTTCTCTGCACCAGCATTCACGTTCTCTTTCTCATCATTCACGTTCTCTGTACAAGCATTCACGTTCTCTGTACCAGCATTCACGTTCTCTGTACCAGCATTCACGTTCTATGTACCAGCATTCATATTCTCTTTACCAGCATTCACGTTCTGTTTACCAGCATTCATATTCTCTGTACCAGCATTCACGTTCTCTGTACCAGCGTTCACGTTCTCTTTACCAGCATTCACGTTATACATACCAGCATTCATGTTCTCTTTACCAGCATTCACGGTCTATGTACCAGTATTCACGTTCTGTATACCAGCATTCACATTCTACGTACCAGCATTCACGTTCTATGTACCAGCATTTGCGTTCTCTGTACCAGCATTCACGTTCTATGTACCAGTATTCATGTTCTCTTTACCAGCATTCACGTTCTCTGTACCAGCATTCACGTTCTCTTTACCAGCATTCACGTTCTCTGTATCAAGATTCACGTTCTCTGTACCAGCATTCACGTTCTATGTACCAGCATTCACATTCTCTTTGTCAGCTTTCACGTTCTTTTTGTCAGCATTCACGTTCTCTTTACCAGCATTCACGTTCTATGTACCAGCATTCACGTTCTCTTTGTCAGCATTCTCGTTCTCTTTGCCAGCATTCACGTTCTCTGTACCAGCATTCACGTTCTCAGTACCAGCATTCACGTTCTCTTTGTCAGCATTCACGTTCTATGTTCCAGCATTCACGTTCTCAGTACCAGCATTCACGTTCTCTGTACCAGCATTCATGTTTTCTTTACCAGCATTCACGTTTTATGTACCAGCATTCATGTTCTCGTGCGTACTTCTTTAGTAGTTAACCGTTATATATTATGAATATTTTTGATTATACACAAAGCCAAAACAGTAACAAACAATGCAAACCTTCTTGTTTGAACAGTTTCAGATGTCGATTTGTATACTTCTGAATCAGCTGGTGGTCATCTGGAGGGCGTGGACACCCCCATACACTTTGTTCTGGCCTGGTGTAGTAGCTGGTCATATCAGCCTTCTCTGTTGTTCATAAATTGGGCACCACCCCTTTTTTATGTAATCTGCTGTCATCTTATTGGTGCCACATGCACATTCGTCAGCTGATCTCATCTTGAAAAAATGGTATCTTAGCCTGTTGTTCCCAGTAAGATGTTGGCTTGTTCTTCTCCGTTTTGCTGGTAGTAGGTACCATTTCTTTTGGTGGTTGTGGGTGCTGTTTCTCCCATTTGTCCTTGTAGCTGAGATTTATCAGCGTTTGGGCATCCTCAAATGATACGTTGGTGTCTCTCTTCTGCTGTTTTTGTTTCCGGGTACACCATAAAAGGATGAGATCCAAAGCATTATCATTCTTTTTTAGGCCTGTGTATGGCTACCCAATGAACTTAAGAATGAAAGGACTGGGAAGAGGCAAGCTAAAACTATCAAACTTCACCTAGAGATCTAAGGCAATGACGAGACAACAACCCACATACAGCGAAGCCACCCCCATATCACTCTGCTTCTCTGACGCAGCTCAAATATGGATGAAACTAAAAGTTCCGAGAGCCGAATGAAAACATCAAGGGGACGGAAAACAAAAATAACTTGACAGTCTGACAGACAAAGCAAAGGAAAACTACTGGCCATCAAACACATAGAAGAACACTTCCCACCCAGCAACTGGACCCGTGTTTATACAGACGGATCCGTCACACACGCAAAAGAAAAACGGCCGGGGGGGGGGGGGGGGGGCAAGGGAAGGAGTCATCAGTGAACTAACTATTGGGGAACACAGAGAAATATCAATACCTGCAGGGAAATTTTCCAGCAACATCAGAGCAGAGACAGAAGCCCTAAAAGATGCAGCAGAGGCTGTCATTAGAGAACAAAATGTCAAAGAAAACAATGTTTCTCACGGAAGCAAGGGCAGTAATAACAGCGCTAGTCACAGAAGCAAAGAAACCAACCCAAACAACTTTGACACATAACATGTTTACTTCAGAAACAACTGTTATTCCCACCGCAGAAAACATGACAAAAGTAACAAAACTATCTGAGTTTTCATCTCACCTAAATAGCATGATCACTAGAGATAAGATTATTAGTGGCTCAGGTAAACATGACCACTAGAGATAGGATTGTTAGTGACTCGGGCAAATATGACCACTAGAGATAGGATTGTTAGTGACTCAGGCAAATATGATCACTAGAGATAGGATTGTTAGTGACTCGGGCAAATATGATCACTAGAGATAGGATTGTTAGTGACTCGAGCAAACATGATCACTAGAGATAAGACTGATTCAGGTAAACATGATCACTAGAGATAAGACTGATTCAGGTAAACATGATCACTAGAGATAAGACTGATTCAGGTAAACATGATCACTAGAGATAAGACTGATTCAGGTAAACATGATCACTAGAGATAAGACTGATTCAGGTAAACATGATCACTAGAGATAAGATTGTTAGTGACTCAGACAAAAGTGATCACTAGAGATAAGATTGTTAGTGACTCAGACAAAAGTGATCACTAGAGATAAGATTGTTAGTGACTCAGACAAAAGTGATCACTAGAGATAAGATTGTTAGTGACTCAGTCAGAAATTTTTCTGCTAAACAATTTAACATCATTTTGTTTCTCAGCTTTTGGCCAGTTCCCTTAGTCAGACGACGATTATGACGAAGATAATGAACCCCATGAACAGGTAGAAATTGTTATCGCCCTCTTCCTTGCTTTCGTTATCAAAAGTGAAATATTACAATAACTCCTGTAATCTCTTCCTTTCATTTATATCAAAAAGGATAAAAATTTCTATTATCATATTTTCGCCATAATTCTCGTTGTTATTATTACTATTATTACTATTATTATTTTCATTATTATTATTATTATTATTGGAGGTATACTTATTGACTTATCAATTAGAAAATACAGAGACTTTTCCGGATTCATTTTCTTTTTGCTTTCAAAATGCAGCGAAAGTATTTAAATAAATACCAACACTGGATAGAATGACCATGTTCTCTTGGAAGTCGAAATTGTTCTAGAAGTGAGCCATTGATTGTGATTTAGATATATATAATGTACATTTTTCGCTTAGATCAGTTTTCGCATTGGCCGTCACAGAGAAATAAAGACCAAGTTAAACATTTAAACAAAAGCTGCCGTGTAAATGTGTTGTGATGGTTTCTTTCATAAATTCAGCGCTGTTATCATTTGTTTCATATTCTGATAAATGTTTTTTTTTCTTTAAACCTAAACGGATGTATCTTATTTTTCGATCCATGGCAACACAATGACGGGACATCTGCCGGCGGTTTCGTCAGCCATACAGGATGTCCTTGAAACTGCGGGCACGCTGAGCCAACAGGAAATATGACAGGAAGTGCTGACAAGGTCGTGCGCAGCATAGAATGGCTGGGACATATTCACATATTTGCATTCATTTTTTTAGAACATTTGACTTTAATTTTGTAATTTACTAACACAGTGTTCACGTACGTGCTATGCATGCAATACATTAATAAATGTAAGAGATTTAGTTTACTGGATATAAAAGTCAAGAAGTTCTCACAAATGAAGACGAATGTCACTTGTAATTGATTAGATACGGGAGTCGCCTTTTCTTATGAATGATTCTTGAAGTTTTTAAACAAGCAGATGAGACGGAAAGTTTCTATCAAAGTTGATCAAAGGAAGTATTTGATTAATATAACCAGCCACAGCGGCAGCAAAGCTATGCTGATGTTGCAGGGACCATTCACCGACCTCTGCAGTAATCCATTGCTTACCTTACTTCACCTGGCTGGATGCTGGGAATCCATTGCTTACCTTACTTCACCTGGCTGGATGCTAGGAAGCCATTGCTTACCTTACTTCACCTGGCTGGATGCTAGGAAGCCATTGCTTACCTTACTTCACCTGGCTGGATGCTAGGAAGCCATTGCTTACCTTACTTCACCTGGCTGGATGCTAGGAAGTATCTCACACTTCTTGCTCTAACCCCATTTCGATACCACCGATCAGCTAAAACAAACGATGAACGAGATTCTTGTGTTTGGAAACCTAATAGAAACAAACAATGAACGAGATTCTTGTGTTTGGAAACCTAACAGAAACAAACGATGAACGAGATTCTCGTGTTTGGAAACCTAACAGAAACAAAAGATGAACGAGATTCTCGTGTTTGGAAACCTAACAGAAACAAACAATGAACGAGATTCTTGTGTTTGGAAACCTAAAAGAAACAAACAATGAACGAGATTCTTGTGTTTGGAGGTTAAGACACTGCTGGCGAGATTCTTTGGATGCCGTGCGTGGAGTGAAACTCCTCTCGGCCAATGAAGAAAATGCGAAAATGTGATTAGGGTTGCCGTGCGGCGCCGATGTGAAAAGGTGATGGAAAGGATAACGTGAAGCTTAGTCGGTATGTCTGGTAGTCTCGCGGCGAGAGCTACTCATATCACGACACCTCTGCTCTAGAGGCCGGCCACGTCCGATATACACCCATACTGGTGAAATATGCGTAAACCGGCTTAAACCAGGGGTGAAACTTGATGGCTACTCATGTCATGGTACCTCCGTTCTAGAGGTCAGTCACGTCCTAAACACGCCCATACTGGGATAATATGCCTAAACCGGCTCAACCCAGGAGTGAAACTTACTAGTGGCAAGGATTCGTCCTCCTGGACAAAAGCTCCGTCCTGGTCACAAATAAGAAGGGGAGCGGCCACAACCACAAAATGCTGAAGTCGGAGACACTGGACCAGTGCAGTCTAGATAAGGCAACCACCTCTCACCCGGCGGGGATGTATGCGTATCCTAATCACGCTGAGGTTTTCCGATGAGAAAGTCCAACGCTGGACTGGATGGGCAACCACCTCTCACCCAGCAGGGATACACGGGTATCCCAAAACACGTCGAGGTTTTCCGGTGAGAAAGTCCAACTCTAGTGCAAAGAAAACCACGGTGTCACGCATTTCCGCTTCTGAGACCCACCAAGAATACAGGCTCAAGCCCTGCGATACTCTGATTTCGTGGATCACAGGGGGACCACGGGACCTATCGAGGACACAGGATTAAATTCAGGAGGATTATGGGGCGATCTTGGTGGTAGAAGCGAACGAAGAAGAAGAAGAAAAAGAAGATTGTGAAAGAAGTAGATAGAAATCTATCACTAATTGGAGAGATAAGGGTGGGTATTTTATTAAACTTATAATTACTCAAAGAACAATTTTTTCCTCACTAACGAAGCACACGGTTGTGATGTTTCGACTTGTGTCTCTTTCATACAAAAACATACAGGGCCAACAAAAAAGTATAGAGAAGGAAGAGAAAGTCTAATATACTCGTACATACAAGGATGATGAAAGAGGTTTGGGGGGGGGGGGGGAGAGCTAATCTAGTGACTTGTATGAAGCAGCTTTATGCAAAGATTGTCTATGCCCTTTTTTAAGATAAGGAGTCACATGGCCCCCTTTTTAACATATTGACAGAGTCAATGGACATTTTTGAAGATAAGGAGTCAATGGGCCTTTTTGAAGATAAGGATCCACATACCTCTTCCTGTTTTGTTAAATGGCAGGTTCCATCAAGGCTGTTCTGTGGCCCCCCCCCCCCCCCCCCCGCGACGCGTAATTTTGATCTCTGGAGTTGTAAGGTGATTTATAGCAACAGAACATATTTCCAGATAACAACATAACCAGTGTTTGTTTTAGCAAATAATATGTTTTATAGTTTATTGAAACTATTGTTGCTTAATATACATATATGCACAGAAAACGAGAGAAAAAGGATATCACAGATGAAGAATATATAATTGTACGCTTTATATACAGGTGGTTTTTCTCAGCTTAGCCACTCTTGAAATAATTTTCATGCTCTGGCAGAATAAACTGTGATGAGAAATTTTGGTAGAGATAAACTACAAGGAAGCTACTTTATGACTTAAAATTATGGGTTGGGTCACTTTTCATTTTATTTAAACTTTGCCTAAATATCGCTCTGAACATAGGGGTGCAAGATCTACCAACCCTGCCAGGTTTGTTTCGGAGTGAGAGAGTTAAGACATGATAAAAGTTAAGCAACTTTGGAAAACAAAACTACAGATTACTTGGATCTCGCTTTCCAATTCCATGTGAATTTTGCTAGAAAACATAAGGTGCTTTAACCTCCAGCAGTTGATTTGTAGAAAGGTGCTTTAATCTCTAGCAGTTTATTGCTAAAAAGGTGCTTTAACCTCCAGCAGTTTATTTGTTAAACTCTTTCCGTGCGTTTGGTCATTATAGTGACACTTCCGGTATCCCGAAGCTACTGTATGGTCATTATAGTGACAATTGTTTGTTTCATTAAAACAAGTGGTGTAACATTTAGATTGTACATATTTCGTCCGCGATTCCGGTGACACTTTTCAAGATGGCGAAAGAGTGCCTAGTTACGAGCAATGCCGAGCGAGAAAAAGGACGAGAAGCATGGAAATTTTTCAATTTTTGACGATGTAGATAGAGGGCTCACCTGGGCAAGAGCAGAAAAAAAAAGTGAAGGACAGGCATTTGTGGAAAACCCTTGCGGAAGCCCCATGTGCCCTGGGCACTTAAGGATCAGAGAGAGAGAGAGAGAGAGATAGGGGTATGGACATAGCCTATGGCCACCCCGCTGCTCTTGAATGTTTTCTAAGTAGATCTAGACATATTTAGACGACTGGAGAAGTAGTTAGGAGTAGTTAGGAGGTTAGTTCAGACATTCATTCAGCGAGAATGCAACACAGAATCACAGTACGAGATCGACAAGTAGATCTACACATCTCAGATGGTAAGTAGTGCAGATATAGACCTAGCCGATGGTGAGCTGGCCACAATCAGTGTCTAAAAACATCACATTACTTCTTTTTTCCTAGAAAACTCTGCATTTATGAAATTTTCATTCATTTAGCTATACTTTGAAACATATTAAGCATACGGAAGTACATGGAAATACTGTTTTCCATTCCATTTTACAACTAGACCCCCTTACAGACCAAGACCCGAGTTTTTACTCCCGCACTCCACGACACTTCCATGTTTCTTCCTAACGCACGGGAAGAGTCAAAAAAGATGCTTTAACTTCCAGCAATTTATTTGTAAAAAAGGTGCTTTAACCTACAGCAGTTTATGTGTAAAAATGTGTTATAACCTCCAGAAGTTTATTTGTAAAAATGTGCTTTAACCTCCAGTACTGTATTTGTAAAAAGGTTCTTTAGCCTTCAGTAGTGCATTTGTATAAAGGTGCTTTAAACTCCAGCAGTTTATCTGTAAAAAGGTGCTTTAAACTCCAGCAGTTTATTTGTAAAAAGGTGCTTTAACCTCCAGCAGTTTATTTGTAAAAAGGTGCTTTAACCTCCAGCAGTTTATTTGTAAAACAAATGCTTTAACCTCCAGCAATTTATTTGTAAAAAGAAAAAGGATCATTAGATAATCTATATAGCACATGGAACAAATGTGAGTTTCATGCTGTCTTCATTCATGATATCCAGTTTGTTTGCTTCAGCTATCCTGACAAATTGTGGGCCCTGCGTAGATATTTTGAGCATTTGGATTTTACAGACTTGAAAAGAAGAAAAAAAAAGGGGGGGGGGGGGGGGTCCACATCACGTAACTGTCACTCATGTGAAATGTTGTTACCGCAGTTTTTGAAAGCTTCTGTTTCAGTTGCGGGACTTTGATCGATTTCTTGGATTTTCAATCTTTGACGAGGTGTAGCCGTTGCTCATGTTTTTGCTCCTCCTCGTATTCTGTTCTCTGTGAGTGTTGTAGTTTGTAGTGTTGGTCCTGGCTGTACCTATGGAATCCTCATTTGTACCGTAGTATTCCGATATCATGTTATTGCTCTGACACATGAAAAGAAAAAAAAAACAGATACAACAATGTTAGATTACACTGTAATGATGTCTTATCATTGTCTGCATAGAAGGTGCAGGTTTAAACCTTAAAAACTCTTAATATTTGACAAAGAATAAGATTTTGTTTTCTTGGAGAACAAAAAACTTTTCTGCAGGCATAATGGATTAAAATGATTACACTTCATCAAGATAACTTTTAGCCAAAAAAAACCCCGGCTTTTTCACATGACCAATGCCCCACTGAACAAAATGTCAACAGGGATTTATGTAAAAAAATTAAAAGAATTTAATTATAACCTGCTATCACTATAAAACAGGAAAAATAAACGGCAAGAAAGGCAGGAATTGTTGCATAGACGATATGGAAGAGTCTGACGCCACCAGAGCCTGATAGAAGAATCATTAAATGCGCTGCTGGAAAGTATCACAGGCTGATGATTTTGAGGAAATGGGGACGCATGATCATCCACTCTTACAGAAATGACATCTGATGATAAAGTGGATTTATGCTCATTATATAGGGTAGACATATTACAGTTGCTAGATGGTTTCTTCTTCTTCTTCTTCTTCTTTTTCTTCTTCTTCAGCTTTCCTAACCATTAAGGCTCATTGCTACAGATAAATTTCGCCTCCACCACACTCTATTCCTAATCTTCTCTCTCCAGTTGGTGACACCAATTTCTTTTTTATCTTCTTCTATGTTGTCTTTCCATCTCTGTCTTGGTATACCCTTTGGTATTGTTTCCCTCATCTCTTGTGCATACATAATTTTCATTTGTCTGTTCTCTTCCATTCTTTATACATGCCCCAGCCAGCGTAGTCTGTTCAGTTTCAAGATATTTATAATTCGTTGGGATTTAAATAAGCTGTTCAGTTCAGTGTTCTTTCAAGCTCTCCATTCTCCACTGTTGGTATCTTTTATCGGGCCAAAGAGTCCTCTTAGGATCTTGTTCTCAAAGATCTGCAATTGTTGTTCATTATTCTTTGTCTCCACGTTTCTGATCCATACATAACGGTTGGTCTTATTATAGTTTTATAGATTGTTATTTTGATGTTTTGGGACAGGATTTTGGATTTTAACAGGTGTTGCAAGGCAAAGTATATTTTACTCCCTATCTATACTCTGATTTTAATTTCCTCGCTTACTGTGTTGCTTATGATGAAGGCTGTGCCTAGATGTTTGTATGTTTCTATTTTCCTAATAATCATCTCTCCAGTATTTATATACGTCATGGTTTCCATCTACAAAATTGCAAATACCGAGCAAGACTACTGCAGATTAAAAATATCGACCAAGTCTTTCATATATCGCCTGACTACAGGCGAGGCTCTAGCCCAGTGTTCCAGAAACTTTTTTTTTTTTATCATGCTCCACCTCAACGCCTCGAAGATTTTGATCCCTTTCCCCCCCCCCCCCACCTCCCCGAAGCAGCGTAACAGGCAGCTAAGTTTTGGAAAAGTATAATATAAATACAGGGTCCGGCATAAAGAATAGCTGGATTTTTAAAATGGGAAATAAATAAGCGCTAAACATGTTTTTGGTTAAAAAAACTAAAAAGGTGAAATGAAACTTATAAAAGTGGGTATTTTTATTATTACTGAAAATCATATTTAGGTTTTGAAAGTTACGCCGGTTAGATGACCGCCATTACATTTGATACATTTAGCCAGGCGCCTGGAAAATTAATGCATAACACCATTTAACATGTTCAAAGGGATATTTTGAATGCAGTGTCGGATTCGATCTTTTAGGTCTGCAACTGACTGTGGTCGACTAGAATACATCGTGTTCTTGAGATACCCCCACAAAAAGAAGTCTGCAGCCGATAAATCCGGTGACCTTGCCGGCCAGTGAATATCCCCAAATCTGGAAATAAGACGATTGAGAAATGTTTGTCATGGCCATGAAATGACGGGCTGTGTGGGTAGTTGCTCCATCTTGTTGAAACCATATTAGTCTCTTATTTCTATTGGCCAAACCCGGAATGAAGTATTCAGTTAGTATCTGCACATAAGGATCATTATTACAGTAAGAGGATGCCAGGTGCCAAAGCGTTCCTAACAGCTGATCGCCGAGGGCTACTCAGCAATGCGTTGCGGACTTCTTGAATTCGTTCAGGTGTCTGTTGACTTCTTGGACGACCAGTAGACTTATTATTAAGGCGCTTAGCGGTTTCCTTAAATTTTTTAACCCACCTCAGAATTGTTTTGTCCTCCGATCGGGAACATTATCATGGGGATGCAACTCAAAATGGTGACGAAACTTTCGTTGTACCGTAATAGACGATTCTCCACTCTTAAAATAAGTTTCAACGGTGAATGCGCGATGTTGTGTTTGCCAAGAAGCCATTGGTAAAAATGACCGTTTCCCTGCTTCATCTCTGACGTCATGTTTTTTTCCACACGTATTCAGTTTCTGCGCACTACGTCAGATAAATCCAGCTATGCTTTATGCCGGACCCTGTATATTCTAAGTTCCTATCAAAATATTTGGTTTGCCTCCAAGTTGGCAAACACTGATCTAGGCCATTGGTTTGTTTTTTTTATGTCATTAAGTTATATTTTTCTTACGCTTACTGTCGTATGCTCAGTTTCTGTCTTATTTGTTTTTCTTTAACTTTGTTTTTATCTGAAGAAGACGAAGGTTGTAAAAATTGCTGTAGTGTAGTTTGTCATTAATTAAGACAGCTTATATTTTTTTTAACACTGGCAATGACAAAAAAAAAAAAAATAAAATGAAATAATTACTGGAGAGTTACATGAAACGTACTGCTAACATTATGTAATATACTTGGGACTTCTTGTTAACTTAAGCCAATACGTTTGAGACTTATTGTTAACTTAAGCAAATAAACTTGAGGCTTCATGCTAACTTTAGAAATATACTTGGGATTTCGTACTAAATTTAGCAAATACACTTAAGACTTCATGCTAGCTTAAGCGAACGTGGCATGAGAAAGTAAGTGTTGTACTGTTTGATGACCACATTTTTAGCGGGTTCTTCCGACCGCATCCTGGTGTGGTTTTTCCGTCTAATAAAAAAAGGTAAGACCACCTGACTTAGAGGCTTGTTTCTGAGTTCCGCTCTGAATCTTCGAGCGCATCGTCGTGTTTTACTTCCCATTCAGTACAACATCCGTGCTTCAACATCACCTCGCCATCCTTTCAGACTTTGGGCAGTTCAAGGAAATGAAGAGAAGACTATGATAATGATTAAGACAACAGAGTAGATCAACCTTGTATCATACACAAACTTCCGTGACTGTAAAACGTCACAAACTTCCGTGGCTCTAAAACGTCACAGACTTCCGTGACTGTAAAACGTCACAGACTTCCGTGACTCTAAAACGTCACAGACTTCCGTGACTCTAAAACGTCACAGACTTCTGTGACTGTAAAACGTCACAAACTTCCGTGACTGTAAAACGTCACAAACTTCCATGACTGTAAAACGTCACAGATTTCCGTGACTCTAAAACATCATAGACTTCCGTGACTGTAAAACGTCACAAACTGTCGTAACTGTAAAACGTCACAAACTTCCGTGACTCTAAAACGTCACAGACTTCCGTGACTGTAAAATGTCACAGACTTCCGTGACTCTAAAACGTCACAAACTTCCGTGACTGTAAAACGTCACAAACTGTCGTAACTGTAAAACGTCACAAACTGTCGTGACTGTAAAACGTCACAGACATCCGTGACTGTAAAACGTCACAAACTTCCTTGACTCTAAAACGTCACAGACTTCCGTGACTGTAAAACGTCACAAACTTCCGTGGCTCTAAAACGTCACAGTTTAAAGAAAAGTAAATACAAAGCGTTCTCACCCACACGTAGAAAGTCCCAGCTCCCGCGCTGCACATGCGCACTAAGTGCTTCCTTGTCTCACCAAGGTAACACTCAGCGTCGGAGACTTGCCGTTGTTTCAAGTTCACCACGTCACACCTCTGCATTCGAGCGAGCATACTGCCAGGTCCGAGTTGTCTCATTAACGCCTGGAGGTACGCCCAGTCCTGGTCAAAAAACAAATAGTTCACCATCATCATGTTACATGTCCTGGTCAGGAAAAAGCTCAGAAGGATTTTGTCATCCAACGTTTACTTATACGCTATCCTATCATATTCTTTCCTTCTTCTTCTTCTTTTTCTTCTTCAGCCTTCCGAACCATTAAGGCTCCTTGCTGCAGATAAAGTTCGTCTCCACTCCTCTCTGCTCCGAATCTTCTCTCTTCAGTTGATGACAATATTTTCTCTACATCCTCTTCTATGTTGTCTCTCCATCTCTGTCTTGGTCTGCCTCTCGGTCTTGTTTCCTTCACCTCTTGAATATACATCATTTTCATTTGTCTGTTCTCTTTCAGTCTTTCTATATTCCCCATCCAGTGTAATCTGTTCGTTTTCAAGACATTATCGCATTCATTTGTCTAAATTTGAAACACAATTTTATTAAAGTTTATGGTTGTTTTGTAGCTCAGTTGTTCAGATAAAAGCAATTACAAAGAATCTAAAACCATAAGTTCACTGAGAGGAAGACCAAGGCGACGACGGCTTCAAGACATCGTCGATGATCTGCGAATGGATGCATCGGCAGAAAGGCGTCTTGCTTACCTCCCTGTTAAGGAAGCAACGTTCCACAAAGGACATGCAAATGACTATCTGACTGACTGACTGATTATCTCTAGCCATAAACTAAAGTCATAAACTCATAGCAGAGGTCAGGTTCAGATATTGATCAGTGTTCATATGTAAGCCTACACACAACAGTTAGATGTAGTGTGCAGAGGTTAAACACATGTCACTGATTTCTTGTTTTGGTACACAAATATTTTTTTTCGGTGAAGAATAAAACTTCACAATTATTAACTCTATTCTCCGGGGGGAATATTAAAATTTAACTGAGAAAAGTAACTAATTCCACTAAAAGTCATATTATCATTTCTTTTCCCGTCATTTTTAACGGCTAATGCATGTTTGAACGCTTATGTTTCCGCTAGCCATGTAATGTGATTACAGTTTAATTGCAACTAACCTGTACTCTACTGTTTGGCTCGCCCAGAATTCTAAATGTAGCCTTCATGACCTGATGAACAAGTGGGCGTGGCCTCTGATAGCTGTGCATCTCTGCTATAGTGGCTCTGTTTAGCTGTAGGACTTTGTGAAGATATAGCTTTAGTCTTCCTAGCTGACTTCTTGTCTTCTCGGCGTCCTGTGATATCAGATTTTGTGCTTTTTTATTTCAACGGAAAGCTTGAGAACAAACTTTGAGACAAAAGAACAAAAGATTTTTGTACAGAGGGCTGGAAATTCTCCCGAGTACACGAGAGCTAGTTCTTGCTGTTCGATGTAGCTGGAACAGTGAGCACGATGCTCTTCGCAGACGATGCAGTGAAACTAGTGAGGCACCACATCGTCTCGATTTGGGAGCATGTTACGGCAGCTGTTTTGTTAATCCCTGCGTGGAGGTTAAATGCAGGGGGAATCCCGGGATGTGCAATGCTTCTTTAGCAGATATCATCGCCACTGGGACTCTAGCGATCTCTGCGTCGTTGGCCGCATAGGGCCTGTTACTTGGGGAGAGGGGGGAATGATACCAAGGGAGAGGTGAGACTCTTGGTCGGTTATTACTCGTCAATCCTGGAGCCAGCATGTCAGCTACGACTTGCTGGGCCCTACATAGGGCATCTTTATCTTGACGAAAGTGTATAGCAAGGCTACTTTTATGAGGGATTGTTTTATCAACAAATTAAGCGCTTTTGAAAACAAATGCCTAAGGAAAATACTCGGTAAAAAGTGGAACGAATTCAAGAACAACGCAGAGATAAGACAAATGAGCTAACAACAACCTGTCTCATGGATGATCAGAAAAAAAAAATGGACATACATCGTTCATGTGATGAGAAGAAACGATCAGAGAATCCCAAAACAAGCTATCAAGTGGAACACAACAGGCTAAAGAAAAATAAGTCGATCACGTGAAACTCTAAAGAGGACATTGTTAAGAGAGGCCAAATTATTCGACATAAAATCCCTTGATGAGGTTGAAAAGCTCACCGAAAACAGGAAAACTTGGCGAACTACCATGTGAGCCCTGACATTTAACGACACGGGAAGGATGTAAGATGTAAGATTTTTAAATGATTAAATTTACTAAATCACTTGTCGGTGTAATTTTGATTATATTTGTCAAGGATGCATTGAGTACAGGATAAAATTACCTTACCAAGACCAACACAGAATGGCGCCGTGAGTACAGGATAAAATTACCTTACCAAGACCAACACAGAATGGCGCCGTGAGTACAGGATAAAATTACCTTACCAAGACCAACGCAGAATGGCGCCGTGAGTACAGGATAAAATTACCTTACCAAGACCAACACAGAATGGCACCGTGAGTACAGGATAAAATTACCTTACCAAGACCAACGCATAACGGCTCTCTTTTTTTCAGTCTTCTTTTCATTGCATTAGAAGCTTTGAATTATATTTTCAGTGTAAGGAAAACCCTGTACGAAATTTACATCGTCTTCAGCTGCCGATACAGTAAATTATGCATGTTTCTATAGAACAGAAAACCAATGCTCATTTCAGTATATAATGTTATTTATTCCTGTATATTTATTTATAAACGATGTGTACTTTTTTTCTTAAATCAAAGTGTTCTCTTCCGCAACTATAAGAGACCGCTTCAGGAAAACTTAGAGAGCCCTTGGCGACCCTGAAATTTCACAAAAGAGTAGGATTGAAAGAGATTGCGTGATTGGGTACAGAGAACTTAAGAGCGACATAAGGGCCCGCAATCACAGAAAAGAAACAGTAATCCCATTTTATTATTTTTATTATTTTTTTATTACCATTACTGTACTTTTGTTTGTTTACTGAAACATACTGTCAGTAAAGACGTTGCTTTTATCAATTGAGAGATTATTCATAAATTATGATCTTTATGTAGAGAGACTGAGCAGTTAACACTTAAAAGACGACGGCAAATGTTCATGGCGATTGCTGTAAAATAAGACCTTCCAACGTCTGCATGCTTGCTGTAAATTAAAAGCTAAGTAATAAATCAATGAGAAATACTGTCGGTGCAAAATATTACACTACTGTAGTAAAACTAATGTCTGATTATTTTTTCTTCTGCGACATCTTGAGGACAGAGGCACATCTTAAAGGATACTGATGGAATGAAATAAATCAACTACAACTATAAAGCAAAACAGGTAAAATGTAATAAAATATAGAACCGCCCTGGTGGTTTAAGGACAGGGAGTGCTCAGACCATACGGACCTGAGGAGTGAGACATGGCCAGAGGACACAAGCTTGGGGGGAAAGCCTTGGGGCTTCTATCAGGATCTGGAGAGGGCTGGAGGCCTTTGCCATGTCGCCAAGGATCTGGATCTGATGTGACCAACAGCCTCGAACGCAGAAGAAGGACAAGGAACATGACGCCCGACTTGCAAGTCTTTGTTAACAGTTCTAGAAAGACAGTGGGTAGAGGGAGAGAACACCGTCAATAAAATGTTTCTCTAGTGCCATATTTAGAAATGAAAACGCATGATAAGAGGTGTTAAGTAAGCACTAATTACAGAAACAAAAAGGTAGAACAGTACTACCTCCAGTTCTTCAGAATCCAGTAACTCTGAAGCAACATAAGAGTTGTGGGCTGAGTCGATGGCTTCGTCGAGATCTTCGAGTTTCCTTCCCAAGGTTGCTCTTCTAAGATCTGTAAACGTTAAAATAGAAAAATTCCAAATATCTGGCCAAAAAAAAATTGTTTCAGATTTGTTAACAACACAGTCAAACATTACCCACAGAGAAAATATTGTTTGATGCACTTCTTACATCTTACATCCTTTCCCTGCTGTCATGTGAAAATATTGATTGATGCACTTTTTACATCTTACATCCCTTCCCTGCTGTCCTGTGGCACATAGGTCTCGCAGTGTGTCTCGCCATTAAACTCTACTCTCGGCGAGCTTCTCAGTTTCATCAAGGGATTTGATGCCTGTAATCTTAGCCTCTCTTGTCAGTGTTCCCTTCAGGGTTTCTCGAGGTCGGCCTCTTTCTTTCCTTCCTTCAAGATGGTTTTTATTTGACGCCTTGCTTTTGATTCGCTTCTTTACATTTTAAACTGCAAAAAAAGCAATTTTTCTACTATTTATCGGTTGAGTAATTAGACTTCTTAATTTTTAACATTCTAGCTAAATGTTAATTAAACATTTAACATCTATATTCAACATCTTTCACGGACAGAATAGACACAGCATAGACACACATACATCTTTCTCAAGACATGAACGAGTAAAAGTATACTGATGACCTTAATTAGATCTGGAGTTGTTTTTTTTTCAGTGATATGATACTTTGCTATCTTGTGTACCACTATAACATGTCCACGTTATGTCATTTCCCTTTTCTTTCTGTTCTTTCCAGTTACTGAAATACTCTGAGAACATCTGTGTTAAATGACTCTTCTGAACCTACTCCGGCGAGTTTCAGTTAAACCAGCGTGAAGAAAAATAGAAAAGAATGAGTATGATAATTTTGGTTGGGTACTGTCTCTTTAAGATGTGTCAGGCGAGGCACACTGTAAGACGACGGCTGTCAGTGCAGGGGAGGAGACCAAGCGAATTAAGTGCACGTCTACACTTGAGCCAACAGCCGACGAAAACGAGAAAAAGAAAAGTATGGACGAACTAATAATGTTACAAAGACGTTTTCTGAAATGTGAACAAGGGCATCTACCAACAGAGTTTGTGTTAACATGGTATGTAGAATACAGATCGGTCGCAGTGATTATCTCCAGCAAAGTAAAGTAGGAGAAACTGAGGTAACTATACTCTTAAAAATCACATTTAAAACCGGTGGATAATACAAGCCTGAGAAAACTTCAACGTAAATGCGCAAAACTCAAATATGGAAGATAGAAGGACATCACAAGGTCATGGTTGAGATATCACAAGGTCATGGCTGAGACAATAGAAGGTCGTGGCTGACATGGCATCCAAAAGTCCTCACTTTCATGTAATTCCGACACCTTCAATTTTTAAAACTAACGCTCAGATTATTATTATTATTATTATTGTTGTTATTACTATTATTATTATTATTATGTGCTGTGCCGTGCCATTTAGCGTTTGCGATACAGCTTATCTGTTGTGTGCGGTCCTTGGTATGGAGAGGGATTTCTGAAGTTGGAGATTTTTTTTAAAAAAAACAGTAGCGAGGTCTGGGGTTACTTCTTGTAAAACTCTAAATTTTAAACTCTGACCTTAACTTCAGCATTACAGACTCTACCAAACAAACATCATCTGTAAACAAAAGCAACATGAACAGTAGATGTAAGCAACATTCAAAACCGCTTGCAACAAAAGTTGTCTGGATTACGGGTCAAAAGACGAATGACTTTAAACTGGAATTCTTCTGTTAAAATAAAGGCAAAAACAAACGCCAAAAAGTGCCACAGTGCTGTCCATATGTCGAATAATGGTGACCGAGCTGCTTGTATATCGAGTAATGACCACAGTGCTGTTCATATGTCGAATAATGGTGACCGAGCTGCTCGTATATCGAGTAATGACCAGAGTGCTGCTCATGTAAAGAACAGTGGCATTTTTTGTCTTATATAAGGTGGCAGACGTTAATTATTGTGGAACCTGGCAATCTTTTGCTGGACAATTTCTTTCGTGAAAGATTATGTCAATACTGAATTTGCATAATGACAGTTCTAGCAGTCAAAAAAAAAAAAAAAAGTATCAACTTCGGAAACCGAATTACTCTGTAAATGGAGTTTCACGAGCTTATTTCTAGCCCTTGTCAGATCTCCTTTGTCTAGTAGACCTCTCTGCTGAAAATTTCCAATGGCTTTCTCTAATCTTGTAATGTCTTCGCCTTCTGTCGCAGCTATCAGCTCTTTTCTCTCTGGTTCTTTATCGGCCTGTAAGAGAAACAATTACACATTTAAACACAAAAAAACAGACGCACATTAGGGTGTAAATTTGTTTTAATACGAGCCAGTTACGAAACACAACAGAAACATGGAAGCATAAAATTTTAAAATGTTGAATCGTGGAAGAGCCAAGATGTGTTTCGCAAATATCCCCTTCTCAACTACCACAGAACCGATCTTAGTTCTCTCCCTTCCTTTTCCACGCCATTAAGACATATTGAGGATACGGTGTTTGGCCCGTATTTCCGTGACCTTCGGCACATGAAAGTGTGATATGGTCAGTATCACGCCTGGCTTTATTTACCTTCCCAGATATCTCTGCTAACCATTTTTTATAGACTGGGCGGCCCCCGGAGCCGTTTTGATGTGGGGGTATCAGAAAAAATATTTTTAAAAATCTCCACTGCTGAGACTTGAACCCGGTACCACCTGATTAGTAGACCGAGCGTCTAACCACTCGGCCACCAGTTATGTGTGTGTGTGTGTGCGTGTGTGTGCGTACGTGAAACGGACTGAAAATGAAACTCGCTAGCAATTAATAGATGACTTTGATTCCTGTTTAATGCAATGTTTTCCCGATTAATTCAAGCCTTCGTTTAATAAGCTGAAGTCACTCAAGTCCCTAACATTATGATGGTGTCTTGTCATGTCTTGTGCTGTCTCCCTGTAACTGGGAGCTGGTGTTCTTTGCAGCCGATGCTGTGAAGATGTTGAGGCACAACATCGAATCGGTTTTGGAAGCGGGTTATGGCAGCTATATTTTTTCAGTCCAGGAATGCAGCTAAAAACCAGGGGTGTGTGCAATACTTCTTTAGCAGACTCCACCACCACGGGGACTGTGGTGATCCATGTCCCGGTTAGCCAGGCAAGGCCCCTTACTGGGGCTACCAGCGGAGAAGTAGGACAGGGTCTTGGTCAGTTTTGGTTCGCTAACGCTGAATCTAGCATATCAGCCATGGGTCGCTGACTGCAGAATCGGACAGCGTCTTCACAACCCCCACCCCTCTAAAATAATGATAAAGAAGACAATGATGGTTAACAAGTTACAGCATAAATACTTTCTTTTGGGGATTTTAACATTGAAGGGTTTTTGTTAAGTTACAGTTTTTTGCCTACAGAAACAGTCGCACATACAGAAACATTCATAAAATAGCTTTCTGTCGTTGATTTAAACGTGTGGCTAAATGTTTGTGTAAAGAAGAAGTGTCTTTCTTCAATAAACTCTTCAACAGCGTCGTTATCATATTCCATTCATTATCTTCTAGGTCTTTCTGTGGGGTTTTATGCACGTTTCACTGAGAACAGAAAAACAGACGTCTGTAACATGTTTTCTTTTCTTCTATAAATCAAAACAATGATACCCTTACATGTGTGATCTTTGAAGGCTGCACAGTAGCCGTCATCTTTTGTGGTTTGTTGCCATGTGTTTGAAAGGCATCATCAGTGCTAACACTTTTATCAGTGTAGACGGGGCGAACTTGGATCTAGACTCAACAGAAAATAGAGTGAGCAGTAAGAAAAAAAAAACTACGATTATCCTTAGAAATGTTTAGGACAAACAGGTTAGACAAAGGGATAAAGAAAAAATTGTAAGACAGTGACCAGTGGCAGTATCTTGGACTATAATAAGAGAAATGACGACAGCGATAAAACTGGTCCTAGTAATAAAGGTAGACTGGGGTGTGTGGTTCAGTTTTGCAAAAAAGATACGAAAGAATGAGGAAAGTGGGCAGGAACAAGAGTGGCAGAAAGTAAGATAAGCAGTAGAAATGAATAACATACATTTATTCATTCATTCATTCATTTGCATGTCCCTTGCTGAACTTTGCCTCCCTAACAGTATTCCTGTAGGCCACTCGGTTGTGAGCAAGATGGCCTGCTGCTGATGCATCCATTTGCAGATTATCAACGATGTCTTGCAGCCATCTTCGCCTTGGTCTTCCTCTCTTTCTTTTTTCCCATTATGTACCTTTCCAAGATGGTTTTCACTAGATTATCATGCCGTTTAATGTGTCCAAAATATTTAAGTTTTCTCTCTTTAATCCTCTTTAGCGGGGTAGGAGTACCCCTATCAAAGGAGAAGTAAGACGCCTCCTTACCTCCGTCAGTCTACGGGACACCCTTGGCCAAGGTGGTGTACCCGTATAGCCCCCCCCCCCCCCGATCAGGGTGACGTGAAGCCATAGTAACAGGTGGTGGACGGAATGGGAGAGCAGATAATGTTGGTTATGGTCACCATTCTATGATGGTAGGCAGATGATCTCAATGTAGGGACAATGGTTACGATCAATGATTAGTACAGTCACTGCCGGGAAGGAAAGCAATGGTAAACTATCTTCTGGAAATATACCAAGAAACCCAAACAGCAACATGGAAAGTCAAATAGGAAAAAGATCTGGTGGTGAGGCCCCCAGGCCAGACAGATCTAATTTTAACACTGGGGAAGAGTGTGAGACAGAGGTCAGTGCTAGTAATTGTGAATAACATACAACAATCCAATATTTCGGGAAAACTCTATTTTTTATACAGCAATCACAGCGGATAAAAACACGAAAAAATAACTGAAAAATTTAACACTTAGCTCTTTTTGAATCCTCCTTTTCATAAAATATAAAATGCTCCAAGACAAATGCAAGTAGGCACAGAGTGGAAGCATGTGATTGGCTGAGAAATGAAATAAAGGGATGATGGCATGCAGTAAACAACATGGCGTCATGCCTTACACGGTCCCATCTTGCTCTTATCGGATAACTATAGCGTAAAGAAAAGCGAGAAAACAAAATGGGGAGGGGTGGATTCAAGCATTTCCTGAACAATTTACATTGATTCTTAATATAACCACCGATATTTCATAAACAACTTATAATGATTCTTAATATAACGACAGATATTTCATGAACAACTTATAATGATTCTTAATATAATAACTAATATTTCCTGAACAACTTACAATGCTTCTTCGTGGAATGTTCTGGATGGGTCCAGTTTCTTCAGGTTTCTTATGAGAAGCCCCACATCCCATGTTTGGCTACCTCAATAGCCCACAGGACAGTCAAGAAAACGGTTACTTTGTGGCACTATTTATAAGAAACTAGGGGGAGGTTCTGCTCATTTTCTTCCTGCAAATAGAAATACAATGAAATTAGTAAATGAACGAAGTAGAGGTCTCTTTATGATTACTTTGTTTCGGGTTTTATTATTTTATTTGTTCAATACCAAGAGATGAACTCATCCGTAATCCATGAGAGGACAACGCTATGAGATGGGCCATACCTGGTATAGACGGTACAGTGCCATAGACTACACCAACTACAGCGATCACTGCTACCGTTTTGTATTTAGTTTCTTCTTCTTCTTCTTCTTCTTCTTCTTCTCCTCTCAGTATATATACATAGACATACACACACATACATATATATATATAAAATGAGAGGATAACACCATGACATGGGCTATACCGTGAAATGGACAAAACCATGAGATGGACCATATAAGATATAGACTGTACAGTGTGATAGACTATGCCATGAGACAGACTATACCATGAAGTGGCCTATATGGTTAGATGGACTACACAATTATATAAACTATACAGTGAGGTGGACTATAAGATATGTCATAAGATTTGCTGGACAATGCAATGGATTGTGCAGTGAGATGGATTATACTGTTGGATGGATTATACTGTTGGATGGACTATATAATTGGATGGACTATACGGTAGGATGGACCACAATGTGGGATGACGGTTTTTTGTGATGGGCTATTAATATAAGCCAGAATCTTTTATTGGAAAGGCGAAAAACTATCTGATCCCTAAACGCTAACTAACCAAACACACAAATAAACCAGTCAGTTCAACAACATATAGAACAATAATTCAATATTTATCTATTAATAGAGAGCAGTGAGCATTGACCCTACCACCGGAGAGCTGTCAGCCTTGAGCTTATGGATTTTCCTGCCTTCCTTCCAAGACTTTCGCTTCAACTTTCTATTTTCCCAGTATATGTTAACGCTAGCTGCAGACGATGTGCGAAGAGATAGGCTGACTTCGAAGATAACAGCTCATAATGCAAGAGTATAAGAAGAATTATCAAAAAAGGTAGAACTCATTCTATTGGTGCAATGCTTACTGCATACCACATACATTTCTAATGTCTACATTTTCTCTTCAGTCCCATCCCTTGTTCTAAGAAATGCCTTCTATTTTTATTTTGTTTTCCTTTATGTGCTACTCGTATTCCAGTTTTGTTTTCTTTTTACCTTTTCTCCAATTGCTACAGAACAACTTTCTTTGCGAGATTCACTGTTCTTTGAGTTTCCTATAAAAGCAAATGTGAATAGTTTTCTGCGACAGGTTTCTTGCTGAATGGTTGTTATTGATGAATTATGGGTATAAATATGCCCCGAATTTTTCCCCTGTGGATAGAGGTCTTGGGTTTTCTGTTTTTCAAGCAATCCAACCAATTCAACGAAGTACGAATTATCAGATGAAAGGAATATCTGCCTGCCTTTCTTTTGGTTTCGTTAAATTCTAAACTAACATGGAGAACTCTCAAAGCTATTTATGTATCTTAAATGAACCCATTTTCAGCATAAATGTAATATCAAAACAGCCAGCTGGATTATGTCCGTGTTATTCTTTAATGTGTAGATTTGTAATGCTACGAGGGGTGATTGATAAGTTCTCGGCATAAGGTACAAATACTTAAAACACACAGTTGATATTAGGTGCATTTGTATATCCTGTTAATGTAAGATTAAATACAAAGTTTCAGGAAATTAACTGTAACCAATTTTTAACAGTATATTGAAGTGGTAAGGGGTGGCAGAAATTGAGAAAATGGATAAAAATTTCTCATCGAGCAGTCATTCGCTACCTCTGCATCAAGGGCTTATCATCGAAGGAGATCCATTAGGATATGATAGAGACTCTAGGGGAGAATGCCCCGTCTTATACCACAGTGAAGAAATGGGCAGCTCAGTTCAAACATGTAAAGGACAGTCTTGAAGATGATCCCTGTCCAGGAAGATCAAGAACGGTAATCATCTGTTAAACCACCGGCAGAATCCATGACCTGATAATGGAGGATCGACGACTAACTGAGCGGTACATTGCTACTGAGTTGGGCATCTCCCAGGAACGTGTTCATGTCATTATTCACAATGATCTTCAAATGACACAGGTCTCTGTTCAATGGGTCCTGAAACTTCTTGGACAGCGTTTCAGCATGTCAAGAGACAATCTTGGCCATTTTTCTGCAGATCCTGAAAGGTTTCTTCAGCTATTTGTGACTATGGATGAGACCTGGATTCATCATTTTCAACCAGAAACCAAAGAACAGTCAAAACAGTGATCCCCCACCTCCAAAGAAAGCAAGGGTGGTTCTGTCTGCAGGCAAAGTGATGGCTTCCATTTTTTTGGGGGGATTAAGAAGGTGTGCTATTGGTAGACTGTCTTCAAAAGGGCAGAACGGTCAGCGGGGCCTATTACGCTAATCTTGTGAAGAAACTGCGGGTCAAATTAAAGGAAAAGTGTCGAGGGAAATTGACAAGAGGAGTCATCTTTCACCAAAACAATGCTCCAGTTCACAAGTTGGCGATGGTAATGGCTGCTATCGATGAAAGCGGCTTCCAGCTTCTTGAACATCCTCCTTATTCCCCAGATTTGGCCCTTTTGACTATTACCTGTTTACCAAACTCAAAAAGGAGCTCAGCGGTTGCAAATTTGCTTCAGATGATGACGTCATTCATGCTGTAGACCACTTTCTACTGGCACAAGATGCTGACTTTTACAAAGAAGGGACCCGTATGCTCCAGGACCGCTGGACTAAGTGCATAAACTTGCAAGAGGACTATGTTGAGAAATAACTTTTAAAAGTTGTCCACAAATAATCCGTTGTAACTTATGCCGAGAACTTATCAATCAGCCCTCATATTTAACCCTTTTGTCACTTTCCTACTTGTCTCTTCTCAAGAAGTGCTAGAAGAAAATCCTGGCTAACGGGAGAGAGATCACCATTGTCTCCTTGGTGGTGGAGTTTACTAAAGAAGTATTGCACACCAAACCCCTACTTTTTTTTTAGCTACACTCAAGAACTGAAAAAATATCTATGGTAACTCGCTCCCAATCCGACACTATGAAGTGTCTCTACACCTTCACAGCATCGGCTGCAAAGAACACCAGCTTGAAGCTCCAGTAAGATAGAAGACAAAACCAGACAATGAATCATTTAATAAAAGAAATAAAGCTGTGCTGTTGAATCCTTTTTATCCACGTCTTTACTTCTTTGTTTAATGTTGTTTAAGCTTCATTTGTTTTGCTGTTCTTATTATATATATATATATATATATATATATATATATATATATATATACCCATGGATATAAGAGAAATTAGTCATGCGCTCACTGGCAAAACTGCCTTGTCGAACAAATCTTTAACGTAGAACAACGAAGAAAAATTTCAGACCACAATAAAGACCCTTGAAGTTTCTGTACAGAAATAGCTAAGCACAGTCACGGAACAGACGGTATCATAAAATAACAGGCCGTGTAGATATCTCAAGACAACGATAAAAGTACCGCCAACTGCGCCGGGAAATCGATTTTGAACGAACTAATACAAAATATTGTCAAACACATGCTTCCCCCTCCCCCCTCTCTCTCTCTCTCTCTCTCTCTTCTTTTCTCTCCAACATGCTTCATGTCAACACAGACGACATAACAGAAACCACACAAAACAGAGAACTCTGATATAGGAATTTCATCATCATTTTGTGCCGACTCTCCGCCCAGAGATCGACCGTAACTGATCTTCAGATCTGCTCGCTCTGTATATGCGGCTCTTTGACAGGTAGCATGCGGCTAAAAGAAACATGCTTGGCTGATCTCCTTTTTATGTAATAAGTAACATAAAAGATATATTTTTAAAAGTCCAATATTATAACTATTTGCCAGGTACAAGGGAGGTGAAGAAGCCCGATAAGGTAATCAGCGACCCATAGCTTATATGCCAGCGTCAGGGTTAGCGACTCATAGCTGACCAGGACCGTGTCCCACCTCTCCGTGGTACCCCCAGTAACAGGCATATCCTGGCTAACGGGGCAGGGATTACCATAGTCTCCATGGTGGTGGAGTCTGTTAAAGATGCAATGAACACCCCTTGCTTTTTAGCTGTACTCTGGGACTGAAAAAGTAGCCGCCATAACCCGCTCCAGCGCCGATACGATGCTGTGCCTCAACGTCCCTACAGCATCGGCTGGAAAGAACAACAGCTCGCAGTTACAGGGAGTTCGTACAAGTACAAGTACAAGTTGCCAGGTATAAAATGAGAGTTTACCGGATTCAACCTAAGCTCAGTGTTTATGGCGAACTTTGAATTTAACTCTTTTACCCCAAAACACCACTAGCAGGATTGATATATCTGACACACTTATGTGAATCAATGTTTAGAGCTATATTTAGGCAAAGTCTAAACAAAATGAATAACAGCAGATATTTAACCCAACCTGTATTTTAAAAATAACTTCATTTCAACTTCTTTCTGCCGGAATTTCTAAACAAAATTTATTCAGCCACAGAGTGGAAAATAATTCCGGAGTGAAAGAGTTAAATGGTGGTTTTAATGTTAGATCTGAATCAGGATAATACATGCAATATTTACCCATGCTTTGCGTCTCTCAAACAACATTTAAAGTCCACAATATGTGTCTCTTCGGTTCAGCAAGTTTGGCCGCCTGATACAGTGAATGCCTGTGCGTGCCTATACGACACTATAATGTTTGTATAATATCCTTGAGCCAGTGTTCTGATTACTGAGTAGCTCTGAATTAGCTACCCACCGGCTTTAGCCTCAGTTTCCCTCCCCAGACTCTTCCTAACCTTATGCTGGCACAAACAGATATGGAAGACCAAGTAAGCCATGCGTGATAAGTTGACATAATGTTTATTAGATGGACTTGATGATAATGATAGTGACGAATTGCTGACTGCCGGCAGGTTGCCCTGCCACATGGCAAGTCCAATCATACGTTCCAACAACTAACATCAGGTGGCATCAGGTCTTCACGACAATGACAATAATCTATCCACACAGCTTCACATTTAGACCTAGACTGACTGCAGCTCAACAGTCTTTCCCACAATTCCCTGTCACGGGATCCTTAACTCACGTGACCTTCCAGAAAGATCTCGACCGACCCCTACCCCGGAAGTACAAATGAGAAAATTACAAGGGCGACAAATGCCATTACTGGAAAAAAAATCTCCTTTATACTGCTACACACCCCCGAGACAAAAACCACCTCGTACAATCGTAAAGTTCAAAACCTTTTTTTTTAGGGGAGAGGGCACATATGTTATTCCTAACGTATTTCTGTAATAACTTTTCTGCTATTCTACTTCACCCACGTAATACATTTCTACTACTGTACCTTAATTGTCTAGTTCTGACATTACTAAAACTTATTTCTCTGTTAAAATAATTATTACAATCAACACTTCTTTATTCTGCGTTCGTGAATTTTGTTTTCTGTTTTTGCATATCCGAATTCCTACAAATATTGGCTTTATTTTCCATGTTCTTGTCTATATTCTTGCATGATTATTGCCCTTGAATGCGCACAAACCTTAGTAGTTCGCGGGTGTAATTGCTCTTTCGTTTCACAAGTTTTAAAAAAAACACAAACCAAGGGTTTCAGATTACATTATAATTATTTATGCAAAACGAAATTGTAAATGACTTAAAGAGATAAACGATGATTCTGTGCTATACATATTGAGCATTATCGTGAGTAAAGCTTATGAAATGACTGCTCAATCTGCTAACATTGAATCAGGCCTTACAGAAACATAAAGAGACAAAGAAAAAGCAGCTTAACACCGTGTGTCACTATCTGTGTTCTTTGATACATCTTAACGAAAACGCACTGTATGTGTGTAATATGATCACATACATATAATAACCATATTACTTTGACTATTTTTCAGTTACATTTCATTAACAAAAAAAAAGAAGAAAGAAAATAAGTGAATTCTGAAACTTCAGCCGTCGGCTACATCAACAGTTTAGTTACAAATTACAACAAAAATAACTTAACTGTGTGATTTTTTTTCCACTTTAAAATGTTATATAAAATAAAAACAATCTTCTCGTTTTTTTTCCTATATATGTGTGTAAAAACTTGGCCACTATGTCTAATATAAATGTTAAGCGAATTTTGTTTGTTAATATTTAATCAATCTCACAAGAATAGAAATTGTTCATTGATAAAGATGAAATTAAAATCTAGTGACCATCATAGATAACTTCATATACATCTTAGATTACTTACTCAACTTTAGTCTTACCACGTGATTCGTCTGCTGTTTCATTACTTTGATCTATATTTTTCATGATCGCCTGCTTCCTAATTATAGATGCAATTAATTGATCTATATGTTTGGCGGCCTGGTTGACTGAGTGGTTAGGAGCTCGGCCTACTAATCTTGTGGTACCGGGTTCAAGTCCCAGTAGTGATGATTTTTTTTTTAAAATTTGGTGCCATCACATCAAAAAAAGACCCCGAGATCCCCCACCCCCCAAGCCTCCAAAAAATGGGTGCCAGAGAAACCTGGGAAGGTAAATCCGGCCAGGCGTGATACTGACCACATCAGACTTTCATGTGCTAATGGTCTTGGAAGTACGGGCCTAGCACCGTATCTCCAATATGCTTTAATGGCATAGAGTGGGGATTTTATTTTTTACCTTTCACCCGAAACCAAATTTTCGATCACTTGTCTTGTTTGTGCTGTGTTTTTATCTATTGTGTTGCTTTTGTATGTGATCCTTGAAAAAAACAAAGACTTTCGGCGAAATATTGGATTGTTGTGTGTTCCTCATTTATACGTGTTCATCTTGCTTTCTGCCATTCTTGTTTCTGTCCACTTTCCTTACTTTGTCTCGTTGTAAACCTGAGCTATACGCCTCCGTATATTTCCATTACTAGAACCAGTTTTACCGCAGTCGTCATTTCTTTTGTTGAGACCACTATTGTGATTGAACGATTAACCATTATGCACCTTCTGAAGAGTAGAACAGCCATTGATTTTTGTAACTTTCATTATATGTCCTGGGCTTATAGAGTCAAAGAGGCGGTGCATACTGTTATTCCAAGTTCCTCTGTTAGCTTCGTCCCTTCTCCTGACACTAATAAGACACATAACCATTCTGCATCTGAGTAACTTGTAAGCGACGGAAAAGGTACTTGACCCTCTATGATTCTATAAGAAATCAGTATGAGCTCCAACCTCTTGGTTGTCTTTCTTTTTTTTTCAAGCTAGTGGTTTTTCTCCTCAGTTTCTTTATTTTCGTTGGAAAAATAAAATCAATCCGACGTTTAAAATAAAACTGCCCAATCAGCTGTTCACTTCCTTATATAGAAGTGGAACATACTGTAACAGAAACAACTGACTGGTTTATATCCTAATATTCAATCATAGAAGTAACCAACTTTGACTATACCCGAATGTTTTGGAGAAAGATGAACAGATGGGCAAACATAATTTTAAAAAAAAAAAGCAAATGAACAGATCCTCGGAGAAGTTTTTGAATAAAGAAAGCTACTTAAAAGTATACGAAAAGGAACAGTTAATTTTTCTTGGACATGTTATGAGAAGACAGAAGTTAGAGGACTTGGACATGTCATGCGAAGACAGGAGTTAGAGAACTTGGTGATGACTAGAAAATTCAAGAGGGAAGCCTAGAAAAAACTATAGAGGGAGGCCAAGAAAAAATTATAGAGGGAGGCCAAGAGAAAACTATACAAAGAGGCCAAGAGAAAACTATAGAAGGAGGCCAAGAGAAAACTATACAAAGAGGCCAAGAGAAAACTATAGAGGGAGGCCAAGAGAAAACTATAGAGGGAAACCAAGAGAAAACTGTCTCAGCAGACTTACCAAGTAATATTCTTTATCAGAAGCACAAATGATTGCCAAAGCTATCCGGTATGACACGTAATGTATGTATGTGTCCAGTCTTTATATCTTCGTCGATTTCCTCCCTCATATTTTAAATCTTTATATCCTTAACGATTTAATCCATTATATTTCATATTAAGATTTTATTATGTTCAGAGCTTGAGATATATTCAAAGTTTGAGATATGTTCAAAAGTTGAGATGTGTTCAAAACTTAAGATATGTTCAAAGCTTGAGACGTGTTCAAAGCTTGAGATATGTTCAAAGCTTGATATATGTTCAAAACTTGAGATATGTTCAAAACTTGAGATATGTTCAAAGCTTGATATATGTTCAAAGCTTGAGATATGTTCAAAACTTTAGATATGTTCAAACCTTAAGATATGTTCAAAGCTTGAGATATGTTAAAAACTTTATATGTTCAAAACTTGAGATATATTCAAAGCTTGAGACAAGTTCAACGCTTGAGGTATGTTCAAAGCTTGAGATAAACTATCTAATTTGAACATCATAGCAGTGAAATGAGAGTCAGGACGATCAGCCGCATCTCCGTCGCAAGGCCACATCTCTGTGCGTACCTTCATTTTACTCAAAATTCCTACCATCTATATTACTGGACAAAAGCTAAGGGTTGGTCATTAATTTCAAGCATATATTTATTTGCCGTTAAACGTCACATAGGGCTCGCAAGGTAGTTCGCCAGTTTTTCCTGTTTTCGGCGAACTTTTCAACCTCATCAAGGGATTTTATGCCTATTAATTTGGCCTCTCTTAACAATGTCCTCTTCAGAGTTTCACATGGTCTGGCTCTTTTTCTTTGGCCTGTTGTGTTTCACGTGATAGCTTGTTTTGGGATTCTCTGACTGTTTGTTCTCATCACATGACCAACATATGCCCATCTCCTTTTCCTGATCACCCGTGAGACTGGTTGTTGTTCAGTCATCTGTCTTATCTATGCATTGTTCTTGAATTCATTCCACTTGATGCCGAGTATTTTCCTTAGTCATTTGTTTTCAAAAGAGTCTAATTTCTTGTCTATTTCTTTGGTTGTTTTCCAGCTTTCCGCATGCATAAATGAGGATGGATATTACATTTGAATTGAATAGTCTTAATTTGGTTTTAGTGCTTATAACTTTTGAATGCCGTATGTTCTCAAGATTTTTGAAGATCGATGCTGCTTTTGCAATACTAATTGTAACTTCCTTTCTTGTGTCACCATTCTGGTCTATGTAGCTGCCAAGGTATGCAAATTGATTGACTTCTTCAATATCTGCCCCTTCTACATGTATTTTTCCATTTTGATTAATGGGAATTTTCATTATTTTTGTTTTGTCCTTGTTAATTTCAAGTCCTTTATTTTGATTGCCGTACTAAAACTGTAAAAAAAATTTATTGTAGAATCTTGATTAAATTGCATTCTCAGGCAGTCCTCTATGCAGCCGGGGCATAAACAATACCATCTGTTCATTACAACAAGTGTAAAACTCAGGTGCAGTAGCATCGTCCTAGACAAAATGTTAGGGCATTTTTTAAGTGTCAGCATGACCCAGCAGGTAAATAAAATCGTGCTGATTTGTGCTACACGTACAAAAGGCATCCTTAGTGAACACTTCCCACCTTCCAATCATTTTTATTAACGCGGTTTAGGGGTATTTTTGTTATTTGAAAAACACCATGCCATCACGAAGGCGTGTTAGCACCTTTGAGGGTCATCGGGTCATACCCTTGGTTGAAAGCGGTTAATCTGGCTGTGAAGTTGCATGGTGTTCTCAGATGCCCCACTTTACCATCCAAAGGTATTTAGAGCGATTTCGCGCAACCGGAGGAGTAGAAGACAGGCATCGTTGCACGAGTAGACAAGATGACAGATACCTGCAGCTGTCAACACTTCGCAACCGGACAGTAATGTCTTCCACTCTCAGAAGCCAGCTAATGAATACGGCAAACATCAGTGTTAGCGGCAGAGCAATTCGCAGGCGTTTAAGAGAATCTGGGCTGGCTTCACGACGACCAGCAATAAGAATACCTCTTACTTCAGCTCACCACAGAGCTAGAGTTGCCTGGTGCCGGCAGCACATCCGTTAGACGATGTGCCAGTGGGGTGAAATTCTTTTCACGGACGAATCCCGCTCCAGTATGTCCTTCAATGATGGCAGAATCTGTGTTTGGAGAAGACCAGGGGAACGGTTCCATGACGCCACTTCCAAGAGGTGGATCGTTACGGAGGGGGATCAATCATGGCCTGGGGTGGCATCAGCAGGCACGGCAGGACTCTCCTCCATGTCATTCATGGCACCCTAACCGCCCAGCGATACCTGAATGAAATTCTAGAATCCATTGTCCAGCCTACCTTGCAAGCCATGGGTGAAGGGGGCAATCCTATAAGATGACAGCGCAAGACCATATCGGGGTCGTGTCGTAGAAGATTTTCTTCAACAGAAAAGGATCATTAGAATCGATTGGGATGTCCCAGGCAGACGGGTTTCGACAAATCATCCTCCACCTGTTGATGTCACCCAGCTGACCCTTTTCCTTCAACAAGAGTGGCAGGCCATTCCACCCTGGTTAACTCGACGAGGCAACGGTGCGTCGAATATCTGGCAGCGAACGGTGGTCACATGCGATACTGACATGTTTGTTGTTTGAAGACCACTCTTGTGAATTTTTGGACGAGGGGTGAGTGATTTCGCCAGCTTGCTCTATGTGTATTCCTATTCCGATTTGCAAATGAAATGATTGAATTTGTTCAGTTTTAAATGGTGTTTTCTTTGGTAGTAATGGCTTGTTTGTTAGTCAGTTGATTTTGTTTTTGTAAGAATTGAAAAAACCGGCCCTTAACTTTTGTCCAGTAGTATAGTCCAAGTAAGCAGTGGTCAGTTTCCTGAGGACATTGAACATAATCTGTGTCACGTGTCTGTGTCAGAGAAAGTTCGAAGATGGAGAGACAGGCTAAACACGGCCTTTTCTTCGTTCGGAGCTTTTTACAGAACAAAACCCGGAAAATGCGTTCTTCTGAATGTAGGGTAGTTAGAACCTGGTAACATTCTTACATTTCGTCATGTAACCAGCTTCTTTTTTAAAATTTTCTCATGGTTTGTGTTATTTTTCATACGAAATTTGCGCGTGTACACACACAAGATGTAAGAACATTAGCGGAATCTGTAAATTCTACATTCAGAAGAGAACGTGAATAGATACTCTTCGAGTTTCAAACAAAACTTGCAGAAGACTGCAAAGAATTTATAATAGACATGGCCGCCATTTTTTATTTGGAAAATGTGTGTGTGTGTGTGTGTGTGTGTGTGTGTGTGTGTGTGTGTGTGTGTGTGTGTGTGTGTGTGTGTGTGTGTGTGTGTGTGTGTGTGTGTGTGTGTGTGTGTGTGTGTGTGTGAAAGAGAGGTGTGAGGAGGGAGGGAGGGAGGGAGAGAGCGAGAATAGTAAGCGACAATAGGACATAACAAATTCTGCTAATATTTGCATGGATGGATGGATGGATGGATGGAACAGGTATTAAGTAGGTAGTTAACTAGACAGGTGGATGGATGGATGGATGGATGGATGGACGGACGGACGGACGGAAGGACAGACAGAAAGATAAACTGATAGACAGGCAGGCAGACAAATAGATACCTACTTTGTACACCCACGTGAACACTATGGAATGAATTTTACTAATGAAAAATTTGTCTTTTTTCTCTGTTCTTTTGTCTAACGTGCTCTATATACATATAAGAGAAATGACGACTGCTGTAAATTAGTTTTAGTAATAATCTAATTTTATATAATATTTCATATAATCTAGCAATAATCTACTAATCCATCTATCTTCTACACACTATACAAATACAATATCATTATTCACTTAGCTTTATAATGATATATGAAATATTATATGACTTTATGTTATACTGAATGTCACAGAATTCACTTCCTCTAAAGACAAAATTCACTTATTTGTTTATGTTAGAATATACAGTATAATCCCTTATCCCTAGAGAAATCCAGAAACAAAAGTTCTACAGTAAAACAATTTGACGACACCAAAATTCTTACAGCGGAAAGCACTAGTCTGTACTCCTTTCAAAAATAATTTTCCTTAACTTAGCGGTTAAAAGGCTGTCGGTAAACAGTGGAAATATCCAATTCTGTTCTGGAATTCATTAAAACACACACATACAAAAAAATGGTTGAGGTATTTCGCGATTTTTCTATACATCTGAGATTAGAAATATTGATTTTTTGTATTCTAAGTACACATTTCAGAAAGTTAGATCTAGCATGAACGTAGGAAAACTAGGTGACCGTGAACAGCCTGTCAAAACAACGTTCTCCCCCCACCCCAAATCATAGATTAGATTACCCTCCCTCTCCAAGTGGGCAAACATATGGAAAGTGTCGCTGTAACGTATTTTGTTAGCGATCGACACTTCGCGTTCCTAAACTGTGTGAAGCATTGTACTTCTTGAAAACAGTCTGCTAGCTTACCGCCGTATCATCAATAAAAGCTTAGTTCTAATCAATAATCCGAACATAAGCCATGTGATATCATGTGCTTTAATGACTGCTCTTGTGGCTCATTAAAAAAAAAGTTATATATCAGCTATAACCATCCACTGCAGTTTTTTTTTAAACAAAAATTAATTCTTTTTACACTGACTATAAATCTTATGTTGAAAAACTCTAGTCTAGTGTCACTGCTGCTATGTATGTCAACAAAAAGACGCATTAAGTACTTACTACGTTTTTTTTTTGCACTTATCTATTATTTTGTCTTTTCTGTAGTCCCAGAAGAAGCTATTATGCCCAAATATCATTTGCTTTTGATAACCCTGGTAGCATTTTTGATTGTGATTTTTAAATCTGATCTTATTGCCTCTCGTTGATAAATTCAAATTCCTTATGACAAGTTTCAAGTCACTGCCATTCAAATCTCAAGTCAAGTCTCAAGTCCTTAGGCAGTCTAAAGTCAGGTCTCAAGTCCTTGTAAGCAGCCTGAAGTCAAGTCGTCTCAAGTCTCTAAATCAAACTTGATGATGCAGGCACATGTATTGGTGACGTATTTACACACATGGGTTCACGCATGCGCAAATTTAATTCATAATTTTACATTAAAGATGATCACCATCTATTACAGTACCCAGTATCTGAACGCGCTCTCTTGTATGAACTGTGTAACTAATATTGTCCACTTAACAATAAAACTCATATCCTCATTTAAAGTAAACTAATACTTTCACTGATAATACCCCAACCCTCTGATCACTGATAATACGCCAACCCTCTGACTACTAATAATACACCAACCCTCTGACTACTAATAATACACCAACCTTCTGACCACTGATAATACGCCAACCCTCTGACCACTGATAATAAGCCAACCCTCTAACTACTGATAATACACTAACCCTCTAACCACTGATAATACGCCAATTCTCTGACCACTGATAATAGGCTAACCCTCTGACCACTGATAATAAGCCAACCCTCTGACCACAAATAATATGCCAACTCTCTAACCACTGATAATACCCCAACCCTCTGACCACTGATAACACACCAACTCTCTGACCACTGATAATACGCCAACCCTCTGACTACTGATAATACGCCAACTCTCTGGCCACTGATAATTCGCCAACTCTCTGACCACTGATAATACGCCAACCCTCTGATCACTGATAATACGCCAACTCTCTAACCACTGATAATACGCCAACCCTCTAACCACTGATAATACGCCAACCCTCTGACCACTGATAATACGCCAACCCTCTGACAGACAAAAGCTGGTAACAGATCTCAGTACATAACCACAACGGAGTTATTTATAAGTCTAGAAAATATCTGGTTATAGCTTAGAATTAAGATTGTAGACGTATGGAAACTGTACATTTGCGTGATTACTATACTCGTACAGTAGCAACTAATAAACATACGAGAACAGTGACAAGGTAATTAGCTTAAAGATCAACTCTGGTAAACTCAGAAAAATTTGTTGTTAAAAAAAAAAAGCAAAAAAGTTGTTCTCGAACTAATAAGCACGCACGTAGCAGACAATAAAATTCAAAGATACACAAGTGACGTATACAGATAACTCTAGTTCGAAAAAAAAAAACCAGACCTGTTACTGGCAACTTCTACGCAGTGGACATCACGCAAATTAACCTGTCGGTACGGAGCGGTACTTGTATTGTCGAACAGATGCATGTGAGCACCTACTATGAAAGTTTCCACACAAATCCAGACCTGAATCATCTCCCTTGAACCTCACACGTCTGTAAAATACTTGTGATAATACGAACATGTCAGTGACATTTTATTGGCTAGTGATATAAATCTTTCCTTCTATGGTGCCCTATCAGCTTTGCTGTGCAGGCATTAACGACGACCTAAAGGCCATTACTCTGTCTTATCTTATATCTTATATCCTTCCCGTGCCGTTAACGTCACATAGGGCTCGCGAAGTAGTTCGCCAGCTTTTCCTGTCTTCGGCGAGTCTTTCAACCTCATCAAATGATTTTACGCCTATTAATTTGGCCTCTCTTAACAATGACCTCTTCAGAGTTTCACGCGGTCTGCCTCTTTTTCTTTGGCCTGTTGTGTTCCACTTGATAGCTTGTTTTGGGATTCTCTGATCATTTCTTCTCATCAAGTGACCAACATATGTCCATCTCCTTTTGCTGATCATCCATGAGACTGGTTGTTGTTCAGTCATATCTCTGCATTATTCTTAAATTCGTTTCACTTAATGCCGAGTATTTCCTTACTCTGTCTTCTTCTTCTTATATCCTTCCCGTGCCGTTAAACGTCACATAGGGCTCGCAAAGTAGTTCGCCAATTTTTCCTGTCTTCGGCGAGTCTTTCAACCTCATCAAAGGATTTTATGCCTGTTAATTTGGCTTCCCTTAATAATGTCCTCTTCAGAGTTTCACGCGGTCTGCCTCTTTTTCTTCGGCCTGTTGTGTTCCACTTGATAGCTTGTTTTGGGATTCTCTGATCATTTCTTCTCATCACGTGACCAACATATGTCCATCTCCTTTTCCTGATCACCCATGAGACTGGTTGTTGTTCAGTCATCTGTCTTATATCTGTATTGTTCTTGAATTCATTCCACTTGATGCTGAATATTTTCCTTAGGCATTTGTTTTCAAAAGAGTCTAATTTCTTTTCTATTTCTTTAGTTGTTTTCCAGCTTTCACATGCATAAATGAGGATGGATATTACATTTGAATTGAATAGTCTTAACTTGGTTTTTGTGCTTATAACTTTTGAATTCCATATGTTCTCAAGATTCTTGAAGATTGATGCTGCTTTTGCAATTCTGATCCTAACTTCCTTTCTAGTGTCACCATCCTGGTCTATATAGCTGCCAAGGTATGCAAATTGATTGACTTCTTCAATATCTGTCCCTTCTATGTGTATTTTTCCATTTTGATTGAGAGAAATTTTCATTATTTTTGTTTTGTCCTTGTTAATTTCAAGTCCTATTTTGCTAGCCAGTGTTTTTTCTTGCATGGAATTCATATTATTACTGATAAGAGTTATGTCATTAGCAAAATCAAGGTCTTCTAGTTTGGTCCCATGTACCCATTCAATACCTGTGTTGCCTGTGCAGCATTTTTTAATTATGAAGTCTATTGTAATCCCAAAAAGTAAAGGAGACAGTATACATCCTTGTTTCACACCTGTTTCAATCTGGAACCATTCACTCATCCCTTCTTCTGTCTTGACTGCACAAACATATCCATTGTATAAGTCCTTAATGATGTTGACAATTTTAGATGGTATTCCATATAGACATAAAATTCTCCATAATGAACCTCTGTGTATGCTATCAAATGCCTTTTTAAAATATATGAAGTTCAGTATTAATGGTTTCTGCTTTTCAATATGTTCTTCAAGTATTATTCTGAGAGTAAAGATCTGGTCGAGACAGCTTCTCCCTTTTCGAAATCCTGCTTGTTCTTCTCTCATTGCAGTATCCACTATATCTTTGAGTCTATTCAAAATGACCTTGCAAAATACTTTTGACACAAATGATATTAAGGTTACTCCTCTCCAGTTGTTACAGTCACTAAGGTTGCCTTTTTTGGGTATTTTAACAATGATTCCTTTCTTCCAATTAGAAGGGACCTTTTCTTCTTTCCAAATCTTGTTAAACATTCTCTGTAGTTGTCTCATGTTGTCACTACTGATAGCTTTTAGCATTTCGGCTGTTATTTCATCTTCACCTGCAGCTTTGTTGTTAGCCATTGAATTCACTGCTGTTTCAATTTCATGCAAATTAATTTCATCTAGGTTGACACTTATTTGTGGGTCTGTCTAGAGGGGTCGAAATATTAAATGTCTAGTCGTGCACTACGTAAAACTAGAGAGACTCACTCAGTCAGTCATTTGCATGTCCCTTGTGGAATTTGTCTCCATAACAGCTCTCCTGAAGGTTATAAGCAAGATGCCCTGGTGCTGATGTGTCCATACGCAGATCATCTACGATGTCTTGCAGCCATCTTCGCCTTCGTCTTCCTCTCTTTCTTTTTCCCATTATGTACCCTTCCAAGACGGTCTTCTCTAAATTATCACGACGCCAAATGATTTTGTAGACTGTAAAGAGACTGTAGGTTCACATTAAATATGCCCAACAGACACAGGGGAATGACACCACTGAAGCACGCGGATACAAGAGAGTCGTCGAGTCTGCTGATTAAAAATGCCACGCAAGAAGTCGTGCTCGAATCTGTGTTCTACGTCTTCGAATCGAGTTTAAGGCGGTATTTAAATGATTCGAGCCGCACTGGAGACCCAGTAGAACTACTCGAGACTACATCTCCGCTGCCTCTTGTAAAAAAAAAAAATATCTTCTTGTTAATCCACACTAAACAGCTTCACTTATATTTACCTCCTTCATGAAAATCTTACTGCAAATAAATTAATTCCATTGAAAGCTTACCGAGCTTAGTTCAAATAAGGAAAGAAATGAAACCACAAAACAGTCAATATTATAGACCAAAGACTTCTTCGGGGTCGGCTGAAGAAAAATAAAAGGAAGGCAAGAAGTAATGATCCATCCACTCATTCTCTTGACGGATGATCGGTGAAGCAATGATTGTTTAGCACACCTTCTGGCCGGTTGCAGAGCAGAAACAAATTACCTCCACTTCTACGATCTGCAGCCAGTCTTTGTATAGTGTCCTAGCTGTTCTGTGTGCTGCCTATCTCCACTTCAGCAATTCTTCATCAAGTTGTCTTGTATCGGCCTCTCTTCCTTTTTTTCTACTAGTGTACTTAACATAAGCTTTGTTGCAGCGGTGTGAAATAAGACTGAAAAGGAAAAACTGGATTTTTGCAGTCAAGGCTAGTGGCATAATGAATCTCAAATAATTACCTTCAAATGGCAGAGTCGACCGGTGTACTCTTCGCTGGGTTTTTTTTTTTTCTAGTCGAATCCAAGTCTGGTCTTCAAAATACCAGTCAAGCATAAAAGTTTATCGATTTCAGTCTACAACTCTAGTAATATATAACTGTTATTTTCGAACAGAATTCTATCGGGAGCAGAGATGAAACAGTACATAAGACAGACAGACTGGCGGGCGGGCAGACAGATAGATAGATAGACAGACAGACGGGTGGGCGGGCGGACGGACAGACAGACTGGATAGATAGATAGATAGATAGATAGATAGATAGATAGATAGATAGATAGATAGATAGATAGATAGATAGATAGATAGATAGATAGCCCGGGAAATTCCCCTGTAGATCGCCCGTTCCCCAGTACAACCTCAGAACTGGTGTCGTAGGCAGCACGGACGCTCCAAGCGCCAGCGACAATCTCTATGCTAGATTTCCTAGAAATTCGGCCAGGCTAAAGACGTATACGAGAGCTATGACAAGTACTAAGTTGCCAACACGGTAACGACTAAATAAGTATTATTAAGCTGAACGTCTGACTCGGCAGTGAACCAGTGTACATTACTACTGATACTGTTTTTTCTTGTGGAGCGCAATTTTCAGTATGGAAATTACTTCTTGTTGGTGCTAATAGATCAGAATGTGTGATCTAAACAGACAACCTAATTTCCTCTCCTAAACACTAAGAAGATTCAACACGAACTCCCAGACACACAACTCCATAGAAGAATATTGAAACACAATAACTTGACTAAACTCAAGTCTTCTGACATAAACAAACTTGTCAACATTAAGAGTTTCAACAAAGTCAGCAGTGTAGTTTTACATCAGACATCACAAATTTTATTAATGGATGGAATGAAGGGTAAAATTGTGAGGATGAATCAACATCACTGCCACAAGGCTGAAAATATAGAATACAATGACAAGAAAAACTTCCCGGCGAGAACTAGTTCGCCATATTGGAACAGAGCCATGTATGACAATAAGGAAAAATGCCAACTCACATACTTATAATTCAATTCACAATGAATGCAACTCCACTTAAAAAAATACCACATCATAATTCCTTCAGTGGTAAACATCACTCTTGTAACTATATCATCATTGTAACTGGAATATTCTAACACACTTGCAAATCTGTCCTAAAAAGGACAAAATCCCCAAACTCCACCTACTTCCTTGACCTGACCTCAAAGCAACTCCCCCCCAAAAAAAACTGGAGTAACTCAAAACATTGACTATCACATGAGTACTAACTTGACTCTGACCTAACTCATACTCTGACTCTGACCTAACTCATACTCTGACTTAACTCATACTCTGACCTAACCCATTCTCTGACTCTGACCTAACTCATACTCTGACTTAACTCATACTCTGACTTAACTCATACTCTGACCTAACGCATTATTTGGCTCTGACCTAACTCATACTCTGACCTAACCCATTCTCTGACTCTGACCTAACTCATACTCTGATTTAACTCATGCTCTAACCCAACTCATACTCTGACCTAACCCATTCTCTGACTCTGACCTAACTCATACTTTGCTCTAACTCATGGTCTAGCTATGCTCTCTGATACTCTGAAAAATAAGTTTTATAATCTCTGCTACAGCCCCCAACTAACTAATAATAGAGATACAATGAGGGAAATTAAACGAAGGACATCTATCGCTCTTCAGAAAGTAAAACACCTAAAGAAGCCGTGGAGAGGAACAGACAGAAAACAAAAATAATATTTTTATGGGCATGCATCTTTCCCATCACAACATATGCCTGTGAGACCTGGACACTTAACAAAACAGCTGAGAAACACATAAATGCCTTTGAATGTAAATGCACTTCAAATATCATAAACACAGAAAAGAATAAATATATCCATAATATATCCATAACTCAGTACTGAAGAAGGCTGGCTAGTAAAGAGGATTAAACATAGAACACTTAAATATTTTGGACACATTAGGCGTCATGATAATTTAGAGAAGACCATCTTGGAAGGATACATAATGGGAAAAAGAAAGAGAGGAAGACCAAGACGAAGATGGTTGCATGACATCGTTGATAGTCAACAAATGGATGCATCAGCAGCAGGGCTTCTTGCTTACAATCGAGAGGCCTACAAGAGTGTTGTTAGGGAGGCAAAGTTCCATAAGGGACATGCAAATGACTGACTGTCAGCCCCCAACTATCCCATGATTCTCACTTTCTCCCACGCTATAAACAATCGTTTGTATTCCACTACTCATTTTAACCTTGCTCTATTTTCAGTACAGAATCTAACGGAGCACTAAGTTTCTCTAGTAAACTACATTACAGAAAACTGGAAACTTCTAAATCATTTATCGCGAGATTTTTTTTTTCTAAATTCATGTGAGCTGTAAACAGACACCAAGGGGGAAGTACTGCAGATATTAGGCATTACTTGGTTATGACCCTTACACTAATTGCTATTCTGCCATAAGGCCGCGGTCGTCTGGCTGTTTTTTTTTGGGGGGGGGGGGGGTTGGGGGAGGGGGTATTTCTACTAACCAGGTGATTTTTAACGCGCGCAACACAGATGTCGGTCCGACTATCTGAAGACGCAGGTGGGGGGGGGGGGGGGGGTGGTGGTGGAAATCTTATTGCTGGAGGATTCGCCAGATAAAATCCCCTGCCGCTTCTGGTGGGATTCGAATCCCACAACCTCGGACCAGGCGAATGTCTTAACCCCAAAACCACGCAGCCTCCTACAATTCTGGAACAATTTCATTCTGAAAACATCTCAAAGTATGTGAGTTTCAGACCAAGGTAAACAGCACTGAAAAGTAAACAAATAGGCGCGCTGTAGGTTAAAATTCTCATTTCGAGTGTAGGAGTGTTAAGTTTTACAGCATAGCCAAGGATATATTACTAGACGTATGTAACTTAAACTACTTAAGTTGAACACATAGCTCTGCCTGAAAAAAAAAAAGGTAGTTCGACTTTGGCCATTGTTTACGAGCCTCTTCAGTTTGTAATGTGTGAATATCACAACAAGTAGTCTTCGATATCCTCTTCACTCGGTTGATTTCATTCAACCTCTGTCAGGTGCTTTTGGCTGTGAATAAGAATACTTATATTGTTGTTACATAACAACTCGCTCCAGTCTCGATCTTCATTTCTCTCGGAGCCCATATTCTGGAGCCTCGTGTGTATCTTGTAGCCATGAATAAAACGGGCATATTTAACATAAATTAGTTGCCCCAAATGTTTGAATTGACGAAGCCAAGTAACTGCATTATCATGGGTCTCTCTGGGATGTTTCTTTCAAACACAGACTTCATTTACTTATGTGTGTGCCGCATGTGTATGTGTGTGTGCTGCATGTGTATGTGTGTGTGCTGCATGTGTATTTATGTATACGTATGTATGTAAGTGTGAGAGAGAGAAGAGAGATAGAAAGACTTGGAACACCATGACGACCATGCCCAAAAATGGTGATTTTCTTCTGTTTCTTCATCCATCTCCCTGGAACTGCACGCCGTTGTTCTTTGCAGACGACGCGGTGAAGATGTTGAGGCACAACATGGTGCTGGACTGGGAGTGGGTGGTAATGGCAACTATTTGTATAAGTCCCTGAATGGACAGCTAAGAAAACTAAAGAAGAAGTCTTAAGAGAGGCTGGAGTTAGAAGGCAAATTACACCAAAGATCAGAGGCAGACAAGCGAGAGTTGTAGGACATTTTCTGAGAAGAGGAAAATTGGAACAACACTGTGGCAACTGGAAAAACTGAGGGAAGAAGAGACAGAGGAAGACAGAGAGAGAACTTACTGGATGGGCTGTCAGTGTGGCTAGGAAGAAAGTCACCAGCGGTTCTCATAATCAAGTCTAAAGAAGGGAATTGTGGAGAGAAATGATCGCCTACGCCACGTGGCATGATTGACTTGAATGGAGCTAATAATCAGGGGGTGCGCAACATTTCTTTAACAGACTCCACCGGCATGAGGACTATGGTGATCCTTGCCCCATTAGCCAGACTAGCCTGTTACTGGGGATACCAACGGAGAGGTTGCTGGTAGGGGTCCTGGTAGCCCATGTTTGGCCAGCATGTCAGATATGGGTCACTGACTGCTAAATCGGACAGTGTCTTCATCCCCAAGTGGATGACATAAATGAGAAAAAAAAAGGATAAAACCAATGACACGGTTAGTCTTCAGAAACAAACATTAAATCTTCCATAACTACCTAAGCAGACATATAACACAAAACAACTGAAATGTTCAATAGCTTAGCAGCTATCCATGTAATATAACTCTGCTAGAAGAATGAGAACCTCTCACACCCTTTCATATCCTTGCTTCACGATAGGGAACATACATCAGAAAAGTAAAGAACAAACAAGAACACAAGAAAGATTCATTTATTTCATTTGAAATAAAAGAATAAAAACATAAAACTAACTTATAAATGAACACAGCGGATAAAAGAATTTAACCGCTTTTGTATAGACATAATCACAGAAACAATTATAAGAAATCTTAAGACCACAAAAGAAGCATTTATTTTAACTTCCACAGAATCAACCGTATATCAGATTTATTTACCTACAAAAAGGTTTTCATTAAACACAAAACATAAATATATAATACCTGGCCACTAGATTTTCACCACAAAAAAATTATCCCATTTCGAGTGTAGGAGTGTTAAGTTTTACAGCATAGCCAAGGATATATTACTAGACGTATGTAACTTAAACTACTTAAGTTGAACACATAGCTCTGCCTGAAAAAAAAAAAGGTAGTTCGACTTTGGCCATTGTTTACGAGCCTCTTCAGTTTGTAATGTGTGAATATCACAACAAGTAGTCTTCGATATCCTCTTCACTCGGTTGATTTCATTCAACCTCTGTCAGGTGCTTTTGGCTGTGAATAAGAATACTTATATTGTTGTTACATAACAACTCGCTCCAGTCTCGATCTTCATTTCTCTCGGAGCCCATATTCTGCAGCCTCGTGTGTATCTTGTAGCCATGAATAAAACAGGCATATTTAACATAAATTAGTTGCCCCAAATGTTTGAATTGACGAAGCCAAGTAACTGCCTTATCATGGGTCTCTCTGGGATGTTTCTTTTAAACACAGACTTCATTTACTTATGTGTGTGTGCTGCATGTGTATTTATGTATACGTATGTATGTAAGTGTGAGAGAGAGAAGAGAGATAGAAAGACTTGGAACACCATGACGACCATGCCCAAAAATGGTGATTTTCTTCTGTTTCTTCATCCATCTCCCTGGAACTGCACGCCGTTGTTCTTTGCAGACGACGCGGTGAAGATGTTGAGGCCAACATGGTGCTGGACTGGGAGTGAGTGGTAATGGCAACTATTTGTATAAGTCCCTGAATGGACAGCTAAGAAAACTAAAGAAGAAGTCTTAAGAGAGGCTGGAGTTAGAAGGCAAATTACACCAAAGATCAGAGGCAGACAAGCGAGAGTTGTAGGACATTTTCTGAGAAGAGGAAAATTGGAACAACACTGTGGCAACTGGAAAAACTGAGGGAAGAAGAGACAGAGGAAGACAGAGAGAGAACTTACTGGATGGGCTGTCAGTGTGGCTAGGAAGAAAGTCACCAGCGGTTCTCATAATCAAGTCTAAAGAAGGGAATTGTGGAGAGAAATGATCGCCTACGCCACGTGGCATGATTGACTTGAATGGAGCTAATAATCAGGGGTGCGCAACATTTCTTTAACAGACTCCACCGGCATGAGGACTATGGTGATCCTTGCCCCATTAGCCAGACTAGCCTGTTACTGGGGATACCAACGGAGAGGTTGCTGGTAGGGGTCCTGGTAGCCCATGTTTGGCCAGCATGTCAGATATGGGTCACTGACTGCTAAATCGGACAGTGTCTTCATCCCCAAGTGGATGACATAAATGAGAAAAAAAAAGGATAAAACCAATGACACGGTTAGTCTTCAGAAACAAACATTAAATCTTCCATAACTACCTAAGCAGACATATAACACAAAACAACTGAAATGTTCAATAGCTTAGCAGCTATCCATGTAATATAACTCTGCTAGAAGAATGAGAACCTCTCACACCCTTTCATATCCTTGCTTCACGATAGGGAACATACATCAGAAAAGTAAAGAACAAACAAGAACACAAGAAAGATTCATTTATTTCATTTGAAATAAAAGAATAAAAACATAAAACTAACTTATAAATGAACACAGCGGATAAGAGAATTTAACCGCTTTTGTATAGACATAATCACAGAAACAATTATAAGAAATCTTAAGACCACAAAAGAAGCATTTATTTTAACTTCCACAGAATCAGCCGTATATCAGATTTATTTACCTACAAAAAGGTTTTCATTAAACACAAAACATAAATATATAATACCTGGCCACTAGATTTTCACCACAAAAAAATTATCCCATTTACTCCAATAATGGAGCACAAACTCAGAAAATTAATGAGGAGATTTGTATGAAATAAATAAAGTCAGAGAGTTTCCTGCACTGATAAATTAAACATAGTATCTTTTGTACAAAAAAAGGTAGATATTGTGCAGCAACAGAATTGCATTTTGTAACATAACCTTAGCTATTTTAAATTTAAACTGAAATTCATCATTGCACACGATCATTAAACCACCAATCTTCTGTTGCCTGGGCAGCAGTTGACCAGAAACTACACCACTCCGCGTACGGTGTCATTCCTCTTCCTTACCACATCCTTGAGCCTCGTGTGTATCTTGTAGCCATGAATAAAACGGGCATATTTAACATAAATTAGTTGCCCCAAATGTTTGAATTGACGAAGCCAAGTAACTGCATTATCATGGGTCTCTCTGGGATGTTTCTTTCAAACACAGACTTCATTTACTTATGTGTGTGCCGCATGTGTATGTGTGTGTGCTGCATGTGTATGTGTGTGCTGCATGTGTATTTATGTATACGTATGTATGTAAGTGTGAGAGAGAGAAGAGAGATAGAAAGACTTGGAACACCATGACGACCATGCCCAAAAATGGTGATTTTCTTCTGTTTCTTCATCCATCTCCCTGGAACTGCACGCCGTTGTTCTTTGCAGACGACGCGGTGAAGATGTTGAGGCCAACATGGTGCTGGACTGGGAGTGAGTGGTAATGGCAACTATTTGTATAAGTCCCTGAATGGACAGCTAAGAAAACTAAAGAAGAAGTCTTAAGAGAGGCTGGAGTTAGAAGGCAAATTACACCAAAGATCAGAGGCAGACAAGCGAGAGTTGTAGGACATTTTCTGAGAAGAGGAAAATTGGAACAACACTGTGGCAACTGGAAAAACTGAGGGAAGAAGAGACAGAGGAAGACAGAGAGAGAACTTACTGGATGGGCTGTCAGTGTGGCTAGGAAGAAAGTCACCAGCGGTTCTCATAATCAAGTCTAAAGAAGGGAATTGTGGAGAGAAATGATCGCCTACGCCACGTGGCATGATTGACTTGAATGGAGCTAATAATCAGGGGTGCGCAACATTTCTTTAACAGACTCCACCGGCATGAGGACTATGGTGATCCTTGCCCCATTAGCCAGACTAGCCTGTTACTGGGGATACCAACGGAGAGGTTGCTGGTAGGGGTCCTGGTAGCCCATGTTTGGCCAGCATGTCAGATATGGGTCACTGACTGCTAAATCGGACAGTGTCTTCATCCCCAAGTGGATGACATAAATGAGAAAAAAAAAGGATAAAACCAATGACACGGTTAGTCTTCAGAAACAAACATTAAATCTTCCATAACTACCTAAGCAGACATATAACACAAAACAACTGAAATGTTCAATAGCTTAGCAGCTATCCATGTAATATAACTCTGCTAGAAGAATGAGAACCTCTCACACCCTTTCATATCCTTGCTTCACGATAGGGAACATACATCAGAAAAGTAAAGAACAAACAAGAACACAAGAAAGATTCATTTATTTCATTTGAAATAAAAGAATAAAAACATAAAACTAACTTATAAATGAACACAGCGGATAAGAGAATTTAACCGCTTTTGTATAGACATAATCACAGAAACAATTATAAGAAATCTTAAGACCACAAAAGAAGCATTTATTTTAACTTCCACAGAATCAGCCGTATATCAGATTTATTTACCTACAAAAAGGTTTTCATTAAACACAAAACATAAATATATAATACCTGGCCACTAGATTTTCACCACAAAAAAATTATCCCATTTACTCCAATAATGGAGCACAAACTCAGAAAATTAATGAGGAGATTTGTATGAAATAAATAAAGTCAGAGAGTTTCCTGCACTGATAAATTAAACATAGTATCTTTTGTACAAAAAAAGGTAGATATTGTGCAGCAACAGAATTGCATTTTGTAACATAACCTTAGCTATTTTAAATTTAAACTGAAATTCATCATTGCACACGATCATTAAACCACCAATCTTCTGTTGCCTGGGCAGCAGTTGACCAGAAACTACACCACTCCGCGTACGGTGTCATTCCTCTTCCTTACCACATCCTTGGCCCTGGTACACATTTTTTTTCCTTGAGGCTGAGTGAACCCCGGCAGTATTTTGCGTGCCACAGTGGCAACTGGAAATCGAAACTAGGTCGCCTGGTCAGCAAAGTGAGTGATTAATCCACTACGGTAACACGGCTCCCTTCAGCAAAAGCTAAAGTAACCACGTTATGTTGATGAGTTTTGAAGTCTGGTCAGGCGGTACTGGCATATGACAGATGCAAGATCTTGTGACTTTGAAAAAGAGAGCAAGAAAGTGGGGCCAGATTAAAGAAAACATGAGAAAAGAGAACTTAACTCTAAATTAAAATGATAAGGAAAACCAGAAGAGGATCCCTGGAATGCTTCAGAGGGGAAATGGTAACCGATTGGCTGGCTAGTTAATCTTGTGCTCTTGTAACTATGAACTTCCTCATACCAACAGATGACGATCCTGATAACAAGGAACTTAAATCTGACTTGACAGTGCCTTTCTTTAATCCGCGTAGCTGACCTAAAAGGCTGGCTTCTCAGCAAATCCTAACTCCAAGGACAACAAGCTGATCCCAAGATTGTTGACTAGGTTGAAAAAAAAACCCCCACAAAATTCTGATCAAAAGAATAATAAGCTGATCCCAAGACTGTTGACTAGGGTAAAAAAAACCTCACAAAATTCTGATCCACAAGACAACAAGCTGATCCCAAGACTGTTGACTAGGTTTAAAAAAAAAAACACAAAATTCTGATCCAAAGGATAACAAGCTGATCCCAAGACTGTTGACCAGGTTAAAAAATAAAACCTCACAAAATTCTGATCCAAATGATAACAAGCTGATCCCAAGACTGTTGACTAGGTTAAAAAAAAATCTCACAAAATTCACATCCAAATGATAACAAACTGATCCCAAGACTGTTGACTAGGTTGAAAAATAAAACCTCACAAAATTCTGATCCAAATGATAACAAGCTGATCCCAAGACTGTTGGCTAGGTTGAAAAAAAAAAAATCTCACAAAATTCACATCCAAATGATAACAAACTGATCCCAAGACTGTTGACTAGGTTAAAAAAAAATCTCACAAAATTCACATCCAAATGATAACAAACTGATCCCAAGACTGTTGACTAGGTTGAAAAATAAAACCTCACAAAATTCTGATCCAAATGATAACAAGCTGATCCCAAGACTGCTGACTAGGTCAAAGTAACACAAGCACATAGGCATGCAGACCAATTTAGAAATATGCCGACAAACTAGATCCAAAATGGCCATGTATGAGAGAAAAACTGAATGCAGATGTCCACTTCTTGGGCAATGAGAGCAAGAAACCTGCTGATATTGACTGCACAATGAAGAGGCAGTACAGGGACATATGTGTGTCATTTCAGTAGTTATATGAGTGGCACAGGAAGTTTAAAAGTAAGGGTGTCAAATTTGGCTGATGCACCATGTCCCTGGCTGGCCTCATACAGCAAATACACCTAACATGGAAGTGGAATTAACAATATGGGGAAAACCAATGGATAACAAACCATGAGGCAATTGGATTTCTGAAGATATATCATCATATCATTCATGATACCACAGTACTGAAAAATCTTCCCCAAGTGGGCTCCAAAACAACATTTGTGAAACTCTTTTACAAAGTTATGAAACTGAAGAAGGTGACCTTCTACGATGTATAGTCACTAAAGATGGATGCTGGCTAAACCGGCTCCGTCAGAGACAAAGGGAGTCAGCAAGAAGTGGCGATATTCTCCCTCGAGGAAACCAAAGAAGTTCCATACAACTTGGTCAGCAGGAAAACTGATGTTCATGCTTTTCTGGGACTGTAAAGGTTCAATCCAGGAACATCACACGCCCTGAGCAATCACTAACAACACCAAAGTATGATCTGTTTTAGAACTTCAGAACTAAAGAAATTCAGCATGGACAATGGCAGCGATGGCTCCGCAGTCAATCAGCAGACTTTTTTTTTTTCTCCTTGAGGATGCCAGGTATTAGTGAATAATATGAGGACTATGCTGACAAGTGATACTGAGTTTTTTTTATCATCTTTGGACATTTTATGTTAACAAAAAAATATTGCAGTCAATTGCTGACACAGCCGTGTATTAAAACAAGACACAAGTGCTTATAACTGGCCAAAATATGCTGGATAACAAAGCAAAAAAATAACCCACATTTAGAACTTTCTGCTAGATGCAACAAAAAGGCCACAAATATACAAATATATACTTGTGTGAGTATATATATATATATATAATATTTTAAAATGTATTAAAAAAATTGTTTCAAATAAAACAAAAACAATCAAACCGCATAAACAAATACTTTTTTTTGTTTCCACAGATGCTCAGTAATTGCTGGATGAATGAAAAGTTCTGTGCACCCACACTTAATAATTGCTGGATGACTGAAATGTTCTGTGCACCCACACTTAATAATTGCTGGATGACTGAAAAGTTCTGTGCACCCACACTTAATAATTGCTGGATGACTGAAAAGTTCTGTGCACCCACACTTAATAATTGCTGGATGACTGAAAAGTTCTGTGCACCCACACTTAATAACTGCTGGATGACTGAAAAGTTCTGTGCACCCACACTTAATAATTGCTGGATGACTGAAATGTTCTGTGCACCCACACTTAATAATTGCTGGATGACTGAAAAGTTCTGTGCACCCACACTTAATAATTGCTGGATGACTGAAAAGTTCTGTGCACCCACACTCAATAATTGCTGGATGACTGAAAAGTTCTGTGCACCCACACTTAATAACTGCTGTACAAGTCTGCAAATAAGAGCAGCCTAAAATGGTTTAGTAAGTAATCCAGGTCAATGACCATGTCTGTTCCCAACCATGTCACACTCTTGCACATTCTGAAGACTGTGACACTGCTGAAACCTGTAAGGGGCTGTTGTTTGATTTTCCAGTATAAAGATCTTACATCCTTCCCATGCTGTTAAATGTCACATATGACTTGAATGGCAGTTTGCCAAGTTTTCCTGTTTTTGGCCAGCTTTTCAACCTCATCATGGGATTTTATGCCCACTATACTGGCCTCTCTTAACAATGTCCTTTTTTGGAGTTTCACCTGGTCGACCTGTTATGTTCCATTTGATAGCTTGCTTTGAGATTCTCTGACTGTCTCTTCTCATCACGTGACCGACATATCTTCTGATCACCCATGATACAGGCTGTTGTTTGCTTATCTGTCTTATCTCTGTGTTTTCTTGAATTCGTTCCACTTTATATCGAGTATTTTCCTTAGGCACTTGTTTTCAAAATAGTCCAATTTATTATTATTTCTTTAGTTGTTTTCCAGCTTTCACATGCATAAATGAGGGTGGATATTACATTTGAATTGAATAATCTTAACTCGGTTTTTGTGCTTATAGCTTTTGAATGCCATGTTCTCAAGATTCTTGAAGGTCAATGCTGCTTTTGCGATTCTAATTTTAACTTCCTTTCTGGTGTCACCATCCTGGTCTATGTAGCTGCCGAGGTATACAAAATGGTTTACTTCTTCAACAGATGTTCTTTCTACGTATATTTTTCCTTCATGACTAATGAAAAGTTTCATTATTTTTGTTTTTTCCTTGTTAATTTCAAGTCCTATTTTACTAGCCAGTGTATCTCTTTTTCCAGTATAAACACAACAGTGTCTTCAGTTTAATCAAAACCTTATGGTCATGACACACATTATCATAACAGGAACAGGTTTTTGGCCCAAGTGCCCAATCATTTGCTTTCTCTTGAAGTTGTCAGTTAAATCATTTGTTTTTTGTTAAAGTGGCCAAATGTATATACCATTTAGTTTTTTTGTTAAAGTGTTCAGTTAGGTTATATTTCTTGGAATATCAGTCATTAGGTAACCTTTCTTGAAAAATAAATCCCTAAGGCCACTTAACAAGCTACAAATAATGATTTTCAATGTCAAGATGTCTGCAAGTATTGTTTAAAAAGTACCTGGACTAACAGTACTGCTTAAATTTACCTTATGATAGTACATGTTCTTCAAAATTCTCAAAAATAACTGATACTATCCTACACAGAAAAACAGTCAGCACAAACTTTATTACTGCTGCAGTAGTTTAGCAGTGGAGCTGTTTCAGACTTGGTCTGCAAGGATAAAACTGAGAGACCAGTTATAAAAAAAACATCAACAAAATCTCGCAACAAACTGCCACTAAGGAGACATACTTGCGACAGTTAGTGCTGTTTTATCTCCACAAGCTGAGACCGTGGTGTCTTCTGCATGGAGGACTTTGTAACTAAGGTTTCACATTGAATGGGCTGTAGATTACAAAATTCTTTTTTTTTTTTTTTACTTCCAGAGTTGAGTCTAAGAACCAGATTTCTCAGCAAAATCCACCAAAAAGGAGGGAATGCTTTGACTCCTACCTCAATGCTCTGACTGCAGCATCTCACAAAAACTGTTACTAGCAGCACTGCATGGGAGTGCCCCATGACCTTGGAACAGTTCTGGCTGGCTGACTGGTCCTAACAACCATGTCAATATGGACACAAATATCTCACTTAAACCAGACATTTATAAACTCTAGAAAACTATCTCACTATCAAAAGATCAGATACTATCAAGTTTACCTCTTATACTGTTTTACAGAAACACTGGAAATTTGCCTCACTATAGAAAAAATCTAGGACTAGTCCAACTAACAAAACTCTGACCTCGCTGTAGCACCTGTCTTTTATAAGAAACAATCTCCTACAACAGTTCAAACAAAAGCAACCACACAAAGGTTTACAATAAGTAAGATACACACACACAAAAATGGCTGCTATACAAGTCTTAGAAATAAATGCTGTGCAAATTTAACAAGAAATGGGGGGGGGGGGGGCGCATAAAAGAGTGCACACAGTGAGGTGTAATACATGAAAAGAAAAAATTATGAAAGTCCAACAAAATGCTCACACACGTGCTATCACATATTCTCACTGTTATCATTATATCTTTTTCCAGACAATACAAGAGTTCATAATATTTTTTTTTAGTGATTACTGCAGCACTGAAAATTCAACAATAAAATTAAATTAATCAATAACATGAACATGACAACACAGCATCCTATTATAAATATAGATCTGAAAAATGCTGTAGATCTTGTGTCAAATAAATTACAGGGCTGGCTCCCAAATTCTAATGCACTGTCAGAGACTTAACTGAATTCACTGAAGGCTTACAAATGTTTCAGATGCTTAACGTTTCTGGTCACTATAAGCCATAAAAAGGTTATGCTGTAACCCTGTTTGTCACAGACAACACGTTATGTCTGTCACAGATAACACATTATGTTTGTCACAAATACATTATGTTTGTCACAGATAACATGTTATGTTTGTCACAGATAACACGTTATGTTTGTCACAGATAACACTTCACACGCAGAATAATCCACTGCCTCCATAGACTCTATCATCTTCTTCTCACAAGCTTGGGGGAGCTAGGCTGACCCAGATGCCAGGACCTGGGTATCAGATCTGACTGAGTCTTTACATGATATCTCCATGGCACTATTGGACTCTAGACATGTTAACTACTGATCACAGGGAAGGGACTAGTATACCATCTACTGTTATGCTATACACTGAGAACTCAGCAATGTAGAAAGCTGCAGATTCTAAACACAATTCTATTCTCATATGCCCTATAAAATTATGGAACACCAACCCACCATATTTCTATTCAAAACGCATTTGCTTCATGGTCAGTGAGTCAGTCTCATTATTTTGTACAATCAAGTTCACATTAATTGCATGCAAGCATTAGAACTATTTGCACCAACTTTGCAAAATAATACACTTGAAACAGAACCCAAAAAATCTCACAATAAACCATATTTCACAGTAAGTCTGCAGGAACTTCGCCAAAAAAAAAAAAAAAATTTCTTCACAGTTGACTGTATAACATAATGTGTAAAAATATGGCACACACACTGCTTGATGTAACAAGGTAAAATGTTAAAAAATATCAACAATCTTTATTTTTAACATCCTTGTTCAAACAAGTCTTTACCTTTTTTTTTTTTCCTTCTGTCAAACCAGCAAAAAAAAAAAAAAACACACGCACACACACACACACACAAAATGCAAGCCAATCTGACCACCGACAAGGAAGACCTATATATTTTAACCATAATGCTTTGTATTGCTAATCTAAATGTCTTGTATTCTTTCTCATGTACCTTTCAGTGTTTAGGGTGGCAAATATACTTCTTGATAAAGTTGACAAATATTGCAGGATTAAACCTAGAAAAAATCGTAGACAAAGCACTTTAGTGAGACGTGAGAGAAAGAAAAATCACAACTTGGGGTGCTAGTTGGCTAAGTCGATAGTACGCTGTTCTCTCGTGACTAGACGGCTGCTCGTCCTACCGGAGTCCATGTTCGAATCCCAAGTAATTCTCTTGTGATTTTTCTTTCTCTCACGTCTCACTAAAGTGCTTTGTCTACGATTTTTTCGAGGTTTAATCCTACAATATTTGTTATCTTACTTTACCGTACCAAAACCTCGTAGTTTCCTATTTATAAAAAATTGTTCCTTGATAAAGTTGGGCTGTTTGCTTTGCATATGGGAATATATAAGATTTCTCTTATTTTCTCCATCCACTTCCTGTATGGGTCACCTTTCCCTGTATCCTACTATTCTTTGTATGTTTTCTGTGGTATGCTGTCTGGTGGTGTCTGGTTATATAATGCAACTCAACTATCATTTTTTTCTGGATGCAATGTAAAGCCTTCAAAGTATTTCAAGATTAAATGTAAACCGTTAACTATTTTTATAGCAGACTGGCAGTAACAAAACAAATCTGTGCTAGTTCCTTACCATTTCATAATTTATTTATCAAACCACATGAAAGTTAATATGTTAAAAGAAAAAACAAGTTTGTTATTTAAATTTTAAAAATTCCTCTACAATGTTCGTCAAAAAAATTTTTAAATAACATTCACCGATGTTATCTAATGAATAATATTTTGCATATGCACCTGGGCTGAGCAAAACATACAAAAAAAAACTTCCAAAGATAAAAAAAAGTGTTCCGGAGAGAAGAAGCTGGAAAGTAAAGAAATCAATGACTAAAGGTATGAACCGTGAACCAGCGCCATAGAACACAGTCAAACCTGTCCTCTGCTGCCTAGGTAAGCAGCTGACCAGAAACTGCTGGCTACTATCACCATCAGTACAAACTCCCTAGCCAGCAGCATCATTTCTTTTCCTTCCCAGAGAGTTAATCCTGGTACCCATTTTTTTTTTTTTATTGAGAATGAGTGAATCCCGAGAGTTTTTAAGATCAGCCACAGTCTGACTGCCACGCTCTTACCGCCATCTGATCGGCATGGTCTGACCACCACGGTCTGATCGCCATCTGACCTGCATGGTCTGACCACCACGGTCTGATCGCCATCTGACCTGCATGGTCTGACCACCATCTGATCGGCACGGTCTGAACTCTATGGTCTGACCAGCACAATCTGACTGCCACAGTGGTTAGTGGAAATCAAACCCAGGTCACCTGGTCATAAAGCAAGTGTCTAGTCCACTGTGCCAACATGGCTCCCTAAAAGAAATCAATTACGTGCACCAATTAAAACTACATCAATTTTTCAACATTTTTGGAATATAAACTGTCTGATATAAAGAAACTTGTACAGATTTTCATAACAAAACACACAAATAATAGCCTTATTTTGTTCAAAAATAACTAATGGAACAAAATTAATATTCCAACGTAACAAATCAGTTTCCACTGACTTACTGGTCAAATCCTAAGTTGCTGAATGAAGCAAATAAAAAAAAAAAACAGAAAGTGTTAAAGACTCATTTTAAAGCCATTCTGTTATGTCTTGAACATCATATGTTTGAAAGCTTATAAATAACATAATCAGGATTGCTAAAAAAAAAAAGAAAAAAACATAATCTAATAAACATTCCTATACATTACAAACATTCCTATATATTACAATGCCAAAAATAGTCTTTAAAACTTTTAAAAATAAAAAAAAAGAACACAAATGAAAATATCACTAATAGGTTTAATATCAAACAAACAAAAAAAAGGGGGGGGGGGGGGAATAAAATAATAAAAATTATTCAGCAATCAGGGATTAACTATTTATGGAAGACAGCAAATATTATGTTTGTGATTTTTTTTTTTTTTCTGTAGAAAACTTCAAAACATAGCCTTTAAAACAATCCACATGTAATTATAACTGAAAATCTTTTATCACAGTGTATGACAACAATACATCAACTTTCTTCTCAAGCTTTTTGAATCACATAATGAAGAATCCTCAGTAACATGCTGAATTTTATCACAGAAATAACAAGACTGCTTACTCGGCTAAAACAAAATGTTTCTGTAAGTTTTCAAAGAAAATGGAATGTAATATGCACATGGTCCAAAAAAAACAAAATGTAATCAAAATCAAATGTTTGGAAAGGAACCACAAAACAATTTTTAGTTTTCATAAAGTTGGTAAGCAGCATCAACTGATTTTATTTTGGCTTTCTGAAATTCAAACCATCTGCAGACATAATGAAACTGTAAAGATTCTTCAAATGTCTAAATAAAGGGCTACATTTCAGATGTGGTCAAACTGCTTGTAGTAACAATCGTACAGACTCACGATTCCACTCCTACAGAAAAGGTCAAAAGAGCTATGGAATAGTCCCATACTTTTTAACTAGACCACTTACTGCGCCCCATCACATTATGAATGAACAAGAAATGATCACAATGCTTATTTTCAACACTGAACTAAAGTCTTCCTAACAATCGTTTGTCAAAGAAAGATCATTTGAAATATTCCATTGCTGTTTGAACAATATCCTTTTTGGCAAAACATGGCTATGATTCAAAAAATACTTTCAGAGATTATTATATCCCTACATCCTATGAGACAGAAAATACTTTTCAAAGGCTCAACAAATATCATTTAACTTGAATTGCTTTTTTTAATGGCCAGCATAAATGTTGCAAGAAGCTTAATTTATTATTAATTTTTTAACAAATAACTATCTTGGCTTGTAAAGAAGAGACCTGTGTCTGACAATCATCTTAGACACTAACTGTGACAGAATGAATGTCTTGTACTATATATGGATTGATGACTATCCAATGATCATTATTTGCTTTTTTTTTTTTTTCCAATTACACAACATTCTTCAGCATGGTATTCTTGATCAGAAATCTTAATTTCAAACTCTCACATGCCTGATCTACTCTATCTAGATACACCTTACATGTCCTCTCACATACTCTTCCCTGCCTTTCGTTTGTCTCAGCTGTCCTCACAATAGCCAGGCTCGCTTCCACTTAAGCGAACATCCTATGCAGTCAAAGTTATACTGCATTCAATTTAACTCTTTCCACTCCTGAATTAATTTTCACGCTCTGCCTGAATAAACTTTCATGAGGAATTTTGGTACAGAGAAACTGAAAGTTACTTCATGATTTAAAAGTATGAGTCTGGGTAGAAATGTGCTACCCTCCATATTATTTACTTCATCTAAACATCACTGTGAGCACTGATCTGACTAGACATGCATGATGCTACCAGCACTGCCAGTGATGTTTTGAAGCAAAAGAGTTTGAAACTACAGAAAAGCCTCATATACTCTGATATAATAATATACTATAATATTATAAGTGTACTGAAGAAAGTTGCAGGTATGAAATCATTAACAACCATCTGCCAATGTTTGCACGATTTAAAAAAAAAAAAAAACCACACTGGATGTGAAAAACCTCTTATGGCATTTTAATTCTTGAATTTTTATAACAGTTATATGACATAAGAGGAAACAAACTGCATGGATATTTTCCTAAGTGAACTGAAGAATTAGTACAAGAAAATACTGGTAATAAATGAACTGAATACATATGATGATTTATAAATGACTATAATATCCCCTGGATCACCACATCCATGATCAGACATGGCAACAATCTCCCAGAGCACGGGATGTGAACTGAACACTCTACATATATTCTCTGGATTACACGTGGGGGTCACAGTGGAAACTCGACTGAAAGAAAATAATTGCAGATGCCCAGTCAGTTATAGAATAACACATCGCCATTTACCTCCCGAAGACTTTTTCTTCTTTTTCTTTGGAGAGGGCTGGCGCCTGAAATAAAGAAAATAAATGATGAAAGTTGTGACAACAACATTAAGCGATAACAAGTTACTAACAATATGCAGTTTCTGATGTTGTAAATTGTAATGTAATCATTTCAAATGTAACAAAATATACCCAGAGTTCTGTCTTGTTAACATATTGCTTACTGAAGAGAAAAAAACAAAAATGTACCAGAGCAGCGACCATCAATCTGAAACCCTGTGACTGCAGTATCATAAGAAACTTATTACCCAGAAATCTTGCACTGAGTTAGGACATGATCAATTATATCCGCAACTCAAAAAATCACGGTGCTAAATGTTCATTTCCCTAAGTGGGCAGAAAACACTCTGGCTGAAAGAGACTGACCCAATAACCGTCTGCTTGTGTTAGGCCTGGCAAACCATACTCAAGACCGACAAACCACATCCAAGACCCTATTCTAACTCCATGCGGTGCCTCAGGTAACAGCCTAATCTGATCCAATGAAAGGACTGAAAAGGGAAGGCAAATCAAGTCTTAAAACTTATGCCATGAAGTTGGATGTGTCAGCCAAAAGGTACAGATACCTCAGGGTAGCTGCAAATGATGACACAATGATAGCAGTACCATTTTTGAGGGCATATATATAGAAATGAATCCTCTTGCAAGCATGAACAGATCATAACAGCTACAAAACAAAGCTCACAACTTACTCAGAAGAAGACTGAAGCAGACATATTTATATTTTCATAGTTAATTTTCTCAAAATACAACATATGGATACAACTTTAATGATATGTTATGGAAAGCTGAGCTCAGCAAAAACAATGTTTACACTGTTGAAAACTGATATAAAAAGGGACAGATTAGAAAAAACATCAACTTAAATATAACGTACTTAGCCAAAGGCCTTATCATCTTTGAGGTTTATATTAAGATGACTCCAGTCATCTTAAAAATGTTCACACATGCGGGAAAATTAAAAAGTAAAAGACAATTCTAAAATTATGTGTTAACCACAACAGACAGAAGCAAACACAATAAAAAAAATAAATAATATGTTCACAATGGCTGATGGGTACCTCAAACATGAACAGTGCAGTGCTCTGCCCTTAGTCTAGTTGAAGCCAATGTCCAAAAAACATGAACACTCGGCTGAGAGAATGCACTATTGCCGAACAACATGTGGTAGTAAGATTTCTTTGGGCAGAGAGAGAGAGAGACCAAAACCTGTGAAATTCACCACAGGATGCTGGCTCAGTACTAGGTGGCAAGACTCAAAGAAACACGGATGAGAAGAAAGGTTTTAAAGTGAGAAGAACAAGTGTAAGTGATGATGCTCAAAATGGCCACCCATCAATACCCCATACACAAGAGCAAAGAGTATGAAGTCTCTGTCACCCTTCCCTCCAGCCCTGGTCTCATGCCACGGAATTATCACATCTTTGGTCCACTGTAAAGAGGCTCCGCTCAGTCAGTTTCACCTCTGATGGTGAGATTAAGGAAGCAGCCAAGACCTGGATTTGGCAGCAGCCAAAAAAGCTTCTCAAAAGAATGAAAAAGAAACTAGTGCACCAGCCTGCATGGGGGGGAACTATCTGAAGAAGTGATACATCTGTTATGTTCATTTGCTCATTGTTACTGACATTAAAGAGTATGTTGTCTTTACTTTTTTTTTTTTTTTGATCCTGCCTCTTGTAATGACCTATCATACAGTTACAGTCTGTTCTATATAACATAACATACATACCGTATAACCCGAACCACTTCATGAAAGGCAAGGTCAACATTCAGAGGTGGATCCTTGGCACTTGTTTCAATGTAAGGTACCTAGAACAAACAATATTCAAAACATGTTATAATTCTGATATGACATAAAGTATGTAACAAAATATTACACACAAAAAAAAAAAAGGTTTGATTTGCATCCTATTTAAAACATAAAAATGTCCAATTTAAAAAAAAAAAAATAATAACATGTGGTACATTTTCAAACTGACAAGAAAGTGACTAATGTGATAGAAGGAACAACAACCAAGCTTGTAATAATTCCACATACTAAACACAGCCATGATACATCCACACTTCTGCTTCTTCAAACTTCCTGGAAATGCAAGCTGACACTCTTTGCAGCAAATGCAGTGCAGATGTTGAGGCACAGCATCAGACTGGCCTGGGAGCAAGTTACAGCAGCTATTTTTTTTAAATACCTGAGTGTAGCTAAAGAGCAGGGGGGTGTGTAATACATTTTTTTTTAAGCAGCTTCCATCATCATAGGGACTTTGGCGCCCCCCACCCCGCCCAATTAGCCTGGCTAGGGCTGTAACTGAGGATACTAATGGAGAGAAATGGCAAGGTCTTGATCAGCTATGGTTCACTAACCCTGACACTAGCATATCAGCCACTGGTCACTGAAAATAGCGACAAGAAATTACTGTGACGTGCTATAGAGACAGGCTGTAAAAACACAGAAATAATCCACAAATCAAACTCCCAACTGACATCGTTTTTATTTTTTTTTTTATAAAGATTTTTTGCAGGTATATGTGATAACTTAATCAGGGAACTTACAATAAATTAAAACAGTTTTAATTTTAAAACACCTCCCCCATAGTTATATAATTATATCCCATTATAATGCAACAGTACAGACCCTCAGGCTGGTAGCCAGGTTGAGCCCTTGCTCTTCTGTAACAACCCTCTGATGAATGAGATCCACCTTATTGGCTGCCATTATCATGGGATAAGTATCCCTAAACAACAACAAAAATTAAATAATCAACATAAACATTATAACGTACGCAGAAAAATACTGCATTACTTGGGATACTAGACACACAAGGCAACTCATCAATACTCTGACTAAAGCATTTATTTATTAACTTCTTACATTTTACACTGGACTTCCATTACATCATCTCTTGCCACACATTAAGCTACTCTACTAAGAGAAACCCTCATAAACTCTCCTTCCAGCTAGGATATTCATATTTTTTACTGTTCAGTGTTTTATGTGTGAATAAATATGTGGGAAAAAGATTGCTTCTTGATAGCAAAAAACACCTGATTCATGATCGGTAATGATGGTGATGCCACATGACCACAGATTTTCATTATGAGTGTCTGAGATAGTGACACTTTTGCTTTCTGGAGGAGGTTAAACCGCACAAACTTTGTCTCATTCGCAAAATTATTAAAAAATATTGTATAAAACTAAGTGTATGAGGTATTTATGAAACATAAATGAATTTTGTGTTTAGATCTGTGGGTCCCATTCCAAAGGTATTTCATTACGTACATGCAAATATTCCAAAATCTGACAAAATATCTGAAATTCAAAATACTTCTGGTCCAAAGCTTTCCGGATAAAGGATGCTGAATTTGCATTTTCTATACTTCCCAAAACAAGCTATCAAGTGGAACATAACAGGCCGAAGAAAAAGGGGCAGACCGCGTGAAACTCTGAAGAGAACATTATTAAGAGAGGCCAAGTTAACAGGCATAAAATCCTTTGTTGAGGTTGAAAGGCTCGCCGAAGACAGGAAATATTGGCGAACTACTTTGCGAGCCCTATGTGACGTCTAACGGCACGGGAAGGATATAGATATAAGATACTTGTGAGTGAGTGTGTGTGCGCATACACACACACTGGTGGGAGGGATAGAGAGAGAGAGAAAATATTAATAGTAATGACTCTTTTAATTTTAGCAATTGGTTTGGAAGCAAACAAATGTCAATTTTTGTGAAATCTGGCCGAAAATCAGTATACTCCAAAGTTACTTGTGTATCCTGTTTATCTAATATTTAACTAGTGTTATTTGGCCACAGTATCAATAACCATATCTGCATTGCAAGGGTCAATCACTCTATTAAGCTGCCTCTCATTTCCTCTCAAAATCATGCTGTTCTCAGCTTGTAGAACTTCACTTTCACATATTCAGATTTTGCAGCCTCATTATCAGCATCTGTCTTTTTTTTTCTTTTTAACTCAACAGCTGTCATACTACTGTTCCATGTCTTGCTATTTCTGTGAATGATCCACATCAATATCCCCTCTGAGGTTTTGTGGTTTGTGCACAAAGTTTTCAACATGTGCTCTCAAAAATAAAAATAAAAAATTAATGCACAAATGTGCATCAAAGCATCAAATTATAGAGTGTACCTGCAATTTAAAGTTATCGCATATTTTAAAACATTCTGAAATCAAAAAGAAATTAAAAAAACAAACTCATGTATCACTATCATCTTCTTCTTCAGCACTGCTATAGCATAGAGTAAGATCAGGAAATTTAAAAATAAAAATACCAGCTTTATTATTTTCGTGTGACATAGAGAATTTCATATGCAGCATGATTTTCTTCCTTTTTTTTTTTTCAGTGCATGTGGCCACACTGCTGTGTGGCTAAGAGAGAACACTGGTGACAACCACACGTGACCAGCATCTCTCCAGCTGTGTTAACTGTCAAATGTCTATGATTACCATAAACGAGTGAAGAATGGGCTTGATCCGATGATCACAACAACCAATGGCTTTAACGCTATTTATAGTGTTTATTACCCATAACAAGAATAATAAGTCAAGCACAGAGAATAAAATCTGCAGGAGACATGATTTAAACAGTCACAGGTCCGCACATTAGACAATTACTACATTGGATTAACATTGCCCATATTACTTCTTCAATACAAACATTATATGTAGTAACATTACTACACTGGATTAACACTTTCCGTGCCAGGCGTCAATTTTTTTATGCTACCGGTACACCTGTTGCTTACCAACGATAAAAAAAAATTGATCATTGGTTTGTTTCAATAAAAGAATCGGTGTAACATTTAGATTGTACATATTTCGTCCACGTTTCCGGTGACACTTTTCAAAATGGTGAAAGAGTCCTTAGATACGAGCGATGCCGAGCGAGAAAAAGGAAGAGAAACATGGAAAATTTTCAATTTTTGATGATGTATATAGGGGTATGGACATGGCCTGTGACCACCTCACTGCTCTTGAATGTATCCCAAGTAGATCTAGACATATTTATATGACTGGAGAAGTAGTTAGGAGGTTATTTCAGACATTAATTTAGCGAGAATGCAACACAGAATCAGAATATGAGATCGACAAGTAGATCTAGACATCTCAGTAGTGCATATCTAGACCTAGCCGATGGTGAGCTAGGCACAGTCATTGTCTAAAAACATCACATTACTTCTTTTTTCCTAAAAAACTGCATTTATGAAATTTTCATACATTTAGTTATACTTTGAAACATAATAAGTATATGGAAGTACATGGAAATACTGTTTTCCATTCCATTTTACACCTATACCCCCTAACATATTAAGACCCATGCTTTTACTCTGGTAAGCAACTGAACATCCGCTTTTCTTCCTATGGCACGAAAAGTGTTAAAACTATGCAAACGCTTAACTAAAAATTTAAGTGAAAGATAGTATCATTATACCTGTCTTTGACACGCAGAATCTGCGTGTGAAAGTTGCTGACATTTTCAAAACTTTGCTTGTCCGTAACAGAAAACACAAGGAGAAACCCATCACCCTTCCTCATGTACTGCTCACGCATAGCGCTGAACTCTTCTTGTCCAGCTGTGTCCAGTACTGCAAAATATACATTAACTATATTGAAGCAGGAAAGTTTGTTATACTGATAAACTCACAAGAATCATGGCAAAAGGTTAAAAAAAAAAAAAAGGTAAAGATAACCCTGTCATGAATTAGAGGCGCATAGGAATAAGGCATCAATGTCCATATTTTCCTTGAACTGCTGGCACACTAGAGGGTGATTTGGTCAGCATCACACCTGGCTGCCTTTCCCTCTCCAGAAGAAGTTGTTTACCTGTTTCTACAGCTGGGTGACTGGGGTGCCTTTGGGCGGATCTGAACCCCTGATCTTTGGCATGAGAGACCAATACGCTAACCACTTCGCACAAAAATATCCTCTATGAAAGGTTGCTGAACTTTTCAAGTTATATGAACTTTTTAAAGCTATTAGTATGTAACCAGATACATACAGTTTCCAGTTTTCTATTTTTCCATTAAAAAAAAAAAAATTTTTTTTAGCTCTCACTAATTTTCAAGATCTTTTTCTTACTCAAGAATGTTTGTAGCTATCATCCAGTGTCCCCATATACTTTTTCCTCTTGCGCAACCAGATAATGAAGAATCTAGCTGATAATACGTATATTTAGAAGGAACAGCAATAAAAGAAATAGATCATTTTGTATTTTAGTTACACAGATCAGGAAGTAGACATGAGGAAAGAAGTTAGAACCAGAAAAGGCAGCATTGGCCTTTAAGAATCCTGAGACAATATGAAAATCAAAACTCATAAGCACAAGAACAAAGCTTAGGATAAAAGGTCTTCTTCTTCTTCTTCTTCTTCGTTCGCATTGTCTGTCTATATCTGCAGTCCTGTCTCTTGGATAAATTTCACTGTTTTTTGTAACTCATGTATGGAACCGTAGACCTTATCTTCTTTAGTGGTTTCACTGGGCCAGTAATTATTTCTCAGTGTCTCGTAGTTGATGCAGTTCTGGAGGATATGTTCCACAGTTTGGGGCACCTGGGCACATGTACATAGATTAGTAGTACCAACCTTAAACTTTGTATACATATGACTTCGGAGTCGGCTGTGTCCTGTTCGGAGACGGAAGATGGTGACTTGTTCTTTTCTGTTTAGCATGCGATAGTCATCATGTGGTGGTGTTTGTGGCTTCCTGTAGGTTTTTATCATGCTTTTCTTCTGATTATAGGTGATTGGTATGTCTGGTTGCTCCATTTCAGTGCCCTCTTTGGCCAGATGGTCAGCTTTCTCATTGCCTGGTATCCCACAGTGGGAGGGAATCCATTGCAAAGTGACTCCATGTTGTAAGCCAATTTTTGACAAGGCATCTTTAAGGTCTGGTAGTTTGTTGCACTGAAGAGCTTCCAGTACTGATCTTGCATCTGTGAGAATTACTACAGGACATGTATCAATTCTGGAGTCTGATAGTTTTTCAACTGCAGCAATAATTGCCCTAACTTCTGCATCAAAGTTGTTGCAGTATTTACCAGTGGGTATGGAAATCTTGTCAATGGTGTTGTTTGGATATTCAATATATGCTCCTGCCCCTCCATTCTTTATGGCATTATGTGCAGATCCATCTGTATACACACGTATCCAGGTGTCACATGGATATTTGTCATCTAGAACACTAAGTGTAGCTGTTGATCTTACAAGACTGCTCTGCATCTCACCATTCTGCACACCTTTCACTTCAGTTTGAATAGTTATGTGTATAATCTGCTTCTTTCCATGGTGTATGCTCTGGTACAGATGATAATGGAGCGACTACAGTTGGAAGGTCAGGTATCAGCTTACGCATACGCTTGGCCTGATGAATGAAGCTGCTTCTTTTAAGCCGTCCTAATGCCAAGTTATTGAATCTCTCCTTCAGGGGATGGCTTACAGAGCTAAGGAATTTTTCTCCTATGGTCATGACCTTTGTGTCTCTACGTTCCTTTAGCGGTTGAATACTAACTATTTTCTGCATTTCTACTATTGGTGTGGACCTCATGGCACCTGTGAGAATCCGTAGTGACTGATTTTGAATCTTGTCTAGATTATGCAGCGTAGTGTTTGATGCTGTGCACCAAGATGTTGAGCCATATTCTAAATGTGGTAGAATACTTTGCTGATATACATTCTTGAGGATTCTTTCACTAGCTCCCCATGTGGTTCCACTCAATTTTCTTAATATGGCTAGTTTTCTTCTGGCTTTTGCTTCTGCACTGTTGATGTGTTGCTTCCATGTCAGTTTTGAGTCAAGAGTCACTCTTAAGTAAGTGGGTTGGTTGTCCATCCTTAAGGGTATTTCATTTACAAAGATCTTACCTAATTTCTGTTTAGATGAGAGGGTGAACAGAGTGGTACTTGATTTCTCTGTGTTGATACTTACACACCATTTGTTTGTCCATGATGTCAAGATGTCTGCTGCTCTTTGGAGTCTCTGTGTAGCAACTGTCGCATATTCATCTGTACACCACATGACCAGATCATCTGCATACAGTGCTGCTTTGATTCCATAGGGAAGTTCCTTGATCAGGTCATTAATGAATACAAGGAATAGTGTAGGTGAAAGGACTCCTCCTTGTGGTACACCGTGTCGCAGAAGTACTTTCTGGCTTTTGTGTCCATCCATTACTACTCTAGCTCTTCTATTGTGTAAGTAGGACTTTATCCAGTTGTACAGTCTTCCATTCACATTGCAGTTTCTTAGTTTCCACAGCAGACCTTTTTTCCATACTTTATCAAAGGCTTTCTTCAGGTCTATCCACGCTGCTAGTACAAGGTTTTTCTCTTGGAATGCATCCTCAATCTCTTGAGAGAGATAGGTCACTTGATCTTCCGTACTGTAGTACTGCCTAAATCCTGCTTGTTGTGGAACGAGAAGGTTTTCACTTTCTAGGTACCATTTCTTGATCATTTCATTGGACACTCCATCTGGTCCTGGTGATTTCCTTGGTTTCAGTTTACTAACTGCTAGGTCTAACTCAATGCGTGTGATTGGTGCATCCATGACCTCCACTTTTCTGACTTGTTCCTCCTCTTTCTGTGGCTCGATGCGCACTGTACGCTCCTTCTCTGGATGGATATCAATGTTGCAGTCCTGTGCAAACATGCGAGCAAAGTGATCTGCTACCTGCTTACCTGTAAGAGTTTTCCCATCCTCTATTAGTGTAACCTTTGTACTTCTTCCAGTACTCTCATCATTTAACTGTTTGATTAGTTTCCACAGTTTCCTTCCATCCTTTTCAAAGTTTAGGGACTCTGTTTTCTCTCTCCAACTTTCCCGTCTGGCTTGCAGCTTTGCTCTCTGAAATTTGGCCTTAGAATGTTGGTAATTATTGTGGTGTTCTTGGCATGGTCTATTTTCTGCTTGCTTTTGAGCTGCTTCCACGTCATCATGGAGTTTTCCCAGCTCACTAGACCAGTATGGTTTATAGTCCCTGCGAGCTCCTCTGGGAATGGTTTCACGAGCGGCCTGAAGGATACAAGCATTGAATTACTTCACTATGCTGTTAATATCCTTACCTTCTATGGACAGCTGTCCCACCAGGATACCTGTACGATGTCTGTACAATGTCCAGTTTGCTTTTTTATAGTTCCATCTGGGGAGAGGGCTACTGGTGTTAAGGAGTTCATTTTCTATTGTCAGGAAGATTTTTTGGTCGATGGTCGCTACCTCCAAGTTGTTTTCCAACTTCACGTGTAATGTTCCACTTCAGATCTGGAGAGTGGAATGCCAGATCTGGTGTTGATTTTGTATGCCAAGCCCTTGAGTAAAATGTTGGGGGATCCATTGGCTGGTTGATCAGGAGAAGTCCATTATCATCCTGCCAGCTCTCAACTTCCTCTCCTCTCTTGTCTATGTGGTCATAGCCCCAGCTCTGGGAATGGCTGTTAAAATCACCACAGACCATCAGTCTCTCTTTATGTGGGATTGTTCCTAAAGCAAGTGGGCGGTCATTAGGACAGTAATAGTTAAGGAGGTGGAAATCTGTATTACTACTTTTTAGATGGATCATCTGGTATTCGGCTCCTTCCATGTACACTCCCACCTGACATGCGCTGATGTTATTCTTAACAAGTGTGAGTACTCCTCCTTTTCTTCTGTCCTGTCGGTCTGATCTAAAACACTGGTAGCCTCTGATTTTAAAGGCGGCATCTTTGGTTAGGTGTGTCTCCTGTATGCAGTATATACTTACCTGCTCTGCAAAAAGTATGTTCTCTAGTTCAACCTTTTTGCTATAGCCATCTCTAACACTGCTAACACCCTCAGCATTCCACTGCATTATTTTAAGTTCTTGCTTTTTGGCTGTTTTCTTCTGTTGTATTTTTTGGCCAGTAGCTCTACTCTCATGTCTCCTGACTCCACAAGACGAACTGAGAGGACCTCCAGTAGCATTGGGTGGACCCTTTCAAGGCAGGGGGCCCGGCACTGCACCTGCCTGGTTAGTCTTCACAGGGCGAGCACCATGTTTGAAAACTGCAGATAGAGACATTTCCTTAGCGATAATGCATGTTACCCTGATTTTTGCGATGCGCCTTTTGGCTGGGTAACTCCGACTTCAGCACCTTTCCTTGCTAGGGCAGACTGTGGTCTTGCTCGGACTGCCATGAAGACAGTGTGGCTGGCCTGGCCAAAACTTTGTTTTCCAGCCTCTGGTGGCTGTACTTAAGCCCCTTCTCCATGTCAGATGGTTTTGAGACAGTTCCACAAAGACACTCTGACTCTGAGATGAGGAATCTGATGAGTGCTTCAACGATATCCATTCCCGCCACCCATAGTCTACTGGCTCTGTTTTGTTTACATCATTCTGATAGCCATTGTTGTAAAGACCCATAGGCTTGTCACGTCCTGGATTCATTGGTTTCACACCAGACTTCCCTCATCCCCGCCAGAGATCTCCATGTCCCCATCCGTCCACCAACCTGACATTACATTTTACAAAAATAACAATTACAATTAGTGTTGATTGCTACAAGTTTCTGGGCTACAGAGGTAGGTCAGAGTTTTTAAGCAAACAGATCTATGTTCCCTGTCTCACAAACACTATGTTAAGATAAGTGTGCTCTTAACACAGTTGTTCCCAGGGGAAGGATAAAAGGTAAAATTCCTGTTTCCATGGGGAATACAGTGTTAGGCCCATATTTTCCATGGCCTTCAGCTTAGGATATTCAACTCAAATATAGCACCCATCCTTATGTACACATACGAAAGCTAGAAAACAGCCAAAGAAATTGATGAATTGAAGAACAAATGTTTATGAAAAGCACTCTTTATGCAATGGAATGAATTCAAGACTAAAGCAGAAATAAGAAAAATGAGCATATGGTAGACAGTTCTGGCAGTGATCAAAAAAGAAAAAAAAAGATGATGGATATATGTGGCCCATGTGACGAGAAGAAACAATCAGAGAATCACAAAGAAATGAGAAACACCTGGAAAAAAGAAAACAGAGCCGACCTCTAAATACCCTGAAGAGAACACTGGTATGGCAAGCTAAGATCGCTGATATCAAATCCCTTGATGAGACTGAGAAGCTCATCGAGAATACAAACTCATGGCAGGATGCATTGCAAGATGCATGATGGCATGGGAAGGATGTAAGACGTAATTTTGGAGATTTTTTATTTTAGTTGTGAATATGTGTACCTACCATCCAAGATGCACCACTGTCCATCGATCTCGGTGTACTGGATATACGAATCCTCAATAGTGGGATCGTAATCTTGCACGAAAAGCTTCTGGAAAAACTGAATAGTCAGTGCCGACTTGCCCACGCCGCCATCACCTACGACCACCAGTTTGTAGGTATGGGCATTTTCAGCATTCACTGGCTTTGATGACAATGCTGCCTGTTTGGACATGTTGCTCATATGTCTATGGATACTCCTGAGCTTTCAAATACAAGGTTAATACGCAAACAACTAAATACTGCACAGCGTCACTATGAATACTCAGTATTCACTGTTGATGCAAAACATCAGTGAGTATATTCTCTGCTACTGCCAACACTGATAAGTGGTTGTGTGCTAAACCATAGGTGCATTTCAAGAAGTCAGGTATGATGGTTGCCAAGGCATGATCGTCAATTTTGCCAAAGATAACCTAAACGAATTTACAAAATAGGCTTTTCTTTATGTACAAGCATTGCATGGCTTATATGCTAATCTGCTGGAAATTTATAGTATCTACATGTAGCAACTAACGAATGGCTGTCTAAGAGTACAGTACATGCTTTACACACTCTACGCTATGTAAATGTACAACTGACATTAACCTGCACAGCGTCACTATGAACACCTTGTCAATTTTGAAAAAAAAACAAAAAACACAACAACAAAAAACACCGAATGCATTCTCTGCTACTGCCTTCAGAGGTAAGCGACTCTGCCGAAACCACTGATGCATTTCAAATCATTTTCAGTTGTTGTACATGTCTACACTAAATACGCGCTAAGTAGGTGATACAGATATTTATATTACAACACAATAACATGAACGTGAGTTACTATTTTAACGTATTACTCTGGTCCTCCTACTTTAGGGATGTCACCTCGCCATTACATGCATGTACATAAAAATGAACTTATCATCGATGCAAATCACCATAATGAGATAATTTTCATGATGCATACAAGAGACCCTTTCATTATTAGATTTATTTTGTTCCATTTTTCTCCTCTTGCATCCTGTCCTCCTCTCACACAAACCGGATATAGCGCCTCTTTATGTGCCAGCTTGGATTTTAGATTTAAAAGAATACGTCAAACATGATAGACAAAGCTTATTAGCACATTTTAAAGTAGTTTATAAAAATTTAGTACTCTGATAATACTTTTATTTTTAAACAATATTGTTGTTATCTTGTTGAAATAAATATTTACTTGCCATGTACGTGATATTTTTAAAAGCAATTTAACATTCAGACTCACGGCATATCAGGTTGTGTCTGTTCCGTGTCCATACGTTTGATGGTGCGTGTCGCAGGACAGGCTGTAATACGCTTCCTTTTACTGCGCTTGAAATAAGGGTTAACCTCGTCTCTAATCGAATAACAATCATTAACGTTGGAAAGTACTTTGGATACATTTGTATGAATATGCATATTTTTAGATCAACAAGACTTGGACGTTCGTATGTGTTCACTATATATTCTGTATGTACACTATCCATTGTTTTGCAGTGTCAGTTTGTTCTATCAGAATCATGGATAAGGCGTGATGGACACGATATTGTCCAGATTGTTAAACGCGAGGACGCCCAGCCTGCTGTCACCAATAATCCTTCTGATGGTAGTGGTGTGCAGACCTCTCCAGCCAGTGTGAAAGCGGACATCAATAAAATTACATCAAAACCAGGGTCACCCGAAAACAAAGACCCGCCAGAGGAAAGTAAAAACTGCACTGCTGGTAATGCAAACAGCACAGAATGTTCGATATCAAAAACTACAGAAGCATATAAGTCATTCATACAAGAAGCGGCTGAGAACAAAGGCATGCTTTTGCGAACGTTGTATGTAACTTTGGGTGTTACTTGTCTTGTAGTGGTCTACTTTGTGGCCAGGACAGTTTGGTAAGTCATTTGATGGTTGCATTGGCTTAGCTCTATTGTTTTAACTAGATTAGTTTAATATATTGTTTTAAATGTTGTATGTCAAGAGGATCTTGTTATGTTTAATGTGTGTTATGGATATCTTGCTGTTTTAAATGTTTCATGTGATAGGAATCTTTGAAATCTCATATGTCATGAGGATCTTGCTATTATAAATGTTGTATGACTTATAATCTTGTTTTAAGTGTTGTACATTGGGGGAATTGTTTAATATGTGTAAATGTCATGAGATCTTGCTGCTTCAAATGGCATATGTCATGAGGAACTTTTAGTTTTAAATGCAAGTCACAAATACAGTATTGAGTTGTATGTTAAAAGAGGGAGGGTGTGTGGATTTTTTAAATGCTCTGTGTAATGAGGATTTAGCCTTTGCTCATTGCCATGGTGTTTGTCATAAGGAAGTTGCTGTTTTAAATGTACTTCAAAGCAGCTATTGCTGGAGGCAAGAAACTTTCTACTTTAGTGGGCAAAATGACTACTCACTTTCTTATATCTCAGAAATTTTATTTTTCTTATCAGTTTTGAATTGATAAATAATGGAATGATTTTGACTTATCATGTAAGTTTTCTTGAGGTTTATAGTGTATTTTGTTTTGCATTGTACAGGTTACGAAGAAAGCGAACAAAGTCTAGAAAGTATGGCATTATAGCACAGCATGGGGATCAGAGAGACATGGAGATGGAGCCTCTTGGAGATGGAAATGATGATGATGAAGATTATACTGTGTTTGAAGTGAATGGAAAAAAGAAATAGGTAAGATTACAGTGTTTTTTTTAAGCAAATGGAAGGAAGAAATAGGTAAAATTACTATGTTTTGAAGTGAATGGAAGAAAGAAGTAGGTAAGATAAATAAACTTGATACAGTTTTGGTAACTTTAGTTGTATTGTTGATCTTATTGTTGTTTTATGTTATTTCTCATGAATAAAGCAAGAAAGTGAACAAAACAGGAAAAGATCATGACACAATCAAGGAACTGGAATCACTTTAATAGCTGATTTCAGGCCTTTGCTTCTGTGATTACAGAGCAAAACTAAGATACTCTAACACAAGGGAATTATATCCTAGGGATATCATTACTTATATTGATTTTTTTTTAACTCTTCCTGTGCCACAGAAAAAAACGCGGATGTTCCCGTCTGTGCCACACAAAAAGCGCAGGTCTTGGTATGTATAGGGGGTATAGTTGTAAAAGTGAATGTATAAAGTATTTCCACTTTAAAAGTATACATATTATGCATGAAAATAGTTGTAAATGTAAGATTTCATAAATGAAGAGTTTTTTAGGAAAAAAGTAGTGTGATGATTTTAGCTGATAATTGTGTAGTGCTTACCATCGGCCTAGATGTACAATGTTTACCATCGGCGATTTCCAGATCTGCTTAAATTTTCGTCAGATCTCGTCGTGTGGTGGCATTCTCACTAAAATAATATCTGAAACAACTACTTTTCCAGTCCATTTAATAGGTCTAGATGTACTTGGGGCACATTCAGGAACAGTGGTCGGGTCATAGGACATGTCCTTATGCCTCCGAAATCACAATAAATGCGGAAATTTCTCGGTTAATTTGTCGATTTCACTCAGATGTTAGCAGCGTTTTTGATTGAACTATGAAAGGTCACCAGACATGCGCAGATAAATCATGTACAATAAAAAGTTTTTACAACAGTTTTACATTGCAACGAACAAAATCGCTATAGCGAACATGGCATTCAATAGACAAACAGGAAGTTATCACGATATCGACTGCGGCAGGCAATGAGTTAAATATGCAAGGAAAGTGATAAAGAATATAATAGAGTTACAAGTGAAAAGATTAAGAATGAACCTAAATCCCTCTTAGAAAAGTTGCTTTGAGCATCAACTTATAAAGTGAAAAAGAGGAGAATGACATGTATTCCCATCATGTCAGGTGATGATGTTGGAAGTGTAAAGTAGGTTTAACATTTTCATGCCAGGGGAAAGTACAAAGTATGTTTAACATTTTCATGCCAGGGAAAAGTACAAAGCAGGTTTAACTCTTTCATGCCCAGAAAAAATACAAAGTAGGTTTCAGTCTTCATGAGAATATAAGATTAAATTTAGCTTTTTTATGTCTAGAAGTCCAGGAGATTGAAAAAAATACTCTTTCATGGTCAAGAGAATTTTTAAAAAAACCAGTTAACTCTTGTTATTCCCAGGAGAAAGAGAAGTGATTAAATGATTAAACATACTTCTAAGCATGTTTACAGTCCTTTGCTCTAGTAATTTATATAAAAATGAATCATTTTGATAGCTCTTAGTTCTTTCTCAACACTGTCCGATAAATGCAGTATTTTTTAGCTGAAACATGAGACCACTGTCTTTCTGTTTTGTTTTTATTTTCCTCATCTGTTTTGTTTTCTGACAGGCCATCAGGTACAGTTTGTTTGATTGTGCCATCTAAACAGCTGACTTGCCATGGTTTCTTCATCTGTGCATGTTGTGGGAGAGACCTTCATTTCTTGAAAGATGTTCTGCTACAGTGAATGGATATTAAAATGCAGTTGAAGTTGTGCATTGTTGTTTATTGATATGCTACATTATGTTCATTTGCACATTATATCATGGCTGTATGTATGGCTGTAGATAATTATTCCTTCTGTAAGTTAAATTTATGTGTTTTATTTTGTTGGCAGATTTTGAAAAATCTGAAAATTGCTTTTATATGCACTCAAAATGTAAACTATTTGTCATTCAGAGTTCAGTTTTTTTTTTTTTTGCGGGGGGGGGGGGGGGGTGTGTTCTTTTAGATACATTGTCATGTGCCATATCTTCTGTTGGGTTCATTTTCATATGGCAGATCTCTCAAAATCATCTGCTGCCTTTGAAACTCGTGTTAACTCCTCAAGAATATATGTCCTACTGTGGGTTTGTTGTTGGTTTTTTGTTTTTTTTTTTTATTCATCTCATGCATATGTCAAGAAATGAAGCAGTTTTAATACAGTTTGTATATGACTGAAATGTGACAGTTCAGGTTTACAGCTGCACAATATAAGATGAGATTCAAGGAAAGAATTTCAGAATTAAACATTTCTGCACACTAAACTTTCCAGAACTTTTTTCAAAACTCATCCTAATTCTAATGAGTGATGTTGTGAAAGACTGTGGTGACGCACGTGTTGCAATATGCTTTTATTTATTGTGCAACATTGCAAAATTCTCTCTTTTTGTGAGACTTGATGACCAGGGTCTCTGAGGGTGGAATGTTTTTGTGGAGGAAAAAAAAAAACACATATGATGTTTAATGTTTATTTCTTGGACAGGCAATGAAAAAAATGGCTGTGTGTCATCTTTATTATGAGGATTATGTGTATGTGCACACAGTGAGTGTGATAAAACTGATAAATATATATATATATATATGTATCACTTCTGATTAAGCTTGTGGGATATGTGTTTATGTCCATTAATGATGATGATGATTCCTTTTGTATCCAGTATTTCCCCCTTTTGATTTCATTTTCCTTGTTGTCTTTTTTTTTTTTTTTTGCTGATGTATTCTTATATTTACCAGGGGTGGTTTTTATGAAGCTTTCAACAAGGTTTAATCAATAATCTGCTTTTTCTTTGATATTATTTTTTTTAAAAGTTTTTACTGCAGAACCTTTGAAAAGAAAAAAGTAAGCACTGATGTGATCGACAACCATTTAATGCTTAATATATCCGTAAGTTTCTGCATGCTTGTTATTCATAAAATGACTTTATTATAATGTTCAATCATGTTTCACCTGGCTCTAAAAGCAGTTATTATCATTGGTATTAAACTATATATTTTTCTGTAAGTACATCGTAATTTTGAATGTGGTCTTCATACAATTAGCAACATTAGATATCTGGGGTTTTTTTTTTTTTTTTAGTAATAATTTAGATCCAGTAGTCAGAAGTTGCAAATGGATGCATCAGCAGCAGGACATCTTGCTTACAACCGAGAGGCCTACAGAAGTGCTGTTAGGGGAGGCAAAGTTCCGCAAGGGACATGCAAATGAGTCAGAAGTTTAAATGGCCTGAGCCGCATATGTCATGGATTTACTTGGAGAATGGCACAGAGCTACTGTTTAACCAACAGTTAATTAGTTTTGTATGATTCTGTGATAAATGGCCTTTCAAACTAAAGATAGTAAGGGGACATAGTTGTAATAATTATTATGTATATATATAAAAGAGATTTATCTTCCCTGTTGCCTTTATTTTCAATAATTTTTAAAAAAAATAAATTTGGGATTACAGCTGAAATAATGAATGGATTCTTTTTTTTTCCCCCCAAAAGAAAAGCATAAGTTGTCATTCCTCCTTGTCTTAAAAGTAAAACTGGTTGCCAGTCTTTCATAAAATTTTTCCATCTAGTGTGCCGTAATTTTATCCCAGCGGTGCTGTTTTTTGTTTTTTTTTTAAATGTTAAAATTATTTTCAGCAACCACTTAGTTTCCATGAAAATAAAAGGAACAAATTTGTCCTTTTTTTTTTCCTCAAAATCCTGATTCTCTGAAATCTTAGCTGTATTGGATCTATAACATGAACTTTGTGTCACAACCATTGACAAAATTAAGTAGATTGTTACTTTCAGTTTAAAAGATGATTGACTTGATTGAGAATTTGGGCTCAGAGGGTTAAAGTTTGATACCAGATGATTGCTGTACACTCTTCCACTTCTTTATTTGTGAAACATAAATATGTACCTAACTTTCAGTTTTCTTTTCTTAAGTCCGATTACTAGTGTCATGTACACTTGTCTCCTTGATAGGTAAGATATAAATTTTGTTGTACACTTGACATAAAACTTTTCAGGATAAATTCCAGGGGTGGTGAGATAACTCAGTATTCTCCCAGAGACTCTTTCTTTCACTCAAATAAGCTTGGCAGAAAGCTTTCTTTCGTTTTGTTTATTCAAGAATGCATATGTATTTATTCATTTGTACTTTATAAGTTGTACATACGGAGTGGAAATTTCTTGAACAGCAAGTTACCCTGTGATTTGCCATTCTAGTTTGTTAATGAATCTTTACTCTTCACTATGCTCAGTTTGTGTGTATAGTGCAATATGTTTGTATAAAATGTGACAGTTACGCGTACAGAGTACAGATGTAACAGTTTATTCTATAGATAAGTTTATCTTTTTGTATCAGTATGTTCTGTGTGGAGAGAGTGAAAGTATTTTTATTTTGTAGACATTGACTTCAATATGTACATAATAGCTTCTTGTCATGTCTGAGAAGGAAGATGAAGAATGGAAGAAATCCAGCAACTCAGTAGACCCCTGGGAGTCAGGGCCCTTCTTTAATTTGTCAGAAGGTTCAAGGGCCAAAATGTTTCTCTGAAGTGGGGTAATTCCTCACGTGATCTAAGGAGTTGTTGCTCCATAGTCTTTCAAAGTATTCCCTGTATTCATAATTACCCTGTTATCCTATTATTTAACAAAGGTCTGTAGTCCCATCAATGAATAAACTATTTTGACTTCAAATAAAAGTGTTGGAATATTTTGCTTGTGATGTCTTGGTGATTATTTGTTTCATAAGATGAAGAAATCTCTGTAGGTGGGGGAGATGAGCAGCAGAAGCCGTAAGGGCCAGCAGGAAGTGTGATTTTCACAACATGGCTATTAAATGTCTGCCTTAATGATTAAATTGCTTTCATTTTGGCATTCTGAATTTTTGAAGGGGTTTTTTTTTTTTTTTTCTTTAGCTTTTTAATTTATTTATTGATTTTTTTTTTTAAACAAAACCTGGGTTCATGTTAAATTTTCATGCTATCAGCTTTGTGAATAACCTGTTTTCAGTTTTTATTTATTTTGTTTTGTATTCTTTTCAATTTACATAATCAAGCTTTTTTTTTTTTAAATTGTTACTGCTAACCTTAGTAGTTTTTTTTTTTTTTCATTTTTCAGTATCAAGCATAATGAAAATATTAAAATTTTTTTCTTTATAATGCTAGTAGTTTCTTATCTTTTTCTTTGGTTATTTTGTACCACAAAACTTTGATGTTAAGTATTATTTTATGGCACTTGTAATCTGAATGTAATGATTTTGAGCTGCCTTTGTTTACTTTTGTATTAATAATTCAAAACTATGTGTTTTATTATGTGATCTCTGTTAAAACATTTCATATGAGCTCATGGATGACTGACTGGTATTAAATATTCTCATTTAAGCTGTTTTTTTTTTAATCCAGTGTATTTACTTTGTTATAGCTATTCATACTTTAATTACTTGAATGCCTTTTCTGTCCCAGGATCCAGTTTGTTGGACTGGATGTTCTGGGAACCAGGTGGTTGGTCTTATAAAGTCTTTAGCTTGAGAGAAGGGCACAGATATATCAGCACTGAGCTATGAGTATATAACTTCATATTGTAGAGCACTATAATTTTTACCCCTCCCCCCTCCCTTTTTTTTCTTGACACTTTAAATATATTGTCACAAGTCTGGTGAATGAGTTGGGAATGGTTGGCTGAGTAGTTAGGCACTCTCTGTACTAATCCAGTGGTACTGGGTTCAAGTCCAAGTAGTGGGGATTTTTTTCTGGTACCACCACACCAAAAAAGAGCCCTGGGCTTCACCCGGCCTTTAAAAATGGGTACTCTGAGAATTCTGGGAAGGTAGATGCTGCCAAGCAGTGACGATGGCCTCATAACAGTTTCATGTGCAGATGGTCGTAGAAATATGGGCCTAACACCATATCTCCAGCATGCCTTAATGGCTTAGAGATTGGGATTTTACCTTTACATACTGAAATGCCTACATTGCATATCTCATGGGCAGGCAGTTTCAACCCATCTGAACTAATTATGCTTCTAGAAAAATGATGCTCCAGCATATGCAGCAGTAGTTCCTGCATCTGAGGAACAAAGAAAGCACACGTGGTGATTACCAGTCCAGACCAAGCTGTGTGGCAGTGTGGTCAGCCTGAGCTGGATTGTTGCATTCATCAAGGTTATACAGGTTGGCATTTGAGAATATTTAAAGAAAAGTATAATTAATTTTTAAATGATTAGTACAGTGCTCATACTATTTCCAGTGCAGCATTCCCCATTGACAGTATCATTTTTATCTTTTAAAATTTGTATTATAACCATTTCTGCAACATTAGAATACACTTTGACGGTAACACTTGCCCAACTATGTCCTTTTTCTTCATATATAGTCCACTCCATGTGTAGTGACTAATTAACAGTGCTTCCCGTTTTCTGGGACTGTAACATCATTGACTTTTCTTTTTTTTTTTTTCTTGAACCATTGGGCACTGGACAATGAAGAGATGAAAATAATGATACAGAAAGCTTGTAAGAGTGGAGTAGGATCACCAAGTGCAAGAAATACTGGAATGTGCAGAAAAATAGTATGGCTGAAAAATCTCACCAGTAGCTGTTACACTGATGTGGTCATTCAAACAAAGAGAAGTGAGTAAAATGTCAGAAATATCTTATAGTTCTAACTCCAGACCATTCAAGTCTTCTTATTCAATTTCCCTGGAAATGCAAGCTAGTATTCCTTATAGCCAATGCAGTGAAGATGTCGAGACACATCATTGTGTCAGAAATGGAGTAACTAGACATACCAATCACCAATCAGAAGAAAAGCAAGATAAAAACCTACAGGAAGCCACAAACACCACTACATGATGATTATCACATGCTAGACAGAAAGGAACAAGTCACCATATTCCATCTTCAAACAGAACACAGCCGACTCCAAAGTCATATGGTACAAAGTTTAAAGTTGGTACTACTACTACACTTTGTGCATGTGCCCAGACACAGCAAGCTGTGGAACATATTCTCCAAAACTTCACCAGCTATGAGATGCTGAGAAGACTGGCCCAGTGAAACCACCAAAGAAGATATGCTCTACAGTTCCATACATGAGTTACAAAAAACATGAACATTCAAAATATGAGTAGTAACAATGGCCACTTCAAAACCCACTAAATATGAACAGTAACAATTAACAATTCAAAGCTCTTTGAATCTGAACTGTAAGAGTTTATAAATACAGGACCACTAACTACAAGCAGGAACTGTTGACAGTACAAAATCTGTAATTATGAACTGTAACAGTGAACATAATGGAATCATTTAAATTGAAATGGACCAGTAAAGTGTAAGTTTCTGACAACATAAAATGATAAAACTGGTATCAAAGTGAAGGAAATTCAGTTCTCTTACACACTGTAAACTTATTTTTCAACATACTCCCTATTTACAGCTGCACATTTTTCCAACCATGATATCATTTTATTCCATTGATGAAGAAAGTTTCTGACTGGTGTCTGATCCACATGAGAGCAGCATCTTCAACTTTGGCATCTGATGAAAAATGCTGACCTTTCAACATCTCCTTCAATTTAGGGAATAGCTATTAGGAAAAATTGTCGCAGTTTCCTCCGTTTGTGCACTGCAGTGTGGCCTCCTTGCATTGTTGTGTTGCAAAAGAAAATTTTTCCTTTCAAACCTGATGATGCTGATGCATTGCTTGAATGATTGTAAGGTGTCACAATCTTACATCCATCTCATGCTGTTAAACTTTGGGCTTTCATGGTAGTTTGCCAAGTGTCACAATACATTTGGGAAATTACAATGGAAGACCACATTGCAGTGCACAAACAAAAGGAAATTGCTACAATTCTGAAATTCACAATTTTTCCACACCCTCCTTGCAGCCCAGATTTGGCACCATCAGACTTTTCCCTAAATTGAAGGAGACATTGAAAGGTCAACATTTTTCATCGAAGCTGCCATTTGCATGTAGATCAGACACCAACCAGAAACTTTCTTCATCAAAGGAATGAAACAGATATCACGGTTGGAAAAATGTGTAGCCTTAAATGGGACTATGTTAAAAAATAAGATCAAATTGTGTTAGAGAAATGAATTTCTCTTATTTTGATACCAGTTTTATCATTTTAAGTTGTCAGAAACTTATTTTATATAGTTTGATACCTTACTTATCACACACACACACCCCCCCCCCCTTTCGTGGTATTAAAATCCACCCAATGTAATACCAAGATTTCACATGTATCTGTGTTTTTTGTTTTGTGATTTTGTGACAATTTTAGCAGTTGCATAAAGTATAGCACATGCTGCACTGCTTTCAGACAGACTTGGAAGAAATCTGGTAGCAATTTAGATTATATTGATACAGAATAGTGATATTAGTATTGACACATAGCAGGTGAAGTATCTTGTTCCGTATTTTCTTACAGTATGATTCACACAGCTTGCTCATTTATGGCGTACAAGATTGCTGTTGCTCATTCCAGAGTTTATCCCATTGATCAGAAAAACTCATTCCATTGCGTTGTTATCCCAAAGTTTAAAAATTAGCTCATTCCGTTAATTTTATGCATTAATTTAATATTGATGGTGAATATGCTGTGAATATTTTCTAAGTAAGTATTCCCTTTGATTCAGGTGAATCCCGTAACTTACATTTATAAATTACAAGAAAGCATATGTCCTGGGGATAATTTTTACATAACATTATAATTCTGTCTTGGCAAAGTGAAACATTAACAGTATGTTGATATAATTAATTTCTGTGTCATTACATGAAAGTAAAATCAGGTTATGATTTTTGTTTTTACACATTACAACATAGAATGTATTATTTTGTTAAAACTTGTACACACTTTGCTTGCGTGGCAAATGCTCACAGAATAAGTAATGTTTCAGTTCTCATGATATTTTCATCCATGTTAAATATTGTTTGTAATTGTTTACAGATATGTTGTGAGTAAATATTCTTGTATTGTAACACATGCTACAACAACTTTCAATATATAATTGTAGCATATCTGTTTACATTATATAATATATGATTGCAGTATGTTGTGTTTCATGTGCCACGATATTTGCTTTCAGTCACTTTAAATAATAGTAATAATAATTAATATATTTATACTAAACGTTATGTTTCCTATTGTAACATGTGTCCATATGAAATATTGTGTGTATGGTGATCCAGACATTCTATTTCAGGAACTAGAAGTCCTGAAGGATAGTTGCTTTCACTTACTAATATGTTGACATTCAGCTTCTTACATCATGAAAAATTTGAGAAAGTTTTGATGAGTACTATATCACATAACCATAATATGAGGGTGAATCAGATGAGTGTTAGAAAATGTGAAATTAAATTTTCCAAAAGAACTGATGGAAATCTCTTAGTAGTACCATCTGTTAGCACCAAGGTCAGTGAATAGGTAGGCCACTGCCACTAAGCAGAAAGACTAGAATAGTGAATGTCAAGATGGTAGCTATGTTGCAGACATACTCCAAGGAAGAAGTACGCTCAGTCTCGTCTGCCAAAGGTATGAACCTCTCAGACATTGAAATACTTGTATCTGTGGCGTACAGCAATAACATCATGTGCAAGGCTTAAGTCCACACCTGGGTTACAAAGTTCAACATGTCCATAGCAGGCTTACATGGCACCAACTGTCCTGGACATGCACTCATGGGACACAGTGGGCTGGTGGCTGATAAGCCAGTACAAAGGATAATTCTTCTTACTGGAATTAGAGTGTTGGTTCACAAGTGCTATAAATGCATTGGATGGCAAAGTGACTATATTGAAAAAAATAGGTTATTTTTCCTGTACTAAATAAGATTTTTGTGTAATTCACATTTTCTAACTTCAGTTTTATTCACTCTAATGCATCAGTCAGGTGTAGCGTACTTTCTCCCAGAGGATCACCCTTTTACCAACATAATCCACATTTTGGCAAATTGGAATACATCTAATTGATTTAAAGTTTATCAGCAACTTCCTGAAATGCAAAATGCACTTGTATCCAGTAAAATTCCCCCCCTTTGACCCCTGCCTCTTGAGAACTGACTTGGATCTAGACATTACATGATCACATTATAATGTGACAAAAGTAAGGACTCGACATTACATGATCACATTATAATGTGATAAAGGTGAGGACAAAGACATTTTTATGTCGTCACAGTTGTAGACAAATTTCTTATATTCATCATATATCATGAATGATCTTGTTCAGTTTTTAGAGATGGTATTGGGAAAAATTGCAGATCCCAAGTGCCTTATTCATTCTGCACTATTCCCCTCTTGGCCGTGCTGGCTGATTCACAAATTAAACAGGAGGTCTTTACAGTTGGAAGTTAAACAGCAGAGTTGTAAGTGGTGCCAGAGAATGTCCTAACTACCACCAGCAGCAGCCAGACCAGAGTCCTGTCCTGCATTATTTATGTCTTTTAGTCTTTGATGAGCCGTTTTCATGGGGGAAAAGGAAAGACTATTGACTACATCTTACAGAAGCAGAGCAGTGATAATGACACATTATAGAATAGTGTCAAAATTACATAATGTTAACAGATGAATACCCATAATGGTAAATGTCATTCAGTGCTTCACGTGTATAACCTTGCAAAGGAAAATTAGCTTTTTTTTTTGAATGATAAAAGTTACTGTGCTACATCACATAGCTAACATTTCAAGAGTTATTTTGTTCTTTAAAAAAAAAAAAATAGATATGTGTGCTGAAACAGTCATGACCATCAAAACCTTGTCAAATTTTTCATCATTTAAATAACTTGTGACAAACATTTTGCTGTATTTTTAGTCATAGAACTGGCAATCATTTCAGTAGTTGTTAGAAATTCATTTACTTCATTTAAAAAACTGAGCTACATAATGAATTTTTTTCCTTGAGGACCTAAATTCCATAACATTAATCGGTTGGTTATACACATGTTGAAAGAGGAAACGGTAACCAGTACTACATGCTGCATTGTGGAAGAACTCGGAGATGGTGTCAGTGTAACAAGAGAGGGAGATAACTGTTGTTTTTAACAGAAAGGGTTTTTTAAAGGGTTTCTGTTTTTTAACAGAAATTGTTGTGGTTATTTTTTAACTTCAATACCCTGGTCACAGCACCACGGAAATAGAATGTGTGGCACCTGAATGAAGCCTGCCTGCACTGTAGCATGAATATGCTATGTGAATTTAGTGGGCTAACAAGGTGCCTAGTGGGACAACTAATTGATAGATAGTTTACTTTCAAGATCAAGTTTGACAGAATTACTCTGTGAATCTTGCAGAGTTTAGTCCTGTTGTACTGTTGCTGTTTAATGGGGAAAAGGAGAGTACCTGGGTTGCTTTTCACCATTAGCCATCATGGGGCCTATGCACAATCCAGGAAAAGGTATTTTTCAAAGTGCACTTCCATACAGATGGACATTGCCAAATTGGCTGAAGCTTCCAGCTGAAGATGTTGAGGGGCAGATATACGAGCTGGCAAAGAAAGCCTCAACTCCTTCTCATATAAGTGTTATTCTGAGGGATTCACACGGTGGTGCCCAGGTTCAGTTTGTGACAGGCAACAAAATTCTTCGAATCTTGAAGAAGGGCCTGGTTGCAGATCTACCTGAAGATCTTTACAGCTTGGTCAAGAAGGCTGTCAGCATTCACAAGCATCTTGAGAAGAGCAGAAGAGATAAAGACAGCAAGTATCGTCTCGTCCTGGCAGAGTTCAGAATCCACAGACTTGCTCGCTACTACAAGACAAAGAAGGTCCCAGCACCAACATGGAAATATATGAGTCATCCACAGCCTTAGCTTTGGTAGCCTAAGGAGCCTCACATCAGAGCGGATTATCTTGAAAACAACATTGTTTCAGTCATGTCAGTAAATGATTAAAAGCATCATGGAATTTTTAAAAAAAAACCCTGGGATGTTATGTGTTTCTCAGAGAATATCACAGAAACAAAACTTGAAGATTCATAGATTAATTCTTTCAAACTTGATCTTGAGAGTAAACTATCTAATAATTAGTTGTCCCACCAGGCATCTTGTTAGCTCAGTAATTCACACAGTATATTCATGCTATAGTGCAGGCAGGCTTAATACAGTCACCACACATTCTATTTCATCAGTGCTTTCATGTTTAGTTGACCAGATAATTAACACTGAATGCCAATCTGGCACTTCTTTAAGCAAGAAGAAGACTTATTTTTTATGTTGAGGTATGTGTTTTTTTTTGTTTGTTTGTTATATTAGAGCAGATAAAGAGTTTTGTTAGATTAACTGTTTCACTCCTGAATTAATTTCCATGCTCTCTCAGAATAAAGTTTGATGAAAAGAAACTGGAAAGAAGTTACTCTGCAATTTAAAAATATGGCTTGAGTGGAAATATCCTACTTTTCATTTTATTTAAATGTTGCTTATATATCACTCTGAGCATTGCTTCACAGATATGTGCAAGATCTCCTGGCACTACTAGAGTTATTTTGTAATCAAGGAGTTAATGCAGGTCATATATTTTGTTACATTTGACCAGATCCTGTTTTGTTTTGTTTTGTTTTTAAAATTAAATTAAAGCAGGTCCCCTGTTTCATTAAATTAGAGCAGTATGTGAAGTTTATTAAGTGATTGCAGGTTCTGTCTTTTTTCACTAAATTTGTGTCTGTCCTAATATAACATGAATTTTTTAATTTTTTTTTTAATATTTGAATTCCCTGCTTGTACCTCCCAGATTGAGGTCTCCAGTTTTCTGGCTTTTTTTTTTTTTTTAGCTTTTATGAGTAAATTATCAACCCCTTGTTATTAAATGGTTGGGTTTTTTTTTTGGGGGGGGGGTCTGACTTTCTTTTCTACATTATGACTGAGATTTTGAGATTAAATAAATCCTGCCTTGTGCCGCGGCACAGACAAGAGCTGTCTGAGAAGAACTGTCAGGGTTGACCGGATCATTCGTTGACGGTCCAGCAAATATACCTCCATGGCATGAGTTCCAAAACTGACGTTCCGCGAAGCAAGTGTAGATTTTAAAATTACATTAATTTTTTATACTTGCAAAAAAGCGCAGACCTATGGGCTTTCAGGAGGGGGAGGGGGGGGGCCGAACTGAACAATGTTTTAAAATTTAGTTGCGAGGTAATGAGAGCATCAGTGATTCATCGCTGGCTTCAGAAGTCCGCGGTGTGAAGTGTTGAGAACGTTGATCGTTGGTTTAAAGCAGTGTTTCCCAATATGGGGCATACGCCCCACAGTTTTTGTCAGAATAAAGGGCGGGGTAGATATCAAAATCTTTAAGGCGTTGAGGCAAGACTTGATCCACAATAGGTTGGGAAACACTGGTTTAGACATATGCTGCATTGTTTCTGATTTAAAAAATAAAAAAAGGTAAATGCAAGGTTGATTGAAAATAAGACCATAAGCTGAAATACTTAAAAATAGCTTTAAGGGCAGTGTTCCTTCTAAAGTGAGTGTGTGAGCGGTTGCTTGCATATTTTTTTGTTTGTTTGCACCGCTCGTAAATTCCTCATATCGCTGATTTCATTTGTTTTTATCTGCATTAGTTTTATGTTATGATTCTTTTTTGTTTGCCATGAGAACTACAAATAACAGAGAAATCCACACGATAATCCTGCCTCCACTTATAACTACCGTTATGAAGAACAGATTGAGGTGGCTCGGACACTTGAAGAGAAAGGACGAGAGTAGACAGACAAAGGGGCTTGTACAGAAGTGATGAACGGAGACAGACCAAGACAACGGCGGCGTGACAGCATGGAAGAAGACTAAGAACAGAGAGGAAGGGAGACAACTGGCAGGAGAAGACTAAGAACAGAGAGGAAGGGAGACAACTGGCAGGAGAAGACTAAGAACAGAGAGGAAGGGAGACAACTGGCAGGAGAAGACTAAGAACAGAGAGGAAGGGAGACAACTGGCAGGAGAAGACTAAGAACAGAGAGGAAGGGAGACAACTGGCAGGAGAAGACTAAGAACAGAGAGGAAGGGAGACAACTGGCAGGAGAAGACTAAGAACAGAGAGGAAGGGAGACAAGTCTTGTCTGCTGCAATGGCTGGGAAAGCTGAATGAATGAATGCTCTTTTTTGTTTTGCCAGATTACATGAATTATTGCAGCGCACAAATATTTTTGTAGATGCCGAAACATTCCTTAGACTAGGAACATTGCTTTGAAAAAAAAAGGTAGGAATATTTCCACGGGGTGTATTTAATAATAAATGGAAATTGTGTGTTTTTCTCTTTCAGCGTAGACGTAATGCCTTAAGCTACGAATGTCTCCTTTTCCTTCTTATAAAAGCGAGTGTTCATTTACAGATCAAAAGGTCCGAAGATCCCCGGTTCGATTTCGCGCGAGGGGGGTGGGGGAACTTTTCGGACCGACCAGAGCCGAGGTTTCCCTAGGAAAACAAAGGCAGCAAGGACAGGTGCTGGCACCCCTACGTCAAAAAATGCAGTAGTGTCCTGGAAATGTGAAGGCACTAACATTTCACACCCCCTATCACATGCAGTTGCTACGGGGCAGAGGGAATAGCCTCTACATGCCCGTGAATATCATCATATTCAAACAAGTTTTGGGGAGGGGGGGAGGTGAAGACGCTGTCAGATTTGGCAGTCAACGAACTGTAGCTGACATGCTGGCCTCAGGCTTGGCGAACATTAGTCGACCAAGACCCTGTCACGCATTTCCGTTGGTATCCCCAGTAACAGTCCTAGCCTAGCTAACATAGTCCCCGTCTACTAAAGAAGTGTTGCACACTCCTTGCTTTTCAGCTCCACCCATGAGCTAACCAAAAAAAAAAGCCCCCAGTAACCCGCTCTCAATCCGATACTATGCTGGGCCTTAATATCTTCATCACATCGGCTGCAGGGAACATTCTTAGTTCCAGGGAGAAGAAGAAGAATTGAAACACGTGTCCAGCTCAGCTATCGGTAAGAGAACTATGCAAATGGATACGACAGGAGAAAGAAACCCATTTACAGAAGAGTCAAGTATTGGCTGAAAGTAACATTTACAGAAGAGTCAAGTATTGGCTGAAAGTAACATTTACAGAAGAGTCAAGTATTGGCTGAAAGTAACATTTACGGAAGAGTCAAGTATTGGCTGAAAGTAACATTTACGGAAGAGTCAAGTATTGGCTGAAAGTAACTTCATTTAAGATTTTAATAACCCCCACACGTTCCATAGGGTTAAAAAACACCATGGAGAAGCCATTTTAAAATATCTTTTTACTCAGTCGTTTGAGAAATGGAGTACCTCCAGGTCTTGTAATGCTCGTACACCAGTCACTGGCGGACCACATGTTAGGTAAGCAGGACTAAATCGAGGTTGGGGGGGGGGCTGGAAATACAGAGTAAACTTTTAATTGTTCACGTGAAAATGACGGGGGGAAAAAATGTAAACAATAGGTTAACTGACAAGTACAATTCTGACGCTGCTGTATTAAGTTGCGTTTGGTCTGTGTACATAATACGAAGTCATTTAATATTAGCAGAGATCATAATTATAGAGTTATTATGGTTTCATGACAGGAGTGGACGCCTCTGATCATTATTTATGCCGAGTAAGATGTCATCATATTTCTGTAGCATGTCAGAACGTCGGTGTTTGATCTCTTGTCCTCCTTTTCCCCGGAGATATATGGCCAGCCCGTCCACATAGATCTTTCTCCATCCTCTTCGTTTTTTTTTTTTTTGTCTTACGTTTTCCTGCTGGCGAAGTGATGTGGAGAAAATGTACATATGTTGCATTAATCAGTTTAAGACTGCATGAATAGTTATCTTCGCTTTTTTTTTTTGTTTTTGTGCTCGTTAATTTACAGTATCCCGAAACTGATAAAATATCCCCAAAACACAGCAGTAGCTGTTAACGTGGCAACGACCAATGTTTCAACGTAAAGAGAGACGTCAGAGAGCGGAAAATATTTTTTTTTAAAAATAGACAACAAATCCATAAAACATTGAAAACACGATGGGAAAAAAAAAATATATATATATATAATTTTTGTTTTATATCACCGAACGTTTCAGACATGTCCCCATGGTAACGGTTTGGCAGCAGCGTATCGCCTTCTCGCTGTATGATTAGCCGGAATGTAATACGTATGTGACATCACGAGTGCTTGCAACGTTTAGACCGGAGCACTTCATTTCCGTTCACTCTTGACTTGCTGTGATCCCCGCGTTCGTTACTAGTACTAAAGTAAAGGGAAGCTACTGACTTTTTTAGTGAGTTTTTAAAAGTGTAAAATTCATCAGAATGGTACCAGTTTTCGTAAAGATCTTCATGGTTACTATTTTGCTTGGCCTAGCATGTGATGGTAAGTTAACGTTCTTGTATTTGTTTCCGTTTACTGATTACATTTTGCCGCTGACCAAATGATGATACGTTAATCTCACACCCATACGCCAATTTAATTTGTGTAATTCATTTCTTTGTGCGACTATCTCTCCCGTATTTGCTGTGGAACTTTGACAGTTTCGAGGTAGATGAGTGCTAGCTATGGTGCAACGTATCTTTAAAGTTGTTGTTGGAATAGCTTTCTCTTTTATCTGTCCTGTTTATCTTCGATTTTTTCTTTACCCGCCTTTATTCAGTTATTAACTTTCAGTTAATTTTGTTTTATTCGTTATTTCATTCGTGTGCATATATTTTCATAGTTGGTCCACTTGCCTGCATTCTTTATACCAGTTGCATATCTTATCCTCATTTATCTGTCAGTTATTTTTTTCCCTCCATTCCTGAGGGCTCCTCTTTATCTATTCAATGCATTCCTACTTTCGTCGTTAATTTCTTTATTCGTCATTTTCTTTCGTCTAACTTTTCAAATTTTTAATGTCATCTTTTGTCGCTATTTTAGTCTCTTTCTTTCCTTGATTAAGCGGTTTTAAATACTTGTTTTCATTAGCATTAGTTGGAAAAAAAAATCTGCTTATAATCAGACACAGAAGTGATGCCAACACCCCAAGTATACTACTACCCAAAAGTTAAGGGCCATCCCTTTATTTTCAACACTTTTTTAATATCAGCTAATGCAGCATATTGATAAGATAAAACATAATGTCGTTGAAACTTGTTTCAGTGCCATCCACAGACAGTCCTCTATGCATGTGAGGTGTGAAAAATACTCACTGATTATAATGGTGAGTGTAAAAATCACGTGCATTAATGTTATAAATTTAGGGTGTGATTCCGATCAACGCAGGTAGAAAAATCGTACTGATTCGTGATGCAGTAGTAGTAGGAACTCTTACTGAACAGGTGTTATTTTCCGTTCGTTTTAAAATTGGCGATAAAAGGACACTTGCTAGTAGCAAAAACCGTGCCCCCAGAGAATGAGCACCATAGAACGGACCCATTGCGTGGGTTGAGAATGACGAATCTGCTCATCAGGTTGCAAGATGTTTGAGAGTGTCATATTCTACCATCCAACGGCTTTTGGAGAGATTTAGAGACACCGGATGAATAGAAGACAGAAACCGTTCAGGACGCCCATATTGTATGAGCCGGCAGGGTGACAGATATCTCTTGTTGTCTGGCCTGCGCCATCAGACAGTCAGCTGTAGCGCTCTGAAACCTGGCGCCAGCAGGAAGACAGCTTGTAGACGCTTACAGACTTGTTTCACGACGACAAGCGCTCAGGATGGCTCTCACTCCGGCTCACCCCCAGGGCCCGCATTGCCTGGTGTCGTGACCACATCAGGTGGACAAGACGCCAGTAGAGTCATGTCCTCATTACACATGAAGTTCACTCTGTTGTTTTGAGAAGGCAAGGAAAAGCGTTTTACTGATGACACAATTCGAGAAGTGGATCGCTGTGGAGGAGGTTCCGTCATGGTCTGTTTATTCTTCAGCTGACAAAGCAAGACCCCTCTTCATGCCACCCATGGCATACTGACCGCTCTAAGATACCAGGATGATATACTGCGACCTCTTATTCAGCCTGTTCTGGAGGCTGTGGGAGCTGATGCTCTCTTGCAGGGCGACAGTGCTCGACCTCATCGAACTCGTATCATTAATGACTTCATTCAACGCCAGGGAATCTTCAGGACGGATTGGCCCGCTCTTCACCTGATCTTGCTCCTACTGAAGACCTCTGGGACATCCTTTGACGGAGAGTGTCAGCTAATCACCCTCTGCCAGTTGACATAGCACAGCTGACTCTGCTTCTTCGTCAAGAATGGCAGGCTAATCTGCAGGATGTTCTTAGAACCCTTGTGGACTCATTGCGTCAAAAATTTATCGAATGCCTGGTCGCAAATGGCGGTTATACTAGATTATGACAGTAAAACAGTATTACTGCACTACTTAAAGCAGAGACCCGGTCACTACACAATTAGTGACAAAGTACTACTAAAATAGAATCTCTTCTAAACAGGGAGTCATTTCTTGCTGTATGATGTGACTTGTTTATATTACCGAGCAGTAAACTTGTTTTTACATATAGTGTTATGTACCGTGACTATTACATTCTGACAATGAGCATTAGGCTCAGAGACACCCAACATATGTTACAATGATATTCACTCTGTAACGGGACAACCCAGGTAACACTGACTCCACTACTCATCCATACACGTCATGACCAGTTACATGTAAATCAACAACTCTACACCACAGTTAACACTTAACAGGAATCCAAACATCACAGGATTCATCAGACACACTTTATATGTTTAATGGTGAGATCCCATTTGTACGATGAGTGTTGCAACGATGTAGAGTGTAAACTTGATGGATACAATTACAAATGATCATCTAAAAAAACATAGGTCCGGGCGACTAACATCGCCATGGGACTAGGTCAGACAATTCAACCTTTGTCTAAAAAACGTGGACAAATCGACACACAAATCTACATGACTACTACAACACTTTGTCTTAAGAAAAGCAATCCATCAACTACAACAATTTAACTACAGAATCTCTATCCCTTCCTAGAATCAAACACACAACCTCTCGCAACAACATTCTGACCAAAAACTCTCCTCTCAACTCATTCACACCTCCCGCCTAACCTAAACCACGTGACTCAGAATTCTCTCGAAACACGAGATATTTTCTCCGTGCTTGCATACAGCGATGAGTTGTGATCTACCAGACCACAACCACAGGGTTACACACAAAACAATATGTACAGAATGTTATTCTGTTACAACAGATCAAGTGTAACAGTACTTATCTTGTCACTTTTATGACTGTGGGTGAGTGACTTCTCGGGTTTATAATGTTTATACGGATTATCACATTTGCATAAGAGTTGTATGAATTTGTTACATTTTAAATCCAGTTAATTTTGATATTAATTCTTTTTCTTGTATTGGCTGCGTATTACCTTTTTAGGCAAAGGTTTTATCAAGTGGCCCAAGGAATAAATCTCTGACACATCTACATGTCACATGGACTATAACGGAATAAATTTCACGAGAATCTAAGAAGAAAGGTCCGAGCTGAAAGTTAACAAAGAGATTACACTTTGTGCTTGTACTATCTTCCTGTAACTGAGAGCTGGTGTTCTTTGCCACCGATGCTGTGGAGGCGTGGAAGCATGTTATGGCAGCTACTTTTTCTGTCCCGGAGTACAGCTAAAAAAGCTGGGGTGTGCAATGCTTCTTTATCAGGCTCCATCACCATGGGGACTATGGCGATCCCTGCCCCGTTAGTCAGGCTAGGGGTGTTACTGTGGAGTACCAACAGAGAAATGGGACAGGGTCTTGGTCAGCTGTGGCTCGCTAACCCTGACGCTAGCATATCAGCTATGGGTCACTAACTGCTTAATCAGACAGCGTTTTCACACCCCCCCCCCCCCAGAGATTACAGAAGGAAGAAGAAAAAAAGAAGTCAATGGAGACAAAACGGCGGCGTGTAGTCGATATATTTATATACGAGAAAGAAGATTCTCACAGTCAGCGTGTAGTCGATATATTTATATACGAGAAAGAAGATTCTCACAGTCAGCGTGTAGTCGATATATTTATATACGAGAAAGAAGATTCTAAGGTCAGCGTGTAGTCGATATATTTATATACGAGAAAGAAGATTCTAAGGTCAGCGTGTAGTCGATATATTTATATACGAGAAAGAAGATTCTCACAGTCAGCGTGTAGTCGATATATTTATATACGAGAAAGAAGATTCTCACAGTCAGCGTGTAGTCGATATATTTATATACGAGAAAGAAGATTCTAAGGTCAGCGTGTAGTCGATATATTTATATACGAGAAAGAAGATTCTAAGGTCAGCGTGTAGTCGATATATTTATATACGAGAAAGAAGATTCTAAGGTCAGCGTGTTACCCTACTGCCACTCACTAGTAAAGTATTTTGCAGAATAATCATCAACAGAATTGTACCAATACTTGAGGAAAAACTTCGGAAAGAGCAGGCAGGATTTAGGAAAGGAAGATCATGCATAGACCATATATTTGTACTTAGACAAATATTAGAACAGGCAAATGAGTGGCATAGCACAACATATGCATTATTCATAGACTTTGAGAAAGCCTTTGACAGTGTCAACAGAGATGCACTGTGGAAAATCCTAAGATGGCATGGCCTCCCCCATAAAATAGTTAATGTAATCAAAGCCCTATACGAGGGTTTTCAGTGCAAAGTTATCTGTGGAGAACATACCTCCAGCAGCTTTAGGGTACAAACAGGAGTGAAACAGGGATGTGTACTATCACCAACATTATTTATCTTGGCAGTAGACTGGTTAATGAAGGAGGCAACATCAGACAAACGCAGAGGATTACAATGGACCCTTAACACAGTGCTGGAGGACCTTGACTTTGCGGACGACATTTGTCTATTATCAAGCAGTCACAAAGATATGCAAGATAAAATAAACAAGTTAACCCAGAATGCAAACAACATAGGACTAAAGATCAACGTAGGAAAGACAAAATTAATGAAGCAAAATGTGAACAACAGAAATGTACTCAGAGTAGATAACAAGTTAGTGGAGGAGGTCAACGAATTTGTATACCTTGGCAGCAGAGTAGTAGAAAATGGAGACAGCACAGAGGACATCAACAGCAGACTTACTAGAGCAAACCAGGCTTTTGCAATGCTACAGAATATATGGAAATCAAATAAACTAAGCATAAATATGTAAATCAGGATATTTAAGAGTAATGTTCTAAGTGTACTACTCTATGGTAGTGAATGCTGGAAAATCACCAAAACCATAGAAAACAAGTTGAATTCTTTCCAGACTAAATGTTTACGTAGAATTAAAAAAATATTTTGGCCAAACACCATAAGAAATAACATCTTATTGGCAGAAATGCAGATGAAACCACTGACAACAATTATTGAGGAAAGACGCTGGCGATGGTTGGGACATGTGCTCAGAATGACTGACAACTCACTACCAAAAATAGCACTAAGATGGACACCACAGGGGAACAGAAGTAAGGGTAGACCAAAAGAGACATGGAGAAGAACAACAGAAAGGATGTTGAGCAATAGAGGGCTCACCTGGGCAAGAGCAGAAAAAAAGGCGAAAGACAGGCATTTGTGGAAAACCCTTGCGGAAGCCCCATGTGCCCTGGGCACTTAAAGGTTCAGAGAGAGAGAGAGAAGGTCAGCGTGTAGTCGATATATTTATATACGAGAAAGAAGATTCTAAGGTCAGCGTGTAGTCGATATATTTATATACGAGAAAGAAGATTCTAAGGTCAGCGTGTAGTCGATATATTTATATACGAGAAAGAAGATTCTAAGGTCAGCGTGTAGTCGATATATTTATATACGAGAAAGAAGATTCTCACAGTCAGCGTGTAGTCGATATATTTATATACGAGAAAGAAGATTCTCAAGTCAGTGTGTAGTCGATATATTTATATACGAGAAAGAAGATTCTCAAGTCAGCCTAAGCTGGATGTTGCTTTAAAAAAAAAGTTCATCGTAAAAAAATCAATTTCACAACTGCGGCGTGTTCAATCATCCATATTTTAAAACGTCTACAAAAATTATTTTCCAGTTTATGTTTCCCGAGCACAAATGTATAGGCGCAAGTGTTGCAAGTTCAGTTTGTTGTACTTTGTAAATGGGTTGCTAAATTATATTGGTTTTTATAGCGTGGTATAAAGTTTGCATTTGTTCCCCATCCCTGAGGTGGGAATTTGAGGGTTTAACCCTTTCTCTTTGATTGATCTCACTTTAATCGTGTCCCTGGCACTAGGCTTATAAAGTGGGTGGGGCTATGTCGTCTATCGTAACGGCAAACTGGTTGCGAGTAAATCAGGAGCCTATGCAACCAGCACTTCGAGCATGAGAATGGAGGTGCAATTTCCTGGTTGGTGGAGCAGGAAGAGTAGCATGGGATCACTGTGGCGGACTATCAAAACATACTAAGGGGAACAGAGGCATTTTTTTTCAGCAGGGAGTGGGTCCAGTTTCTAAAGGGCTCTCGTTTATCCAGTCTAACGTGGATCTACTGCCCAGGCCTTGCGGGAGTCAAAGGCAATGAGAAAGGAGACAAGCTAGCAGGTACGGCAGAGATTCAGGGTATAATCAGACTGGACATGGAGGAGATTACAAGAAGCAACTTTAGACAAACTGCTTATGAAGGACGACATCGGGTTGAAAGGGGACAATTACGTGAGAAGGATGATCAAGTTGAGGGAGCACAGAGGAAGTGGACGTTTTTCCCCCGAAAGACTTGAGTTATCACGCTGTACCTACAACCAGTGAATGACTGGTTCCGGCAGGAAATGCAAGCTTCGGTGGATGTTGGAGTGGAAGCCAGAGCACATACGGGAATCCCCGGAGTGCAAGGATGCTGGTCTCTGATTACAGATAACACCTCTCTGTAATTATTTTCCGTGCTCTGCGTTCAGCATTTTTATAGCCCTTCTTCTGCCTTCCTGATGTCAATGTTTGTCATATAGCATGACTCCATTCAACTTTACTTATTCATGATGTTTCCACATGTGGCATCACTGACTTCTTAGCACCCAGGAAAACTCGCTAGTTGTTCCGAGAGCATGATTCGCAGGAACTGAAACTAGTATAAATGTTTAAAATCCTTTATGCCCATTTTTTCACACTTCTTTTTATATTATGTACACCACTATACATATAATACAACCTAATTTAGTAACATAAGGTGAAAATGGAAATGTTAATAGATATTTAAAAATTATATATATATATATATATATGTAAGAGAAAGAAGGTATATTTCTGAAGTAAATATTCAGCTGTTTTGTTCAAAGGCGTATTGTATCTGTCTTATATAGAGGAATTGGGACGAACTCTATCTGTTTTCTCTCTTAGAAGGAGAATATAAAACAGATGGCTGAGGATAATCTTTGATTAGAAAAGAATGAGAATATATGACAGATGGCTAGGGATAATCTTTGATTAGAAAACAGCCTATATATATAGGCTCATGTAGAAAGAATGAAAGAGAACAGACAAACGAAAATGATGTATGTACAAGAGATGAAGGAAACAAGACCAAGCGGTAGACCAAGACAGAGATAGAAAGACAACATAGAAGTGGATATAAAAGAAATTGGTGTCACCAACTGCAAGAGAAGATTAGGAATAGAGAGGAATGGGGGCGAACTCTATCTGCAGCAGTGAGCCTGAATGGCTTCATTCAATCATTCATTTGAATTTCCCTTGCAGAACATTGCCTCCCTAAAAGCACTCCTGTAGGCCTCTCGGTTGTGAGCAAGACGCCCTGCTGCTGATGCATCCATTTGCAGATCATCAACGATGTCTTGCAGCCATCTTCGCCTTGGCCTTCCACTCTTTCTTTTTCCCATTATGTACCCTTCCAAGACGGTCTTCTCTAGATTATCATGACGTTTAATGTGTCCAAAATATTTAAGTTTTCTCTCTTTAATCCTCTTTAGTAGCCAACCTTCTTCAATATTAAGTTCTTGTAGTATGGATATATTTGTTCTTTATTTTTTTGTCCATGATATTTGAAGAACTCTTCTGTAGCATTTACATTCAAAGGCGTTTATGTGTTTCTCGGCTGTTTTGTTAAGTGTCCAGGTCTCACAGGCGTATGTTGCGATGGGAAAGATGCATGCCCTTAAAAATTTTATTTTTGTGGTTCTGTCTGTTCCTCTGCACAGATTCTTTAGTTGTTTTATTTTCTGACGAGCGATAGATGTCCTCCTTTTTAATTTCCCTTATTGTATCTCCATTATTAGTTAGTAGTGATCTAAGATATTCAAAACTCTCCACTTCTTCCAGTTTTTTCTCATTGATACATATTTCAGCTGCCTTGTTTGTTTTGTCATTTGTCATCAATTTAGTTTTCTTCGAATTAAGATAGAGGTTTTGCTCTTCGCTGTTCTTACAGACTGACATAATTAGTTTTTCCATTCCTTTTTGTGTTGTGGACAGTAATACTTGTATCATCAGCATATCTAATCTCTGGTATTTTATAACCTCCAATTGTTATGGCATCGTAATATTCTTTGTCTACATCTTCTCTAACACTCCTAATTATATTTTCAGTATACAAGTTAAATAAGTAAGGCGACAATATACACCCCTGACGGACCCCTTGTTTTATGTCAAACCAAGTTGTTGTTTCACCATTTATTCTTACTGCTGTTTGTTGGTCTAGATACAACAGTGTATTTAATTGTATCAAATGTGTTGAAAATTCCATTTTTCCATTATTTCACAAAGTTTCTGGTGTTGTACACAATCAAATGCCATTGAGTAGTCTATAAAGGATAAATATAGATTCACATTAAACTCTTTGCATTTCTCTAGTGTTAATCTTATATTGAATATATATCTCTTGAACCTCTTCCTTGCCTGAAACTAGCTTGGACCATATTGACTTCTTCTATTTTCTTACGAAATCTACCAATTATGATTTTAAACAGAATTTTACTAGCATGATTAATCAGGGCATCGGTTCTGTAGTTTGTGCATAATTTCAGGTTACCCTTTTTTGGCAGTGATATGAATACACTGAATGGCTTAGAAAGCTGAAGTGTGTGTATATGTGTGTGTATGTATGTATATATATATATATATATATATATATATATATGCAGTTATCGTGATATACAAGAGTAATCTAGCGGAACAAGGAGCTATTATCTAGTCTGACACATATTTATGTCTTTCTGATGCAAAACTCGTCGATTGATGTAAAGAGAATTAATGAAAGTCGATGTTGTCATGCTGTGATCGTTAACACAGAGAGAGAGAGACAGAGAGAGAGAGAGAGAACCCCAGGAGCACAATTATGGAGAACGATAATGAAATGGAGAATTCACCACAAAAATTTCTCTGCAGGATACATAAGAGCACTGCTGTTACGCGTGTACATATTTGTACAGAATGTTCGCAGAGATAGTACAATTGTATAATACCGTTTGAGCACCCATATTTGGTTTGTACATGTATTTACTGTTTATTTGTTTGGGTTTTTTTCCTCAGAAGAACTTTCAAACTCTGTTGTGAAGATCTTGAACGAAAGTAGCGTAGTTTTGATTTGCTGTTTCGAAGAGAGAATAACATTTGGCTATAAATGCTTCCAGTTTCTTGACGTGTTGTGTGTAGATTCTGAGACGGCATATTGCCCCTTCACAGAGCCATAAATTGTATATTTTTTTAAAGTGTGATAATTCGGGGGGGGGGGGAGGAGATTAATGGAGAAAACTAATTACAAATAATAATAATAAATAGAAATAATAATAAATTACAAAGAAGATAAACGTAATAAAGGTAACAGACAGAACAATCAGCCATTTGTAACATTGTATTGTTTTATTAACTTTATTCGTTCGTAGTGGCTGTGATGAGCTCATTTACTAGTATGACCAACCACTTTGCCTTTTCCTTGAGTATTTACTCTGATCGGATGTATCTGAAGAAGAACAACAACAACAACTTGTTCATTCATTTGCATGTCCCTTGCAGAACTTTACCTTCCTAACAGCACTCCTGTAGGCCTCTCGGTTGTGAGCAAGATGGCCTGCTGCTGATGCATCCATTTGCAGATCATCAACGATGTCTTGCAACCATCTTCGCCTTGGCCTTCCTCTCTTTCTTTTTTTCCATTATGTACCCTTCCAAGACAGTTTTCTCTAGATTATCATGACGTTTAATGTGTCCAAAATATTTAAGTTTTCTCTCTTTAATCCTCTTTACTAGCCAGCCTTCTTCAATATTAAGCTCTTGTAGTATGGATACATTTGTTCTTTTTTTTTGTCCATGATATTTGAAGAACTCTTCTGTGGCATTTACATTCAAAGGCATTTATGTGTTTCTCAGCTGTTTTGTTAAGTGTCCAGGTCTCACAGGCATATGTTGCGATGGGAAAGATGCATGCCCTTAAAAATCTTATTTTTGTGGTTCTGTCTGTTCCTCTTCACAGATTATTTAGTTGTTTTACTTTCTGAAGAGCGATAGATGTCCTCTTTTTAATTTACTTTCTGAAGAGCGATAGATGTCATCCTTTTAATTTCTCTTATTGTATCTCCATTATTAGTTAGTAGTGATCTAAGATATTAAAAATTCTACACTTCTTCTAGTTTTTCCTCATTGATACATATTTCAGCTGCCTTGTTTGTTTTGTCATTTGTCATCAATTTAGTTTTCTTGACATTAAGATAGAGGTTTTGCTCTTCACTATTCTTACGGACTGACATACTTAGTTTTTTCATTCCTTTTGTGTGTTGTGGGCAGTAATACTGTGTCGTCAGCATATCTAATCTCTGGTATTTCATAACCTCCAATTGTTATGGCATCGTAATATTATTTGTCTACATCTTCTCTAACATTCCTCATTATATTTTCAGTATACAAGTTAAATAAGTAATGAGACAATATTCACCACTGACAGACCCCTTGTTTTATTTCAAACCAAGTTGTTTCACCATTTATTCTTACTGCTGCTTGTTGGTCTAGATACAACAGTACAACAACTAAAAGGCCCATATTACTGTATATTAGCTTTCCGCTTTGTTTTTTGTTTGTATCATTTTTCGTACGCCCTCTGAGAATTGACAAGCTCTCTCGCTGCCTTGCAGCTAAAAGCTCCTAAAACAAGTAGGTAGGTCGTAAAGAAACCGCCAGAAAGCAAAAACATAAACTAATGTGATAGCCCCCCCCCCCCCCCCCCAGAACAGTCACACAGATATACAGTACAGAAGTCAAGTCAAAGTAAGCGACGTTAATGACGTCATAGTAGAACATCGTCCGGCAGTTCACGAGCCAAATACCGCGCCCGACTGTCATCAAACAAATGCAGTAAAATAAATGGAAATGGAGAAAGAAAATTAATATACCAGGAATGAATGAAGTGAGATGGACAGGACATGTAGGATTAATTCGGTGCAGCACACTTTCTTGCACTCAAGAACAATGCTCCCTCTAAGCTGGACATACAGAAATAGTGGCGCGCGCGAAATTTTATGTCGCGCAAATAAACAAATAAATAAATAAAAACTGCTCCCTTTTTTAATTTTTCTGATGTTATCTGTGCTATAGTAGCGTTGAAGAACCATATGAAAGCGCTAAACGTGTTTTAAGTGAGGTCTTGAATTCTTTGAATTTAAGTATTTTCTTTTTTTTTTTTTTGTTAGAAATGTAAATGTGTACTTTGTTATTTGACGTTACGAGGCAAGTTTGTGCGCGAAATTGTTTTTGAGGGCATATTTGCACATCAATTCAAAATGTTGCACGCTAACTGCAAAACCTTGGCTGAGGATAATCTTTGATTAGAAAAGAATGAGAATATATGACAGATGGCTGAGGATAATCTTTGATTAGAAAAGAATGAGAATATATGACAGATGGCTGAGGATAATCTTTTATTAGAAAAGAATGAGAATATATGATAGATGGCTGAGGATAATCTTTGATTAGAAAAGAATGAGAATATATGATAGATGGCTGAGGATAATCTTTTATTAGAAAAGGATGAAAATATATAACAGATGGCTGAGGATAATCTTTGATTAGAAAAGAATATATGACAGATGGCTGAGGATAATCTTTGATTAGAAAAGAATATATGACAGATGACCGAGGATAATCGTTGATTAGAAAAGAGGAGAATATATGACAGATGGCTAGGGATATTCTTTGATTAGAAAACAGCCTATATATATAGGCTCATGTAGAAAGAATGGAAGAGAACAGACAAACGAAAATGATGTATGTACAAGAGATGAAGGAAACAAGACCAAGCGGTAGACCAAGACAGAGATAGAAAGACAACATAGAAGAGGATATAAAAGAAATTGCTGTCACCAACTGTAAGAGAAGATTAGGAATAGAGATGAATGGGGGCGAACTCTATCTGCAGCAGTGAGCCTGAATGGCTTCATTCATTCATTTATTTGAATGTCCCTTGCAGAACATTGCCTCTCTAACAGCACTCCTGTAGACCTCTCGGTTGTGAGCAAGATACCCTGCTGCTGATGCATCCATTTGCAGATCATCAACGATGTCTTGCAGCCATCTTCGCCTTGGTCCACCTCTCTTTCTTTTTCCCATTATGTGCCATTCCAAGACGATCTTCTCTAGATTATCATGACGTTTAATGTGTCCAAAATATTTAAGTTTTCTCTCTTTAATTCTCTTTACTAGCCAGCCTTCTTCAATATTAAGTTCTTGTAGTATGGATATATTTGTTCTTTATTTTTGTGTGAAGAACTCTTCAAAGGAGGTTCAGTGAAAGATGTGCTTAGGGATCATGGTTTTTTAATAAGAAATGAAAAGGGGGAGGGGGATAATTTGTTAGAAGGGGGTAAAAAAAACCCACAGTATGATCACTGGAAACATGAAGGTTTCAAGGAATATTTTGTAGCATGGAACTATACAAAAGACTTTTAATCAGATTGATTACATTCTCATCAATAAGAGATTCCGAAACGCAATGTTAACAACAACAACAACAACAAACAAACAATCCCAGGGACTGAATGTATTTGTGATGACACTCCGCTGTGAGGCAAAAAAAATATGATGACATTCTTGCTAGAACCCATCCCACCTCCACGTCCCGTTCCCCCCCCCCCCCCCCCCCGCCTCTGCCACACCCCAAACCAATCATGTACAACAGAGGACCATGTCTAAAAATCCCTTCCCGCAAATGGAATACCCGCTGCTTGTAACACAAATTGCTTTCCTCGCGCACTCGACTCATAGGCTGTGTTACTGGTTGGTTTGGTCGAAGCTCTTCGAGGCTGGTGAACTTGATAGCATCTATTGATTCCCTCCCTTGAGAGAGATGTGAGGTCACTCGAAGCCTGGGTAGATATTTTATTTTCCTGCGACCTGCCATCAAATATATCTAGGAATAAGTGTCGAGGTAGAGACCAGATACTCAGTTAGAAAGTGTCTGAAAGCGGTAAAGTAAATTGAGCAAGCCCAGCCAAATATTGGCTCGGTTATCTTTGAAGATGAAACGCGAGTAAAAGATACAAGGGAGCTTGATTTTTGTTCCAGTGGAAAACCCATGAATAATGTAACACTTCATTTGCCAAAATAATTAGTATTTTCTGTTCTCTCTCTCTCTCTCTTCTCTCTCTCTCCTATAACACACGGATAATTAGTGTAAAAGTACGAGTATATAAAAATAGTATATAAAAAATGTCTGGGAAAGGGCAGGACAAGAACCTATGAACCTACAAATCATGTCTAGGAAATGGAGGTGGACTGGCCACACTCTGAGGAAACCAAACACCAACATAGCAAGACAGGCACTGGCATGGAATCCTCAAGAAAACAGAAAACGAGGAAGAACTAGACTTACCTGGAGAAGAGAAATTACAACAGTGCTCAGAGACAAGGGATGCACATGGAAGGGAGCAGAGAATAATTCCAAGAACAGGGATGACTTGAGAGGCTTTATCCGTGGCCTATGCTCTCAAGGGAGTGAAAGGCGATGATGATGATGATATAAAACTAAGTATATAACTATACACGAAGACACTGCAGTAAAGCTGTGATAACAACATGTATGGACTAAGAAAAAAAAGTAGGAACAGCCTTAATACTTGACGACGAAAACAACCAGCCGTCACCCGGTGGTACTGCAAATCGGGTCCACCCGTAACTAGATGTGGACCATACCCCAGGCATTCAATGTGCAGGGCGGGCCTCGAGCATCTCCTTTGTTCCAAAATAACGATCAGAGTATAGATACTACAGAGCGCAGAACTACACTTTATCTTAACCAAAAAGCCGTTTCGTGTGAACCTTAATCATACAAAAGCATACATGACTAAGAAATAGAGGAAGAAGATAAAATATAAATTCACATAAATGTTATGTAAAAAGAAAATAGGATTAAAAAAAGAATATTTTCTTTCTATACGTACGATCTACTTCGACGTAATTATCTCCCTTCTTATCAAATGCTCTCCCTTTTCTCACTGCCGTATTCAGCAGCATAAATAACACCCGGCATTTAGAGCCCGTGTATAATCTTTTCATCTTCGTCTCTTTTCATCTTCGTCTATCTAGACTATCAAAACTTAAAAACTTACCAAAAAGATAAATAAATAAATAAATAAAAGCAGAAAGGACGTCAGTGGTGAAATAGTAGGAGATACACTTCAGAAGCATAGCATGACAACCCTGTTTGACGTCAATGATAGCTGTAGAATGGATAAATCGTCAGAAAGAAGCCCCAGTGGAAATGAAAAAAAAAAGAATCCCTGACTCAACTGGGAGTCAGAGTGACGAAGTGCTTAGGGCACTGATCTCTCATGACGAAGGAGAGGGTTCGAATCCGGCCGGAGGCGTTCCCCAGGCACCCAGCTGTAGAAACTGGTACTGAATTTCTTCTGGAGCTGGGGAAGGAAAGGCGGCCAGATGTGATGCTGATCACATCACCCTCTAGTGGGCTGATCACATCACCCTCTAGTGGGCTGACCACATCATCCTCTAGTGGGCTGATCACATCACCCTCTAGTGGGCTGATCACATCATCCTCTAGTGGGCTGACCACATCACCCTCTAGTATGCTGACCACATCACACTCTAGTGTGCTGACCACATCACTCTCTTGTGTGCTAACCACATCACCCTCTAGTGGGCTGACCACATCACCCTCTAGTGTGCTAACCACATCACCCTCTAGTGGGCTGACCACATCACCCTCTAGTGGGCTGATCACATCACCCTCTAATGTGCTGACCACATCACCCTCTAGTATGCTGACCACATCACACTCTAGTGTGCTGACCACATCACTCTCTAGTGTGCTGACCACATCACCGTCTAGTGGGGTGACCACATCACTCTCTAGTGTGCTGAACACATCACCGTCTAGTGTGCTGACCACATCACCCTCTAGTGTGCTGACCACATCACCCTCTAGTGGAGTGACCACATCACCCTCTAGTGTGCTGACCACATCACCCTCTAGTGGGCTGACCACATCACACTCTAGTGTGCTGACCACATCACCCTCTAGTGTGCTGACCACATCACCCTCTACTGTGCTGACAGGTCAAGGAAAATATGGGTCTCTAAGGCATGACAGGGTTACCTTTACCTGCCTGCATGCCTGTCTGCCTGCCTGCCTACCTATTTACCTACCTGACTCTATGGAAATTTGTAGAATTTCCGTCGGATACATGAACTGGACTGAATTTTTTTCTGTCATGAATTGCTTGTGCACACTCATTTCAGATAAATAAATAACCCACTGATTAATAAGAAAATAAAGGAGCAAAAAGATTCGGATAGTTTCCATGTTTCTTTAACGTGCTGTCACATTCTTAATATCAAGTACTGAGTATATATTTCCTTTTTCATACCTGTTCAACGACAGCGTGACTTTATCGAGTTTTCCTTCTTAAAATAAGTACGTAACTGAAATAAGTACGTAACTGAAATAAGTACGTAACTGAAATAAGAACGTAATAAAAGAGAAATCAAAGCAGGCGATACTGAGCCCTGCCGTCAGTTTCAGGCAAATGTTCATTTATTTGCTCTCCCGTGTGAAATATGGCTTGAAAATATTAATAATGATTTCAAAGAATTTCTTAACTTCAAAACAAGCAAACAAAAGCTGGATAAGAGTTAAGTTACCAGAATGTTTATTATCTTATTACATGTGTTGCCAAACTTCCTTTTAAGTTATTAAGTTTTTATTGAAAAATATAGCAAAAAAAAAAAAAAAAATACTTTTGTTCTTAGAGCTGGGACACAGAAAGAGTTTATGATGGAAAAAAAAACGGGAGTGAACACAGAAATAATTTATGACGGAAAAAACGGGAGTGAACACAGAAATAATTTATAATGGAGAAAACGGGAGTGAACACAGAAATAATTTATAATGGAGAAAACGTGAGTGAACACAGAAATAATTTATAATGGAAAAAACGGGAGTGAACACAGAAATAATTTATGATGGAAAAAACGGGAGTGAATACAGAAATAATTTATAATGGAAAAAACGGGAGTGAACACAGAAATAATTTATGATGGAAAAAAACGGGAGTGAACACAGAAATAATTTATGATGGAGAAAACGGGAGTGAACACAGAAATAATTTATGATGGAAAAAACGGGAGTGAACACAGAAATAATTTATAATGGAAAAAAACGGGAGTGAACACAGAAATAATTTATAATAGAGAAAACGGGGGTGAACACAGAAAGAGTTTATGAGATTGAAAAACGGGAGTGAACACAGAAATAATTTATAATGGAGAAAACGGGAGTGAACACAGAAATAATTTATGATGGAGAAAACGGGGATGAACACAGAAAGAGTTTATGATTGAAAAACGGGAGTGAACACAGAAATAGTTTATGATGGAAAAAACGGGAGTGAACACAGAAATAATTTATAATGGAGAAAACGGGAGTGAACACAGAAAGAGTTTATGAGATTGAAAAACGGGAGTGAACACAGAAAGAGTTTATGATGGAAAAACGGGAGTGAACACAGAAAGAGTTTATGAGATTGAAAAACGGGAGTGAACACAGAAAGAGTTTATGATGGAAAAACGGGAGTGACGATAATGTCTCATTTGGCAGCCAGCGACCTATACCTGACATGCTGGTGTCAGACTTAGCGAACCATAGCTGACCAAGACCCTATCCCACCTCTCCGTTGGTACCACCAGTAACTGGCATAGCTTGTCTAACGGGGCAGGGATCGCAGTAGTCCCCATGGGTGTGGAGCCTGCTAAAGAATCTTTGCATACCACCTGCTCTTTATCGCCACTCAGGGACTGAAAAAATAGCCACCGTAACCCGCTCCCAATCCGATACAGTGTTGTGCCTCAACGTCTTCACCGCATCGGCTACAAAGAACACCAGCTCCCAGTTCCAGACAGAAGAAGAAGAAGAAGAAGAAGAAGAATTATGTAACATTTTTGAAGTAAAAGAAGACATATTGTCCACAAGTAAAGTGATGAAATTTTAAAAAAAAAAAAGAAGTGGCCATGAACCTGCCCTCTAACCCTGGACGCAAAGTTAACTTTAGAAACAACTGATGAAAGTGATATCAGTATATCCTGAACGTTTGAGAATGCAGGAACGCAGAGATAAATTCACCAGGAAAGAAGACAGGAAGAAAAACTAAGACCGGTATAACCAAACAATGAACAGTAAGAGGCCGATGTATGCAGAGAATAAGAGTTGCTCAGATAGCAATCTTACCTAAGAATTCTAGACGTGGAAGTCCAACGTCCCAGAGATATATTGCCAGTTCTTTTTTTCATTTTACTTAAAATCATTTGTATAAGAAGGGCCTCCTAGAGCGAAGTTTGTAAGGCGGTGCAAGCCTCTTCCCTTATCTCACCCACCAAAGCTTTCTCTATTGATTATCCCTGCCATTTTTTTTTTCATCCATTGCAAACCCTCCTTGAAGCATCCAGATCTGCCAAAAAAAAAGAGGAAAAGGGGGGGGGGCCTCTGGTGTCGAATCGATGAACCAGCTCTACTCCCACCCCAGCTGTGTGCCAGTGCTTTACTTTTTTTTCAACTGGTGATAAATATTATGACCTTATTGATGTTTATTGATGTTGGTTTCTTGTTAGATAATGGTGTGAATCGGCATCGTTGCCAAGAATGAAGGAGTTGGGGGTGAAACTTGGGGTTGCGAGAAATTAACGATTTATCAAAAGAAAAAAAAAAACCAACTCCAGACGGATGGTCCAATCAACCGACGGGTGTGATAGGTTACTGTACGCTGAAAGAGATGCTGAAGAGGAGATAGGATCACGCATGAATGTATCCGCAGTGCATGAAAAATGGTTCTTTCGTCCTTACCAACCAACCAACCAACCAACCAACCAACCAACCAACCAACCAACCAACCAACCAACCAAACCAACTAACCAACCAACCAACAAACAGACCAACTAACTAACCAACAAACTAACTAACTAACCAACCAACAAACAAACAAACTAACCAATCAACCAACAAACAAACAAACTAACCAACAAACAAAATTAGTGACAAGTCCTTGTCTCTCATAATTTCATAGGACAGCTTAATGGATCAATATTCTCACAGCTAATTGCGATGAGTCTTCCTAGCTGGCTCCACCAAGTCATCGTATCTATCCCTCGTCGCACTAATGGTATCACATTCTGATCCTAGAGAGATTCTCCAAGGGGTGACAATAGAGTCTTTGGTGAATCTGGTTCGCAAAACCTTGGCAGACATCTCTGCTCACATGATGCATAGCGTTAATGAAAGCTGAACTCTCCTTCTAAACAGTACGGCATTATAAGTTTATTCTCATTGTTACTGATTTCATCAAAACACACAAAGATTCCACTTTCTTTTTTTTTAATACAAGACTCAAAATAACCGAAAACTGGCACAGATGCGACATTTAAATCTATGAATGTCATCTACAGATGTCACTACTGCGGCGTTATTCAAGGTAAGAACTCTGCAAGCCCTAAACACTGACTTGTATGGGGATAGTGAGTTTTCTAAAAGAAGCGGGGAGATCGGAATGCCATACTCCGGAGACATGCTGGATGTTTTTCTGACTTGGCCCAGCAAAAGGCAATGGTGCCGACGAGGTAGGACATACAACCACATTTTGGGGAGATGCACGCTTTCGTTGTCAGTAAGTGGAATCTCTACCTTCGTTGTTGTTGTTTTAATATACAGACACCCAACGGGTGCCCACTAGGTAATTTTGGAAATCTCGTTAGAGAGATCAACCAACCGAGGGCATTCTCCTGTTTTTTAAGTGAACTTTTATTCTCTTTGTCAGAAAGTACATTCTTTATCTTATTTTTTTTTCTTTTCATTGTTCCCGGGTGAATTACTTCCCTTAGTTTTTCAGTAAACTCCTTCCCGTCTTTGTCACTACTTCTTTACACTGTGACGGGCATCATTTAACAACGTTATAGAAACAACACTGTTATACGTGTGTGTGTGTGTGTGTTCATTTGTTTGTTTGTTCCATTTAAAAGGCTTTTAAAATAATATATTTCACGCAGAATACAGTAAACATGTTCCCTTCCCTTCCCCTTTCCAAGAGATATTTGTCCACGTGGTCAGACCATAACTCCATGTTATGATTATATTGCCCTTATTTTTTCTTTCTCTGTTCACATGCCGACATTTTTATTTTGTTCTGAAGAATGCAGAACTACAAAATGTTGTTGTCTGCAGTTAATGTTTGTGATGATCTTGAAGCACAAAGTGCTGTGTCGGACGGCGAGCGATCTACTTGACGACTGCCGCCTGGAAACCAGGGGAAGTAATCTTCTCAGCAAACTCCACCACACCTTGGGTTACTAGAGGGTGGGGGTGGGGGGGGGGAGAAGACAACCCTACAAGTTGAAAGAGACCCCCCCTCTCCCCGTCCCCCACTCGAAAAGTTGGGTAGCTTTTTTTTCGGGTTTTTTTTTTGGTCGGAGGAGGGGAGGGGGGGGGAATCCCAAATTCATCATAATAGGTTTTTTAAAACCTTTTTTACTATTACCCCCCCCCCCCCTGTAGATTGCTCCATACGTTCCCATCGCATTTTCACCACACTGTCGAAATCATCATCATTCATTCATTCCATCCATTTTAGGTAACATTAAGACTTTTATGTCCAGAACTTCTACTTTAAGTACAGGTATCTAGAAACAAAACAGCTGAAGGAAAACTGGAACCTAATAATTAAAAAGAAAAGAAGTTGAAAAGGGGGTCGAATCCTGTACCCGCTAAGTCGAATCGGGGTTGGGGGGGGGGGCACGGATACCATCAGTTAAGAATCCCTGACATAAATGATTCACATGAATTAAATCATAGTTTTAAGTAGAAATTCCTTCTGTTTGTGATCTTAATATAACGCATACGCTGGAATGTCTTGAAGCCCTCCCCCAACACACACACACGCAACCGTGTTACCACTCTACAACAATCGTAGTTACTCCCCCCTTATTTACACACGGTCCCCGAGTACTTGTCATATGGTCAGACATCGCATAGTCTAACCATCAAACACCTTCCTTCCAGACGTTAGTATTTGTTAAAATACAGGAAAGAAAGGGAAGAGCGCCAGAAGTAAATATACAATAACTGTGAGAAACTAGGAGCCGAGGACACTAATGGACCCAGAAAATCACACGCTCTAAACACTTCTTATCTTATATCTTATATCCTTCCCGTGCCGTTAAACGTCACATAGGGCTCGCAAAGTAGTTCCCCAATTTTTCCTGTCTTCAGCGAGTCTTTCAACCTCATCAAGGGATTTTATGGCTGTTAATTTAGCCTCTCTTAATAACGTCCTCTTCAGAGTTTCACATGGTCTGCCTCTTTTTCTTTGGCCTGTTGTGTTCCACTTGATTAGCTTGTTTTGGGATTCTCTGATCATTTCTTCTCATCAAGTGACCAATATATGTCCATCTCCTTTTCCTCATCACCCATGAGACTAGTTGTTGTTCAGTCATCTGTCTCTAGTCAACTCGCTCTAAACACTACTTTTACTGAATCAACTATCCTGGTTAGATTAATTAAACTAAAAAAAAGGGGGCGGGGGGGGGGGGTGAGGGGACTTCTGAATGGTTACCAAACAGAGCAGCCATGTTGCTGGCACGCATGTGAAAAAACATTTATAAACCTTTTTATAAGACTACATTTGATTATCTCTTTCTGTTCTCAAACTTTCAGGTGCCGATGGTCTAGGAAATACGGGCCTAACATATCTGTACCCCCAATTTGCCTGAATGGCATAGAAACTGGGTGGGGGTTACCTTTGTGTTCTCAGACGAATGAAAGTTAATATGTTTTTGTAACGATGACCATACAGTTAGTCCCCAGACTATATTGCTCCAGTTTATGTATCACACGTTTATGTATCTCAAGATCCGTATTCTACATAAGCATGCATTCACATTGCAACTTTGGACTGAATATGAAACACACTTTAACTTTCAACAGAATATGAACCACACTTTAACTTTCAACAGAATATGAACCACACTTTAACTTTGGTTTCAGCATGAAACGAGTGCTCCAAAGTAAAGGTCAATGTAGGTTTGTGATGCCGTTATATAACGTGTATGAAGATCAGATCGTCAAAAGGAAAGACACTGAAAAACAAAACTGGAGGGAAAAAAGCACCAAAACAAACCCCCGTTTTTTTAAAATGTATGCTTAAGAAGGCATGGTAAACAATGAAATGAATAAATACAATAGGAAAAAAAAAGAGTCCATCATCTGTGACGAAGTTGGACTTGTATAAAGATTTTACATAACAATAATATCCAAACTGGAGGGACATTATATAAAGCAGAATTCTCTGTGATTCTATCTTCTGCTCGTCTATGTTTAGAATCTAAACTGTAGATGTAAGCTTGTTGCTTATTGTTACTCATCTCTGTCAGTTTCACTATTGCCCACTGTACCAATAATCTTTCTTACATTACTGTTAGCTTTTATCTCATTTCTGTTTTGCGCCCGTTTTGTTATTCACTTCGCAAACTTGCTCCCAGATAAGTTCATCCGCTCTCAGTGGCAATATTAATACAGAAACAGCAACTTTATAATATGAAGTGATTTTAATGATGCACGGGGTGACGATGAGTCGATGAGCGGTATGACGAGGACGACAAGGCATCAACAAACTCCGTGAACACACAAGACTGGACGTCATTTACAATTCCACGACATAAAATATGTTCCCGGCAGACGTTTGTCGCCATCAGAACATCCTACCACACACTGTTCTACAACTTTCCCCTAACGAGTATATTTCTATCTACGTCTTGCCCAGACAATACGCACAACACAACTGTCCCTCAGTCATATGATTTCTCTCTCCCCTGACCTTTCTTTGCCATACCTTATCCGTGACCCATGAATCGCACGTGAAAATTGAGACAACGCGAGTGGACCCTACTCACAAACAGCTGGCTGCCTTAGAAGATAACTCTTTTTATATTAATTGCTCCAATTCTCAGATGAGTTATCTATCTTCTATTCTAACATTCTATATACTGTTATATATAGTCAATCTTCCCTAGGGAGATGGGACATGATGATGATCAAAAGTTGTGAATTAATTTTTTTTTCCTCTTTCATTTTGGTTTCCTATCATCCCACCCTTCAAACAATAGCACCACACACTTTCATCTTGACTTCGTTATTATTATTATTATAATTATTATTATTAGTAGTAGTAGTAGTAATAGAAAGAATATGTATGCACAAGAGATGAAAGAAACAAGACCAAGGGTTAGACCAAGACAGAGATGGAAAAACAACATAGAAGAGGATATAAAAGAAATTGGTGTCACCAACTGGAGAGAGATTAGGAATAGAGAGGAATGGAAGTGACCTTTATCTGCAGCAATGACCCTTAATGGCTTTGAAAGCAGAAGAAGAAGAAGAGGAAGAAGAAGTAGTAGTAGTAGTAATAATAATAGTAGTAGTAGTAGTAGTAGTAGTAGTAGTAGTAGTAGTAGTAGTAGTAGATGTTGTTGTATCAACATTAAGTACAGTATTCATGATGTTTTCAGGCCTTGCGTGGCAGATACCAGTGGTACTAACACACGCACAGCTAACCACTCAAACTGTCCAAGAGTCGGCCAGCCTCCAGCATGTTCCATAAACACATGTAACTCATTTGTTTTCATCAATTTCTTTTTTTTTTTTTTTTTGCTTTTTTAAAAAAAAATTGTCATTGCATCTATTTATAAATAAACAAAAGCAATAGCTATTATGGATTGTTCCTCTAAATAATGTGTGTGTGTTGTGGACATACTATGTACATTGTTTACTTGTAGAGAATGTGTCATGCTGTTTATAGAAATCTGTCAAATTAGTTTTATCATTCATTCATTCATTTGCACGTCCTTTGCGGAACTTTGCCTCCTTAACAGCACTCCTGTAGGCCTCTCGGTTGTGAGCAAGATGGCCAGCTGCTGATGCAACCAATTGCAGATTCTCAACAATGTCTTGCAGCCATCTTCGCCTTGGTCTTCCTCTCTTTCTTGTTCCCATTATGTACCCTTCCAAGACGATCTTCTCTAGATTATCATGACATTTAATTTGTCCAAAAAATTTACGTTTTCTCTCTTTAATCCTCTTTACTAGCCAGCCTTCTTCAATATTAAGTTCTTGTAGTATAGATATATTTTTTTCTTTTTTTTTTGTCCATGATGTTTGAAGAACTCTTCTGTAGCATTTATATTCAAAGGCATTTAAGTTTTATCAAAGAACTGGAAAACAAAGAATCAGAAACTAAAGCGTCCTTGTAACTGAGTTTATAACTTGAAATCAGGGACATTCCCTTACCATCACTGCTAGATGGTGGAAATGACTGGGATGTGATAGCGGACCTACCAGGAAGAAGAGAATACCCGACTGTCATCAAAAACACAGGAATGCGACCGGACATTGTAGTGTACTCCATAGGAAAACATGAACTAAATAATGATCGAGCTTACGGTTCCGTAAGAAACAAGAATAAAGGAGCAACATCTATTCAAATGTGAGAAGTACAATGACCTGGTCAAGCAACTGAGGCAGGATTCAGGGCAAAAGTGATAGCTGTAGAAGTGGGAGCGAGAGGATTCTTAGCAACATCAGCATACGACCCTATGTAAGTAACTGGGCATAAAGGGACAAGCAAGAGCAATGAAAAGCCTTTCAGAAACAGCAGAAAATGCTTTATGCTGGCTGTGAAGTATGCGAAACAAGCATTGAGAACATAAATAATTTCGTTTGTCACAACCAATACCAGACCTAAGTAGCTAAATCGCTAAAGACGCACTTCAAAGTGCAGTTCCAACTGGAAGATAATGCGTTCAATCCCGGGACAAAAAAAATGCAACTCACAAGACCTCTGGGAGTCATGACCCATAGGGACCCACCCCCCTTAGAGTGTCAGGAGTTTAATAGGGCCGAAACACTTGTCTGAAATAAGGGGGGGGGGGGGTACTTCTTCTGATGATCTGAAGGAGTTGTGTTGCTTTTCCGCTCTCTACAGTAGAGAGTTTCCTGCATATGAGTTTATAACTTGTAACATACTGAGGGTGCAGCTGTGAATGGTCTGTGAAGAAATGTAACGCCCCAAAAATGATTCATTCATTCATTTATTTGCATGCCTCTCGGTTGTGAGCAAGATGGCCTTGCAGATCATCAACGATGTCTTGCAGCCATCTTTGCCTTGATCTTCCTCTCTTTCTTTTTCCCATTATGTACCCTTCCAAGACGGTCTTCTCTAGATTATATAAAAAAAAATGATACATGTTAAAAAAACCTCAGAAACAGAAAAGCACTTTCTCAGAAACAGAAAAGCTAGAGAGTTAACAAATCATCTTACATGTTTTTGGCAAAGAGTCACCAGTCATCAGGAGAACATGTCCCAATCATCACCAGCGATAAACGAAGTCAGTGATTGGAATCTGCATCCCTGCCAACAAGATGTTAATTCTTATGGTATTTGGTCAGAATATCCCTCTAATCCTACGTCAGCATTCAGTCTGGAAGGAATTTAATTTGCTTTCTATAGTTCTGGTGCTTTTCCAGCATTCACTTTTGTAGAGTAGCACATTTAGAAGAATGCCATTAGTGCATAAAAATAGTGAAATCCCCGAGTTAAAGAAAATATATGAAACACGAGGCAAATGTCCATAACCACAACAGAAGATCTATATAAACTGGGCAGATTTCATTTGTCTTCAACAGAAATGCACCTGGGATCAGTGATTTTCAAACTTTCTATGATAAATCCTCTTCTTTTTTTTTTTTAAACATGGGTGTCAAAAGAGAGTGAAATGAGCATGCAGTAAACAGTATCATCAAATGATCAAGAAAAGATGATGGGTATATGTGGGGCCACGTGATGAGAAGAAATAGAGAATCACAAAGCAAGCCGTCAGATAGGAAACTTCTGGAAAAACGGAAAAGATGCCGACCTCAAGAGACTCTAAAGAGAACACTGACCAGAGAGGCTAAAACAGTAGGCGTCAAATCCCTTGATGAGGCTGGGAAGTTCACAGAGAACACAAACACACTGGGAGCCCTATGTGACGCATGATGGCACGGGAAGGATGTTAAGTCACATATATTATAAATTTATGCAAAAAAAAAAAACAAACTTGTAACGTGCAAAATGTCCTTCTGTGTTCACGCTGAGACTTAAAGATAGCCACAATAGTCTAATCCACTTCAATCTTTGCACTTTATGTTATTCACTGTACTGACGGCACAGCAGAGATAGTGAAATTACCAATCAACCAAATTATCATTTGCAAACACAACACATTACAACATAAATAACAACAATGAAAAAAAAAACAGAATTACATTTACGAGAGAAAACCATCTATTTCAAACAATAAGAAAGACTGAACTAACAGAAACTACTGATCTTTAATTAAATATCAATAATACAAAATACACGTTCACCATGGACAACATGTACAAGACAGCCAGCTGTTTTTATTATATATGCTCACATTTATAGGAGAGAAATGTACAATTTAACCTTGTATATAAACATTACCTAGAGGGGAAGGGGGATAATCTAATGGCTTCTCCTTCACTTCTGGACCAATCAGGTTAAGAAGAACATTTAAAAACAAAAAAAGTTTACTGATACTGAAGGTGCATTTTGTAACTTCCTAATAGGTAAACATTTGATGTATTTTTATTTATTTATTCTAATTTTTTGTAATGAGAAGCTAGTGTAAGAAAACAGTTAATACAGGAATCTACGAGACCCTTGAAAGAAAACACAGAGAGAGAAATGTTTAAAATTTCGATTAGGAAGACAAATGAAACAAACAAAACAAAGCAATACTTATTCTAGAAATTCTATGACTCAATTCTGTATTAATCTTTGTTAGGATTGTTAGGGTGAACAAGACTATAAATGAAAGGTGAGAGAAACACACAACATGTGAAATAATTACTATGACTGTATAGCAAACACATGATGTATAACTTACATAGTGTGAGAAATAGATAGCAAGTATTGTAGACAGCGAGAGAAACAGATGGAAGAGTGCTCATGCACTGAAATGAACTAATATTTTATATGGTAAGAAAATGATGTATAACTTACATAGTGTGAGAAACTGATGCAACTACATTCAGAGTCAGTACTAACTGGTTATAACTTTATGATGAACCTAATCTTACATCCTTCCCATGCTGTTAAATGTCACACAGGGCTTGGAAGGTAGTTTGCCAAGGTTTCCTGTTTTTAGTGAGCTTTTCAATCTCATCAAAGGACTTCATGCCTACTAATTTGCCCTCTCTTAACAATGTCCTTTTAACAGCCTCACTTGGTCAACCTGTATTTCTTCGGCCTGTTGTGTTCCACGTGTTAGCTTGTTTTGGGATTCTCTGATTGTTTCTTCTCATCACATGACCAACATACGTCCATTTCCTTTTTTTTCTGATCACCCATGTGACAGGTTGTTGTTCACTCATGATGAACCTAATCTAATGAAATAAATGTGGATAAAAATATATGTGGATCACCTGCTGGAACTTGAACAAAGTACAAAGAAACAGCTTGTTTAGAAACATCCAGGTGCTGTGGAGGACGAGAGAGAAGGAGAAAGAACTTCACATGTTAAAAACAGAAATCATTGGAGAAAACTAAGAGAAGACAAAAAAACAGAAATCATTGGAAAAAACTAAGAGAAGACAAAAAAAAAAAACAGAAATCATTGGAGAAAGCTAAGAGAAGACAAAAAAAACAAAAATCATTAGAGAAAACTAAGAGAAGACAAAAAAAAACAGAAATCATTGGAGAAAACTAAGAGAAGACAAAAAACAAAAATCATTAGAGAAAACTAAGAGAAGACAAAAAAAAAAACAGAAATCATTGGAGAAAACTAAGAGAAGACAAAAAACAAAAATCATTAGAGAAAACTAAGAGAAGACAAAAAAAAAACAGAAATCATTGGAGAAAGCTAAGAGAAGACAAAAAAACAGAAATCAATGGAGAAAACTAAAAGAAGACAAAAAAAAAAACAGAAACAAAGAAAAATGACAAACAAAATCAGAATTTTGGAGGAGGAGGGGGGGGGGGGGTGGACTCAGAGCAAGCAAGAAATACTGAAGAAATATGACAAATAAAATATCAAGCACAGCCATCTATGACAGCTGAGGAGTAAGTAGCACACACTCAGCAAATTTAACATCCTGTATACATGTGAGCACATCATTCATTAATCTTCTGCACCAAGCTGAATAAGAGTGAGTAACAAAGCCTGATAAACTATTACAATGCCGATCCTGCCAAAATCTTCCAGAACTGAATACCAGCACATCAAGCCAGAGGTGAAACAGATATGGGAACAGATAAGACTGGGTTTCTTTTTTTTTTGAAGGGGTGGGGGTTCCCAGGCTAGTATTTAAAAAGGCTTCTGGATTTCTCACAATCTGCTTTAGCTGAAATTTTTGTCAAGTCTTCATAAGAAGACCTACTAGATCTGCAACTAAGACATGTCGACAACAATGATCTATCCTACTTACATTTACATTCTGATATAAGGGAAAAAAAATTACAAGAATGTACATAATTACAATTGCTTTTCACATAAGGCAATAACATACATACTATTTGAAATCCCAAAATTAATTACAAGACAAAAGAAAAAAAAATCATTGCACATAAAGAAGACATCAGAGCTAGAGAGAAAAAAATGCTAGTACTCAACAGCAAAGAGAAATATTTATTTCAAAAATATATATGACAATTTTTAAACAAGGACACACAGTGACTGATGATAATAACTATATATATATACTAGTATGTTTAAATAAGAATGGATTTAGATGCACTGGATTCTTCATCAAAGAACCGAATTTATCTTTCATTCACTGCAAATGCCTTAGAGGCACCACAGTTATGCAATGCCTGCGTAGGGCTCTAACAATACAGAAGGGCACAGAAGAGGAAATATATTCACTCACAACGTATCAGCAGAAAGCAGGGATCTTGCTGCTTGTGATTCCTGGCACAACACTCTGCTGAATTTACAGAAATGACTGTCTCACACTACTCTAAACCACTTCTTCCTCAGATAATGTTTTAGTCTTGCTCTGTCGTGAATAACAAGATGTCAACTTTCTGGATATGAATGAGAGCAAAAAAAAAAAAAAAAACCCATAACACATGAGGTAGACATGTGGATAAAATGTGTATAGTTAAAAATAATGCATGTACGCACATGTTTCAGATGATGATGGAAATAGGTCTTAAAATGTACACCTGCACAGATGACTAGATACAAACAAATCTTTTACAATTTTATCACTACTGAAATCTTTAAAACAAAACAAACAAAAAAAGCAAAAAATTCTTGGAATTTCAGACTAGACAAAATAACTGGTGGAAGTTCTATGCCCTATGATGTGTTTATCTAGAAGTGAGTTTTCCATTGCTGAGCTCATGCCTCCTTGAGGCTTTGTTCCCACCACATTACAAACAGAACAAAACATTTACATTCATATCTCACATCCACTTTGGCACATAAAAGAAACCTACACACAGAAAAACCATAAAAAAAAAACATTTTGTATAAAAAAAAGCTATATAAAGTTATGTAAAGCAGCATAAAATCCACGAAAATATGACTATAAAACTGTCATAATTCCAGACTGATGTGTGTCTGACAGACTATGCAGAGCATTTTTCCCACACACACAAATCTACTTTCACCAGTTTTCTAGTCTGAGAAGTATTCTGATTCTCCATTAATGTATTTCTTCCGTGACAAGATTCATTCAAACATTCCAGGCCAACAAGAGCCTGAAACAGCAAATTAAGGCAATACTGACAGGTCAAAGTTTTCCCCCTAACCCTGTGCAGGGACACACACTGTAGAGAGCTGGGCTGTTACACATTAAATGTAATCAGGGTCTGCACAGAATGTGTCTCTTACATTATGTGATATCTTGCTAGTGTTTGTAAATGTTACATACAACCTGTGCCTTTGACACTTTCACTGTTGAACGTAAATTGTTTAAATATGACTGAACACTGCTTGTTTTTTTTTAAATACATACCTGACTGCCAACAAAAAGTCACTTAACTTGACTGGTAACAGAATCTAAATGGCTACTGATTAGTTCTGCAAATTTTACCTACTCAACTTGACTGGTAACAGAATCTAAATGGCTATTGATTAGTTTGGCAAATGTTACCTACTTAACTTGGCTGGTAACAGAATCTAAATGGCTACTGATTAGTTTGGCAAATTTTATCTGCTTAACTTGGCTGGTAACAGAATCTAAATGGCTATTGATTAGTTTGGCAAATGTTACCTACTTAACTTGGCTGGTAACAGAATCTAAATGGCTACTGATTAGTTTGGAAATTTTATCTGCTTAACTTGGCTGGTAACAGAATCTAAATGGCTATTGATTAGTTTGGCAAATTTTACCTACTTAACTTGGCTGGTAACAGAATCTAAATGGCTATTGATTAGTTTGGCAAATTTTACCTACTTAACTTGGCTGGTAACAGAATTTAAATGGCTGTTGAGTGGTCTGGTAAATTTTTACCTCCAGTTAAACAACATTAATTTTATTGTATTTACAGCATATGAGCTAAATATCACTTTTTTTTCCTCAAATCTGATTCCTTTAAGTATTTTTTTTGTAACTTCTTGCAAGGGGAAGCTTGCTAAGTGATATTTCAAGGTAAATGGATGCTTTATTCAGCCCAAATTCTTCTGTGGAACATCCTAGCAGGTACTTGAGCATCTTACACTTTATACAACACACACATACCTCTCATATACTGTATTATGTTATACTGAGATAACTAAATGTTCATAGTGAGAATATCATTATTAACACTGCTGACTAGATACAATGTGCTTCAGTACAATGTGGACCCATATACAATATGGACAGCCTGTGGACCACAATGTATCTTCAGATAATGATGCTTTCAAGACATCTTACTGTAGGCTACTTAGTTAAACTTCAAGTTACCAACAGGGTTCAAACTCAAATGGCCTAATCTGCAATGTTTTGCCACCCTTGCCTACACTTTGTACTTGCTGTCATGTAAGTAGTTTTGCAGAGTAAGATGATAAACAGAGGCCACCATGTGACATGGATTGTTTGTTTAAATAGCAGAAATAGGCCACCATGTGAAATGGGTTGTTTTGTTTAAACAGCAGAATGGGTTCCACCTTACAAAGCAGCCTCATGTACAATATGGTCAAAATGTCTGAACCCAAAGGAACTTGCTATATTAAATAATTAGTGTATAAAAAACATTCAAAACAAGATTACTTGCTGCATAACAACTTACAAGTTACCATATACTCTGAGACACACTGTATATTATCTGTATTCCAATATTCATAGATTTATATTAACTATTTCATGATCCAGGAAAATAGCCACAAAATAGTTGTACTCATATTTTTTTTTTCTCCCCAAACTTCATTTAGCACCCATTAATCAAACAATATTTGTACATTTTCTGAGCACAGACTCTATAAGTGAGCCAACTTTATTTCTTAAAATTCCTGTTATGACTTTCCAGTATGAACTATGAGCTGCGTAAAGCACCTGATGCAGTGGTAAAGTGTGTGGACAAGCTTAATGAGTGAAAAAACAATTTTTTCATTACACGAAGCTAACAGTTTTTAAACAAAAAATATTTTCACTGAGATTACATACAGTTTAAAATAATGTGAGTTCCTGATTAGACAACTTACACACCGCAATGTTAAATCGTATGGAAAATTGGTGACTTCTTAGTACTGAAACTTTAAAAAAAAAATAATGATACACTGTTCTGTATACTAGAAAAATCCAGTTAGTACAATGGGTTCTCCCTGCACTATATATCTGATTGATAAACTAAAGAACATGTTTATTACAGAATTCCAAACAAAAACTGACTCCTTAGAATATGAAAAAAAAAAACCATCTTATTTCAGAAAAAATGGATTCACTTTATTTCTGAATGCCTGTGCTGTTAACTCTTTCTGTGCCTTATGCCAGTATACTGCCACATGTTTCGTTTCATATAGCTGCAATTCACATTTTGGTTCGCATGTTAACTGCGGATGTCCTTTTTCAAAATGGCAGAAGAGTGCTTAGTTACAATTAATTCGAGCATGTAAATTGAAGTTTGTGACTGAGAAATTTCAATTTTTGGTGATGTAGATAGAGATATGGACATGCCCCTGACCAGACCACAGTTCTTGAATGTATCCCAAGTAGATCTAGACAAATTAGACGACTAGAGAGGTAGTTAGAAGGTTATTTCAGACATTATTTTAGCGAGAATGCAACATAACAAAACAAGACAACTTCAATAGGTAGTTCTATGCATCTCAGATGGTAAGTATTCTAGATCTAGAGGTACCCGATGGTAAGTAGGACAGAATTATTGTCTAAAAACATCACATTACTTCTTTTTTCCTAAAAAACTCTGCATTTATGAAATCTTCATACATTTTATATTTTGAAACTTAATAAGAACATGGAAGTACAAGGAAATACAGTGTTTCATTCACTTTTACAAATATACTCCTATACATATCAAGACCCGTGCTTTTACTCCGGCACCCAAATGAACCTCCGCATTTTGTCCCCCCGGCATGGAAAGAGTTAATACCAGCAGAAACATATTTGCAATGATTACACTGCTAGGTCTGTACACTATCAGCAATGACTACCTGTTATTTCCCATTACATCACTGAGAGGAAATCACCTCCTATTAACTGTCCCATATATCTCAAACATAATACAGGACAGTGAGGACAACACTGTTGCAAGTGACTATACACAAATGCAAAACTTGGACATGGCATTATCAAGTCAGTCTGTACAAACCACACATTTTACAGTGGCAGAAGCAATGAGAAAAGTAAATGTTTTAGGCCTCAAAATAATAATCATAATGCCATATGTTTTCAGTATAACTGCCAAAAAAATAATCTAAATGCAATACAAACCACTTAAAGTACTACATGAAATAAACTATACAAATATAACCCGTAAATACTGTAAAACAACAACAACAAAAAAATATCCTGAAACTGCTTGAAAGCATTTACAAACACAAGTGAAACAACTTTTCTGCCAAACATGCAACGAAGTAAGGATACATTTGGTCAGTGAAGCAACAAACAGACCCTAACCAATCAAACCTTCATCTGCACAATGTGGTAGTTACAGAACACGGACAGTTAGAAGTTAACATTAATATTTTTAACAATTCATGCTGGTGCTCTGGGCTAACCACCAAGACTTAGTTGGTGTTTACAATGTGCAAAACTGAGCTCATGGCTTGCAATGGCAGCTCTGTAAGTAAAAAAAAAAACAAACATACAAACAAAAACTCAAAGGTATGTATAATATCAAACGGCCTCAGATTCTGGATAAAGTCGCACAATCTTGAGACTGGGCTAAACTTTATTCTTCCACAAAAAAAAAAAACAAAAACAAAACATCAAGTTCACAAAGTGAAGGTGACACAATGTGAATTCTGATGAATCAGCACAGTCACAATACAAGTATGTGCCTATATATCTCTCTATAATTCATCCCTAGTTCAGATGCTGATAATAATTTACAACCACAATTTATCAGCCGCAATTTAAATCCCAGTCAATATATTTGTATTATCTGAGATTAATCCTCCATCTACATATTGCCTATGATTAATTCCCCTCTAAACTCATATACCATGCATACTTTATCCCCACCCTGTAAGTCATCCATAATTCATTCAAAGGATTTGCAACATCCAAAACTCATCCTAAAAATGTCTACATTCTTATAAGCCATATTCATACAATAGTGCATTATGAAATTCAGACAAATTATATTTATAAAAATAAATGACTGTAAAAAATACATAAAAAAATAATATTTCATGTTGGGTTTAAAAAAAAAACAACAACAACAATCAGTTACAAAGTATATACTGGTTTCCAGTGTCTATTTAGGAGTAGGAGATTTGAAGTTTAGGGATTAATGTCTGCATCCCAGTGTCTTCTTAGGAGAAAAAGATCTGAGGATGACGGATTAATTGTCTGCCTCCCAGTGTCTTCTTATGAGGAAAATATCTGAGGCTAAGGGATTAATATGTGCCTCCCAGTGTCTGCTCAGGAGGAGAAGATTTCATGTTGAGAGATTAACAAATATGATACTCAGGGATTAATGTCTGCCTCCCAGTGTCTGCTCAGGAAGAGAAGATTTCATGTTGAGAGATTAACAAATATGATACTCAGGGATTAATGTCTGCCTCCCAGTGTCTGCTCAGGAGGAGAAGATTTCATGTTGAGAGATTAACAAATATGATACTCAGGGATTAATGTCTGCCTCCCAGTGTCTGCTCAGGAGGAGAAGATTTCATGTTGAGAGATTAACAAATATGATACTCAGGGATTAATGTCTGCCTCCCAGTGTCTGCTCAGGAAGAAAACATCTGAGACTGAGGGATTGTCTGCACAGGAGGATAAGATCTGAGGCTGAGGGATTAATTTCTGCATCTCAGTGTCTCCTCAGGAGGAAAATATCCGAGGCTAAGGATTTATGTCAGAAACTAAACCACAGTTTTCTCATGCAAAGCAACGCTATGACTTTGAATGAAATAAATTTCTGATAACAATTTCATGAATCTTTACTTAAAACAAAATTCTTACAAGAATATAAATAAGTTATAAATTCTAATAACGACCTAAAATAACTTCAATGATAAAAAAGATTTTCCTCTTCAACATTTACTGTTACACACGCCAAACACAAATTAAAAGCTTCAAATTTGAAATGTTAAACTACTTTTGATGGAACTGCCAAATATAACAGGAGCTTAAAGTGAAAAGTCAAGAAAACAACACAACAAACAAAAGCCCTAATCCAAATACTGAAAACGGTAAAACTCTCTGGATGATGATAACAAACTAGGAACACTGAAAGCTTCTACAAACTTACATTATAAACAATTCAAAGAACTGAAACAACAATGATGAGCAAAGAAATATGAAGCTAAACAACAAAGAAAACTCAGAATTAAAAAACAGTTATAGCTATGAGCTTGTACTAGGCAAAGAATTTAAACGATTTAATGACCACATTAAAAAAGTATGAAATTCTGCAAAGTAAGTAATGGCAGTGGAATAAACAAAACACTAAGAATATATAACCGATACTAATTTATTTATTAACAGTGACAACATGAGCCAACTACAGAGAATGTTTAATAAAGTTTGGAAAGAAGAAAAGGTCCCTTCTAAATGGAAAAAAGGAATCATTGTTAAAATACCCAAAAAAAGGCAACCTTTATGACCGCAATAACTGGAGAGGAGTAACCTTATTATCAGTTATGTCAAAAGTGTTTTGAAAAGTCATTCTGAGTAGAATTAAAGATATAGTGGATGCAGCAATGAAAGAAGAACAAGCAGGATTTCGAAATGGGAGAAACTGTCTTGACCAGATCTTTACTCTAAGAATAATACTTGTAGAAAAAAGCAAAAATCAATAATCCTAAAGTTCATGGACTTTAACAAGGCATTTGATAGAATACATAGAGATTCATTTTAAGACAATATGGAATACAAAAACAAGCTATCAAATGGAACACAACAGGCTGAAGAAAAATAGGTCGACCATGTGAAGCTCTAAAGAGGACACTGTTAAAAGAGGCCAAATTAGTAGAAAAAAAAAATCCCTTGATGAAGTTGAAAAGCTCACTGATAACAGGAAAACTTGGCGAACAACCATGCGACCCCCATGTGACATTTAACAGCATGGGAAGGACGTAAGATAAGACTAATTTATTTAAATTCTATCAATAACACCTGAATGCAGACATATCATTCACCGATTCAAACAGACACAAATTTAACAAACAGGAAACAATGAGGCTTGCACAGAGCACAGTGTCATATGGGGTAGCCTCAAGTGCTCTGCAAGCATTCGTTACACAAAGAACCAATATGATGTGCTGCCAATCAAGTTTCTCCATTCTATGCAGTCCTTGGTAAAAAGAAGACATTAATTTTTTTTAATACTTTAAGTGCCTGTCTAACCTACAAGGCAGTGTTGAAGTTTTTTTTAAAAATATCTATCACTTACTGCTAAAAAAAAAACAACTTACCCAAATTCTGAAATATTTATAATGGTATCAGAATTTTAAAATCTGTCAATCGTAATTAATCAGAAAAGAAACTTATCAAGATGATGAAAAATCTCTGTAGCAGAAAATGACCTATTGGGGACATCCACATAAGAAAAAAAGAATAGACATTTTTTTTTTCCTACAAACAGCAGAAATTTGAAGAAGGAAAAAAAATATTATCAGTTACAACTAAAAGCACACAAATAATCAAATGTGATAGAGAAAGCCAGAGACATACCTGTATGTTGTTAAAGTAATAAAGCCAGAGATATGCCTGCATGTTGTTAAAGTAATAAAGCCAGAGATATGCCTGCATGTTGTTAAAGTAATAAAGCCAGAGACATGCCTGCATGTTGTTAAAGTAATAAAGCCAGAGATATGCCTGCATGTTGTTAAAGTAATAAAGCCAGAGATATGCTTGCATGTTGTTAAAGTAATAAAGCCAGAGATATGCCTGCATGTTGTTAAAGTAATAAAGCCAGAGACACGCCTGCATGTTGTTAAAGTAATAAAGCCAGAGATATGCCTGCATATTAAAGTAATGACCTCGTTAACATTTCAGATCACACTGGAATTCTACCTCTGAAGAAACCTATGTCACACATGTTGTTCATTATAAGCAACAAGCACTTTCCACTTTACCTAGTCCTTGGCCAATTTTCCATGTAGTGGCTTTAATATGGCTTGCACTCTTGATGTCCACTTGCGTTCTTTCTCATTTCCCTCTGATGTCCACCTTCAGTTGTTTTGCTTATATGAGTACTGGAACATGGTTAATCCAGTTCCACTTTTCTTCTGTTGCAGTGAATCCACTTTTAAATTTCAGTCTTATAAAATCGTTACCTCATTCAAACAAACAAGATTAACTTTTCTATATCTGGATAATAAACATTTTATAAAAGTGATCCAAACAATTAAAAATAATGCTTCATTATCAGGACAAAATAACCACTTTCATTATTAAAATACATCAGTTACAATTAACTTTTCAACATCAGGATAAAAGAAATCCTTAACTGACTTAAACAAAACCAACTTTTCAATATCAGGACAAAAAGAACCCTTATCTATCCTGGACTACTTTTCAATGTTAGAATAAAAGCAGTATTTACCTGATTCAAACCAAGTTTTCAATAAAAAAACAAAATGAACCTTTAAATGAGCCAAAGAAACAACCAAAATTAACTCTTAAATAGACGAAAGTAGCAAACTAATAAAAAGAAAAAAAAAACAGATCCCATCTGTATGAAGACAAACACACAAAGTACACTTAAATGCTAATTGAAACCACACAACAATAATATTTAATTTATCACACTCACAAAACTATTCATAATTATGGACCTCTTGCAGCTATGTATATTTACAATTTATAAATGCAGATTATAAAGTTATGGAATCTGAAAGGACAAAAAAAAAAAAAAAGCACAAAATAAATGAGCAAATCAGGAAACAAGCAAATTAACTTTACAACTAGGAAAATTGGAATGAAGATGCAAGCAAAAAAGAAAAAAAAAAAATGGATGTGCAGTCACAAGTCATCATTTTCCAAGTCAGACCATCTGACTGAGAGCTAATAGCAAAACCTCAAGGTACTGTACGCATTATTTATAACACCACGGTGAAACTGATTCTGCATAATTATAGCCATAAACATTCAACAGAGGAGAAAAGATGTGCCAAGTGCGAGGTGCATGATAAATAGTTTAAGTGACATATGGACTTGACCAGTAACAGAGAAACTGAGACTTGACTGTAGTAACAGAGAAAATGAGACTTGACTGTAGTAACAGAGACTTGACCAGTAACAGAGAAACTGAGACTTGACTGTAGTAACAGAGAAAATGAGACTTGACTGTAGTAACAGAGACTTGACTGTAGTAACAGAGAAACAGAGACTTGACCAGTAACAGAGAAAATGAGACTTGACTGTAGTAACAGAGAAAATGAGACTTGACTGTAGTAACAGAGAAAATGAGACTTGACTGTAGTAACAGAGAAACAGAGACTTGACCAGTAACAGAGAAACTGAGACTTGACTGTAGTAACAGATAAACTGAGATGACTGTAGGAACAAACAACTGAGACTTGATGGTAGTAAAAAAAGCAACTGTTACTTGACAATAGTAACAGAACAACTCCAACCTGACAGCAGTAACAGAGCAACAATGAATAGCAGTAGCGCACATAGGAAAAAAAGCAGTGCAACTGTGACTTGACAGTAGTAACACAGATCTGTGACTTGACAGTAGTAAAACAGATCTGTGACTTGACAGTAGTAACACAAATCTGTGACTTGACAGTAGTAATACAGATCTGTGACTTGACAGTAGTAACACAGATCTGTGACTTGACAGTAGCAACACAGATCTGTGACTTGACAGTAGTAACACAGGTCTGTGACTTGACAGTAGTAAAACAGATCTGTGACTTGACAGTAGTAACACAAATCTGTGACTTGACAGTAGTAACACAGATCTGTGACTTGACAGTAGCAACACAGATCTGTGACTTGACAGTAGTAACACAGATCTGTGACTTGACAGTAGTAAAACAGATCTGTGACTTGACAGTAGTAAAACAGATCTGTGACTTGACAGTAGTAACACAAATCTGTGACCTGACAGTAGTGAAACAACATCTATGTAGCACAACTCTGACACTGCTAAATATCAAAGATGTCTTTAACATGTTATTTGTTATCATCAGTTCTGTTTACTGAACATCATTTACTTGCTTTATGCACACATACATTTAGTCTCTGTAATGTCTCACTAATATCTTTGACTTTATAACATATTTCTGTGAAATTATCATTAACTCCACTGTTAAATTTTGTAAAAAATTACACTCGCATATGATATTTTACATAGTGTTTCAGTAACTATGTTCAAATTTACAAATTTACAGTCTCAGTTTTATAATTACAATTTGCTTAAAGCAAGAAATTATATCTAATGTGCTTGCTTTTTTTTCAATTCACGTTTAACTACATTTGAAACTGTACAACAGAAATTCAAAGTCATTTCTGATTTTAAAAAATGTTTACATCTTGTATTCCCGGGAGCTTTCAAATCTATAAATAAATATACAATGTAACCAGTGACAGGAAGTGAAGGTGGTTTTGCTGGAAAAATAGCTCACCAGTGACAGGAAGTGAAGGTGGTTTTGCTGGGAAAAACAAAAAAATAGCAATGAACAAAAGCTCATCTAAACCCTAAAATAATTCATCAAAACAAGCTCGGCCAAAAGGGTAAAGACAGACATGTCCCGTACAGTGGTGCGGCCTGCGCAGAAGCCCGCTAGTTAAATCTGCACCTAGAACTGAAGAAAACTACCACTGTCTTCTTAACACAATTCTTGTGTTTCCAGATCTTCCCTGCCATTGGCTGCAGAGAACTCTAAATGCCAGTTAAGCTTCCTGTCTATCACAGTGACCTGACTTACACGTTTTTATCTGCATATTTGGCTCTGAAGGCTTTTGACTGAAGTGTTTAAAAAAAAACCAACAAAATATTTAGGTATTTTCATTTTTTTTCTGACAATACTATGAAAGGAAATTACTACTGCATTTTATATGACTATATAATCACAGACCATTAAAGAGGAAACTCCATATATGTGAGTCTATAATCACTTTCACACTATGGAAAACTAACAGCCTGTGAGTGCTGACACAATGTGAGTGAGGAAAGAGACTAGCTAAGTATCACAGACTACAATCATCAAAATCACTACACACAAAACTTTACACCAATATTTGCTGAATAAAGAGTGTAGATATAAGTAATGAGTGCACTTCATAGTCAGAAACAATGACCTCAGCACACTGGGGTGGGGGGGAAAAGAAAGTTGACAGACAAAGGGAAACTTGGTAACAAATATTGGTATTCAGATGGAACAACACAAGCTGCACTTTGGAAGCAAAAACACAGCAAAACTAGCAGACTCCAGAACTGATACATGTCCAGCAGTAATTCTCATAGATGCAAGATCAGTACTGGAAGCTCTTCAGTGCAACAAACTACCAGACCTTAAGGATGCCTTGTCAAAAATTGGCTTACAACACAGAGTCACTTTGGATTCTCTCCCACTGTGGGATACCAGGCAATGAGAAAGCTGACCATCTGGCCAAAGAGGGCACTGAAATGGAGCAACCAGACATACCAATCACCTATAATCAGAAGAAAAGCATGATAAAAGCCTACAGGAAGCCACAAACACCACCACATGATGACTATTACATGCTAAACAGAAAGGAACAAGTCACCATCTTCCGTCTCCGAACAGGACACAGCCGACTCCGAAGTCATATGTATACAAAGTTTAAGGTTGGTACTATGTACATGTGCCCAGGTGCCCCAAACTGTGGAACATATCCCCCAGAACTGCACCAACTATGAGACATTGAGAAATAATTACTGGCCCAGTGAAACCACTAAAGAAGATAAGCTCTACGGTTCCATACATGAATTACAAAAAACAGTGAAATTTATCCAAGAGACAGGACTGCAGATATAGACAGACAATGCGAACAAAGAAGAAGAAGAAGAAGACAGCAAAACTAGAGATTCACTATAGCCAACATTTCTAGGACAGAAGGTGCTACATGATGATAGTTAGCAAAGTCTTGGGCAGACTGAAGTGGAGGTTCATCTGTTACTGAGTTATCACTCCTCATCTAACATCAATCAAATGATCTCTTCATCTAACATCAATCAAATGATCTATATATATATTACGAGAAAAAGTGCTCTCTATGATATAGATAAAAAAAAAAAATGAAGACAACAGAAAATGTGATGGTCTTATAAGCAGTCTAGACTAAAGGAATCAACAAAGTCACCGCAACAACAAAGAAAAGGAAATAGAAATAATGTAAGATGAACTGTCCTTTCTCTAACCTGTGACATAAACAAGAAATAATCTGATTCTGAAAACTATACAGATAGTGAGAGGACATATAAACCACAAAGGCAGTGAGGCAAGTTGCTATGTAAACAAACAAACAAACAAACAAAAAAAGCCCACAGAAAAGTTGAGGGAATAAAGTATATACCTCAACATATTGTTTGTTTTCCTTTCCCCTCCATCCATCTCCTCACTTATTGCACTGTATCATTAAAAAAAAAAAAAAATGAGGTAAAACAAACAAAATGTCGGTGAAGACACAAAAAATTTCCCCATTCTCTGGAGGATTCCTCTATTCTCTATCACCAATCAAAGCTCTCCATGTAAGAAAACATCTCTTTCTTGCATCATTTATATATAACAGATTTTTTTCCACTTTCATTCAGAAAAGGGTTGTCTAATGGCTTAGCTTTTCTCCTTAATAAAGGAAATTCTACAACACCTTATGATCAATTGGGCTGCTTCTGTTTCTCTCAAACAATGATTATGACAGCTCACTAAACTAGGTCATGAATGATTCTATTATCTGTTTTCTCCTCCTGCTACACTATTCTTTCACGAGTCTCTCATGGCATGGGGGGGGGGGGGGGTGTGCTGAATCCGGCCAAAGGCACCCCAGTCACCCAGCTATAGAAATGGTTACCCAACTTCTGGATTTGGGGAAGGAAAAGCGGCCAGGCGTGACACTGACCACATTATCCTCTAATGTGCTAAAAGGTGAAGGAAAATATGGACACTAACACATCATCCCTATGTACCTCTAAGGCAAGACAGGATTACCTTGACTTACTATTCTTCAGCCTTTAAAACTTTCCTTTAGGTCAGTTATGAAAAAAAAAAAAAAATCAAATGATGTAATTATCTCTCTTATTTTTTTTTTCGACTGCCGTCCTTTTCAAAATGCTCACTGTTAAATTTTTCACACAAATATTTAACACGCAGCATTTACCAATATTGGCTCCAACTTCATTAAAAAAAAAAAAACATCCAGCTCATTAATACTTGCTCAGAGCCCAAGCTCAATGTTTCATTTTAAATGATCAAAGCAAGACTTTTTTTTTTCCCTAGCTCTGGACTGATTTCTTGAAAGTGAGAACAAAAATGATGTAAATTCTTGACTGACTCCTAAAAAGGCAAGGCCTAGGGGTCCACCAGCCTCTAAAAATGGATACCAGAGAATTCTGGGAAGGTAAATGCAGCTGCGCATAATACTGACAACATCACACTTTCATGTGCCAAAGATCTTGTAGATACAGGCCTAAAACCATATCCCCCAATATACCTTAATGCCATGGAAACTGGATTTTAACTTTTGCCGTGACTGATTCTTTATTCTCCTCACCTAATGAATTCACATGACGATGATTATGTTTTAAATAAATAGAATTTTTCTGTCTTCTATTCCCCCAAATTACCTCAAGTTTCATGACATTCCTCACTCCGATACAAACAAACAAAAAAATTATCTATAAAAGTAACTATTTCACATATATTACCTTGTAGTTTAGACTTTAGAAGGCAATCATATTAAATCTACACCATACACCCAACAGCAGCTAGCTGCAACAAAAAATAACTGGGCTAATTTATGTATATCTATGTCTGAATGGTACGTAAGCAAAAACATCTGTGCTCACTAGACACTGAATAAACAACATGAATCCCAAAAATAGCAAAAGATTTCAACCACGGAGAGGCTGCTCAGTGCTAATCGCTGTCTGTGTCACTATCTTCGAGAGAGACAAGTTCCATGCTGTCCACCAGTCCCTGCTGCTGAGCATGCTCAATGACTGCTTGGTGGCAAAACACATACTGATCTGGCATCTGTATAGAAAATGCTCTCTGGGACCTGATCCTCCTTACTGTTTCCTTAACGTCAACTGTTCCCACATCTTCCAGTCGACGAAGACATACATCCACTGTGATAAATGTACCTGCAGCAGAAATTGTTTCATTAAGTCATTTACTGGTTCCATTTTCCTCATATTTAACTACAATTACAGCTTCTTCACCTGTCTCAGATTACACTTACAGCTTCTTCACTTATCTCAGATTACAATTACAGCTTCTTCACTTCTCTCAGGTTACAATTACAGCTTCTTCACTTATCTCAGATTACAATTACAGCTTCTTCACTTATCTCAGATTACAATTACAGCTTCTTCACTTATCTCAGATTACAATTACAGTTTCTTCATTTATCTCAGATTACACTTACAGCTTCTTCACTTATCTCAGATTACAATTACGGCTTCTTCACTTATCTCAGATTACAATTACAGCTTCTTCACCTGTCTCAAACACTGAAAGCTTTAAAAAATATCATCCTCATTCACCGACTCCTCGATCTCAGTTATTCAGTTCAGTACTTTCCAAACTTTATTCACCAATTATTGTTGAGTATGGGAGTGACCTAACTGACAGTATTATGGTTTCTCAAACTCAACAAAGTGGGTTCTATTCCCTCTGTCGTAGCCCTCTATATGATCCATTTGCAAACAAAGGTATTCAGCACAATGTGCTGAGAAAAAAAATGTACCTCAGAAAACAGAGAAAATATCTGCTTGCTTAATGAGACATACAGAATTACACTGTACACAGGGCTGTTAGTAGGTGAAGAGAGAATAACACCATGACCAACTCAGCTTAATAAAACCACACTTTATCAAAGTCATATCAAGTCAGTCAGTCAGTCAGTCAATGCATGTCCCTTGCGGAACTTTGCCTCCCCAACAGCTCTCCTGTAGGCCTCTCGGGTGTAAGTGAGATGCCCTGCTGCAAGATGCATCCATTTACAGATTATGTATCAGCGATGTCTTGCTGCCATCTTCACCTTGGTCTTCTCTCTTTCTTTTTCCCATTATAAACCCTTCCAAGATGCTCTTCTCTAAATTATCATGATGTTTAATTTGTCCAAAATATTTTTACTTTTCTCTGTTTAATCCTCTTTACTAGCCAGCCTTCTTCAATATTAAGTTCTTGTTCACATCAAGTGGACACAGAAAAACTGTTTTATCACTCTACTCTTGAATCTATATTGTAGAGGCTCTTTTTATAGGATCTGAAACTCCATGATTTTCTTACAGCTTAATAAGTTAGGGACCATGTCTTTGCTCTCCTGGGAGCAGCGTCAGCAAAGTGGATTAGTCACTCGCTTGGTGACCAGGAAACCTGGTTTCATTTTCCAATCACTACAGCAGTGGTCAAACGGTGGCTCACAAAAAACATCTGCTGGGGTTCACCCAGCCTCAAGAAAAAAAACGAATACCAGGGCTAACACTCTGGGAAGGAAGAGGATTGATGCAGCTAGCTAAGGAGTTCATGCTGATGGATGACACTAGTCAGCAGTTTCTGGTCAACTGCTGCCTGTCAGCATTTCTGGCTTGATCATGTGCAATAATGCTGGTTCACAACCCATACCTTGCTCTTCTCTCTCTCTCTGAACCTTAAGTGCCCAGGGCACATGGGGCTTCCACAAAAGGTTTCCACAAATACCTGTCCTTTGCCTTTTTTTCCACTTTTGCCCAGGTGAGCCCTCTGTTGCTCAACATCCTCTCTGTTGTTCTTCTCCATGTCTAACAAGTCCAATCTCCCCCTCAATACATCCTACAGAATTTGGAGTACGGTGATTAATGACGCCAACTCTCTAAATTGTTTATGCTGCCTTATTCCTAATCAACCACTTATTTAGCTCTAACTGCAATTTTAAATCAGCAATATCATAATACTGACAACATCACACTTTCTTGTGCCAAAGGTCTTGGAGATACAGGCCTAAAACCATATCCCCCAATATACCTTAACGCCATGGAAACTAGGATTTTAACTTTTACCGTGACTTGATTCTTTATTCTCCTCACCTCAAAAATGCAATGAAACAATGTTCAACAATACATCATCAACCAATTTACCTGTGCGACCAATACCAGCGCTACAGTGGACAACAATTGGAGGTCCTAATGGATGGCCTGTCCAAGCAGAGCCCATTTCTTTAGTTGATGCTTCCTGCACACATCTAACTCTGAACAAGAAATCCAGAAAAGGAGCTGCAGGAGGTACTCCATAGTCGGGCCAACTTGTAAACTGTAGGTGCATGATCTGACGGGATTCCCCTGTCTGGACATTCACATATAAAAAAAGAAATCTCAGTGAAGGGGAAAAAAAAATTTTCCCTTTCATACATAATAAACAGCTAGACTAGGAATAGTAAACCCTTAGCATGTATGCTAAAAATGGTAGGAATGCAAAATTCTGGGCATCTGAAAGCATACAAATTTCACAACTCAAAAATACACAGTTAAATCTCAGTGGCATGTATGGGAAACTATTTTTTTTTATATATATATATTTAGAATTTCTAACAAATTTAGAATAAATAGAGGAAGACCAAGGCGAAGACTGCTGCAAGACATCATTGATATGCAAATGCATGCATCAGCAGCAGGGCATCTTGCTTACAACTGAGAGGCCTATAGGAGAGCTGTTAGGGAGGCAAAGTTCCACACGGGACATGCAAATGACTGACTGACTGACTTAGAATTTCAAACTCAAAATAGTTTACAATGCATAAACTGGACCATGAAATAAACTAACAATTCTACGAGTGTGCTTACATAACACCATAAAGCAGTAAATTACTTAAGCCCACCAAGTTAAATTACTTAAGCCCACCAAAGTTTGATGAGATGCACTTACATTTGTGTTGTGAAGCATTAGCTGAGTCTCTGTGAAGTCCTGATTCTCAATGATCCCACTATTGAAGACAATGAATTCCTCAAACTGCTCATCAGCCTGCTCATCACTGGGCCAGTATTGACCACATTTCATCCTTGACCTCTCAATCGTTCTAAAAAAAATTTTTTTATTTTATATAATTTATCATAAATTTTTATACTGAAGTAAAATATATATATACAGTCAAACCCATTTAATGTCACATCGTCGAGACTGTCAAAACATGATGACAATAAGCGGAGTTGACATAAACAGGAGTGCATTAACACTTTCCCTGCCATCCACGCTATAGCGAGGTCTTCCAGTTAGTCTAGTGACTGCCATCCACATTATAGTGAGGTCTGTTTCATTGCAGCGTAAAACCATTGTAACTTATTATTGTACAGGATTTATCTGTGCATGTCTGGTGACCTTTCATAGTTCAATCCAAAGCGTGGCTAACAACCAAGTGAAATCGATATTTTAAACTGAGAAATTTCCATATTTATTGTGATTTCAGAGACATAAGGACATGTCCTATGACCAGAACACGGTTCTTAAATGTACCCCAAGTACATCTAGACCTATTAAATGGACTGGAGAAATAGTCAGAAGGTTATTTCAGACATTATTTTAGTGAGAATGCCACCAAATGACGAGATTGGATGAAAATTTAAGTAGATCTGGAAATCACCGATGGTAAACACTGTACATCCAGGCATCGTCAATGGTAAGCACTACACAATTATCAGCTAAAATCATCACACTACTTCTTTTTTCCTAAAAAAACTCTTCATTTATGAAATATTCTTACATTTACAACTATTTTCATGCATAATATGTATAGTTTTAAAGTGGAAATACTTTGTACATTCACTTTTAAAACTATACCCCCTATACATATCAAAACCCGCGCTTTTTGTGTGGCACGGACGGGAATGTCCACATTTTTTTTCTGTGACACGGGAAGAGTTAAACACATAACAAACAGCCAAAGCTATCATGATCAGACACAATATGTACTAATCACAAAATATATTAGTCACAAAATATATTAATCATGAAATACAGTAAGTCTTAGTCTTACAATATAGACAATATAGAAAACACTATAATTAAGCAGCATCTGACTTGTCAGCAGTAGTACTAAAACACTGCATGATTTTGCGTTGTGTATTGATAACTGGTCTATTAATAAAAAAAGTCATTTAAACATGATAGAGCACTAAAAACGTCCTGAGTCACGTCAAGCATAATGTAAATGAACGGGCGCACAGTCTTGAACGCACTTACAGACTGAGTGTAAGAAACAGTTTTGGTGGGTGTCTGGTCCGTGGACTCACTGACTTCATCAGCACTATCCTCGGCGTTGCTGTCTACCTTGCTTTTACTGCAACTAGCAATGATCTTTTCGACTGAATACACTTCTGTTGATAGCAAGCCGTCATCAGCTGAAACGAACTGATCAAATGTGACACTTTCATCAGAAACTGCTGTCTGTTTTTTATCTGTGATCAAGTCCAGGGGAACATCACAAATATCGCTGGCATCTGTACTGATCACTCGACAGGCAAGAAAGTAAACTGCGATTTAGGAAAGCAGTTCGCAATCATTGACTGACTGACATTATTCCACGCCACATGCATACAATTAATCGCTATCTTGATGTCGATCTCGGCAACAAGATTTTGTTCCACAGCATACAGCACTATTTGCTTTCTGTACTGTTGCTTGAAGGCGTAAATGATACCTTGGTTGCAAGACCGCAGCATGCTGGCTGTGTTAGATTGCAGGAAAACATGCTTTGTAGCTATCAGATTTGTGACGTCTGTGCCAGACAGTCGTCAATGAGCAAGAAAACTTTTCTGTTCAACAGGTTCATTTTGTTGTCGAAAGAAATGACCCAGTCCTCAAACAGTTCATTTGTCATCCAAGCATGCTGGTTGGCTTTGTAAGTGAGGTACAGGCTCTTTATATTCTTGATGCACCGCAGATTTCGTGACTTTCCGATAATAAGGAGCGGAGTCTTCTCACTGCCAGACATGTTACAGCACATGACAGCTGTTAAGCAATCTTTAGAATGTTTGCCATCATGGCACTTCTCATCACAAAAGCACAAAGTCCTGTTCAGTAGCAATTTATAAAACATGCCTGTTTCATCCATGTTAAAAATGTCATCTGGCCTGTACGCATCCAGAAAATTTTGGCAAGCAAGAAATCTAATCATTAATGACATTGGTGTTAACTTGGACCGCTTCACCTGAAGCGACCTTAAACGTTATGTTGTGGCATTTCTCAAAGCACTCAAGAAAGCCGTTGGAATATTTCAAGTCAGACATATCCATTTCTTTCGCAAAACGTTCTGCGATTTCTGCCAGCATAGGACCGCATACAGGCAACTGTGCAGGACGTGTCTGTTTGAACCATTCCAGCAGAGCACACTCAATATCCATGTAGGAACTCGCATGCCTTCGCTTACAGTTTGACCTAACAAACGACAAGTGAAAGTCTCGTTCAATTTTGTCTCAGTTTTTAACAAGTTTTGATACAGTTGAAACGTCACTTTCAAATTTATCTGCTATGTCCTTTCTTGTAACTTTTTCATCAACTTGTTTCAGAATATCCATTTTATTGTTCAAATCCAGATCAACATGTTTGCGTTTAGTAGCCATTATCTATCACAATGAGAACCAGAGAGAAGTTCTCGGCTATATGATTCACAGAACACTATTCGAGTCTGACTATCACCTCACATTGCCAATTTAACACTGCCCACATCTTGATAAAGAAGCCAATGACCGAAAAAAGTAAATTTTAATCACAAAAAGGTGGCCGTGGTAAGCCACCATGTGAGTTTCGATGTCCACATGTTCAAAAGGTTGATGTAGCAATTACTTGGTGATCTAATGTCCAGCCCCTTCTTTGATAAATCGCAAAGCTGATAACACTTTGTGAGATGTTTGTTGCTTGTACTCGCCCAGTCTGTGGTACAAAGCAGGGTCTTTAGCTCTTCCGGGTGCAAAAATACCGTGACATTAACCGATTCATGGCAATAAGCAGGGTGAAATTAACGGGAGTAAATCCAATTAATTACTTATGGGAGTTGGCCGGGGATACAAATCTATGTGACAATATTCAGTGGTGACAAAGCAATGTGATAGTAAGTGAGTTCGACTGTGTGTAAATAATGTGTGTAATAAATTTTTCTGTTGAAGTAATATATATATATATATATATATACATTACTTCAACAGAAAAATTTATTTGGACATAACACACTGTACACTATTTTTCCACATAGTTGCCATGACGACTGAGCCATTTGTCAAGTGCAAAACAAGTTTTTCCACGTTCATCTCGTAACTTTAATCATTCTGGATACAGTCCAGTACTTGCAGCAAGTCATTTTACAACACACTCTCTGACCAGCATGATGCTTCACCAGAACAACAGTCTGCAGTTCCATGAAGATCAAAGAAGACAAAAGTCAGTCACATAATTACATCTACTTTCTAATGATATCTTTGCAAACATCCACTGTTTCTTCTTCTTCTTCGAACATTCTCAGATGTCAACTAGGATGATATTATTGAAGAATGCAGCTGATCGCCTTTGTGTTGCTGATACTGCCATACAGCTTTGTCTGAAATGGCACTGGCAAGGTATGTCTTTACTTCTCATATGCATGATAGTTCTGCAGCAGATTATAGGGTGTCACTTTCCTAATGCCACAGGTGCACCCATCAGTTATCTTCCTCTTGTTATTCATGTGATATAAAGCTGTGGCTCGTGCTGACTCTAAAGACCCTGGTCTGTTCTTCTATCTTACATCTTTCATACTTCCCGTGCCATTAAATATCACACAAGGCTCACATGGTAGTTTGCCAAGTTTTCCTGTTTTTGGCAAGCTTTTCAACCTCATCAAGGGATTTTATGCCTACTAATTTGGCCTCTCTTAATTGGCCATAAAAATCACTCCTATGATAACCTGGATACTCTCTTTCCCACTTGTATTTTTATATATTTAGATCTGATCAATGTTTTGGCTTCATCATATAACATGCCTGTTTCTAGTTCCGCTGATTAACTGTAAATCTCTGAGCTTGAAAATTCATTACCTCGTGGTCATGACAACAATACGAGACTGGTTGTGCCACACCATTCTCCAGAAGTCAGCAAATGTCTTAGGAAGGGGTCCTAACAGAAAGAAACAAAGTTAAATGCTGACATTAAGAATTTAAAAAAATCTGCTGAAATATGAGCACAAACTTGATTTGGCACCCTATAGCTACTCAGTTAAGTGCTCGGGCCGTCACTGTCATTTGTGACTTTCAATGATGCATGGCTGATGGATGTTTTTTGGAAGGTTGCCGCCATATAGCTGCCTAGAGTTGGCTGTAAGTGCCTCCCTACTGGGGACATTTGTGGAGACATACACATTAATCTTGCACGGATCACTTTTCGTTATTGTGCATGGACATGACATTGGATAGTTCTTGTGCAAAAAAAATATTTAAACTATTTAAAACAAAAAAAAAAGAGTAAGAACAGCTTTATTAGTTAATGAGCACACAGCTGTGACATTTCAGTTTACACCTTAATCAAACAAAAACACACCGGACAAATAAATAAGGGAAGAAGATAAAATATAAATTCACATGAATGACATACAACAACAACAAAAGAGGACAAAAATATAGAAGAAAAAAAAAAGAGGGGAGCACTTAGCTGTGATTTGCTAAAAGGTGTGCCTGGGGGTCAGCTTGGTGGAGTACTGTGAATGTTTAAATGAAGACTTTAAGACAGGTTGGTAATAAAGAAGGGGGGGAGGGAAAGCAGGAAGGAGAGTGAGAGAGAGAGAAAGAGAGAGAGATACAAAAGTAATCAAGCAGAGAAAAGTGTAGGTGGAACAGATGATGTGAATTTATATTTTAGCTTCTCTCCCTGTTTCTTTGTCCTGTATGTGAATATATATGATTAAGGTGTAAATCAAGATGTTACAACTGCTAGCAACTGTGCTCTTTAACTAATAAAGCTGCTCCTACTTTTGTCTTAAACAGCTTAAACATTTTGTTATCACAGCTTTACTGCGGTGGCTTTGTGTATATTATTTATTTAGTCTTATTTATACTTACAACCAGAAACTATTTGTTTATTTATTTAGTCTTATTTATACCTACACCCAGACACTATTTATTTAGTCTTATTTATACTTACGGAAACTATATATTTAGTCTTATTTATATTTACATACAGAAACTATTTGTTTATTTATTTAGTCTTGTTTATACTTACACTCAGAAACTATTTGTTTATTTATTTAGTCTTATTTATATTTACATACAGAAACAATTTGTTTATTTATTTAGTCTTGTTTATACTTACACTCAGAAACTATTTGTTTATTTATTTAGTCTTATTTATATTTACATACAGAAACAATTTGTTTATTTATTTAGTCTTATTTATACTTACACTCAGAAACTATTTGTTTATTTATTTAGTCTTATTTATACTTAAAGCCAGAAACTATTTGTTTATTTCTTCTTCTTCTTTTTCGTTCACTTCTACCACCAAGATCGCCCTGTGAATTTACTCCTGTGGTTCTCGCGATAGTCTCATTTAGGATGGAGACTCAGAGCATTGTGGGGCTTGGGCCTATATTCTTGGTGGGTCACAGAAGCGGCATTGTGTGACGCTGTGGTGTTCGTTGCACCAGTTTAGTCTAGAGTTGGACTTTCTCACCAGAAAACCTCAAGTGTTTTGGGATATCAGTATATCCCCGCCGGGTGAGAGGTGGTTGTCCATCCAGTCCAGAGTTGGACTTTCTCACCGGAAAACCTCAACATGATTTGGATATAACATATCCCGTCAGATGTGAGGTGGATGCCTACCTAGAATGCACTGGTCCAGTGTCTCCGACTTCAGCATTTTGTGGTCGTGGCCGCTACCCTTCCTGGTGGTGACCAGGACGGAGCTTTTGTCTAGGAGGACGAACCCTCACCACTAGGGAGTTTCACCCCTGGGTTTAGGCATATTATTCCAGTATGGGTGTATATAGGACCGGCCTCTAGAGTGTAGGTACCGTGATATGCATAGCCATCAAGTTTCACCCCCTGGGTTATGCCGGTTTAGGCATATTGCTCCAGTATGGGTGTATATAGGACATGGCCAGCTTCTAGAGCAAAGGTGCCGTGGTATGAGTAGCCTTCACTGCCAGTCTACTGGCCATACCGATTAAAATTCATTTAATTCTTTCCATCTCCTTTTCCACAGCAGCGCCATGTGGCAATCTTAATCGCATTTTCTTCATTGGTCGGTAGGAATTTTACCCCACGCACGGCAGCCGAAGAATCTCGCCAGCAGTCTCAGTTTAAACCCTGGGTTAAGCTGGTTTAGCATTTGAGCCAGTATGGGTATATATAGGACGTGGCCAGCCTCTACAGCAGGTCTTGGACTGTCAGAGGCTATTTGAGATGCACGCCATGGAGACATTTAATTGGAGTGGAGAGCTTATCCCTCACCCCGCCTCCGGCTATTACAGTCCTTAGAACCATTTGTTTATTTATTTAATCTTACTTGTACTTACACCCAGAAACTATCTGCGTGCTACTGTTTAAACCAGTGTGTTACTTTTTAAAGCAATGTTGTTTCAAGCAACCACTAAATAAATGCCACTGAGCATGTTAGAAAGATGTGACCTGAAACCAAAGAAGACTATGGACTGATAAATGACGGAAAAACAAAAACTGATGCAAGAATTTAGGACAAAAGAAAAGAGACAAACATTAATCAGACATGACAAATAAAATCACGTCTGTATGCTCCTTCATCTTTTTATCTTTTTTCATGTCTGCATGCTGATATTAGTTTTGGGATATTTATCAATAACGTGTCTTCACATTTCTAATTTTCTTTTTTTTGTTTTGTTTTTCTTCTGTTCAGGACAGCATTCAGAAACCCTAAATATTTAAAGTCATATGGCTCATATTATGTGAGAATGAGTGTACATCTAATTCACATAATTCTAACAACTATATCAATACCTTGAGTGCAGATGAATGCATTTTTCTGCATGTAGCCATCCACAAAATTAGCATTTATGTAATCAGAATTAGGGTCATCATCTACAGGAGGAAGAATGACCCGACTATGATCAAGACACAGAACATCTGTGTATCTGTTCTTGGGGAGGTTAGCTTTCTGCCTGCAAGACAAACTTCAAGTTAGCCATAAGAATTTGGTAACTACAGATGGGTAATTATTGCTGCTCTTGCCAAAAACACAATGAATGCATCTATTAAATTATACTGTTCATGTGTGCAAATTTTAGCTCACAATGTCTTTAGGTCTTAAAGTAAAATGGTAAAGGCATCATACCACAGAGGAACTTAGGGGATATGTGTTCAAAATTGTCAGTTACTAACTGTAACAAGAAGAGATAAAATCAGAAACACCACCGTCAAGGCAAAGGCTGAAATAAAGTCAGTATTACACAACATCTAAAAATAACTATGGTTTGTCCACAGTACATGACTGGCAGTATACAGAGAATGTTCCTGCTTAGAATGGTATGACACAGAATTAGACACTGCCTACACAGGAGGTGCATGAAGGAGATAACAGAAAGTTTAATTATCCTTACATACAAAGCAAACTACGCAGCCTTATCAAGAAATAATCTGTTCCCTCAACACTGTATGGTACATGAGGAACAAGACAAGACAAGTGTAACACACCTGCAATAACTGAATACAATTTATAATTCTTTTGAAACAAAAACTCTGTACATGAAAAGAGCTTAAAAAATGATATATTTGACTTCTTTTACATATCACAGAACAGGCTTTAAGAAATAACAACCAAAAATAAAATAAACAAGGATTAATTTGAACAAATTTAACTCTTTCCATGCCAGGTGTCAAATTTTTTACACTTCCTGTACCCCCGTTGCATGCCAGGCATCAATTTTTTTACGCTTGGTTTGTTTCAATAAAAGAACCGGTGTAACATTTAGATTGTACATATTTCGTCCGTGATTCCAGTGACACTTTTCAAAATGGCGAAAGAGTGCCTAGTTACGAGCGATTTCGAACGAGAAAAAGGAAGAGAAAGACCGAAATTTTTCAATTTTTGATGATGTAGATAGGGGTATGGACATGGCCTGTGACCACCCCCCCACTGCTCTTTAATGTATCCCAAGTAGATCTAAACATATCAGACGATGGGAGAAGTAGTCAGAAGGTTATTTTAGACATTAATTTAGCGAGAATGCAACACAGAATCAGAATATGAGATCGACAAGTAGATCTACACATCTCAGATGGTAAGTAGTGCATATCTAGACCTAGTCGATGGTGAGCTGGGCACAATCAGTGTCTAAAAACATCACATTACTTCTTTTTTCCTACAAAACTCTGCATTTATGAAATTTTCATTCATTTAGTTATACTTTGAAACATAATAAGTACACAGAAGTACATGGAAATACTGTTTTCCATTCCATTTTACAACTATACCCCCTAACCCTATCAAGACCCGCGCTTTTACTCTGGCATGTAACTGAACATCCGTGTTTCTTCCTGTGCCACGGAAAGAGTTAAAGTATACTGCTATACAATGAAATTGATAATTAAATTATAAATTAATACTTATAATCTGCTTTGTCTGAGATCCATTCACAACTATTGTGTCAGGCACACTTTTTGCCAGTTTAATCAGACAAGTTTTCTTGGAAACTTACTGCAGGCTACAGAAAACCAAAGTGTATGAAATGGTCTTAGTACCACATTTTGTGCATCACTGATTTATAGTAATTTCATGAAATGTTATCAAATGCTTTCTATGATGCAGTTACACGGCTTGTCAACATCCACAGTTCTGGTAAAACCATCCTTTTTTTTTTGTGTAACTGAACAATTAAATGTAACACTGTTACTAATTGGCTATAAACAGTCAGACAGATGTGAAGCACTAGCTGATCTTGTCCAACATACGATGAGAAACAGATTACATTTTATGAGTTATGATTAAATGAAAAACCTCACTCACTTTGAAATGTTGAATGTTCCAGAGGGTGCCTCCATTTTGATTGATGCATACTCAGAAAACAAGCCTTTCCTCTTCAGCGAGTTGACTTTTGTCAGCAACTCCTGGATAGTCATGCCAGCGCTATCTGGCATGTGGATGGAGTCATCTAGTATATTTGACCCAGAAGACAACGGACGCTTTTTCCTAGGCATCTCATCAGCAATGAACTCATTAACAGCGGATAAATCACAGCTGTTCTTGTGAGAATCAGACGTTTTGCGTTTTCTATTGACCACCCCTTGTTCGTCAACGTCTTTAGCGCTAACATAATTTGTGCCAACGTCTTCTTTCTCTGATAAGTCATCCATGTCTTCTTTCTCCTTCTCCCTGTCCTCATTTGTATGCTTTTCATTTACAGTGTCCTTGGAACTCTCTGAGTCAAAGTCACTAATATGGTTATTGCTGTCGGTAGATACACTACGAGATATAGACCCACGACCTGTGGCGGAGCATGATGAATATGTGATGAAGTATGAATTTGGATCAGGCTGTTGGTTGGTTGCACACTGATAACAAAACTGGAGCCACACTTTATGACAGTGCTCTTGGTCGCCTCCCAGTTGAACAGGCAGAGTTTCTCTGGGAACATATGAGCTCAGCTCTGATATGCTAACTGTATACACCTGGAACAATGTGTCACAAGCATCAATATACACCTGGAACAATGTGTCACAAGCATCAATCAACCTACAATGGTCAGACCACATAGTATAATACTTATAAGTACTTCAACAAGGCAAAATAGGATGGATTATTAAACACAGCATACATGCTGATAAAAATTTATAGGCTTCCGTATAAAATATAACTTTCTTGATAATAATGCAAATTTTCCTGATAACCTCTGTTGGTAATAATTCATATATATTTTCCTGATGGACTGTGGGCTATAATACAGATCTTCCTGATAAACTGTGATGGCAATAATGCAAATCTTCCTGATAACTTGTGTTGGTAATAATTCATATATATTTTCTTGATAGACTGTTGGCAATAATGCAAATCTATCTGATAATCTGCGTTGGTAATAATACAAATCTTCCTAATAATACATAACTGCACAGACAATAGTGAAGATCTTTCTGATATAAATGTAACTAACAGCAAGTAGCAGTCTTAACAATAATCTAAAGAAATAATGAGATTAAATAATCATGCAACACTACAAAACCCCATATGATCACATTATTACGGAAAAAATAATAACAATAAAAACACTTAACACATCAATACACCAATGATGCACTCATATCTACAAAAAATCACTTATAACTATAATAATGCAACAATAACACCCTCACAGCTCAATCACACAACAGCAATACAGTAATACACTCATAACTACATCAACACAATAGTAATACACTCATAACTACATCAACACAACAAAAACAAAAAACATAAACTACATCAACACAACAATAATACATTCATAACTACATCAGTACAACAATTATACACTTTTAAAAAACTTCATTCACAAGTCAAATAAAATATAAATTTAAAAAAAAACAAAAAAAAACAACCAAGTCACTCACCCTATCCCTCAGTTTTTCCTTCACAAACAGTCTCAGTATCTTAAACGGGGCTTTGAACCAGAGAGGTGCTGTTACAATCAACACTCGTTTCAACCGTGCTGGATAAGCTCCCTTGATAAAATTAAAAGACAACAAACAAACAAAAAAAAACTGAACTAGCCATTTCTCAAGAATTAGAAAAATATTTTGGCCAAACACCATAAGAAATAACATCTTATTAGCAGAAATGCAGATGAAACCACTGACAACAGTTATTGAGGAAAGACGCTGGCGATGGTTGGGACATGTGCTCCCAATGACTGACAACTCAATACCAAAAATAGCACTAAGATGGACACCACAGGGGAACAGAAGTAAGGGTAGACCAAAAGAGACATGGAGAAGAACAACAGAAAGGATGCTGAGCAAAAGAGGGCTCACCTGGGCAAGAGCAGAAAAAAAAGGCAAAGGACAGGCATTTGTGGAAAACCCTTGCGGAAGCCCCATGTGCCCTGGGCACTTAAGGTTCAGAGAGAGAGAGAGAGCCATTTCTCAGAAATTCAGATAATTTTATTATTAGAACTAAAGAAGTCACATCTCTCACTACTTAAAAGAAAAAATGTACAAGCAAAGGAAATGTTTATTTTAAACTGATAATTCCAATTGACGTATCAGGTTGTTTTCATTTGCTACGCTCCTACTGATGGAGTCTTCGGAACCTTCTTTTGCAGTAAATATTTTCTCGTTTTCGTGATCAAACTGAAGCCAAGACCCTCCAAATCACTGTTATATTACTGAGTTAAGCTAATAAGTCTGCCATATTTTATAGGTTTAATTCTCACAGTAACATCTAAGTGTCTCTAAATATATTCTATTTTTTTTAATCCACTGCTGAAGTCACACTAAAAATATTCTTGGAAGGTACCTCATATAAGAAGCATTTTACAACCACAAAAATGAAATCACTGAAGGGTGATTGTTGTGGTGTATATGCCTTGGATTGCTTGTTCAGTTATGGCACAATCAATAGTAATGCAAACACAGGAGAGCAAATGAAACTAAGGATTATGAAACTGAGGATAATGAAACTGAGGATAATGAGACAGAGGATAATGAAACTGAAGATAATGAAACTGAGGATAATGAGACTGAGGATAATGAAACTGAGGATAATGAGACTGAGGATAACGAAAATGAGGATAAAAGGGTCTCATATACCAGAGAAGATGTTTAGTACAAGAGGAATGAGCTCAGGTAATGGACGGAATGAAGTTGTCGTCATCTCACATGCTAATGACATCGACATCTCTATCGCATTCATTCTAGTCTTTCTCATCTTGTGCTGCTGTGCTAACAGTTGACAAACATAATATGGCTAATAAATAAAAACTGACAAAACTTACTTTTAAAAGGTTCAGTATTTTTATGCTAAGATCGTAGTCAAAGTTGGCGTACTTGGAGTCGGTCATATCATAAATGAACACTAACCCACTGCGCTGTGTTTCAACACTGAAACAAATTCGCAAATGTTAAAAATATTTGACTACTTAAAACTAAATTAGGAACAGCTTTAATAATTAATGAGCACACAGTTATAACATTTCCGTTTACACCTTAAACATACAAAAACATGCAATATTATTAAGGCAAATCCATTTTATCAAAATTCATTTTAATTAAATTCATTTAAAAAAAAAAGAGAGAGAGAGAGAGAGAGAGAAAATGATATTACTTAACATTTAAAAACAAGTACTTATAAAAAAAATCTACATTATAAATAATTTATGTATTTGTGTTCACATTTTAACTTAAATGTACTCAATTAAGACATATACAAAAGATTTAGCAAGTATGGTAAACATACAATTTCAAGGTGTATGCTTGCATTACTAGCCTGATGCCATGAACATTTCTAACTAGGTCTTTACTGGCAAAGATTTAGGTGAATTCTAGTTTCCTGCTCAAGTCTCTCTCATGTGTCGAAGGCCTTGGAAATACAGGGCCTAAATACTGTCTCTCTCATGTGTCAAAGGCCTTGGAAATACAGGGCCTAAATACTGTATCCTCAATATGCCTTAATGGCATGGAAGCGGAGATTTTACCTTTATCTTTTACCTAATTTCCTGCAGTTGCTCTCCTGTGCCTAAACATCTGTTCCGAAGTCAGAATGTCACAGTATTTTATCAGGCATTTTTAGTTTATTTTATATTTTACATCCTGCCATTAAACATCACTTAGGGCTCACATGGTAGTTCATCAAGTTTTTGTTTTCGATGAGCTTTTCAACCTCATCAAGGGGATTTTATGCCTATTAATTTGGCTTCTCTTAACAATGTCCTCTTCAAAGTTTCACATGGTCAACTTCTTTTCTTCAGCCTGTCATGTTCCACTTGACAGCTTTGTCTTCAGATTCTATTTTTAGTTTATAGACAACTTTTTTTTTAGGTGATATGTCACTTTTATTTACTGAATGCACAAATTTTCCATCTTATGGAATCAGGTATTCTTTTCTCTCCCAAACCATCAAACTTTCCTTCAATACAACCTTCTACAGTGAACAAGCCTGTAGATTATTGTTTTAATGCGTTAAAACTGATGTACCATAAACAGAGTAAAATAGGACTATTAAAAAAAAAAAGAAAGATCACGTATTATGATTAATCATCTTAAAACCACAGTCCATGTAACCACATCAGTAAAGAAGGCATTCTAAAAAGTACACATTATTATAATCATTCATTCATTCATTTGCATGTCCCTTGCGGAACTTTGCCTCCCAAACAGCACTCCTGTAGGCCTCTCGGTTGTGAGCAAGATGGCCTGCTGCTGTTGCATCCATTTCCAGATCGTCAACGATGTCTTGCAGCCATCTTCGTTTGTCTTCCTCTTTTTCTTTTTCCCATTATGTATCCTTCCAATACGGTCTTCTCTAAATTATCATGACGTTTAATGTGTCCAAAATATTTCAGTTTTCTCTCTTTAATCCTCTTCACTAGCCAGCCTTCTTCAATATTAAGCTCTTGTAGTATAGATATATTTGTTCTTTTTTATGTCCACGATATTTGGTGAACTCTTAATAATCATTACATGCATATATATATGCCTGTGAGACCTGGACATTTAACAAAACACCTGAGAAACACATAAATGCCTCTGAATGTAAATGCTACAGAAGAGTTCTTCAAATATCATGGACACAAAAAAAAAAAAAAAAACAAATATATCTATATTACAAGAACTTAATACTGAAGAAGGCTGGCTCAGTAAAGAGGATTGAACAAAGAAAATTTTAATATTTTGGACACATTAAACATCATGATAATCTAGAGAAGACCATCTTGGAAGGGTAAATAATGGGAACAAGAAAGAGAGGAAGATCAAGGCGAAGATGGCTGCAAGACATCGTTGATGATCAGCAAATGGATGCATCAGCACAGGCCATCTTGCTTACAACTGAGAGGCCTACAGGAGTGCTGCTAGGGAGGCAAAGTTCCGCAAGGACATGCAAATGAATGAATGAACATGTATATATCTGCACCAGACACTATACAGTATGTGGGTGAACATCTGATCACAAATGGTGCATTCACTATCTATAACTGCCATATATTCCCTAGTTCAGACCTTTCCAAGGCTGCATCAGTTGGTAGATGAGAGACTTCAGCACCACCTGGTGAGTGGTTTGGGGAGGGTGGTGCAATCTTGCTGAAAACAGGGCAACAGCAGCACAGCTTTTGTCTCTTCCAGGCTGAAAATGATAAAATATATTCTTTTCTAACATGATGATTCATCAATACGAATAAATTGGCAAATGAAGCTCACAAGTACAAAAGTACCAAGTACTTCTTTACAAGAATAAATAAATAATTTCCACTTTAAGAACTCTGACATGCAGGGGCAAGTGTCACATTTTTTTTCCAATCTATCCTTCATTTGAAAATTCAGTATTTTAAACTCATTTTTTTTTTGGTATGTTAATGAGCTCATTGCATATAAATGAGAAATTTACTCTCATCTTTCAAAGAAAGTGTAACTTGCTAGGTATAACAGAAGAAAAGATTGTGAAAACACTTTCCAACAAATCTTACAAATGGTTTAAAAACACTTCATCTTTTTGACACAAAAATTTCTCTCCCAACCTGAAAGGATTATTGAGCCAATAAATTCTATGTCCTCATTAGCTTCTGCTTCACAAGAAAAGAGAACACTTACCAATATGGTAAATTTTTCTGTAGAAAGTTCTTTCTGCAGGAAACGATCATTAGCATCAATAGACAGCAGATCTTCCTTCTCGTGGGTTAACTGAAAAGTGGATACTAGTATGTTTATACAGAACAATATGTTATTTTGTGTATACTAATAAAAAAATTTAAGTTAATTTGTGCATCTTACATCCTTCCTGTGCCATTAAATGTCACATATGGCCCGCTTGGTAGTTCGCCAAGATGTCCTGTCTTTTGCGAGTTTTTCAATCTCATCAAGGGATGTTATGCCCACTGAACTGGCTTCTCTTAACAATGTCCTCTTTAGAATTTCACGTGGTCGACCTCTTTTTCTTCGGCCTGTTGTGTTCCATTTGATAGCTATTCAATTCTAATTTAATATCCACCCTCATTTATGTATGCGAAAGCTGGAAAACAACTAAAGAAATAGATAAGAAATTAGACTCTGTTGAAAACAAATGCCTAAGGAAAATACTCGGCATTAAGTGGAACAAATTCAAGAACAATGCAGAGATAAGACAGATGACTGAACAACAACCAGTCTCATAGGTGATCAGGAAAAGGAGATGGACATATGTTGGTCACGTGATGAGCAGAAACGATCAGAGAATCCCAAAACAAGCTAACAAGTGGAACACAACAGGCCGAAGAAAAAGAGACAGACCATGTGAAACTCTAAAGAGAACACTGTTAAGAGAGGCCAAATTAATAGGCATTAAAATCCCTTGATGAGAAGAAAAGCTCGCCGAAAACAGAATAAATTGGCAAACTACCTTGCGAGCCCTATGTGATGTTTAATGGCACAGGAAGGATATAAGATATATAAATATGCAGGAAACTCTCTACCATAGAGAGCAGAACAACAACACAACTCCTTCAGATCATCAGAGGAAGTACCCCCCCTCAAACAAGTGTTTCGGCCCTTTAAACTCCTGACACTCTAAGGGGGGTGGGCCCCTCTGGGTCATGACTCCCAGAGGTCTTGTGAGTTGTTGCTTTTTTTTTTCCAGTCGTGGGATTGAACCCATGCTCTACCAGTTGCCACTGCACATATAAGATAAGATCATGAATTAATTTCCTATAACTTTTTCATTATTTTTTTTATGTCATAAGTTAGTTTTTCATGAGCAATGAACACAGAAAGAAAAAAATTAATTTTCTATAAACATCTTCATGTTTTTTTTTTTAAAAGATGGAACTTACAATTACAAAGAGGAAAAAACTAAAGCTCTCTGAAAAAAATGGCCAATTTTGTTTGATCGGAAAGAAAAAAGTAAACTCCGCACAACGAAGAGCAAAGTTTCAGACTGCTGGCCCTATAATGACAGAAGTTATTATACATATTCCTTTGAGTACCATCAGGAATGGTATTTGCATATATGAAATATTACAATTTAAACAAAGCAGTACTCATATGAGTACCACCAGGATACAGAGGGTTAATTGGTGCATACAGAATAATAGTTACAACTATGCTTCAAAGCTCATACCCTCCTTGCCTCCTTTATCTCCATCTGGGATATAGGCCATCGAAAAGGGCTCTCCATTTATTTCCATCCAGGGTTGTTTCTTCTATCCGTCTCCAGGTGTAGTCATCTTTTTTTTATCTCTCTTTTAGGACTCTTTTACCAGGTGTTTCTAGATCTTCCTTGTTTCTTCTTACCCTGGGGATTCCAGGTGAGAGCTTGTCTGGTTATGTTTGTGGCAGGCTTTTGAAGTCCTATCCATCTCCAACATCTTTACATTATCATTTCTTTCACTGTGGGCTGGTTCATTTTCTGCCTTAGCTCTTCATTACTGATGGCATCTGGCCATCTAATCTGAAGGATCTTCCTTAGGCAGGTGTTAACAAAGGTCTGCAGTCTCTTGGTACTTTTTGGCTTTTTCTGACCATATTTCTGATTCATACAACAGGACAGATTTAACATTTGTATTGAACAGTCTAAGTTTTTATTGTCAACGATATTCCCTTGGCCTTCCAGGTGCTTTTCAGCTGCAGAAATGCTACTCCAGCCTTTTTTTTATCCATGCTGTAACATCTGCTTCCCTACCAGTCTCTCTGTCTATGATGCTGCCAAGATATGTTCAAAGCTCAAACGAGCTCAGTTAAATATGCCATACTGTTAACAAAAAAATATGTTACATTTCTCCATGACTGCAAATTAAAAATCTTTGGAAACTGATTAATAAATCATAATAAAGACTTTATATGATGGTGGGGGTATGCAACAGTGGCTTTCTCTATATCCAAAAGCATCAAACACTGTCATACCTCATGAGCAAAAAATAAATCTATTGCTCTCTTCAGATCGAACTTCCGAGCCATAAGAAATCTGCAGCCAGTGCTCCATGACACTGGTGATCTCTTTCGACTTTCCTGAGAGACGTTGATTTCTTCCAGAAACTGCTGAATTATCTGAAAAGAAGGAGAGAAAGATCATAACAAAAACAAATTCAATTTTAGTACTGATGCACAAAACATTTAACTGCAGTCACAACATTATATATAGAAGATTTTCAACCACATATAGTCTAGGCCCTGTAACAACATATACTTTTAAGTACTTTTTACTTGAATTATATTTCAAGATAAAGAAAAAAAAATTATATTTTATTATCTGCCAAAACTTTATATGAACTTGACAATTTCTCCTTCTTAATCATCTGTGTTGAACTGTAAGTACTCCTTTGACATAATTAATTTCAAAATGATTGTACATAAACTGAAAGATTATGGGTTCTGAGAAAAAAAAAAAAACCTAAAATTTCAGGAGAATAGACTGTCAATCTGGATGCCTATGCTTTTATCAGAGTCACGTTTTATATTGTGATCACGTTAACCAGCAATTACTGGTAAATTACTGATTAAAAAAGAGACGAACTGAAACTATTGGAGGCTTTCAGTTACATAACTGGTTTATATTATTAAAAAACCCTAGTAAAAAGCAACTAGCGAAATCGGTTGGAGGATAATCAGGCCAGTTTAGCCTTTGTTTGTAAAGATTAAATCTCAGTACAAAAAAGGTTAAAAAAAAAAAAGAAGAAAATTCACATGAACATTTACTTCTCCTGATCTTTATAAAGTGTGTTTAATTTTACATTAAAAAAAGTACTCATTCATCAGTACTTTTTTTATGTAAAATTAAACACACTTTATGAAGATCAGCAGAAGTAAATGTTCATGTGAATTTTCTTATACATATACTTCATTATTCATCTATTAAATATATATATACACACACAAAGCAGGAAAAAAGGCAAAGGACAGGCATTTGTGGCAAATATTTGTGGAAGCCCCATGTGAGAAAAAAAAAGGACAACAAAACAGAACAACACAGTAAAGGCTATGGTTTATTCTTCTGCGATTTTTCTTTTATCCTCTGTACTGCCCTAAATATCCTATGCAAGTGCAAGAATAGAACAAATATATCCATACTACAAGAACATAATATTGAAGAAGGCTGGCTAGTAAGGTGGATTAAACAGAGAAAACTTAAATATTTTAGATACATTAAACGTCATGACAATTTAGAGACGACCGTCTTGGAAGGGTACATAATGGGAAAATGAAAGAGAGGAAGACAAGGTGAAGATGGCTGCAAGACATCGTTGATAATCTGCAAATGGATGCATCAGCAGCAGGGAATCTTGCTTACACCGAGAAGCCTACAGGAGTGCTGTTAGGGAGCCAAAGTTCCACAAGGGACATGCAAATGACTGACTGACTGACTAAGGTGCAAGAATTAATTTCTGAAATATTCCGTCAGTGAGCTAAAAGCAGCAACTTAGAGGACATAAAATGACAATAAATGATACCACAACTCCTTAATGCCATACAGATTACAGCTTTTTTTCTTTCTTGAAAAAACTCATAAGTTTCCTAGAAAGCGATTTCTTTTTCAATTCTCTTTTTTTCCAGTCAGTCCGAGAGAAGTTTTACCTTGGAGAGCCACCTCTGAAAACGTAACATAAAATTTACCCTATATTAGGTCAATGAGCTTTTATTTCTGTTATAATTTACACTGCAATTTTACAGGTACGTTCTGGTGTATATATGTGTCTTCAACACTGAAATAATTACAGTTTACAAACCTTCTCTTCTTGTTCCGTCAGTTCAGCGGCCATATTTCCTGTTGCCCTAAATGAGATTACCATAAGTAGTCGTAAAATAACACAAATTATTAACACTTTATATACCACTTAGCTTACATATAATTGTTAAATTCTCTTGAAAACGTTACTTTAGAACTTCCAAGCATTTTGGCGCTGAAAGTGTCTCAGTGAACAAAGTTATAGAACAATTACGACTAAACCGAATTCACAACATCGTGACGTCAGTGTTTATTAACGCCATATTAGAATCTGCTACTCTCTCACAAAGGCTAAATTCATTTGGATTTCACGAGCATTTTCATATTCCACAGGGCCCAGAGTCGTTTTCAACAAACAGCAACTGGTTCTGAGATTCATATTACACCCTGAAATGGCGCAGAGTCCGGCAGGGAGCGCTGTGAAAGCTCTACAACTGGAACTGAAGAAGATCCAGGCGGAACCCGTGGAAGGGTTTCGGGTGAAGCTGGCGAACGACGACAATATTTTCGAATGGGAAGTGGCGATCTTTGGGCCACCAGGGACACTTTACGAGGGCGGCTATTTTAAGGTGATTTTTTAAAAAATGGTTTCTCTATAACTACGTGAAGACAACAAAGTACGGTAGAAGTTTTTATTTTGTTAAATAAACTTTTTTTTCCTTGCGACTTGAACAAAAAATGTTCCATACGTTAGTTCTAACATATCCTTTGTCCGTCAGATTACAGAGAGCAGATCCAGCAAAAGTGAGTAGAAATTCCAGGCAGAGAGATTTAGACAATATATCATTGATTTAATACTTTGTTACATATGGATGATAATGTGTTGGGAGGAATTACTGAACTTGTAGAAAAGATTGTATGCATGTACATTGTTATTAAAACTGGACACTCCACAGATTAAAAGAAGCATAGGACGAGCCAAGAGATGTGGAGATGTACAGCAGAGAAAATGTTGGTAAATAAAGGACAGATGTTGGAGACAATCAAGAAGATAGCATAGGGTTGACAAAAGTGGAAATTTCTAGCTACCAGCAGCACTAATTTCCTTGCGCACCAAAGGAACAATGGAGATTATGTCATTAAGTTAATAACATGTTTTTTACAGGTGATAAGTTGTTGGGTAAATACTGAATATACGGAAAGGCTGTGTTTATTAATTTAACTTTCTTCTTACATCTTACATCCTTCTCGTGGTGTTAAATGTCACATAGGGCTCGCATGGTAGTTTGCCAAGTTTTCCTGTTTTTTTTGCGAGCTTTTCAACCTCATCACTGGATGTTATTCCCACTAAATTGGCTTCTCTTAACAATATCCTCTTTTAGAGTTTCATGTGGTCAGCCTCTTTTTCTTCGGCCTGTTGTGTTCCACTTGATAGCTTGTTTTGGGATTCTCTTGACTTTTTTTCATAAAGTGACCAACATATGTCTATCTTCTGTTTCTGATCACCCATGAGATAGGTTGTTGTTTGCTCATCTGTTTTATCTCTGAATTGTTCTTTATTCGTTCCACGGAGTATTTTCCTTAGGCATTTGTTTTCAAAAGACTCTAATTCCTTATTTAACTTTACACTGTTATTAAGTTTTTACACTGTTATTAAGATTAGAGCGTCTTCACAATTCTTAATGCACAAAAGAAAATGTTTAATGGGCTTCTTGCTCGACATTTGTCATAACTGTTTTTTTTAAGTAGATTCTTGGGTTGCAATAATTCCTTGGTGCTTGTATTCAGCAGTTTTCCTTGTATTTTTAAAAGTATTTTATTTGTTTACAGCGGTTCAAATGGAACCAACTTAATTGATGTAAAAAAGAACAAAGTATTTGTATATAAAATGGCTTCCAGTAATTGGAAACATTGAGGATTATACAGGATAAATTGAGAATAAGGTTAAGGAATTGGGGGGGGGGGGGATGACAAAGGCAAAAAATACACATATGAGAGAAAGAAAAATCACAGAGTAGCTAAGAGTCAAACCACATATCCATTAGGAAAAGCAGCTTAGAGCAGCAATGCTGACTGCCCATTAAACATAAATAAAAAGCTGCACATTGAGCCAATTTTTTAGTCCAGCTGTCTTTTCCTTGGTTAAATACTGACCACATCACACTTTCTTGTGCTGAAGGTCTTGGAAATATGGATCTAACGTATGCCCCAATATAAAGGGCATGGAAATGGGAATTTTACCGTTGCCTTTTTGTCCATTCCTGTGGCACCAAAAAATGGAAACATGGAATAAATCTGCAGGCACACATGAAGTTTCCTCAAGATTACCCGTATTCTCCTCCTAGTGTCCGGTTTATCTCCAAAATGTGGCATCCAAATGTCTATGAGGTAAGAAAAATAAAACATTTTTGCTGTAACGCCAAGCAAATAATCGATGTTCTTCCAAATGCAGTGGTATCTAAACTTTGATCCCAGACAGCTTCAGAATGGATCTCATGTCATGGGGTATAGTGGCCACGGTCACTTCCAGAATGTACATTTTCATGCAGATCTTGTACAGAATTGTGACTGTACAAATCACTGAATCCTAAAGACACTTGGTCATGGTATTTGCATCCCGGAAATGAAGAAAGTTCGACAGTTCTAGAGAGGAGGCCACAAGTAAAATTAAACTGAGATACAAGAATGTCTGAAGCTTCAATAAGAGATCTCTGCCAGCCTTGGGACTGGGAAGAGCTGGCAAATGATTGTGCTTGTAAGAGTGGCTTCATGAGAGGGGATCTGCTTCTTTTGAGAGTGAAATGAGACCTGAACATGGAGACAATGAAGCAGACACAAAGAGAGCAGGCCTAGTTTGTTATTACCATTGGTAATATTACCAGTCAAGTAATGATAGATTAGCCAGAGGAGAAGCAACCGAGTGGGATTGATTCTTGGGAACTTTACCTCATACATTTGTTCGTTGTTCAGAAAAATGGCTTAATTTAGTCAGTACAATCTCATATCTACGTGCTCTCCCTCCCTCCCTCTCTCTCTATCTCTCTCATTCTCTCTCCCCTCTCTCCTTCTCTCTCTCTCTTGCTCTGTCTATCACTTCTTTCTGAGACAAAGACTGCGTTAGTGTAGACTCAGTTCTTCAGATTGAAATAAATAGCCTAATCTAATGGAGTAACAACAATCACATACTGATTAATACTGACAAAACTAAATCTATGTTCATTACAACAAGACAGAAACCGTAAAAGCACACAAAAACAACACTGCAGTTTTGTGCTGGAGCTTCACAGATAGAACATGTTAGTGAACATAAAACTTTAGGTCTCATATTTGACCATTTGTAACATTCATGTACACAACCTAACAAAAATCAGAGCACAGAAGTTTACCAGTTAGGCCAAATTTAAGCACTTTATAGATCAAGTATAGATCCTCACCCCAGCACTAACACTGACACCATAACAAGACTTGCAGATTTGGTGCTCAACCTAGATTCCTTTGATTTCATTGGTGTACACTTTGACCAAATCAGTGGTGTGTTGCCATGGGAACAAAAATGGGTCCTAGTTATGCATGCTTACTTATGGATTTCCTGGAAGTAAAATTATAGGAAACCTACACTGGCAGACTCGCAGAATTTTGTAAAAGGTACATCGATGATGGCAATGGAGTCATCAATATGCCAAAGGAGGAGCTAAAAAGTTTTTTTGAGTTCACCAGCTCACTTAATGAGAACATCAAATTCACCTAAGAAATTTCTGACAAGTCTGTCAACTTTTGAGACATCAAAATATCTGTTGGCATGGACAGTCTTGTCACTTCTCTATTTTACAAGCCCACTGACAGGCACACTTATTTACTTTACACCTCCTCCCATCCTGAAACTTGCAAGAACTCCATCCTATACTCCCAACTCCTCACTCATTGGACTTTATGGATCAATCCAGCAAACTATTAGAATTTTTTCATTATTGCTATTATCCAGAAAATGTCCTTTGGAAAGTATTTAACTGTATCCAACTATCGAGCCATGAAGAGACATTCAGAAAAAAAATCTGTAACCTCATCCAACAGAGTCAGATTACTACTTACATATCACTCACATGGTCAGATGGTTAAGAAAATTCTTTATCACCATCTGCCATTTAATCTAACTCAACCTTAATACGGCATCTACTCTGATCTACCCCTAGTAGCATACAAACGGGAAACAAATCTTAAGGACATCCACAGCCACCAAAAGCAGAATCTTGCATATGTTGGCACCAGAAAATGTAACTGCCCTTGCCATGTAGTCTAGGAAATGAAAATGATCACCTTTCCCAAAACTATACACACTGAGGGATTCACATGTGAGTCCTATAACGTGATATATGCCATCGTATGCAAATGCTGCAGGTAACTTATATTGGTGAAACTGGTCTCAGATAGATGACCACATGCAGACACATCTGTATGATATCACCCAGCATGCTTCAAAACCAGTCCCTAATCATTTCAGTGGCCCCAGCCGCAGAGGTAAATCTGATTTTCTGGTAACAGCCATCAAACAGTGCCACACCGATGTCAGAAGCGGCCTAGCGCTCGAGAACCACTACATTCAGGAAAATGGGATTCTGGAACCACATGGTTTGTGGTACAGTTTTTCAGCTTCAAGCACAAAAATGATTTATTTGCTACACAGACGAGCAATGCATCTCGTAAGTGACAAGTGTCCAACACAGAGGATTGTTAAATACAGACATTTCAGCATTCCGTCGCTCAAAAATAAACTGCTTTTCAACAAAGCCAAATTTGCATATAGAATTCTGTCATAGAATGCTCCACTGTATATAGTCCTATTACCTAGAGACCAGGGAATTTATTGCTGGAGGATTTAAAAGAATAAAAATCCCTGCCACATCTGGTGAGATTTGAACCTGCAGCCTTCCACACCCAAGATGAACACCTAACCCTGAGACCAGGCAGTAGCCCTTCATTTTACTACATTTATGTTCAGAAATGACTATCTTTATTAACATACTTTATCACATTTATATGCAGAAATGACTATCTTTATTAACATACTTTACCACATTTATATGCAGAATAAAGATAGTTACGAGGGGTGATTGATAAGTTCTCGGCATAAGATACAGTGGATTATTTGTGGACAACTTTTTTGGGTTATTTCTCAGTATATTCCCCTTGCAAGTTTATGCACTTAGTCCAGTGATCCTGGAGCATACGGACCCCTTCTTTGTAAAAGTCAGCATCTTGTGCCAGTAAAAAGTGGTCTACAGCATGAATGACATCATCATCTGAAACTTCTTCTTCTTCTTCTTTGTTCGCCTCTACCACCAAAACCGCGCTGTGATCCTACTGAATTTACGCTTGTGGTCCTCATTAGGTCCGGTGGTCCCCTGTGTGGTCCCTGAAAAGACCACATGAGATCCACGAGAGGACCACAAGGGGTTCAGAGTATCACAGGGCTTTAGCCTGTATTCTTGGTGGGTCTCTGAAGCGGGATTGCATGACACCGTGGTTTTCATTGCACCAGTTTAGTCTAGAGTTGGACTTTCTCACTGGAAGACCTCGACGTGTTTAGAATATCAGTGCATCCCTGCTGGGTGAGAGGCGGTAGTCCACCCAGGCCAGAGTTGGACCTTCTCACTGGAAAACCTCGACATGTTTTGAGATACCCGTGTATCACCGCCGGGTGAGAGGTGGTTGCCCATCCAGTTCAGAGTTGGACTTTCTCACCGGAAAACCTCAGCGTGATTAGGATACACAAACATCCCCGCCGGGTGAGAGGTGGTTGCCTATCTAGATTTCCCTGGTCCAGTGTCTCCGACTTCAGCATTTTTGCGATCGTGGCCACTACCCTTCCTAGTTGTGACCAGGATGGAGCTTTTGTCCAGGAGGACGAATCCTCGCCACTAGTGACTTCGACCCTTGAGTTGAGCCGGTTTAGGCATTATCCCAGTATGGGCGTGTTTGGGACGAGACTGACCTCTAGAGCAGAGATACTGTGACATGCATAGCCTTCAAGATTCACCCCTGGTGTGAGCCAGTTTAGGCAAAATTCACCAGTATGGGTGTATATCAGGCGTAACCGACCTCTAGAGCGGAGGTGGCATGACATGTCTAGCCATCAAGTTCCACCCCTGGTGTGCGCCGGTTTAGGCATATTTCACCAGTGTAGGTGTATTTCGGATAATGGCCAGCCTCTAGAGCAGAGGTGCTGTGGTATAGCTCTCGTAGCGATACTACTGGACATACCGATTAAACTTCACTTTATCCTTTCCACCACCTTTTCCCATCGGCGCAGAACAGAAACCTTTATTTCTTTTCTGCATTTCTTCCTTGACCGGGAGGAGCTTCACTCCACGCGCGGCATTTGAAGAGTCTCGCCAGCAGTGTCTTAACCTCTGAGACAAGCCAGTTCATGCATTTCACCCGATATGACTGCACTCAGGACGTGGCTGACCTCCAGACCAGAGGTGCCCTGATTTGACTGTTTGCTTCGCTTTATCATTTCTACCACCTTTTCCGCAGTGACCTCATTTGCACCTTTCTTCATTGGCCGGGAGGAGCACCGCTCCACGCACAGCAGCTGAAGAATCTCGCCAATGGCGGCAGATGAGCTACCAGACGTGCCACTCATCTACCCTAAGTATATGGTTTTCGGGCGCCAGATATTCGCCCTCGCCCCTTCTCCTGTCAGTTTAAACAGTTCTGCCACGGGAAGGCCAGGAGCTGGACTTGACTGCCAGAGGCTGTTTGAGGTGCATTTGCAGTCCTTAGAACCATCATCTGAAACAAATTTGTGCCAGTGGTTTCGTCATTGGTTACCGTTCTTGCTCTTCCTTGATGGGGATCATCTTCCAGACTCTTCCTCTCATGTCTGAATTGAGCTGCCCATTTTTTCACTGTGCTGTAAGAAGGGGCACTCTCCCCCTAGAGTCTCTACCATATCCTCATGGATCTCCTTCGATGATAAGCCCTTGGTGCAAAGGTAGTGAATGACAGTTCAATGAGAAATTTTATCCGTTTTCTCAATTTCTGCCACCCCTTACCATTTCAGTAGCCTGTAAAAAAAAAAATTGGTTGCAGTTAATTTCTTGAAATTTGGTGTTTAATCTTACGTTAACCTGATCTACAAATGCACCTAATATCAACTGTGTTTCAAGTATTTGTACCTTATGCCACGACCTTATCAATCAACCCTCGTATTTTTTTATTTCTTCATATTTTTTCCCCTGTATTCTAGTCAATGAGCAGATGGTTTCAGATTGAAACAGATGTGAAACAAGGATGTATATTATCTCCACTGCTTTTTGGAATTGCCAGACTTTATGAAAAGATGCTGTACAGGTAAAACTGGCATTGATTCCCAAATAGAAGATCTTGATTTGCAGATGGCATAACTCTTATCAGTGACAGTGTGAAATTGATGCAAGAAAAAACAGATTCCCTGTCTTCCTTGGCTAGCAAAATAAGTTTTGAAATTAACAAAGACAAAACAAAAATAATGAAATTTGTCATTAATCAAAAAGGAAAAATATACGTAGAAGGAACAATTGTTGATGAAGTAAACCAATTTGCATACCTTGGCAACTACATAGATTATGGATGAAGTAAACCAATTTGCATACCTTGGCAACTACATAGATTATGGATGGTGACACCAGAGGGAAGTTAGAATTGCCAGAGCAGCATTGTCCTTCAAAAATCTTGAGAACATGGAATTCAAAAGTTATAAGCACAAAAACCAAGTTAATATTATTCAATTCAAATGTAATATCCACACTTATTTATGCATGCAAAAGCTGGAAATCAACTACAGAAGTAGACAAGAAATTAGATTCTTTTGAAAACAAATGCCTAAGGAAAATACTTGGTATAAAGTGGAACGAATTCAAGAACAACACAGGGATAAGACAGATGAGCAAACAACAACCTATCTCATGGGTGATCAGAAACAGAAGATGGACATATGTAGGCCATGTGATGAGAGGAAGCAATCAGAGAATATCAAACAAGCTATCAAGTGGAGCACAACAGGCCAAAGAAAAAGAGGTCAACCACATGAAACTCTAAAGAGGATATTGTTAAGAGAAGTCAGTTTAGTGGGCATAACATCCCATGATGAAGTTGAAAGACTCACCGAGAACAAGAAAACTTGGTGCACAAATATGTGAGCCCTGTGTGATGTTTAATGGCACAGGAAGAATGTAAGATTCTAGTCTACAGTTTTACATTGAACCAATCTTGTTCTGTTGATGCAAAGCCTGGACTGTCAGTAAAGAGACACAAAGAAGCCTGGAATCAGCTGAAATATGGTTCTTAAGAAAAATGCTGAAGGTACCATGGACAGCAAGGCAGTCAAACGAGGAAGTTCAGAAAGAGGCATAAGAAACTAGGAAAATTATAATGAAGATCAGAAAACGATAATCCAGATTTGTGGGGCATGCTTGGAGGAGAGGCAGGCCAGAGCACCTAATGGCAATAGGGAAGATAAAATTAGAAGCGACAGGGATAGACAGGGAAACGAAATGTTTGATGGTGTGGCATCATGGCATGGGAAATACTCAGTGACAAGTCTTTTGATATGCACAAGGAATTGAGGATTATGGAAGGACATGATGTTCTACGCCTGCAGCAGGGATCTTGAGAGAGAGAGAGAGAGAGAGAGAGATAGTTTGGTCATCATTTCTGATGTGGGAGCCAGGTGAAAACTGTAGGTTACCATCTCTGTACCATGCTGGTAAGTTTTAAATATAACTTAAATTAGCTGCATATGTGCTTTTTTTTTTTTTTAACTTTTTTTGGAGAGAGGGCCGGGAACATAAATGAGTAAAGACAAATTGCAGGTGCAGCAACAAGCCATATAGGCTTGAAATGGTAAAAGAGATATAGCATACGTTTTTGTTGTGCTTACGGATGGTGTCAAAAGTTATTTTATTTCAGAATGGTGAAGTTTGTATCTCTATTCTACATCCCCCTGTTGATGACCCACAAAGTGGAGAGCTACCCTCGGAACGCTGGAACCCCACACAGACAGTGAGGTAAAGCACGTTTCAGTTTGTTTGCATCAGCTTATCATACGTATACAAAAAATAATTGGATAGTTCAAGTTGATACCCAGAGTTTGTGAAAAAGTTTTTTTCATAACTTTAAATTATAAAAGTAATTAGCATTTTTTAATGTGTTGCATGTTAGCATAATATGCTTTGCCTATATTTGTTATACAATTTTTTACTTTCTTCAGCGTTTGTCCTTTATTATTAAATCTGTCTTTCTCATGTGACAGATTTTTTTTCTGGAAGCTTTGATATTTTTTTTTCCTCTAATCTCTTTAATTTTTTATATTTTTCTCAGATCTTCATAAGCTTTGGTGTTTTTCTCAAATCTTTATAAACTTTGATATTTTTTTTCCTCTAATCTCTTTAATTTTTTATATTTTTCTCAGATCTTCATAAGCTTTGGTGTTTTTCTCAAATCTTTATAAACTTTGATATTTTTTTAATTGAACCGATGGCCAGCTTGAAGGATTGGGTAAAGTTTAGAAACATAATAGCCAGTGCCAGTTGGCACAGCACCTGATGATGATGATATTTTTCTCAGATCTTTTTTAAAGCTGTCTAAGTCCCAAGTTCAGCCTCACATCGGCATGGGGGTGACATGTAAAAATAATCGAAAATGACCAATATTAGTGTTGATTCCATAGTTTTCAAGGTCAGTGAGATGAATAGTGACACTCCCAGTTAAGTCCAAGCTCAGCCCCATTTGGCATGGGGTCCTAGGGATGGGGTGACATGTACAAAAAATAAAAAATGACTAATATTACTGTTGAATCCATCGTTTTCGGGGTTGCTGAGATGAATAGTGGCACTCACAAGTTCAGCCCCCATTGGCATGGGGGAGGGGGTGTGTGTGTGTGAGAAGTGGTGAAAATAAAATGTCCAAATTGACCGAGATAAGTGTTGAATTCATAGTATTCTGGGTCGCTAAGCTGATTGATGACAGTTAAGCCCATGTTTAGTTGAATAGAAGGAACAGAATTCTTTACAACCATCTAGACTCTGTAGAACTGTCTAGAAGGTTGTGGAAATGATTAGAACTTTGTTGAT